>JAQPPZ010016720.1:4800000-5467500 GCA_028583015.1 Wollemia nobilis | reverse complement strand
GGAGCTAACTAGGTACAGAATAGTAGCTATTACAACAAGCTACGAACAATAAAAACAACTAGCCTAATAATGTAATAGAATAGGTATTGAAAATAAAAACACGCTAACATAAATTGTTAGTCATGATGCTAAAAATCCTCCTGTTAGAACTTTTGAATACCCTATTCGTCTGAATCCTACTCAGAATGCTCCTATGAAAACAATTTCACCCTCAATATTGCTAATCTTTAGGGGAATTGTTTCTGAAGATCCTGATCAGTTCTTGTTTTAATTCAAAGTTCTGTGTTAGACTTATGACTATGTCAATGACAACCAGAAACTAAAGTTATTTCCCTCTACACTCAAGGATGTAGCCTTACGATGGTTTATGAGCCTTGAACCAGATTTAATTTGCACTTGGGATCAAATGGAAACTATATTTTTGGATAAGTATCAGGAGTATTGTAGAGTGAGAAATAGGAAGGATGAGTTATTTTGGATTAGACAAGAAGATGATGAAAACTTAGAGTATTATCTTGATAGATTTACCTTTATCCAAAAGAGATGTGGTCCTGTGGAAACTGACTTATTAAAAACTATATTTATGAGAGGTTTGTAGGATGATTCCAGAGAAGTATTGGATTTAATGGGAAAATGATATATTAACCAGCTTGAGATTAATGATATTGTAGAGTTATGCAAAAATTATTCTTGCACTAGGCAAAGAAGAAGGAAGCAAAATCCTGGTAATATTGATATAAAATATTTTATGGAGGAAATGGCCAACATGAAAACTGATATTCTTGTGCAATTGAATTCCGCATTAGGGAAAAGGAATTCAAAATCCAATTCTTCACCACCCCTGGCCATCTATTGTCCTAGATGTAGAAATAAGCATGCCCTACATGATTATCCTTTGGATAGGACTTCTATCTCAACTATTTATGACATATGTTCAAAAGAGCATAAAAATGATAGGTGTCATATGTTGCCTCACCTGAAAACTATTTTGGAAACTCAAACTGAAGAACTTAATGTTATTGGGCAGAGGCCAGGTAGCAACTTTTCACAATACCAAAATGCCCCTCATTTTCCTATAGGTTGGGGAAAAAATCCTTGGAATATGCCTTGGGGATATTTAGAACCACCTTCACAACCATGGAATCAATCTTGGGCATCTTCCCAAGATTGGTCACATCCTCCCTGGAATCCTGTTAATCCACCTTGGACACAGAATCAACAGTATAGGCAAATATGGGGGCCACAATACCCATCATATAAAGGGCAGCAAAGGTATCAAGGATAGACTCAAAATTTGTTGCCAATTCCTAATTAGAACTTTCAAGAAATAATACAACCTCAACAAGCAGAGCTAGTTAAGCAACCCCCAGTTTCAGCTAAGCCTATGGCTAACCTAAATAATACCAGACAACCAACCCTTATTTATGGAGCTGAGTCTGAAGACACTACTACAGTTCATGTACTTGACTGTAGTATTATCCAGTTATGTTTAGGGAAAGTTTTACCTAACCCTGCCCCACCCACCATTAAAGAAATTTATGGAAAGAAAGAGTCTCCACATTCAGAACCAATGTAAACAAAAGAAAAAGAAGAGAAACTAGAAAAAATGCAAGGGCAAAATGAATCTTCTTCAAAAGTCGTGCCATACCCTGAAAGGTTTGGTCATACTGTCACTACTCATGAATCAAAATTTGTTACAGAACTTAAAAATATTTCTATCTCCCTCCCTTTGTTGCAAGCAATAAAGGATGTGCCCTTAATCAAGAAAAATATTTAGGAATTGTATATCAAGAAACCTGGTAGAAAGAAGAAATATTTTCCTAAAACTATGCAAGTAGAAGGGAAGTTGGCTGACCTACTTCTGGAAAATTAGTGCCTCCCAAATATAGTAATCCAAAAAGTCCAGTAGTCACAATTACTATTATGTTAGTGCAAATTCCAAATGTACTAATTGACCTTGGAGCTACAATTAATGTAATAACTAAAGAAACAATGCAAAAACTGTAGCTCAGTAATCTCAGTCCTACCACTACAGTTTGGAAATGGTAGATAGGTCAGTTGCCAGGCCAGAAGGGATCCTAGAAGATATTGCCATTGAAGTTTCTTCTTGGGAATATCCTGTATATTTCTTGGTATTACAACCTAGGAATTCAGTTAATGGTTATCCCATCATTCTAGGACGACCTTGGCTTGTTACTGTAGTTGCTTTTATAGACTGTAGGTCAGGAGAAATAACTATTTCAAATGGCATTGACCTTAAGAATATTTCCCTGTATCCACCAGCCCAACCTTCAACCAAATTTTTTGGACAGATATGGTATCCTGAGTTTGATGAAGAACAAGAAACTATTGCCACTTTGGCCACAGTAATAGTGAAGGAACACATTGAGGAAGTCAATTCACCAGAAAGGAAATTTTTTGAAGATGAAATTATCCTAGTGAAAATATTACAGGAAGAAGGACTTAAAGATGATCAAATTCTTGTTCATCACTTGCTATGGAAGGATGAAGAACAAACTTCAAAATATATATCACCTATTCCCATACAAGAAAGCTCTTTCACACTACCACATGGATGGCATCATCATATTCTTACCTCTTTCACATGACCTATGCAGAGAATGATTCCATCTGGCATCACCTATGAAACATAATTCAGAGTATTTCATACTCTAAAGCCACATCATTGTCCATTAAATTCTTTAATCAACAGATATGAAGCAGTCAATTCTGTTTATCCAGGGATTAAACAAATTGAGATACAACCAGGTAAATTTTTGAGTATTAATAGCTAGCTGACTGATGAACATGAGGTAAAGTTGTTTGATGTCCTAAAAAAATATGTTTAGGATTTTTCTTGGAGTTACAAGGACATGACTGGAATTCACCCAGATGTGTGCACACATAGGATATACAATGAAGATGTTAAACCTATAAGACAACCTCAAAGAAATTTGAACCCTGCTCTGAAAGATATTGTTAAAGAAGAAATTAAAAAACTTTTAGATGTAGGATTCATTTACCCAATTTTAGATAGTAAGTGGGTTTCTCCATTGGTCATTATTCCAAAGAAAAATGGGAAAATGAGAGTGTGTGTGGATTACCAAGAGTTAAATAAGGTTACACATAAGGACCATTTTCCATTACCATTTATAGACCAAGTGTTAGATACCCTTGTTGGCAAGAAATTTTTCCATTTTCTTGATGGTTTTAGTGGTTATAATCAAATACAGGTTACGCTAGAAGACCAGGAAAAAACTACTTTCACCTGCCCTTGGGGAACATTTGCTTACAAAGTTTTTCCCTTCGATTTGTGTAATGCTCCAACAACATTTCAAAGAGTTGTTTTGGCCATATTCTCTGATTTGACAAATGAAAGTGTAGAAATTTACATGGATGATTTCACAGTGTTTGGAGATAGTTTTGAGTATACCTTAGAACAACTTGAAATGGTTTTAATACGTTGTGAAACATACCATCTCTATCTTAATCTTGAGAAATGCTTCCTAATGATGGAGGAAGGGATTGTCCTTGGTCATCATATTTCTTCTTATGGGATCAAGGTTGATCCTAAAAAGGTGGAAGTCATTAAAAACCTTCCTCCCCCAAAAACTCAAATTGATGTAAGGAGTTTCTTGTGACACATTGGTTTCTACCCCATATTTATTGCCAATTTCAGTACCATAGCCAGTCCAATATTTGAATTACTAACCAAGGATTCTGAATTTACTTGGTCTACTAAGTGTCAAAAGTCTTTTGAAGTATTGAAAGAAAAGTTAACAACTCCCCCTGTATTGAGAGGACCTAATTGGGAACTGCCATTCCATATTTAGAATGATGCTTCCAATACTGCTATTGGAGTTGCATTAGGACAAATTGAAAATGGGGAGCATTATGCCATTTATTACATCAGTAAAAACTTGACGAGAGCTAAAAGAACTACACCACCACTGAGAAGGAATTCTTAGCTGTAGTATATGCTATCAATAAGTTCCGACACTATATCATAGGATATCAGGTATTCATTCATACATATCATGCTGCCATTAAATACCTGATGAATAAACCTCTAGTTAGTGCAAGAATTATTCACTGGTTAATACTGTTGCAGGAATTTGATATCACCATAGTTAATAAACTAGGAAAAGCTAATGTGGTGGTAGATTTTCTATCAAGGTTGCCAAATGCAGATATAGGAGAATTGGTTGAAGATACATTCCCAGATGAAAAACTATTTGCTATTTCTGTACAATATCCATGGTTTGCATATATAGCTAATTACTTGGCTACAGGAAAGATTCCTCTTCACTTTACTCCTAAGCAAAATAAATAGTTAATCAAGCAAAGTTATTCTTTCAAATGGATAGGAGGCTTATTTTTTAAATCCAGTCTTGACCATGTTTTACAAAGGCGTATCCACAAGGACGAAGTATATGATATCCTATGGGTATGTCATGATGAATCGTCAAGAGGAAATTATTAAGTAAAAAGTACCACTCGAAAGATTTTGGGTATTGGTTATTACTGGCCATCTTTACATAAATATGTGAAAAAGTATGTCGGACATTGTGATGCATGCCAAAGGATGGGAAAACCTACCTTCACTAGTGAAATGCCATTACAACCTCAAATAGGAACATAACCATTTGAGAGGTGGGGGTTAGATTTTGTAGGTCCCATTGATCCTCCTTCCCAAGGGAAAGTGCATATCTTGGTATGTACTGACTATGTAACCAAATGGGTAGAAGACCATGATTTTAAGCATGCTCAAGAAGATAAAGTTGTTGATTTACTGTATTCACATATTTTCCTACATTTTGGAGCCCCATAATCCATCACCACAGATCAGGGACCTCAGTTTACTTCAAGAGTTATTGAAGCTTTCACTCAACTATATCAAATCAAGCACAAGAAATCCTCACCTTATCATCCACAAGCCAATGGACAAGTTGAAGTGACTAATAGGGAACTAGAAATAATCTTAACCAAAACCATAGCAACCCATAGGAGGAATTGGTTGGACAAACTACCTGAAGCAATTTGGGCTTACAACACTACTTGGAAATCCACCACTGGATTTACACCATATGAATTGTTTTATGGTAAAAAGCCTCTTTTACCTATTGAATTTGAGTTACTGACTCTTCGAACTGCTTTGGATGTAGGTATTGATTTGTCACAGGCATAAACAAACCAAATTTTGTAGCTCAATGCATTGGATGAGCTATGAATGGATGCATTGCACTAGACTAAGATGATCCAAGCACAACAAAAATTGTGGCATGATAGTCACATTCAGCAACAAAAATTTTAGCAAGGCAATTGGGCTTTGTTGTTTGACTCTCATTATGAAGACTATCCTGGAAAGTTGCAAACTAGGTGGCTTGGACCATATCAGATTGATGAAGTGTTGAAAATGGAGTTGTTTGCATTTCACCTATTGATGATTCACGATGAAAGTTGGTGGTTAATGGACATCATCTTCGGATATACCATAAACCACTAACTAAAGAGGAGTTTCTCAAGCAAGTGGAAAACCTGGATGTACACACGTTGGAAGAAAACACTTCTTCCACACTAAACGCAATAGAGTAACATGAAAGAAATTGAAAAAAAACAATAATAAATTAAAAATAAAAAAATGATAAAAAAATGAATAATTCAGAAAGTGAAAACCTCTTTGAGGCACTTCTGAATTAGGCTTGCATGAAAACTGGTCTTCCGGCATGTTTGCCTTAATGACTCACCATTTGGACCCACCATCATTGTTCCATATTTTCTCACAACCACTGTTTCACTTGTTACAGATTGCACCTGTCTTAGTCAGTAGAGCAACCAGCTAGGAATCAGCAAAAATAACCATTGTACAAATGTAGATAAATGGTTATATCAGGTATGTGCCTTTTTCATTTTAGAACATTGTTAATGTCTAGTATGTAGTGTATAATATCCCTAGTTAGTATATGAGGCATTCATAAGGTTTGATCCAAAAGATATCCATTTTTTCAATGGGAGGTGGATCATTATAGGCTATTTTAAGAGGATGGAGGAGGCAGCTGAGGTTGAAAAATTGTAGCTTGAAAGAAACCTCCAAATAACATAATTCTCTGAAATAAGAGTTTTGTTCAGCTTCGGAATGATGGAAGCTCCAGAACGAAAAATTGTTGTTTTTAAACAAAAATAGCTTCATAATAAAATGGGTTCTGCTTCGAAATCAATAAATGTTCATACTTTGAAAAGAGTCCATAATGAGCAAGAGTAAAAGACAAAATGACACGTGGCATAAAAATTATCTTCTAGCCGTTTGAAGTGAGAAAAAAATCATGACATAGATTTCAATATGCGGGTTTCCAACATCAATGGTGGGAATAAGGTCATTGGAAATCGTCGCGTGCTTCACAATATGCAAAATCTTTGGCACATTTAACAAGACACTTTGGAAAAAGAAAATTTTGCACGTTGTACACAATGCAGCCAATAGTTAACTGCCACATCAACAAATCGTAATTATTTAATCCAACATAGCAGAAATAGGTAAATCACGTTCCTATGGGAAATAGGAATCTACCACGTGATATGTAAAAGAGGAATTTAATTTTTCAAATGCTTCAACATGTTCTGAAGCATTTTTTTGGTGTTGTGAAAATTTAATTCCATAGCCCAAAATATTTTAGCCCCTGTAGCTGTAAATTGTTCTATCTAGACCCAAGAATGACATTACGTCAGAAATCTAAAAAAAAACACAGAGCACAGAAAATTGAGAATGGGGGGTAAGAAGAATAAAATTGAGCCAAAAAACGTAGATTGTCTACATAGAGATCCTGAATCACTGCATATATTTAAAGAAGGAGGGCATATGCCATTTTTGTATAAATTCAATGGGTACTCTGAAGGATTGGTATAAAAATTTATCGCACTCTTAGAAACAACCAAGCTCACATCAATGACATGGCAATCCAGGTAACATCACAAATATTAAGTCAAATCACTGAATTACCATTACAAGGGTTACAAATTTCAAAGGTTGGTAAAAATACCCTAACAGAAATAGTTAATCAGTTTAGAGAAGAATAAGATAAACCTGTTGAGTTTCAAATGAACAATAATGTTTGCAAAGGGGTAAAACGAACCAGTTTACAACACCCATGGGAGGAGGTAGCAGTATGGGTAATCCGATTTCTAACCTGTGATGGAAAATTTGTCATTTTGTCTGGACACCATATTAGAATATTAAACCATTTAAGGCATGGTGGCTCAAACCTTGAAGTTAGAGTAAATATCCCTTTGTATTTATACCAGGAGCTACAAAATATGGCCAAACGGTACCAAGCAGGAAGAGGGACTCCAAAACACCATGGGCTCATCAAGCTCATCTGCAAACACCACTTTAGGGGAAACCCTAGGAGTTTTGAATGATTTTTATCTGCATGGAATGAATTAGAAGTTGAAATCTCTAGATCTAAAGAAGAGGTAGAGGTTAAAGAACATGAATCTGAAGCAGAAATAGAAATTGAAAGTTCTAAATATGAAATTGAAATTAAATTCTCTAAAAGAGAAATTCCCTCCTCACCATAGGGACCTCCATCCTCCAGGATTAGGAAACAATGAGAAAAGCAGTCTAGGGAATATTCTATGGGAAAAAGAAGGAAAGTTACATTTTCTAAAAATGTAATTGATTTTCCAACATAACCCATTGAGCATCCTGACAGTTTAAGCAAGGAAGGATAAATGGAGAAAGAAATGCCTAGAGTAGGTTCTGCTCAAGAATCATCAAAATTTTCTCCAAAGTCCCATAAAAATGTCAAAAAAACTATTGTGGGGTTGCAAAGGTCTTCTAGACTTCAGAAACATAAAATAATGGAGGAGGTAGTGGATGTAGAGGTGTCATCACTGTCTTAGCAGAAAAATACAAAGAAGGAGAATGACATTGATGCATTTTTTGGAGTGATATTACATGAAGAAGTACTTGTAGGGTAATTTGTAGAAGTAAGATCATAATAATTATATATAAACATAGAGTAATTGGAGGTAGAAACAACAATCACAGACACAACAATACCTACAACAAAAATCTCACTTGTTGATTACTCTGATTTTGAAGAAGAGTCCATAGTAGAGGATGAGGAGGAAGACATACAGGAACAATTGCATGCTGCTAAAAGTGTCATTAAGACACATATGGGTTGGATAGAATAGCATGAAGCCTCTATCATAGAAAAATATAAGCTTATTGCTACTTTGTAGGAAGAAGTGAACAAATTAAAGGTTCAGTTGTCCAATTTGGAGCAACAACCTACAAAATCTGATTCTGAGGATGAGTTGGTCAGAATTCTATTAGAATTGGCAGAAGATCATAGGGAGGTAGCCCTACATGAGGAAGAATCACCCATTAGAGGAGTGGAAATAGAAGAGACAACAACACAAATCTTCCAGTAGGATGTTAGCATGACAGATTCAAGAGCTTCTACAGAACATTCTAAAAATTTACAACAAGAGGAACAAAAATCACAAGCAAGTGAGGAGGTCAATGAATAAGAAGAAGTACAAGAACAGTAAAGGTTCTCTTTTCTTGTTTTTTTTTGTTTCTTCTAAAATGGTATCAAGTGGTTTCCTTATATAATTATGGCAAGTTATGAAAAATATAATGAGGATATAACTTGGGTGTAAATGCAAGGAATGGAGGCGCAAATTTCATCTTCAAAGTCTTTGGAGAAGAAGCTTGATACTCAAAATAAAGAAACATAGAAGTTGTAGAAACAGGTTCAGGATATGTGCCAAATTTTAGAATACTTAGTTCAGTGTAAAAGACCTGCAAGGTTTTATAATTTGATCTTAAAATAAAAATAGCTCCACTAGCAGTTAATGAGGATTATTTCTAAACTTCCTTATAAACTGGACATTGTTGAAGAGTTTGTAGAAACATATCTGCATAGTCCAGAGGAACAGAGGAATCTGCTTTGTGAATTGTTTCTGCATAACTTCTTCTTACCTGAAGATGGAACCTTCTTGCCACATATCTTTACAGGAGATATCCAGTTGAGAGCCTTCATATCTCTAGTGCAAAATCAGATTCATTAGGAGGAGGAGAAAAAGGCAAGCAAGGAAATGGAATTGAAAGCTGAGTTACTAATAAGACAAACCCATACTAATTATAGGGAATCCATAAACCAACATTTCACTATGATGAGGAAACAAAAAATAAGAGAAGTATATAAGAGCAATATTATTGATTGTATCAGGAGTTTTCAAGACTTTTGTAACCAACATTTTGGTAATGCTCTATCAGCTTGTAAGAGCAGGTGGGGAGAATTACCAATATCACTTCAAAAAAGGAAACCTATCTCACCCAAAAAATTTTTGTGGTCCAGAAGAAGAGTAGAAGGCATAGTGCAGGTTATCCACAAATTGCAAGATCATTGGGTAGGTTTAAGGTATAGGCTACCAAATATTATAACCCCTGTTCCATATTTCTTTGATAATGATCCCCAATTAGATGAGCAGTTCCAGGAGTGGCTCAAGAAAATACAGGCAATTAGAGGATATTATAAGGTTCTAGGGTCGAAACTGAGTTATGAAGAACGAAATCTGGACATAGATCTCTATTATGTTGTGGATTCACAGAATACATGAGGAAATGCATTATAATAGGTTGGGGGAAATGATGAGGCCATAAAATTACCTCATTCATAGACCATTTTTGGATATTTGATAAACTATTTGATAAAACATATGTTATGTTTTGATGCTAATTATGGTGATAGAATGCATTATGTATTAGCGTTTACATGTTTTGAATGTTGAAGAGGATATATTATGTTTTGACTATTTTTTTTGTATTTTTTGATCTCTTTTAGCTAAATTATCTAAGCATATTAGGATTTATTGGAAGTTGCAATAAAATATGTTGATATGTATTTAGTTCTCAAAACATTCCATCTATTTTACCTATCGTTTAATCATTTCAAATGACCAAAAGGGTGCCAAAACCTGTTCAAAGTAATATGACTATGCAGGAAACATAATTTGACCATACAAATTCCAGCCAGCTATGCATGAATAGCATGGCATGGAATTGGTCAGCTCCAACATGCACCAACTATGGAATAGGTCTTCTGGGAACAAAGGGAGACTTTTTAGTTAGTAAAAACCACTTTCTTGCACATATGATGCATGGATAAGTGCTAGAACAATTACACTGACATGATATTCTAGAGTAGCTCTAGAATGAGCGGAGCAGGAATAGTTTTGGTCAAAAACATCCACAAAATAGTCAAAAAGGTGGAAAATGGTGAGGTAACATTGATTGCAGCTATATGAGGGGTTGTATTACCTTTTCCAACATATTTCTTCCAATGGATGCAGCCCAACAAAGGAAATGGATAAGTTGTAGAAAAATAGTCCTGCATTCTAGGGAGATAGTTCTAAAAATAATTGTAAAATCTCTGAAAAGCAACAACATGCCATATTAGCATTGTTATAATATAATATAAATAACCTAGATCCCATTCGATTGAGCATATAGGATATATAGAAATATAGAAAAATTCTAGTGTTTTTGTAGTAGAGCAGTAGTTTGCAGGGTTTTCCCCTGCACTATTGTAATGATATTTCAAAATTAATAAAGGTGCACTCTCTCCATTATGTTGGAATTCTGAGTGAATGTGTAAGGTTTAGATAGTTTAGAACAAGTACTTTTCACCTTCTTCTGGTTCAGGGAGCAAGGGCCACTTCCAAGGCCAGGAGAAGGGACCGCATTGACAGGTTTTTTGCTTATTTCTTGCTGCAATAGATTAGCAGGAACCTATCAATCTTTATTTACATTCTACTAGTGGTATTAGATTGCATATGATGTTTTGTGATAATTAAGTGCATTTCAGTTGAACACCTAGGGTATATTCATGCATCTTACAACATATAACATTTTATGTTTTCTCATAGTATTCTCAGATTTTGGCATTTCTAGTTTACATTAGAGAATTTCTTGATGTTCCAGCTTTGCAACATTTGATTACTGTCCTTTGAATTCTGTTACTGTAGTTAGGTTCTACTTCATGCAAGGTGTGATTTTCAATTCTGCAAGTTTCATTTTTGCTATTTCCATTTCTGCATCATTTCATTTTTTCATTTTAAATTTTGTAGCAGCAGTTAGTTTTTCTTTCCTGCATTAGTTTCAACTTTTGTGATTTCATTTATGCAAAGATAAATAGAAGTCAATTTTATTTTATAGGATTAAAATGTAACATCAAACCCCCAAACACTAACTGTTTCACCAATAAAGCCATCTTATGAATGAATCGGTCCTTAAACTGCTTACCTTTCATATCGTACACAACCACTGGACACCGCCCTAGATCGACAAGTATATTGACTAAATGATGAATAATTGATGACACTCATCACAAAGTAACACACAACTTTGTAACACCCATATTAAGCATATTAGAAAATCTTGACACCTTATCATGCATAAAAAATTATTTAAAAAAAACACCCTTTGAAAGATAGGCTCCCACATAACTTGATTCATATGTTGGTAGTTGGGATCACTAATATTCCTAATGATTCCCACTATCCCTTCCATTATTTGAATAGAATGTATCAACACATTGGATGATTTTTCCATTGTGTGAGTTCATTTATGTGCTAAATCAAATTTTGATACATCAAATCTATTTCTTGTTCAATGTTTGAAAATTTATCCCATTGTGGCATATATTAGCATGCTTTTAGTAGTTTGATTCTAGAGTAATTCATTAGAATGTGTCATCTTTGAGTTAACCCAAATTCAATGTAGGTATGCCAAATTAATTTAATATTTCTAACCTTTTTGGATCATGATATTGTGTATGGTCTCTTAGAAAATTTAAGGGATTATACCTTGCGTTAGGTATTCCATTATGGTCTTTCAAGGATTAGAGAGACTTGAAATTTATACTCAATAATTCCACTTTGGACTACTATTTGGTAACTTAAGTTTCATATCAATGTTAAAGTTTATACATACTTCACAATGAAAGGGTGCATTAGTTAGACCATATAATTTGTATCTCAAATGAAATCACCAAATATAAAAACCCTTAATTTATTCACAAATGAGTCATCTCCAAGTATGAAGTCAATTTCCATATTTTTCATAGTCAAGAGTCCAATAATTTAATTAAAAGAACTTCAAATAAACACTTTGTATATTACCTTTTAAGGTATATTTTACCCCTTCAAAACTTATGCTAGTAAATTTTATACATGGGATTTTCTTTACTAATGGAGAGAAAATAACTAAGAACATCATAGTAACAAAAAAACCTTTACATTAATTTTTTAAAGAATTAGCTAAATTATTTTATGGAGTTAGTTTAAACAAAAATCAAATCTATTACCAACAACTAATGATGCTATGATAAACTTAAGAGAACAATTAAATCATGTCATTAAACCTTCAATCATATTATAATTGCAAGTAAATATTCTCATAATAAAATCTTCAACCATAGAATGAATCATAAAGATTTGTTCATAATGGAATCAACACAATAATGAGTACTAAATACAACTAAGAGATGATCAACTAATACCTAAAAGTATACGAATATTCTTCAATAGTAATATTATAACAAATAGAGATAAAATATATAATTGCATTGCTATGATATTATTCAAAATAATTTTAAGAGAAAATATAATACTATTATCACAATAAATACTTAGGCCCATCAAAACACTGATATAAGATTAAATAAAGATCATGTATAGTAATAGGAATTATAGATATAAAAATCAATACAAGAGGCAAATTGAAATAATGTTTAAATAATGCATACAACCCTATCAAAGTTGCATACAAATTCCTCTTTTAACACCATTTATTTTTCTATCAAATAGACAAATTTGTTGGTACTTGGGGAGCATTGTCATAGGTTACAACTAACAAGGTAGGTAAATCAGGTGCTATATTCATCTATCTATGTAAAAAAAACTCTAAATTAAAGACCACATTCATCTATAGAGTAAAATGTATCATTATACATTATGAATATAGGATTGACATTTACAGTCATGAAGGTTTTAATGTTTACCCATTTTTTCTTTTAAAACCAAAGAAATTGTAAATAAAATTATAATGATAACAATATCTAGAAAGTCACTCCTCTATTCATTTTGTAATCATTTAAGCATAAAAATTACTTTTAGAAATATACAAACATCACAAAAAATTCCACACACTATTGGCCTCATAAATATTTCATAAAAGAAATAATTTTATTTAGATGAAGGCCCTATACATAAGCTTGCATAAAAATATTTGAAGTCAAACTTAATAAATGCCATGTCCTAATGCATAAGTAATTGTGTTAGCTATTCCTATTAAGAAAAATTGTAACTAATAGTATCCAATCTATAGTTTATCCTCAATATATGGAGCTAAAGGTATTGACTATAAGTTCAATTAAAGCAAATTAAACTACCTATGACAACTCTATTCATATCAACAAACTACATTCAATATGCTTCCAAGTTTGTAATACTAAACAAGAGTTGGACAACTCATTTATTAAAGTATTAGAATGCATATATAATAGAGGATTATCTATTTATCACAAATCTAATATATAATATTAATAAATTACCAATAACTTATTTCTTTTTTGTAATTATCCACTTGGCATTACTATTTTGCTTAATTGTAATAAGAACAAGTGGAATATCTAGAAAATATTCATTTTTTTTAAGAGAACAAAATTATCTCCATTACAAAATTAGAATTTAATAGATACATATTATAGAATAGGATATCATATCATGTAAACACATAGTAAATTTTGAAGTGGATGACCTAATTCAAAATTAGTCATGAGGTCATTGCCTATCCCTTCCTTATGGTCCTTGCATGAGGACATGAAACCCACTTTGTCCAACATCATTTTCTCCAAGACGGGTGTAACTAATCCTTCCTTATAAACTCAAAATTGGATTTCCTTGTTAACATGTGCATTCCCATGGCCATGTGTTTAAATAATAAAACATAAAATAAAGGAGGCCTAAATATACATCTAAGTAGAAACTTACTATGATGCAATACCTTATGGAAAAAAATATGTGATCTAATACTAGGGATATATGAGAAGAGGATCATATCCACACCCCTCTAGAATAGGATGGGGTGACTAGTTATGGTTAAGCACTACCCACCTCTAGTTTCATACACCCTAATGGAGAAATAATAATAAAATAATGGAGGTATAAAGTCTTGATAAGGGTTCTAACCATTTTTTCCAACCTATAACCCTTATTTCCATATATATAGGGACTCCCTCTTTGATATTTAGCTATTTCCTCCCTAAACATGAAATAGTAAATCAATCTATCACATCAAGTAATCCCCTCATAAATGGATCCCTTCAACTATATTTTTAAATAACAAATATGTAATTTGAGTAGGGGACATCATAAGTTTTACCATTTACAAATTTTGATCTATATTTAGTTGTAGGGTGGGATCCTCAACCTATTCATTGAACCTAACCTCTATGAGGAGATGTTCTGCTATAACTTAAGATTTTTAATGAATTGATTGAACCACACTATGTCAAAAAGTGATGATCATGATAGAGCATGCATGATTCTCACCCCACATTCTCTTAATTGTATCTTATTATTAACCCTCTCAATAGAGGCCATCCCTTTCTATTTTGTGGGTCAGAGTTATCCCTCTTAGGGAAGTTGAATTATTGATCCATATTTAGTTATAGTGTGAGATCCTCAACCTACATGTTGAATTTGACCACTATAGAGAGATGCTCTCCTTATAGATTAAGGTTTTAGATAAATTGGTTAAAACATAGTATGGAAAAACACCAATAATAAGGTAAATTTTATAAAATACATATTTATTCACCAATTATAACTATAGTTTATTTATAACAATAGGCATCCAACCCACAAAAAACTTTACTAGAAATATGGACACATGAAAGGTACTACATTTAGAAACTTTTCCTTTATTATGAAACCATTAACCCAAATTTACCTTGCATCCCCTATAATTTTAAAAATCTAATTGTTAGATATAATAGCTAAAACATATTATTCATTGATGTCATATGTTTTATATAAGAGAGGGCCTATTTCATTAGTAACTGTCTTGATTACAACTTCCTTAAACTACTTGATTTTGATATCAAAATCCATAACACTCCCCTCTTATTACATTGATGTAAAAGTAGACATAACAATTTTAAGGTCTATATGATGAACTTGGATACATATAAAAGTTCATATAACACTCCAAAAATCATGGATTAGGATACATGCTATCAATGATTGAATAGGGACACACTTGACTATTCACCATATGACCATGGAAAAGGATAAACACAATTATACATGGTTTTACATTCAATATGGATGAGTACAGACACTATCCATAACCAAAATCTTTTAGAGTAGCATTTGGATCTATAGAAACATTTGTGATATTTTAAAAAATCATGAAAATTTTAGTAACAAAAATTTCCTAATGATTTTTGGTGGAAACCTGTCTCTAAGAGCCTAGGATTTCAAAATCATGAAAAATATGTTAAGAAAAGTGAAATTCTGATATAGGATTTTGTTCCTAAAATGCATCAAGTCACATAATTATGAAAAATATAAGGGATCCAATGTTTTTCTAGTGATTTTTTGGGAAGGGTCATTTTTTAAAGTTGTGAGATTTTTGATTTGGTTGAATGTTTTTCAATAAAATATTTGTAGCATGTCCCAAGGTATATTTTTGCACATTTGAGGACCAATCTAAATCTAATGTATTGCATATTGAAAGGCATATTTTTATCTAATTGGCATAATTTCTATGAGCAATGTGATTATACTTGCCTTCCATTCACAAGGGTTGTCCATTATTGTAGTGGTAACCATGCCACAACTAGTATAGACAAGCAAACACAAATGTGATTTAGAACTCCACATTATAGGTCGTAGTAAGGAAAAATAAATAAATAAATAAGCATTTATTTGGAGGAGGGAAGTTTAATAATTACCGCAAAATTTGTGGGACTTGACATGGTCATTTATGCATGCAAATTTAAGTAAAAAATTCCTACATTTTTGTTTTGTAGAAGGCACTTTTGGATTTTGTATTTGAAGTATTTGCCATGCCCAATTTTCTTGGGGTCATATGAGGAAGAATTAATTTGTACCCAAAACAAGGTTTATCCCTACCTCTATAGATATTTAATATTTTATCTCTTTCATGCTAAAATATTTTATCATAATTTTAGTACCATTAGAAAGTAGACTCATAACACTTTCTAGTGACATATTTCATGATTTGCTTCATGAGAATAAGATTTTAATTGTTGAAAACTAGCTAGTGATTTAAAATTATAATTGGTTATAATGATTTTCAACCTAGTGAGAGTTGCAAACTTCAAAAACTTGTAATATTGTCATTTTATGGCCAAATTTATCATACAACCACTCATTTTAGTTGTTTCTCCACTATACCAAAAAAGGCTTTTAAGGGTGACTGAAAGGATGACGGTATTTTGTGGTGGTAAAAAACCACCTTAATAGACCCTAAGAGGGCAATTTAAAACCGTCCTCAAAACATTGCATCCAAAAAATCTTTTTAGGCGGATGGTGGCTTTAAAATACCCTAATAGACCCTAAGAGGGTGGTTTAAAACCACCCTTAAAACACTGCACAAAAATAATTTTAAGGATAGCTAAAATATCTTAAGAGGGTGGTTTAAAAATTCCCTTAAAACACTCCAAAAAATTCATTTATGATAGTTTATAACCACTCTATTAGACTCTACGAGGGTGGTTTAAAACCACCCTTATAAATCATCCATAAAAATAAGCATATAAAGTGTTCACGAAGCTTTTGGAATGTGAAAATTTTGGTTTTCTTAACCCTATCAAGCTATCTATTCTAAGCTTCCCACAAAATTTATCTTTTCAAATTGGAAATGCTTAACACTCCACAGTTGCCTTAACCCTGTCAAGCTCTCTATTCTAAGCTTCCCACAACCTTGACCTTTTCAAATTGGGAATGCTTAGCACTCGACTGATCTTAGGGGAGAGTGAGAGTGATTATTCCTCTTTCTCGACCTCTTAAAAAGGAGGGGTGAGTGAGATCTCATAAAAAAGTGCACATTCCTTTGGAGAGTTTAGTATCAGGGTATTTTTTTACCCATTGGAGAGTTCAAGTGGCATAAGGCTTGGGAGTGTTGAGGTAGCAATAAGCGAGCTACAGGTAAAATTTAGAGTTTTTGGAATTTTCTACAAAATCTTTGAAAGGCGGTAAGAAGTTATAGATAAGATTTGGGGTTTTTGGAACTTTCTATGAAATATATGAAAGCTTTGCATTTATGGTCAAAATTTTGTAAGATTTAGGATTTTTGGAATTTTCACCGAGTCATCAAAATTGTATAAGATTTATTTTGGAATTTTCATTGGGTCATCAAAATTGTGTAAGATTTAGGGTTTTTAGAATTTTCACTGGGTCAAGAGTTAAATATTTGTAAGCATCCATATAATCAATGTCTATCCAAATAACATCTAGAGGGAGTTTTTTTGTTGCATATCCAGCTACAACTGATTTAACATCTGAAATATTCTTATATCCCCACCTACATTGGTGAAATCCTGCATAATTCAATCCAGATTAACATAAATAAGAAAGGGTGCACATTTAGAGTAGAAAATACATATTAAATATACTAAATACTTTTACCTCTACCTAATTTATCATTTATTTTGGAGGTTTGATGTTGATCCTAGCTCAGATGTCATCCTTTCATTCTTTGAGGTACATAAATATGGTATCCTTTATTCTGTGCTTCACATACAGTTTGTGCACAATGGTGGGTTCCATTCCTATAGGTGTGAGTGTGAAATTAGTCACCTACTATCTATAAGCTTTGAATCAATTAATCTACATACTTTTAGACTTGTCTAAATAATTTGTAAAAATTAAAAATTACTAGAGGTGTTCTCAAATATAAACAAGTATAATAAAAATTATGTTATATCAAGCAAGGCATAAAATGGGATCTGATAAAGAGTATTCTTTGGTTGGCAGTACAACTAGCAAAGTGTTTACAACTTTGAATACTTTCTCGATAATTACCACCACCTATGGAAATGGAATTATCCCAAAAATTCAAGTACTTTTCATCTTCTCTCTTGATGGATTGATATTTTTTCTTTATAGAAAATAATAATTTTAAGTTTAATTAATGTATAGAAATTTTGTTAGGAGCTTAATTGTGCTCAATGTATATTCACTTATGGGCACATTTCATTCTAACTGTTAGACCAAATTTTGAAAACAAATTCTAAACTAGGGTTTCAAACTTAACTTTTGGACTATGTTCAAAGAGAAAGATCAATGTTATTGATCCCTATATCATTCTATCTTCAAGATTAGAAATATGAATATAATGTACTCAAAAAATCCTAGCAGATGGTACTCATATCTACTACATACAATTGGAATATGATACTGATCGATTTGAGTACAATGTTTTCTTGATGGTTTGTTTGCAATTTTACTAGTGTTATAGCTTCAAGTTGTATTACATTTAAACTTTCAACTTTTTGGGTTTAGAATTCAGATTTCAACCCCATTTCCTCTACCCAATACTTTATCATTTTCTTGTGGCCATTAGAAAATCTGAATGTGGGGTATCCAAAAATTTTCACAACATATTTGTTAGCTACAATTAGAATTATAGGGTTGATAAGAGCACAATATTTTCAGACAACTTTGGTGCCTCTTTTATCGGGAAATATGTTCAAAGGATTGTGTGTTTATTATTCAGTGGTGGTAGGCATTTGACAACAACGTTGACGAAACCATCTATAACAATTTTTCCTTTCTAACAGGCCTGTGTTTCTCCCCAAATTTAAAATATTATGAGATTATCAGGGAATGAATTGAGGAAAATTTTTTGAGGGGATTTTATCGTATAGTTTAATAGTACCAAGTACAAGATAGAGCTTGCATTGTGCCATATCAAGAAAAGTTCAAGCATTAAAAGAGATATAGGTTGTGCAACCTAGACAACTTTTATTTTTTCCTAGCTATGGATAGTTGGTAGCATCACTAAACATAGCGTGTCCCCTTGTTCAAGACACATTTTATAGATTAAAGAGATGTTGTTTTGATTAGGAACTTCTTGATTAGAGATATGGTGTATAGAAAACCATCTAAAGTTCATTATATCATTTGACTCATTGGAATTAGTCATGATCTCAATATTTACAAGTGTCTCATATATATACCAAGGTTGTTTACATGTTGAGTCTTTGTATTTATTATTATCATCACAAATTTGTCACCTTATCTTTATTGTTATCTTCACAAACCTGTCACCTTACCATCATATCTTAGTCTCAGCAAGTCTGACATCAAATGGGTAGTTTGTGTCATGGACCATAAAGGGTCATGAGACTAAAAGGTCTTTTATTCTTGAAATAATCCTTACTATTAAACTATAACTAATTTATATTTTTATAATTACATTTCTTATACCTAGCTAAAAAAAGCGTTTGGATACTTGGGTAGATAACCAATATCATGTGCAAACTCTCCTCCTCCCTATATATAACTTTATAATCCTACAAGTGAATAAATAACAAGTGAAGTGGGTCATTGAAGACTCTTGGTAGATATTTTCATTAATGATCCATATTCACAAAGTGTCAAGTTATAAGTTCCACTCACACTAATTTTGGATGTCTTTACATTACAACAAACCTATCACAATTTTAGGGTGTTTAAGGTCTAATATTGGGTTTTAACAGATAAACCATGGAATTATATTTGTTTTCATTTATTTTTGAGTATTTAGTATCATTACTAGTTGACTTCTTTGTAGTCATCATTTGTAGGTTCTCCAAGATCTTCACCCTCAATAAATATATATTTATTCCCAAACACCTTTTTATTCCCAAACACCATGGAATTATAAACCTTATCATTACATGGAAAGTGTTTATAAAAATAAACACTTTCACCATGTAAAAAACAAAAAAAAATAAACACATGCACACACACACACACATAAAAAGGTGTTTGGGAATAAATCATAATAAAAGTGGTAAATCTAGACCTAGTGCTCTCTCCCATTCCATAAAGAGTAGCACTAGGAGGAAGCATAGTAGAGATCTCCAAGTACTGATATTTAAACACCATGTTCCCAAATGGGTACCCATTGCCTTGACTAGAATTGAACATAATTTCACCAGTGGAATTCCTTGTAACTACAAATCCAAAGGGGTTGTTGGTATAAAAAAATCGTAGTTCATGCCCTTGGAAATTGTTGATATTAGCATTGTTATTATCATATTTGTCCACCACTTATCTAGGGACTTCCCACTTGGTTTTGCAACATTAGTGATGTAAAATATCAAGGTGTCACTAGTATCATACCTTGAAAAAATAAATAAATCCATGGTCATAACTATATTAGATTTAAATCTCTAAAAAATATACTAAGGATTGAATATGGGTACCTAACCAAAAAATTAAATTGTTGGATAGTTGGACCATAAAGAGAATTGTTGGCAATAATATGTAGTTGGGCTATTAAGGATTTGCCATCCTATTTTTGGGAGATCGAGGTGAGTGTGTAGCATGATCCAAGACCTTGGCATACCTCTGCTATCAACAATATTGATAAAAATGTTACTGATAAAATTAAACTAAAAATTATTTTTTGCATTGAATTTTGTCTGATTCTCCAACATGTTTGTCATCCTTGATACGAGTAGATATATACAACAAGTTGGATTTTCCCATGCTTCCTATTGGACCATTGTTCCTCTCTAGAAAAGATAAAAGAGAAGGTTCAAAAGAAAAGTTCATTTTGAAATTATTATACTAGGGATAGTTAAAAAATGCATGATGCACTAAAGCTAATTGCAAAGATTTTACATCAAAATTAAATATGACATATAGTTTTATTTGGATTATCTTTGTAAACAACCTACTTGCAAATTTTTTACATTATTAGATTTAGTTTTGATTCATTCCAAAGCACCTTAAGGTATTTAATGTGATAATTCCATAAAATGACCCATACATGCACCAGGCTATTGATGGCAATGCATAGCTATGAAAACAAAAAATAAGAGCCAAAAGTCTTCATAACATAGTAAAAAAAATCATATGGCCTCAAATATGAGAAAATACTCCATTTTCTAGGATCAATCCATCCACAACCACTCGTGACTTGTTCACAAGCCTGATATACATACCTTTTCAAATATCCATCTATTTGATACATATATACACTTTAGAATGAGAATCACTATACTAATGAGAGGAAGACTCATAAATACAAAAATACATGCAAGACAACTCAAAGTAACCAAGACCAATGCCACATGATGAAATAATCTAAATAACTAGCCATGCACATAAAACCATAGCACCTTAAGGTATTTAATGTGACCGTTCCATAAAATGGCCCATACATGTACCAAGCTATTGATGTCAATGCATAGCTAAGAAAACCACCCTAATATACCCTAAGAGGGCGGTTATTGACCACCCTAAAATACCATAAGAGGGTAGTTTTTAATTGCACTAATAGACCCGAAGAGGGAGGTTTTTAACTGCCCATATAGTGATAAAATAAGGTGGTTTTTGAAGCAGTTTTTAACTGTCCTAATAGAACCTAAGAGGGTAGTTTTTGGAGGCATATTTTAACCACCATTGTATGATGCATACTTTTAACGATGCCTTCATAGATGGCAGCTGAATAACCGCCCTTAAAGATCTTTGAGGGCAGTTAAAAATTGCCCTTAAAGACCCTTTTTGGTGTACTTATCCCATAGTCTAAAAACATGTATGGGATCATAATTGGTGTAGGTAGCCTAAATTTTATTATTGGGAGAACGAATTACCCTAACAATGATAAAAAATAATATTTTGACCACTACACTTGCTAAAATGATGGTCAAGTTTGTTAATGTGGTGGTTAGAGTGATCAAAAAAATTAATGACATCTCAATGTCTATGTATTAAAATACCAACTAGACAAAATGTGAAGTTAAGATGTATATTGGATTTCATGATCCAAAGATCCTTGCAAGTTGAATCTTAGACATGGAGACATAGTTAGAGTACAACAATGTTGTAAAAGAGAACAAGGTATGATTTTCCAAATTAAAGCTAAGTGGCATGGTCAAAGTCCTAATAAAAAATTATCAAGAGTATTATAATCTAATCAACACATGATATGAGCTTCTTATAGCTCTTAAGGATACATTATTTCTATCTCATTAATTGGAAGATTTGGGCATCAAATGGCTTTTCTTGTGACAAGGGAATAATATATCCTTAAAAGACTATATCTATGAGTTCAAAAATTATAAAATCATGTTGAATATGGCAAATGATGCAAAAAATCTTATCTTAAATTTCAAGAGTGTATTATAGGAACACTTGTATTAGTAGGTAAAATATTTGACCATTGACACACTTGATGCAACATTCAAACAATAATAATTGGTAGAAGAAAAATTTGTTTCTAAGCATAGAGTCCAAAATTATTCTTTTTCATGTCATACCTTGATATAATTATTTTAAAGATCACATGTTTTTATATAAATTATTACTTATAATTTGTGTGGTTGCACTTATGCTTCATGAAGGAAACTAGTAATTCAGATCTAGTAATGCAGACTATGATCATATGATGTTTTGTAAATATTACTCTATTAAGATGCAATGCATAGATATTAGAGGTGAAGTTTTAGTTTTGTGAAGGCTATTGTAGAAAAATATCAAGAAGGACACTAAATTTTAGAATATTTGTATTCACATAGAAATTTGAAAAAGTCTAGAAAATGGACTTGAGGACAACTCCTTGTTCTCTAGCAGAAAAAGTATTTTCAAGATCAACATAGTCATCGATAGCAAGGCGATAATAATTTTATTCTCCAATAATAAAATATTCTTCTATAATGAGGCCTTATTTATCTTCATGAAGAAGACAAATTTTATCTCACCTAGGAAATAAATCTTCTTCTTCTTCTTCTTTTGATGATAGGAAATATAGTAAGTTTTATAATAATTATAATAAGTCAATACATGTAAGTTTTAAAAAATTTCACTTGAAGTAGAATACCTTGGTTATATTTTCTCATGATAAGGAAATGAGTAGTATTCTCATTTATACTCATAGTGAATAGAGTTCATATGATGAATTCATAAGTTGACTTAACAAGGCCACCTTGATGCATCACCATTCCATTATAGGGGGTTGAGATAGTTTGTTTATCACTCATGCTCACCTCACACATTAGTTCTTAGTATATTGTATCATTGTCAATGACTTTTATAACTTAACTACAATATCCATAGTTTAAAAATCACATTTATCAATGGATCCTCATCCTCATACATATGATCTAGATGGAAGGATCTTTATTCATCCACATCAATCACACACACATAAACTATATCCTTTGCTTTTGATCTGAAGTACATAGATAAGGTCTTATTTTAAGTGACTAATCTAGATTAGTGTGTATTAATGCTTGGAAGACCCTATTAGTTTGATAGAAAATCCCATTATGTTACCTATAATAACACCTATATACTACAAAAATATGATAAAAATTACCAAATAAAGAGCACTACAAAGACAACAAATTTGGTACTCACTTATAAGAAAGCATGCAAAGGAGTCACTCAATCCAACATTACTACTTTTTGGTAGGCTATAAAATAATCCAAATCAAGCAATCACCACATTCTCCATAGAGCATATAGATCTTTGATAACTATATTATGTATTTGAAGAACCCAAAACACTTAGAATCCTACAAGAGAAAAAATAAAATTGAAAGGAAAATTCCTTTCTCTATAGAGGAAAATGGAAGATCTCGAAGATTAGAAAAAAAACTTAATACAAGATAATGTCATCCTCCTATCTCAAGTTAGATTCCTAATAGAGTAGATTAAAAACCTATACTTATTGGTTTGTGATTTGAATATAGATAAAGGGAAGAAATATAAGGCTTGATTCTATGATCATGAGCACAACTAGAGACTAAAAATATAAATTAGGATATTGAATACCTAAAAAATCAGATATAACTTGAGAAATAATCTATTAAATTTGTCTACCAACTTGTATATGAAATATTCAAAATTTATTAATCCATGCTCAAAAAGCTACAAAAATAGAAGTCTAGGTTTTTACTATAAGGGATAGTTTAGTTTCAAATGTGCATCAAATTCAAAGGGAAAAATATGAAATTCATTGCAAGGAACATAGTAAGGTCAAGAATCTTTGGTATAGACCTTACACACTCCTTCAATAGGTTTCTAAGAATTATTCTTCACTTGATCTTCCAACTCACTTGAGGATTCATGATGTTGTGAATCATGATCTTTTCAAACAATATCATTAATCAACGTTGGAGTATTATATTACAATCAACCATACTATAGATTTTATTCCTTATTTCTAGCTATAGACACCAAAACAGCACCAATCCGATTATGTGACGACAAGCGCTGATCGCATTGACACACATAGCCCCTAGGGCAGCCCCCAGAGGTTAAACAGTGGTCCTAACCACTCCCAAAAGTAGTTTGGAGGTCAGAGGTCAATTTGGCACCTTTTTGGCACCTTGCTCTCTACTCGTCCCACCTAGGATGAATACAAACTAGCATTCGTCCCACCCAGGGACGAATATCAGCATTCACCCCAGGGTGAGGCGAATAGCAAGTTTGACTGGCAAAAAGTCAAACCTCGACAAGTCCGCCAATTAACTGAAGCTTCAGGCCATGCAATTGTGAGGAATGACTTCAAATCAAGAAGAGAGACTTCAGTCATGCATGTCTTTATTTTAGAGACCTCATGCAAGGAGATTCTAAATCAGGGAATTATCTTTTCTCTCAAAATAGGACAAACAACTCAAGTGGCGCCCTCGCATGCGCAATTCAAACAGAGAGACCCTAGGTCTATAAATTGGTGAGTTTTCTCACCCAAAATATATACAGATAAGGAGCATTTGAGCAATGAAGTGCTGCCAATTTACATACCTACTTGCGATTTGTGCCTTTCACATCCTTAATCTCTCATTCGAAAGGGAGGTTATTGGGTGATTATTGGAAGCACGAATCCGGACCCAAAACCCAATTTTTGGCCACGATATCCCACAAAATTTGTTGAAAACACCCCATAAGAAGTTTTGGACCCATCCCAAGTGGATTTGTGCTGAAACAAAGTCCCAAACGGTGGGCGTTCTGCCCCCGGGTGCCCCCCAAGCTGTCGTAGCCCTAATCGCCCCACCCCGGAGTGATTAGAAATATGTGATAGATTTCTATGATTTTTATTTTGCATATTATTCTAGGTCTATTAAATAGGCTGTAGTTTAAATTTCACTTCATTCTGAGCAATTTTGACTAGGTTTTTATCATTTCCCGCCTTTACTAACTTGCAGATGGCACCAGAAAAATATGGGTGATAGAGGCCAAATTGGAGAAATCTGACCTTCTGGGTCTTCCCAAAACACCCCCAATTAGCTAACCCCAACTTTTCAGGTCATTTGGAGCTTTTTGGATAGGACATTGAAGAGGGTGCTTTCTGACAAGTTATTGTAGGTCTATTCGTCCCACCCCGAAGCGAATACAAATATGTGAGGAATTTCTAGACTGTTCCTTTTGTAGTGGCCTCTTGGTAACATATTTATGCTTCTGTTAAATTTTTAGGTCGATCTGAGGTCATTTGGTTATCGTTTTAATATTTTCATGCATACACTAATAGTAGGCCTTGGGAAATACATGTTTTATTCTATCTGCAGGTGCTACTAATATTTTCTGTTTCTTTGAACGTAGGTTTTCAACATCAGAGGAGCAGGAAGGAGTCAAAAATCATATACACAAGTGGCGGTGATGTTTTGGTCCGCCCATCTTACATGTGGGCACGCGGAAGAAGGATTGCTATCCATGGATGTGACAAGAAACATATTTGACGCTCCTATCCCCTAAAAAGGAAGGAGACGTATTGTAACACGACTTTGAAATCATATCAATAAAGAAGGCTATATTTCATACTACTTTTATCTTGTGTCAATTCGTCTATGTTCTTTCAATATATAGGCTTTTAGCGTTAAGTTTGGTTTTACATGCATCGTGCTTGGCATATTCCTTTTTGTTTCCGTATCCTCGTGCTTTCAGTGGCGATCACGGTGGGACCTCTGTCCCTTGATTTTTAAGATTAAATTTCTGATCAAAGTTGCTTGTTTTTTCTTATAGGTACCAAGTTTTCAAATGCTAGACTATTTCAGAGCAGAAATTCAGAGACATCCGATTTGGGCAGAGAAGAGGTAGAGGTCTTAAACACCTTCTATCAAAATTTTGCTTTTTGTTCTCTGGTTATTTGCTTGCATAGGAGAGTTTGAATGCTTGTTTGCTTCATTTATGCAACTTAAAAAGAACCCCACACACCACGTGGTAATTTGAAACAACAAGGAGTTGGTCGTAAAACCCCAACCCTTGAGCAAGACCAACGGTGGATTTCATCACCACCTTGGCTTGAGATACTGCATACATAACCCCGATCATGACTATTGCTAGATGTAAATCCTGATGAAATCTGACCAAGTGTAGCTGGGGTGATTCCCAGCGCATGAGGATAAGTCTTCTATGGTAGGTGTCATAAACAGAGTGATTCCCCTTCCGTACCGCCTATGTTCCATGTACCATCTGCTCTCACGTACCAATAGTTTCCCTCACGTAAGGGTGGGTATATAGAGAGGTTGGTATATCGGCCTGGCAAAGGTATATCGAAGGGGCAACCATTTTTGGGAGTCATAAGAGCCATCATACTGCATTTAAACGTTCTTTCCAAAAAGCTTTCAAACAAACATCAAAACACACTAAACCAGATTCTAGGGCACACTTTTAATCTTTAAACGAGATAACCATTGCGTTGATTGTGTGTTTCCTTTCTGTTTAAGTGTAGCATAAAAAAATCCTAAAAGAAGATAAAAATCTACGCATCTTTAGGTAAGCATCACCATGGTGTACACCCATAGCCGAGCCCAATCACGGGCAAGCACTGCAGAGAGTGCACAAAGGGGGGCAAGTCACCTCCGATATAGTCCTGAGGACTTAGTCATCCCGCCTTGGTGGCATGGCACCCAAGATAGTCCACATCATGCCATAATAGAATAGGATTATAGAGGCACCTCTTTGAGGGGCACCCCCACTCAGCATAGAGCCTTTCAAGAGGAGAACCTACACGTGGCACTCAACATAGATAGGAGACCTCCCTTAGATGCTCGTTATGAGTGGCCTAGTGATGAAGTGCTAGAACAACAGAGGGTCTAGAAGGAGGGGCCACATGATTTCGTCATCCCTCCTCTACCCCGTATTACTATTAGAAACACTAGACCAAATCCAGAGTATCAGGCTTTCCAGACAGGGCAAGACAATTCTGCCCGCACCTTGCACGCATATGAAAGGGAGTACGAGGAAGACTACCATGTTCCTCAAGAGTAGTACACAACATGGGAGCGATGTACCTCCGTGCCTGCTATGTATCAGGATCACCCATTAAGGCTAGACCCTCAGGTGAATGTCGCTAACCTCGACAGAGGAAAGCAACCCATAGGGATCTCGGATCACCACGACCGAGATAGACATGTAGGAGAAGCATCTAGGCTTCCTAAACAAGAGACGATGGAACAAATTGACTTGGCATTTGATAGACATGCCACCCACCAAGCGCAAATCACGTAGCTCAGGCAAGATCAACAATAGTTAGAGCATCTATACCACCTTAGCAAAGAGCGCATTCAACGTCAGACAACCGAATTGCTTCATAACAATGTGCCTGAGAAGGTCCCAACCCCTCGTGCGCATAAAGTAGAAGTGTATGAGAGGCATAACCCCTTGGTGCGAGACAGGTCTCCACGACCTCATCAAGTACTGCCTCCAAGACCTCCTAGACCTGAGCGGGAGGCCACTCCCAGAAACAATGATGGGCACCCTCCACGGGCACCCACCCATGTTTATAGGTCTCGGCCAGGCACTCCTCAAGAAGCTTATGAGGAGTATGAACAAGAAGAAGAGCGGGCTGAAATGCCCTACCAAGGCAGAAGGGTTGCTATCCAGCCACCCTTCCACAGGCCTCAAGTTCCCCACAACCCACAACGGGAGCAAACCAAGGAGGAAGAGATCAAATCCTTTGATGCATATAAAGCACTGCTAGAGCGCTTAGAGTCTATGGAGATCAAGACTTTTGGGCCCCAAAATCCCACTTTATGCCAACTCCGTAGTCATCCTGTGCATCCGTCAGTGCCGGCACCTCCATACCCTGAACACTTTAAACTACCCCAGTTGGCACTCTTTAGAGGGGAGGAGGATGCCCAAGAGCATGTGACTAGATTCTTGAGCCAGTGCTTTGGCATTCAGGACAATGATGCTTTGTTACTAAGAACATTTATAACCACATTCATAGGCCCTACCTCGGATTGGTTCACTCAGTTGCCAAAACATAGCATCAGTAACTTGGATCAGCTAGTGGATGCGTTCCTCGAATGCTTCACCTTCAACACCAAGAAAAATGCGTCATTAAGTGACCTAGCTAGCCTCAGGAAGTATGAGGAAGAGACCATGGTGGCATATGGGAACCGATGGAGGATGCTGCTTTCAAAGCTGCCCTACCTCCCTCCCATGTCCGACCTGACTCAGATGTTCTCAAAGAGCTGTTTGAGATCGATCTCCATGCTATTGTAGCTGCAACAATATGCCACTCTTGAGGAAGCTCTGGTGCAAGCCAGAATCATTGAGGAGATCAAGATACAGGATGGCGAGATCGCCAAACCTAAGAAGAAAGAATGGACCAAGAACACCAAAATAGGGACCACGCAACTGAAACCCGCTGTGGTCAATCAGGTTGCTATCAATGTCCCTAAGCCTGCACAAGCAACACAACCTCAAAAGGCTAACTATCAGGCGGTGCCTCCTAACAATTATGATAGAGAAAACCAGAGGCAAGAACAAAATCAGCAGCGTCACCCTAGGCGACAATTTACACCTTACACAGAGTCCAGGGACTCCCTATTTGACCGCTTGTCAGTGGCAAACTTGATCAACCTGCCAGAGATTCAAACTATAGACCCCAATGCACCGAAGCCTAAGGGGTACCGGGAGGACTTGTACTATAGGTTCCATAGATGGAAGGGACATGACCTTAATGCATGTTGGAAATTCAAAGGTTTGGTACAAGACCTAATCGACAACAAGACATTGGCGATGGACAACCCCGTAGCACCAAACAACCAACATATGGGAGTCTTCAGAGACCCCTTGCCTGCCCATGATGCATAGGAAAAACCCCTTCAAGTCAATGAGGTGCAACAGAATTGCCCCATGCAGGGGTATGTAGGGATGATAAGCATAGTGACTAGGAACAAGAGGTATCAAGGAGCTGCCCCTACGGTGGCCACTGGAGAAGTTCCATCGACGTCACAACCCCAACAACACCCTACGCAACTTCCCCCGCCTAGACCAGTGGCCATGATTCGGACTAGACTTACCCAAAGTCTAAGGACCACGTCGGCTAGGCTCTCCATATATGAGCTCATTCAACAATCAGCGCCCCATCGGGAGGCTCTAATGGAGATTTTAAAAGCCATCGAGCTATAGCCCCATGAAGCAAACTCTTTCAACAACTTTGTGGGACATGTAAAACAATGTACAGAACCAGTCATCACCTTTAGAGAAGATGAATTGAAATCAATGACTAGTGATGTGGCGGATCCACCCCTGCACGTCATTGCGTGGGTCAACGAGATTCCGTATAAAAGGGTGTTGGTGGACACTGGCTCGTCCAGTAATATCATCACAATAGCAACATTGAAACATCTAAAGTTGCCAGCATCTCACATCGTGGCCTCCACCTATACACTGCGAGCATTCAATGATGCAATATGCTCGATGGTTGGCACAATTGTCCTACCCATCCAAGTGGGACAAAAGACTATTCATACATTGTGCCACATCTTGGAAGGTGAGATGGCTTATAATATCTTGCTGGGCTGGCCTTGGATCAGGGACATGAAGTGTGTCCCTTCAATAGCTCATCAGTGCCTAAAGTATACATTTGAAGGACAGGTGCATGTAGTCCCGACAGACTTAGAGCCCTTCAAGTACTACAATACGGTGCAATTCATGCCGCAATCGACCCTTCCATCAACACATTTGGATTTTTAGTTGAATCCATCTAACCAGGGTCCGATTCCGTAGGCATCCCCATTGCCGAGTCCATCGAATCCCCAGCCGGGTCCATCTTCCTCATCTGGTCCTTCAACAACGATGCCACCTATGGTGGCCACACCAAAGGACAAGGGAAAGAAACCCCTAGAAGAGGAACCACCCCTAGTCTCAACCATCTCTACCGAAGAGATGCCTAGCCGAATGGAAGTCGAGATGCCTAGTTCACCCCACATGGAGTGGACTCAGGAAGGACTCCCATTCGCTCCCCCTCAACCGCCAACGATCACCGTTGAGATGGCCAACATGGGCCTGGGGGAGTATCTAGTGAGGAACATTGTAGCAACGCCCACACTTGAGTCCATGCAGGACATGGGGAGGCCTCGACTCCCCATCGGCTCTGTGGTTCCTCTAGGCTACCCACCCAATCAGACAAACTTTGTTTATGGGGGCCTGGATAATGGCGTTGAAACTTGTATGCAAGAAGACGAAGATGAAGAGCCCTTTGCAGAGGATGTCAACTATTTGTCCAACCCAGACTTTGCATTGAGATATCTTGGCCAATGCAATTGGCATGGATATGGGTTGGGCAGGTATGAGCAAGGAGTGCGTGTTCTTTGCCAACCGAGATATCAAATGTCGTATGACAAGTTAGGAGTAGGGTTCAACCACCCCTTGCCCCTAGACATCTTGGTAGAGAACATGCAAGGCCTAGGGATAGGCAACAAGGATGGGTTGGCATTAGATCCATATGCCAATCCTAACACAACATATACATTGGGAGATTATCTCCCATTGCTAACAACCAACCTTGTTGACCATAACAACCCTTTCCCTTCGGCCGAACAGGGAGAAAATTTGAGGACTCACCTACAAGAGGGATATGGACAAGACCAAGAAGGGTCTTTAGAAGATGAGTCGAAATACGAGGTAGCACCTTGGGATCCTTTCGAGTCTGATAGCAATCATTCACAAGTACATCCCATGGATGATTATCAGGAGAGCTTCCTAACAATGTTCCCTTTGGATGCTCCAATTGAGCATATGCCACCTCAAGAGAATCAGGTCCCCCCGTAGAGAGCGGAACAACCTCGATGGGACCACATTAATTTGCTCGAGCAAGATGAGCCTCATATGTCGCAAACAGCTGTTGGAGCCAACGAAGGCCTTTGGATCTCTGACAGTGATTATGAAGATGAAACTGAGATGGCTTATCTCAATCATATGCGACAACAACAATATCCCTTGGACATAGATGACATGTTTGAACAGTTACACATAGGGCCAAGGCATAGGTGGCACCTAAACCAGGCATAGTTATAGCAATTATTGCACCCACCACTCTAGGTATACAGAGAGCATCTTCCGCCTGGAGACCCTATAAAACCATCAGTGCCTAGGGTGGACCCTGTCTTCATATCCATGCATAGGGCTGATCCATTTGTGCCAGTACCCACAGAGCCAGATCCGAAGCACAAAGATCATCTAGGATGTTCGAGCAGTCACACCCATGGTAATGGAGACCACAATCATTTCATCAACATGATCTCCATTGATTTAATCGCCCCCATCCATGATCCAGTCGACCCGACATGGTCATTGCATCTAGACCTAGATGCTATAGACTGGGATCATGCTGACACACCGCCATCCCCATCAGAGTACTGGCCTTGTGGTGGGATGTTCCATTTCACCCCAGGACAGACTCAAGATGTCTTCCATGCTTGAAGAGGAACCTGATGTTCCGAACGATGATCTAAATTCAGCAAACGATATCCACTTGATCCCAACTCCACACCAGTTGGAGGACGGGTCCCACATGTCGGTCGAGGAGATGACTGACGTAGACATCGGCTCAGATCTAGTGAATTTGCAAATCATCAAGCTAGGGGTAAGTCTATCCCCCAAAGAGCAAGCTGACTACATTGCCCTTCTCAAAGAGAAGAAGGAGGTTTTTGCATGGTCATACAAAGACATGTCGGGACTAGACCCACAACTAGTCACGCATAATCTAACGCTTGATCCGAAATTCAAGCCAGTGAAGCAAAAACTATGTAAGATGCACCCAATAGTGGCCTTAATGGTCAAAGATGAGCTACAAAATCTATTGGATGCACATTTTGTCATCTGCGTGGATTACCCACCATGGTTGTCTAACATGGTTCCCATCAAAAATCCCGACGGGAGGATTCGCATATGCACCAATTTTTGAGATATGATGATGAGGATTGATGTTTGATCTTTCATATGACCCCTCTAGTAGTTCCTAGTTAGGTTTGCATAGTTTATTTCTTGCAAATTAATAATTGTGAGTCTCCTTCTCACATGCACTTGTGGGCACTAGTTATCTTCTAGTTGTCATTTAGAGTGTTAGTAAGTGTGAACTCAAAGTAGGAAGTGTGTACTTCAAGATAGCTAAAATGGATCTTCTAGTTAGCATTATTCCTTTTCTCTTAACTTAGAAGTTACGTGCATTCTCCCTTGCACTTTTGTAGCTTATGGTTAAGCATATTGGATAAAATCCATGATTTGATGGGTTTGGTTATGTATTTTGGGCCATTAGTGCCTATAAATTGAATTGTAAATAATAGAACACTTAGTTGGATTTTCAATCCTTTTCATTGGTATCAGAGCCTAGTTCATGTTTGCACTAGGGCTTGTGAGGTGAGAGGATAGGAGATAATTTTGTTATGAGAAATTCTTTCTCATTGAGGACTTGGTTTAAGCTCAAGGGTAGCTTGAAAACCATTCGTAGAAGGAAGTTCCTTCGATGACAAACTCCTCATTCCAACTTTTTGCTTATGCTCAAGAGGTATAGGAAAAGTTTGCCTCAGAGTTCTTCCTATTGCGATCCTTGGAAGGGATTGGATCATAGTTACGGTCCAATTAGGATTAGGGAGCCATTTAACCCTACTGCCCCCCCCATTTTCGAGTACTGAAGAGCTCCAGGAGATCATCAAAACTAGGTCGTGTGTCGACTTAGGTCTGGTTGCCTTTCAAACGCTGGTCGTGTGTCGACTGGATCTTGAAAGGAGAGCTACTGAAGGGATCTGGTTGCTCATATTTTTATAGTTTAAGTTTTTCAATGCTTTTGAATTAACCCTCCTGGTTAATTTTTAAAAAAATTCATTGTGATAGAAAAACTTAAATTTTTAAATTAATATATATTTGTTTAAATATATTAATTTAGTTTTTATTGTAAAAAAATATATATATTGTAAATTTTTTTTGGCAGCCGAAGGCCTTGAAGCAGGCTTCGACTGCATTTGGCAGCGCCGGTGCCTCTTTGGCAGCACATGGCATAGCCGTTCGCAATTGCCCACCGACATCACTGTCCGACGTGACCATGATAGTGACAGCGGCCATCACTATCAGGAGCGACAACGACTACAGCCATCGCTGTTCGCTGATAGCGCCAGGCGGGTGTACCGCCTTGGCATCAGGCCAGCCGCCTAACATTGTTGTCAGGTCTGACAGTGTCAGGTGAGCTGCCTATGGCCTGGGCTAACCGTTGATAGTGCTAGTGCAATCTTCGCATTGGCACATTAGGCCCAACCATCAGGAACTTTGGTCCTGACGTTGCTGTCAGCCTCGTAGTCAGGCATTTTGGCCTGACTACACAGTTAGGCGGCCTGCATCAATAGGCAGGACAGCGACCTGCTTGCCGCATCTGATAGGCCAACAGGTTTCTGCCAGGCCTACTGCGACTGACAGGCTTGCCTACCGTCAGGCCTGTCGTTGTCAGACCGACCGCACTGACTGTCGCCTACGCAGGCATGCAGTCTGCACTCTGCACGTAGGGTGCTGACTTTTGTGCAGCAAGGACAAATAAAATGAAAAAAAAAGAGATCTATTTTTTGCACATTGCCTCAGGAACTGTGCCATGCAAAATTTGTTTTTTTTTTCCACGAGAAACGTGCAGCAGCAGTGCCAGCCAGTGACTGCAGTTGACAGGCATATTTTCTTCAGCCAACAAGGGTAATTTCTATAATTTTTTTAAATTTTCCTATTCTAAGGTTGCATGTCATAATTTTTAATAGCTTAATTAAATTAATTAATCTTTTGATTAATTATAATTTAATTTTTAATTAAGTTATTTTTAAAATTAATAAATATAAATTGTCAACCTTAGGTTAATTTAAATTTTTAAATTTTTAAATTTTTAGCCTTAGGGGTAATTTTCAGGGCACAACATTGTAATAAGGAATCTTCAATTTTTCCTTGATTTTTAAGTGCTTTTCCCTTTTTACTTCTGGCTTATACCCGGTCCCACATGGCTGCTGACTTGGCTGTCCAAGTGGCAGAACTTGCCCATGTTGTAAATGCTTTAGCAGATAAAGCTAATGATACTACCATGGCAGAAGTTCTTGGTAACCTTGCAATGAAGTTAAATGACATTTCTGTCCATAATGCTTCAACTTCTGCTAGTGATTCTCGCCTGAGAGTTCGTTGTGAAGTGCCACTTTATGATGGATCCCGGAACCCTGAAGTCTTGAATAGTTGGATTCTTAACATGAGTTCTTGGTTTTCTTACACTCAACTTGCAGATGAGGATATGGTTCCATATGCTAAACTTAAACTTTCTGGTTTAGCTAAGGTACTTGTTGAACGAAAAAGAGGTCATGATGAACTCACCTCATGGGATGAGCTTGTAGATTGTCTTAAGACCAATTTTTATCCTTCCAATTATTCTAAGGAATTGGTCATTAAATGGTTTCGATTTCGACAAAGTACTAATATGACTGTGCAGGAAAATATCTTTCAATTCAATAGGTACAGGATACTTTTGAATGTGGAGGAAGATATTAAAGCTTTGATTATCAAATTTCAAAGTGGTTTGTTGGAACATTTGTACAGGGAAATAATGTTTATTTCTATGGACACATTGGATTCAGTTTTCAACCAAGCGCAACTTGCGGAGGACAAGTTTAAGGCGCATTCGTAGGCATTCCGCGCACCTGTTACTCAAGTGGTTGCAAACTCATCAAAAGGGAATAATTCTTTCTCATAAAAGAAGAATTATGAGGTAAGCTCAATAGGAGAGAGTAGAGTATACACGAAATTATGAGGTAAGCTCATTGAAGTTACCTTGGTAAATGTAAGTTCATCAGAGGGCGCTCGTGATGCTTTGTTCATCACTCGAGCTCATTTGCTCCATAATTTTGCAACAGATTGTATAGTGGATAATGGCTCGCAAAAAAATCTAATTGCGAGGTCCATTGTCAAGCGTTTGAAGTTACCTATGGAGCCTCATCCTCAACCTTATTATTTGGGTTGGAAGGATAGTGGAAGAGGCTCAGAAATCACTCACACTTGCACATTAAAATTTGCACTTGGCCCACATTTCATAGATCAAGTCACTTGTGATGTGACTCCTATGGATTGTTGTGGGATTTTGCTTGGACAACCTTTTTAGTATGATAGGAGAGCTGTTTATGATGCTTTCAAAAGAACTTACACACTTCAAAAATATGGTAAGGTTTTTATCATTAAAAGCACCAACACTCCTAACATCATTCTAAGTTCCAAGCAAACAAAAAGAGTAATTAAAAAAGGTGGTGATGTTGCTCTAATTTTCATTCGCTCTCAAAACACTTCTACATCCACGTCCATTCCAAAGCAACACTCTTCAATGGATAAAATATTGCAAAGTTACTAACACATATTTCAGGAGCCAAAGTCTCTTCCTCCAATTCGCATAATTAATCACAACATTGAAATCATTCCTGGTTCTTCACTTCCTAATGCTCCCATGTATAGACAATCTATTTTGCAAAATGAAGAAATAAAAAGGCAAATAGAAGATTTGTTGTCTAAGGGTTTCATTAAGGAAAGTACTTCTGCTTGTGCTTCACCTATTTTGTTGGTTCTTAAAAAAGATGGCACTTGGAGATTGTGCATTGATTTTCGTGCTTTGAACAGAATTTCTATAAAGAATAGATATCCACTACCACGCATTGATGATTTATTAGATCAGCTCCAAGGAGCTAAGTTCTTTTCAAAAATAGATCTCAAAAGTGGATATCATCAAGTGTGTATCCAAGTTGAGGATACATGGAAGACAACTTTTAAGACGAAGATGGGCCTCTTTGAATGGTTGGTCATGCCCTTCGGTCTTACTAATGCTCCTGCAACCTTCATGAGGTTGATGAATGATGTATTTCGTGATGTACTTGACAAATTTGTAATAATATATCTTGATGATATATTGATATTCTCAAAAACTTGGGAGGAACACCTTAGGCATATACATCATACCCTTGATCTTCTTGTGAAGAATCAATTATATGCCAATTCTTCCAAGTGTTCGTTTGGCAATACTTCATTTTCTTACCTTGGTTATGTGATTAGTGAAAGTGGAATTTAGGTAGATCCCACAAAAGTTGATGTTTTACTTAAGTGGTCCCCTCCTACAACTCTCACTGAGTTAAGGAGTTTCCTAGGACTTACGAATTTTTATTGCAAGTTCATTCCTCAATATTCCACCCTTGCAGCTCCATTGCATTATCTCACTAAGTCTAAAGTTCCATTTCATTGGGAGAAAATCCAAGAGATTGCCTTTGAGAAACTCAAAAATAAACTTTGTACAACACCTGTGTTAACTTTACCCGACCTCTCTCAACCTTTTGAGATTGAAATGGATGCCTCTAAAGTTGCCTTAGGAGTTGTGCTCAAACAGAATGGTCATCCAGTTGCTTATCATTCAGAAACTTTTTATGCTGCTAAGTTGAACTATTCTACATATGACAAGGAGTTGTATGCATTAGTTCAAGCTATTAAGTACTGGAGACATTATATTTTTGGAAAATATATAGTAGTACACACTGATCATATGCCTCTCAAGTTTTTACAATCTCAAAGTAAAATTGAAGAATCAAGACATATGAAGTGGGCCTCTTACCTCCAACAATTTCACTTGGTGATCAAGTACAAAAAGGGGAAGAGTAATACTATTGTTGATTGTTTGAGTAGGCCTCATGCCGCTCTTTCCTTAAAAGTTATGTCCACTTCACATTTGGGATTTCAGACTTGGCCTAATCAGTATTCATAGGATCCTAATTTTGGGAAAATATTTGAGCAAGTGAGTAATCCTTCTTCTTCCAATTTGCGTCCTTTCCAAGATTTCTACATCAAAGAAGGACTTCTTTACAAATTGGACAAGGTTTGTGTTCCTTGTGAGCCTAGAGTGTCACTTCTTAAGGAAGCTCATTCTACACTTTATGGTGGTCACTTTTGGAAGCACAAAACACTTCATCACTTGCAAATATTTTTCTATTGGCCTAAAATGCAGAGGGATGTGTTGAGATTTCTCAAACAGTGTGCAGTTTTTTGTCGCTCAAAACCAGCTAATAGGAAGTTTGGATTAGGCATGCCTTTGCCCATTCCTTCCCGTCCTTGGGAAATCATTTCCATGGATTTGGTTAGTGGTTTTCCTATGACAGTGCGCCAACATGATTGTGTGTTCGTGGTGGTTGACAGATTCAGTAAGATGGCTAAGTTTATTCCATGTCGCAAGACAAGTTCTACAGCAGGCTTAGCCCAATTTTTCTTTGATAGCATTTGGCGTTCCTTTGGTCTACCTACCAACATTATATTGGATCATGATTCACGCTTTGTGGGTCACTTTTGGCATTCTTTGTGGAAAATTTTAGGAGTTTCCCTTAACTTTTCCATCGCCTATCATCCACAATCTGATGGGCAGACTGAAGTGGTAAACCGTACCCTTGTGCAAAGTTTACGAATCTATCATCATGCTTCACTAGCAAAGTGGGACTTGAGTCTCACTCATATTGAACATGCCTACAATAGGGCCCTACATTCTTCTATAGGTCATTCACCCTTTGAGGTTTGTATGGGATTTCAGCCCTTGGCACCTTATGAGTTACCTTTGTCTTTGCCTTCTCCTGTCACTTCACATCTTCAGAAGGATCAAGACAAGGCACACTCATTTATTCAGCATTTGCACAATCTGCAATCAAAGGTGGTTGAGATTTTGCAAAAGACACAGTAGCAACAAAAAAAGTCCATGGATCGACATCAAATTCCTCATCCATTTCAAGTTGGTGACAAAGTTTGGTTGCATCTTGACAAGCGACATTTTACTGATAAGACTCATAGTAAAATCAAACCGATTTGCTATGGGCCTTATACTATTCTTCAATAGGTGTCCGAGAATGCTTTCCACCTTGATCTTCCCACACACTTGGGAATTCATGACGTCGTCAATGTAGATCTTTTGAAGTTGTACTTTGACTCTACATTGGAGACAGCACCAACTATCAGTCATCCTATGGACGTGGTTCTTGATTCTCAGTTACCATTGGATTCTGATCAGATCTATGACACAAAGACTTGATAGACTCGCTAGGGGTCTACCACCTCATATCTTGTGGCTCGGTGAGGACAGCTGCCGCATCAGGCTCGTTGGATTTCTTTTCATCAGATGTCTCGTGACTTTCCTACTCTTCTGAAAGCATTGGAGGCCAATGCTTCTATTATGGGGAGGCATGATGAGGATTGATGTTTGATCACTCATATGAACCCCTCAGGAGTTCCCTAGCTCGCTGCATCTTCCTCTGGATTTCCTACTTTTTTTTGCAAATTAATAATTGTAATTGAGTCTCCTTCTCCCATGCACTTTTGGGCACTAGTTATCTCTTTAGTTGTCCTTTTAGCAGTTAGTTAGTTCAAGTGTGAACTCATAAATAAGTTATAAGTGTGTACTTCCAGATGGCTAAAATGGATCACCTAGTTAGCATTAGTTACTTCTTTTATTTTTTTTTTTTTATTCTCTTCACTCTTGTCTTAGGACTTAACTTGCATACGTTATCCCTTGCACTTTTGTATCTTATGGTTAAGCATATTGGATCAAATCCATGATTTGATGGGTTTGGTTATGTATTTTGGGCTATTAGTGCCTATATAATGAGTTTGTAAATAATATGAAGTTAGTTGGATTTTCAATCCTTTTCATATTCCAATGTAAATGCCCAGTTTTGCAGGCCTATAAAGCCCTTGTGGAAAAATTCTTGGCACAACTTGAATGGTATGACATCGAGGCACTCCCTCGATCATCGAATCGTTTTGCAGATACTATGGCCTCTTTGGGGTCACTAATCCCGTAAGACCCTTTCGGTGAAATGACAACCATTCAGGTCAAAACATTATCGCAATCTGTGATGGAGCGTGCAAGCTCTGACCTAATGCCATAAATCCACCTGATCCAGATTGAACCATCTCAGGATAGGTTCTCTCGAATTCACGATTGTCTGACTCACATCAACTGGGGGTCATTGTTATCCCCGACCCCTCTTAATAGCCACACAACACTGTTTTTACAAGTTCTTTCCTGCTCAGCTTTTGCTAGGGATGAACTTCAGGAGGGATTGGTCATTCATACCATTGAGGTTTCTGATCAGCAGGATTGGTACACACCCATAAGGGATTACCTCAAGCTAGGTACTCTCCCACTTGGATTGACATAAGCCATGAAAATATCATTCAAATAGAAAGTGGCAAAACATGTCTTGCTAGGAGACATTTTGTATCATCGGAGCTATGAAGGAATCCTCCTCCGTTGCTTGGACCAACAGGAGTCTGCTTGGGCGATCACCCAAGCCCATGATTGTATGTGCAGTGGCCACTTCAACGGTATGGCCATAGCAAAGTGCATTCTCCGCATGGGTTATTATTGGCCATATTTAGAGCAAGATTGTTGCGCATATGTGAAGAAGTGTGTGAAGTGTCAACATCATGCCAATTTGACACACATACCTTCTTAGGCCTTGCAATCGATCCAATCGGCTTGGCCTTTTTCGTAGTGGGGCTTTGATCTAATTGAAAAGATCTCCCCTGCATCGTCGGGTCATCACACATTTATCATAATGGCCATAGAATATTTTACCAAGTGGGTGGAAGCAATTCCATTAACCTCTACGACTGGACCTCGCATTGCGGAGTTTATTTTGCATAACATCATTTCATTTTGGTATTCCATCCAAGATCCTCTCGGATAATGGGATGCCCTTCAAGAATAAATATGTGCGTGCTTTGACCACAAAGTACAAAATTCAACATAGTTTTTCAACACCCTATTATCCGCAAGAAAATGGGCAAGAAGAGGCGTCCAAAAAAATGCTAGTTGCCATCCTCAAAAATATCGTCACAGATAATCATAAGGATTGGCACATTCAGATCCCGCTTGCCCTATGGGCTTATCACACTAGCATTCGGACACCCACTGGGGCAACTCCATTTTCGCTGGTGCATGGCTCCGAGGTAGTCATGCCTCTTGAGTTGGAAATCCCTTCCCTACACATTTCAATGCAAGAGTTCATCGATGATGACACTACGCGGTAGGCCCGGTTATACCAACTGACATTGCTCGATGAATGACACGTCAATGCTCTCGAGCATTTGTGTATTTATCAAGAGCGACTTAAGAAAGCATACAACATGAAGGTCCACCTAAGGGAATTTTAGGATGGTGACTTGGTCTTGAAAGAGAACCAACAAAATTCTAATTTACCGTCCCATCTAAGGGACAAGTTCACGGCCAACTGGTTAGGTCCTTATGTGATTGACAGTAGAATAGGACCTAGAACATACCGGCTCACCTCTCTTGAAGGAATCAAGGATCTAGAACCCTTGAACATCAGTCATTTGAGGCCATTCCACATTTAGAGAGCCATAGTCCAACCAAAAGCTCCAAGGATTCCCACAATCACTTGGTCAATCCCAAAATGTCCCAAAGGTATCTATAAACCCTTTGGTCAAACCAAAAGCTCCAAGGATTCCCACAATCGCTTGGTCAATCCCAAAATGCCCCAAAGGTATCTATAAACCCTTTGGTCAAACCAAAATAGTTTTAAGAGGTTGTGAAAAGCTCCAAGGATTCCCGTAATCGCTTGGTCAACCCAAAATGCTCCAAAGGTGTCCATAAACCCTTTGGTCAAACCAAAAGCTCCAAGGATTCCCACAATCACTTGGTCAATCCCAAAAATGCCCCAAAGGTATCTATAAACCCTTTGGTCAAACCAAAAGCTCTAAGGATTCCCAAAATCGCTTGGTCAACCCAAAATTGCTCCAAGGGTTACCATAACCGCTTGGTCAAAACAAATATTCAAAAACAAACAAAAACAATAAAAATCATCAAAAATAACAAAAAAAAAAAAATTGCATCTCAAATTCCATGCATACTCATAAAACATCAAAATACACAAATATAGGTTGCATTAGGCATCACATCCATACATTGCATATTTGTTGGTCATACATGTCCCACACACCATAGACTGTAATTGCTTGGCAATTTCCTCATTTTCCACAAAAAAAATCTATTTTATCAACGCATACATCCCAAATCACACCATCGCCATTTTTAGCAAAGTCAGTTGTCTCCTAATGTATATAGGGTTTTCACCATTCAGCTGTCTTTAAATTGCTAGCCAAAAACTATACAAAGTTAAATGGATTTTCCAAGGGAAAATTTTTACTTGGGTCAAGCCTCGTTACGTAACATCCCTACACAAGTTAAAACACATAAAATAATTCCTAAGTTGTGTGAACACAAGAGAAACCTACAAAGCAGTCTAGGGTACCATAGGTGAAATACTAGCCTGTTCATCCCCCTGTACAAATGGTTCAAGAGTGCTGAGAATTGACAAAAGGATAAGCTCTTCCCCATCCATTTCCCCTAATCAATAGTGGTTTTCACCACTACCACAACTCCCAATCACCGTTGGCCCTCAAAGTTGTAAGGATTCGTACTACACGTCCCTGCCAAGGATGGGTAGTCATCCCCAAGGCCTAAAAGGATCAATGACCATTCAAAAACAACATTTCCACAAGCCATCATCACAATCACCTTTGGTCTCCCAAGTCATAAGGATTCATACTACACATCCCTGTTAAGGATGGATAGTCATCCCCAAGGCCTAAAATATCAATACCCTTACTTCATAATCTCCATACTACCCTTTGGTTCCCAAAGTTGTAAGGATTCGTACTACACGTCCCTGCCAAGGATGGGTAGTCATCCCCAAGGCCTAAAAGGATCAATGTTATTCACCAATCACAAACATACCAGCTTAACCTTACAAAGCTCAAAAGCCAAATCAAATAACAGTGGTTATCACCACTATTCAAAATCCTTGCTCAAAAAGAAAAACAAAGAAAGAACAAAATAAACAGTGATTTTCATCACTTTGTATATGAGCAAATATCCTAAACCGTTGAGCCAATAAAAAGCCCAAACTTGAATCCCTGGAATTCTCAGCATTTAGAAAACCATCTACGTGATCCTCATTACAGGTTTTGTGGACAACCTACTTGGCAATGGCGGTATCCTACATGCATGACGATATGTCTATCACATTAGCTTTGCGTGTGAGCAGACCAATGTTTGCATGTGGATGAGCTAGCTTATGGTACTTTAGGTTGTCTTGTGGATAAATCTTACTAAATACAACAACGGAGTTAGTGGAGCTAATTAGGTGATCCTCAGTACAGGTTTGGTTGACAGCCTATTTGGCACTAGCGGTATCCTGACAAATACCACATAAACAAACTCAATTGCACACACAGGGATGTGAAATAACTGGGTAAAACTCAAGTCTGATTTATACCTTGTTCAAAAATCTTGCAAGATAAATGTACAGTTTTGGCTAGTTAGGTAAAATATCTGAGTCTCAGAAAAGCTTAATTACATTTTAAAAACAACTGGTACATTTCATTACGTCCATCATCATCCGAAAATATGTAAAATACAAAAACAAAGTTATCACATGCCAAGTCCTCCCACAAAGCCATTCCATAAGTACAATAAGCCAGTCAATCTTGAACAGTCTATGGTGCCATCGACAAGTTATCACCAACTCATTTCATTCATTCCATATGCATATATCATCTAATTAGACACATTGCATTCATAATCCCATATGCATACATCATCATCAATAACTGTGCATAAGAAAAAAGAAAAAAAAAATGAAAAAAAAAAACTATAAATCATGACAAGTGTTTACACACAAAGAATGTCATCTGTATATATATTATCAAAAACAATGCCTACAGGCTACAATGAACAAGTCCTATGGCCCCATAACAAAATCCCAAAGTTCAAAAACCCCCAAGCCTAGGGCGTCGACCACCATGATCATGCAGGATCGGTGCGACGGGAACTACCCCACGTATGGTGAGTCCTATGGGACCCCTCAGGACGGCTACTGCTAGACCCCGCATCATGCCTGCTATTACCTCCCTCATCCAATCACCTATGATGAGATGATGCTAACTACTCAGTATCACTACCCCTTGTTCGATGCGAAGATCCCCCTCTAGAGGGTGCAGGGACCTGCCCATCGAGACGATCAATCTCTGCCTCTAGCTCCAACTGATACCGCACCAAGTCCATTTCTTATTGATGATACATTGCCAAAGTACTGTCATGTTGTGCCAGCCATGTTTATAGGAGATCCCTCTCCCGCACAGCATCGGTATCCCCATCCCATCGGTGGTACGTAGCCCATGCGTTCTCCCGCTCCGCTAGCTACATTCGAAGGAGATCCCTCTCCCGTAGTGCATCCTCGAGTTCCTCATCCTGCCTCCGAAGTAACCCCACCAATCGTGCTCATCTCGCCTCACCCATCCTTGCCTCCACTTCGTGTCCTCCACCACTGCTTGAGGCATTGCCATATCTAGAACAGCAGCCTACTCTGGCTCCCACTACTCCGAGACATCCTACATTTTTGGCTAGTCTAGAACCCCATAATCCATGCCCGCATCCTCAACCTCCACCATATCTGCATCATCCAGCGGAGCACCCCAACCCTCACCTGGTGCCTCTGCACCCTCATCCCCTACTCTCTGCACCGCCTAGAGGCCCCTCACCTCACCACCATCGCAAGGTCCACCACTGCTCATACTCAGTCGTCACCCCAACGTCATCCACATCTGGGACGTCAATTGTGGCATCTGCATCCTCATCTAACGGTGCAATGACTGGCCAAGATAGAGTCTTCTTGTCCCCCCGACGTCGATAGACCAAGGGATCCCCAGGCAACCCCTGGCATACCCTAAACTGTCATGTCACCCTACTATAAGGAAAGAAATCCTGCTCTGTCCCATGTCGCCCAATCAGCCACCGCCCCCTACGAACCTATCGAAGCCACTCTCTAGCCTCAGGCCAAGCTGGACAGTCCCAGTAGGGATGCCAAAACACATCTCCTGGAGTAAGCCAAGCAAAGGCATCTACATAGTGCCCTACGGCACTTGACCATCATTGACTTTGTCCCTGTTCCTCATACCGCCGCCACAGAGCCGCATACTCGATATCCCTATCCACCATCTCAGCTCGAGTCGTCCATGGTAACCCCACCGACATCTCCATCGCTATGTGCTGCCACACCCAGCACTACAACAAGTAGCTACAACTAACCCCTTCCATCTCTGGCAGCGGACCTCATACAGCTCATCATAGAGCTATGCCAACAAAGTTCTGTCCCCACCTCATGATCATCGATGTGTCCGTCGGACACTCCACTAGCATGAATACCACCTCTAGTAGGTTCCACGGGAACCTCGCCCCCGAAGAGTCGGGTAGTAGCATGTTGGAAATTATGCCCATCAATAATGTATGCCTCACTCCCAACACTCCCTTCTCTAGCCACCATCAAACCAGAATGCCACCAATATGACATTCAATCTCTACCCTCTCCACTGGGCTATCCACATGCATCGCCTCTCCATGCCCAAAGCAGCATGTCAGTACTGATGTCCGTTGATCCCGTGGTGTCGTCCTGATCGATAATCCATCTATCAAAATCCATAGAATTCGGTAGATGTCCTCCAAGCCGTCATATCCCCTGTTGGGAGATGGAAGGTATTAGTCTATGGTTTCCATAAGTTGATCAGGGTCATCAGGTAGGCCCGATCCCTGACCATCGGCTCCAACCGAGTCACCTGCTTGAGCCCAAGGGCGTCAAGCCACTCCCAGTCCACAAAATTCAGTGCCTCCCATGCTTCAATGAAAACCGTGGGCACACGGTACCAGCTCTTCACAACCTACAAAATAAAATAACATAAAAACATTAAAAACATTAAAAATAATGAAAAATTGTACAACAATAACATGAATATACAGTAAAGCATCAAAATTTTTTGGGTTTTTCATGATAAATTCAAAAACAACAAAATTTCAAACAAAAATCATTTTTCCGTTCTAGGGTTTTTCACTCTCAACTGATAAATTGAAAAACAAACAACAAAAATTCAAAATTGATTTGTCAGTTCTAGGGTTTTAACTCTCAACTAATAAATTGAAAAACAAACAACCAAAAATTCAAAATTAATTTGTCAGTTCTAGGGTTTTACCTCTCAACTGATAAATTAAACAAAAACATAACAAAACAATTCAACAAAATCATTTGTCAGTTCTAGGGTTTTTTTACTCTAACTGATAAATTAAAAAACCAAAAAAATTAAAACAACATAATTGTTTGACAGTCCTAGGGTTTTTCACTCTAAAAAAAATTGACTGATCACTTACAAACACAAAAACACAAACCACAACAACTAACTAGGGTTGAGCTACATTTTTACGCTTAGTTTTACCCTATGTTTCTAACCTAAGTTATGATCTTTGTTAAATTTGGGTTAAGTGACGTTTTAAGTTATGTTTTCAACTAAGTTTTTTTTAAGCTCAGTTTTAAAATACACTTCTAATCTTTGTTTAACTAGGGTTCAACTAAGTTTTAAACTAAGTGTTAATTTTGATAAACTAGGGTTTCATTTTTAAATTTGAAAAACAAACAAACAAACAAAAATAACACACATTGCGGTTTTTTCCAAAACTGTAACAAACAACCAATAAGGAGGAAGGGCACTCACTGGTCTCACTTCGGCTCCACTGCTCGATCCGGTTCGTGCACTCATGGTGGCAGGAAAAACTTGGCAGCGCTTCGCTTCGCAGAATTGACCTCCTCCTCCGAGCTCCAAATCGCCAGGAAAAACAAATGCAAATGAGCCCAAAACCCAGTTTTGGCCTTTAAATAGGCTTTTGAGCCTGTACTCGTTCCCCCATAGGACGAGCGCTCTGGTTAGCGCTCGTCCCACCCTGGTACGAATACACAACAGGAATTCGTCCCACCCAGGGACGAATACAAAGCAAAAATTCCAAAAACAGCAAAAACTGCACAAAAATGCACCAAAACAAGCTTTAAAATTGTCCAATGAGAGTGCTTTTGCACTTGACATTCTTGTGTCAATTCGTCTATGTTCTTTCCTTTTATGGATTTTTCAATATATAGGCTTTTAGCGTTAAGTTTGGTTGTACACGCATCATGCTTGGCATATTCCTTTTTGTTTTCGTATCCTCGTGCTTTCACTAGCTTCTATTTTTTACAAATTGAGTTTTCAACACACATTCTCACTATAATTGACATGGTTCCAAACAAGAACAACTTTCTCATTAGGACTGATAGATTTCTTGGTATCAAATATCGCAGCTACTTGCTTCTCTTTAAAAAGCATTAGATTTCAATGATTCTATTGTTTGGAGGGATTATGAGGATTAACATACATTTTTTTAGTTTAATTTATTATTTTATTTGTTGTGTCTATTTGGAAAAGTTGTTATGCCCACTTTGGGTAGTTTAGTGTGTTACCAAATTATATATATATTTTTGGTAGGTAAAAATATTTATTTATAGCTCAGGTTGAAGGGTCCCATCCCTATTACAATGGGCATGCATAGTTCCATTAGTACATAACTGAAGCAAACTGACAAAAAACAACTGAGGGTTTAACCCCCTATTACCTAGGCCATTCACGGCCAACAACACCAAAAAAAAAACTAAGAAGTATTCATTACAATCATAGGCAATCCAACTACCTGACATCCACTTCCTCGATCTATTGGGACTCCTTTCCTTCCTCTTGCTGCACATTGTCTTTCTGCTCAGGAAGCAGGAGGACCTGGAGCATAGCCGGGAGATCCTGCAATTCTGTAATCGCACTGGAGAGGATGGCACCACCTTCACGGATGATGTTGGTGGTCGTATTTAGATGGTCTATCACTTCACGAATGCGGTTGAGAGTAACAGAGTGAAGCTTAACTCCGGCACTGTTGATCTGGTCTTCATTGTCATCACTGATGACCTCAAGGGATGGGCATTGATCGCTCATTTTTTGGGACTGGAGCCTTCAAGATTTTTTGCTTTTTTGGGAGGGACGAACTACCTTTCGCTTGCTTCTCAGATGCTTGCCTGGGTGAGCTTCGGCCTTGGGAGAGGGGGCAGGGGAAACAACTTTCTCACCACTGGCTTGGGCTTGGGTGGTTTTGATTGAGGGGGAACCAGTGGGGGACTCGAAAGATGGGGGGGATCAGCAAGATTGGGGGATGAGGGAGGATTGGCCTCAACTATGGGGGTGGATGCCAAAGAGTGCTCGGGGCTGGGGGAGCGAGAAGGGAAGCCACCAGATACCTGATGGGCTAGGGTATGCTTGTACAACACAAGGAAGAGACCTTGATGGTGGGGAGGCTTCGAGGACTTACGCTCCCTGTAGTTGGCAATAGAAATGGTGATGGAACAAAAAAGGAAATTGGGGATGTTAATGGGTCGAACATCTCATAGGTGGTTGACAAAGGCAAGATTGTAAGCATGGAGGGGGCTATTGGGGTTGTCGATAGTGATGTATTGGATGATAGGGATGATGGTCGTGTCCCAAGGCTTGGGCAGAGATGAACGAAGGATGCCCTTTTTCTCCCATACTAGGTCCTTCCCTTTGTCGAGGAAGTGGTCTATCTCTTCCTTAAAATTATGTTTATCTCTGTGAACTACTCTACCAACAAGAGGTAATCCATAAAATTGAGCGATAGTATGGACACTTACCTAAAAGCGCATCCCACAAACCTGAACCTCGCCTTCATTCCATGAATTGAAAAAATCATTGGTGACTTCATCATCCATCCCAGATAAGAGCTTGAAGAAGGTGATGAACTTCTTGGCATCGAGTAGGGCCTGAGTCCCCAGATCCAGCTGCAGCATTACGGGTTCAATGAGAGCCATCGAGTTACTAAGATGAGGGTAAGCGGAGCTGACTCAAGATTTTTTGATAGACTCTTTGGAATGATTTCCTTGAATTCTTGATAGGAACACAAAGGGATGCTTAATAGGCTTGGGGAGGCGAAAGGAGTGCCATTCAAAATCCATGAGGACCACTGAGCGAGAAAGGGGGAAGCAGGCTTGAAAACTAACCTTAGTAGGGCTCGTGACAAGGAGACCAAAATGGAAGGAGATGGTGGAGTGGTCAAAATGGCCGATACAAGGAGTGGGAGGGGGAGAAAGGGGGTGGGGGTGAATGGGCATCGACCGATGGGGGAAAATGAGGCCAGATGAGTGGGGAGGCGAAGATGATGGGGATGAATTAGGGTGATTGGGGTTGATGACACGGGCCAAGTAAACCACACGGGAGAATAGACTGACAATATTTCAAAAAATTATGGAGGGAGAGGAATTTTGAGGCTTCGTGATGTTAAGAGAAATCATCCTTGGTGTTGATAAAACACCGTCATGGTGGCAAGAGCCACCTTTTGGGGTTTTTCCACATATGAGTCTGGTGTTAAATGAGAACACCAATGGTATTGAAAAAATACCTTCATGGCAGCTAACGTTGCGTATTGCGGCTGCACTCCACATCATGGTTGGCTTCCGTGATGATGTCTTGTGGGAAGTCAACTTCCCAAATGATCAGGGTGGTTTGGTTGACCGCTCTATTGGCCAGGAGGTCTACCACCTTGTTGGCTTCTCTAAAAACATGACTGATCGTGCTTCGAGGGTGATGACTAAGGGAGGCTTGGCACTCTTGGATAATGTTATGGATGTTCCATCCACCCTTGCTATTATTGGTGATGTGACCAACTACTACAGTCGAATCACCTTCAAACATGATTGGTTTGGATAGAGATCTACTTATCTCGATGGTTCTCCATAGTGCTCGAGCTTCTACATAGTTGTTGGTTTGGATCCCCAAATTTTTGGTGAAGGCCACAATGATATTGCCACTGTGGTCCCTGATGATGCCTCCCACCCTTGCTTCCCCTAGGTTGCCTTTAGATGCTCCATCGAAGTTGGCTTTGAGCCAGCCCCGGGGTGGGGGAATCCACTTGGCATTGTCCCTAGAAATGGGGGGATTCTGAGGTTTGGTGCATTCTGAGGAGATCCCCAATGACACGAATAGGAGGGACTCTATCCCAGAAGTTGGGATATCGGTGCAAGGGATGAGATTGGAGTTCTCAATGGCAAAGGATAGTGCTCTGTTGGCCACTGAATTAGGATTACAGGGGTTCTCATTGAAGATGTGGTTATTTCATTCCAACCAGATTTACCAGATCGCATGGTGGAGAAGAGCTTTCTAGAGGAACCTGAGTCTCAGATTTTTGAAGACATAGGGCCACTAGATGAACATGTCTAGAATGGACTTGGGCCAAACCCAGGTGACATGGAATCTACTAAACAAGGAGGAGAAGACATCCCAAGCGAAGGGGCACTCAAGGAGGATATGTTGGGTGGATTCCCATGCTTGATGGTAGAGGTAGCATCTATTGGGAACTATGACTCCCCTTCTGATCAGGTTATCCATGGTCAAGATTCTATTGTGCACTACGAGCCAAAAAAAATGAGCCACTTTTGGAATCAAGTGCTTGAGCCAGATGCTTCTGGCTATGGTCGAGCTGTCACTAATTCTGGGATGCTTGGGAGGGCACTCTACCAGCCATGTCGTAGATCTAATAGAGAACCACCCATCGTTGGTACCTTTCCAAAATAGTTCATCTCCCTTATGGGACTGGGGGATGAAATTTACCCTGAGGACAACCTGAAGGGATGCTAGGGCTTTGTTGATGGTAGAATTTTTGACTCTAAACTGAATCTATTTCCATCTACGATTCCCTTGCTCGGTGGTGATGAAATCAACTACCTTGGGCCATACTTGTTATCCATGAGATGTTTGATTGTAGCGATGTCAGGGTCTTTGATTAGGGGTTCATCCCTGGCCCATGTATCATGCCAGAAGTCGATGTCACAACCATCTCCCAGCTACCATATTGTCCCTTGATGGAGGAGATGCTTAGTGAGAGTTATGGATTGCCAAAAGTGGGAACCATTGCGGGGAATTGCTTTGTCCTTGAAGGAGTGATGCTGCAAGTACTTTCTTTTGACAATAGAAACCCACTCCAGATTTGCGTTGGTGACAACTTTCCATGCTTGCTTGGCCAGAAGGGCCTGGTTCATGATAGCTAACTAATGTAGGCCTAGCCCACCTCTATTTTTTGGTGTGTAGACCTTAGCCCAGGCCACCAAGTGGAACTTCCACTGGCTGTCATTCCCTGCCCAGAGGAATTGCTTTTGAATATTTTCTATGGCTTCACTCACTACCACTAGGATTTTGAAGACTGATAGAAAGTATACAGGGATACTTTGGAGGATAGACTTGACCAGGGTTGCCTTGCCTACTTGGGAAAGGAGCACCCCTTTCCAGCCTACCAATTTCTTATGAAATTTCTCTGTGACATTGTTCCACATAGTCTTGACTGGTCTACCCTTGAACATGGGGAGCCCTAGGTATGTGGTCGGAAGAACAACAATGGTGCATCCCAGGATGCCTATAATTTTAACCTATCTCTTGGTTGGAGTGTTGATGAAGTAGAGTTTACTCTTGGTGAAGTTGATTTTCTGCCCAACTGCTTCTTCGTACAAGTTGAGGATAGACTTGATGATCTTGGCCTCAGAGACAGAGGCGGTCATGACCAACAGAGTGTCGTTGACAAACTGTTGATGGGTGGACAACGGGAGACCGGTGGCTGCCTTTATGCCTGAGATCAATCTTTTAGCGTAGGCACACTTGATGGCTCTTCCTAGACTCTCAGCTAGAATGATGAAGAGAATGGGGGAGAGCGGGTCTCCTTGTCTTAGTCCTCTGGTGCTTGGGAAATACCCAACTGCTGACCCATTGACTAGGATAGAGAACCAAGAAGAGGAGATGTAGTTTGAGATCAGATTAACCTAGTTTTCATGAAAGCCAAACTTGAGAAGCATTTTGATCAGAAACTCTTGATTAACTTTGTCGAAGGCTTTGTTCATGTCCAGCTTGAGGAAAAAGGTAGAGGTGTTGGAGTGATGGGCAGAGTGGATAAGCTCATGGACAGTGATGACACCATCAACAATGTTCCACCCCTTAATAGTACTCCCTTGGCAAGGGTCGATGATGGAAGGGAGGATCTCAGTGAGTCTGCTGGCCAGGGCTTTGGACAAAATCTTGTAGATGACATTGCATAAACTAATGGGGTAGTAGTCAGACAGGGATTGGGAGATGGGTCCTTTGGGGATGAGAGCAAGGAAAGTGGAATTGACATCCCTAGGAATGGTTCTGGTGAGCTACATTTTAGAAATAGCAAGGCACAAATCAGGGCCCACGATGTCCCAGTAGGTTTGGAAGAACCTAGGGGAAAACCCATCGGGACCTGGAGCTTTATCTGGCTGCATGGAAAATAGGGCCTGGTGGATTTCCTTATGGGTAAGCGGGTTGGTGAGAAGATTGTTCATAGCCTCGATAATGGATCTAGGGATGTTCTCAAGGAGGGTATCCATGGCCTGATCAAAGGAAGAGGGGGGGAGCAAGGAGATTTTCGAAGTGGTAGATAACTTCATCCCAAATTTGGTGGATGTCGAAGGTGAAAGACCCATCTTGTTTGATGAGTCCTTTGATCCTGTTAGCACCCCTATGCCTAAGGGTAGATATGTGGAAGAATTTGGAGTTGGAATCACCTTCCCTGAGCCAAATATGTCTCAAATTTTGGTGCCAGAACATCTCTTCCTTTCGTAGGGTGTTGTGGTATTTTGAAAGCAGAATCCGTTCCTCTTCCCTGAGATTGTCATTCCCTTGACCTTGCTGAAACCTATCCTCAATCTTCTTGAGCCTAACTTTTGATGTTGTTCTTATTTTCAAAGATATTCCCTAAAACCTCCCTGTTCCAGACCTTTAAGTTTGCTTTGATTAGCCAAAGTTTTTGCATTAACTGATTTATGATAGTCCTAGGGAACTTTTCCTTCCACCATTCAACAATCTAGTTTTTGAGGTCAGGGTGTTGAGTCCACATTGACTCAAACCTAAAAGGAGTCTTGAACTAGGGCTTGCTCACAGTTTTAAAAATGAGAGGGCTATGGTCAGACCCTATCTTTAGGAGAGCCTATAGGTTGGCATCTCCAAAGAGGGGGAGCACCTCTTGAGATAGTAAGAAGTGGTCTAGGCACTCTTGGATAAGGTGATCTCCCTTCCTTCTGTTGCTCCATGTGAACTAATATCCCCTCAACTGTACGTCCATAAGAGCATTCAAATCTACAAACTGTGCCAAGTCATTTATGGTTCTGGGAGTTATGTCGGTACCTCCTCTCTTCTCTGAATAGTGCAAGGGGGAGTTGAAATCCCTTGCTAGGACCCAGGGGATGTTGTTAAAAGCTTGTCTCATCTGGGTGAGGTTGTTCCACAAAGCCACTCTACCCTGTGGTGTGTTGGGGGCATAGACGTTGGTCATGACCCATGAGTGTTGGGAGCAATGATCATGAAAGAAGATGTTGGATAGGTGTCCTTCACTTGAGATAACTTTGCATTTGACTTTGGTTGGATCCCATAGGCAAAGGAGACCACTTGAGGTGCCTGAAGCCGAAGTGTAAGTGTATTCACATTTTTTTAGATGATTTTGGCAACCCTCAAAGACCAGTGATCATCTAGTTTGGTTTCTTGGAAAAGGAAAATTGTGGGGTTTGATTCTTTCCTCATGGCAATAGCCAATATTTTTTTGGCTGCCCCATTGAGTCCTCTCGCATTCTAGGAGAGGACTTTCATTTGGAAATTTTTGAGGGGTTTTCTACTCCCCTTGCCTTGCTATGCAGGGGGTTTGGGTTTCTTGCTTTCTTCTCCATTGGCACTTCCAAGTTCCTGAAACAGGGTTTTTTGGGTGTCGTTGGCTATGTCCTCGGTTGTGTCACAACTTCTTATTTTTGTGCAAGATGACCTACCCTTCTTCCTTTCACCTCCTACATCAATCTAGGATTTTTTGAAGCTTCGGGTTTGCTTTGGGCTCCAGGGTTTGGGGGACTCTTGAGAAGAGTCATCACTGGTAATTTTGGCATTGTAGGGTTTAGCTGGAGAGGTGGGTGACTCATTCCCTAAAGGAGGGGATGATGAGGATGGGGGGTGGGAGACAAAGGGGGTTTGGGAGGAGAGCTTCGAGGAATGGAATAGGTGGAGGGAGGGGGCAAGGGACGTGGGGGTTGGGGGTGGGGAAAGGTGTCTTCCAGGGGAGAGCTGGTGTTAGGGCAAGGGTGGGGGATAGGATTAGAAATAGGGAGGGCCTCACCGGGAAGCTCCTCTTCCTCTAGCATCTCAATGGAAACAAAACTATTAAGTAAATTGAATTTATTTGAGGAAGAGAACATATTACTTGCCTTTTGTGCTTCTCTACTTGGGGGGAGGGGTGTGTTGCTTACTCGAGTGATTTAGGCTTTGACCTATTCTGGTATTCAACTTCTAGATTTCACCTTGATCTGGGTGGGCCACGGTCTGGATAACACTCTTTGCATATTTGTGTTTGGGGCACTAGGATGGAATATGCCCTTGAGTTTGGCACTCTAAGTAGAATACGGGTTTGTTCTCAAATTCCAGTGGTTACCTCCTTTGATAATCCCCATAAATTAGGTTTAGATGATCGAGGAGCTACGATTCTAGGTTTACGTTGATGCAAATTTGAGCTTGTGTGAAGCGAGTCCTGGTGCGGGTAGTCGGGTCGATGGCAACCAGTTCCTCAATTGCTTGGGCTATTCCTTGGAGTGCTTCTTCATAGAAAAAGTGGGTGGGGAGGTTTGGGAGCTAGACCCAGATGGGAGCATAGTTTATGCTCTAGGACTCTGGGTTGAAATATGGTTCCCATTTGTAGAGAAAAAGGCTTCTTCTCTCGAAGAACCAAGGGCCCCCTGACAAGATGTGTTTTGCGTCCTCCCTCGTGTTGAGTTGTATCATAAAAAATCCCCTGGACATTGCGGATAGCTCCAAACTTCCTAGAGTCTTCCATTTGGTCACTGCCCAATGCCAGATTGAGTCCATATCCGGGTGCCCTCCGATGAACTTCCCTACCAGGGAAAATGAGTCTCAAGTGGTGAATCCATCCATGACTTGTTTAGGGTAAAAGACATCATATCATTGTGTTACGAAGCTGTTTGGAGTGCTAGTAGACAGTCTAGGTTTCCCTTGGATAATCTTCACAAAGGAGATTTTCCCATTCTTCTTGATGCTATCTATTGATTTATCTATGGGATATTTCCCCTTGATGTTTCCATTTTAGCTACTCCTTGCATCGGTGAGTGGCTTACCCGTTGTTTCATTCTCTATTGGGTGGTAAGTGGTTTTACTTCACGATTAAGCGCCTCTCTCCAACCACTTTGACGTATCCTTATGCTTATTTCATGCTTCTACGTCATCGTCCGAATATTCGTTCGCCATTGCTCAATTCTTTGTTGATCGCTGCTTAGAAGTTACTCCTTTTCGAAAGTTCGTTATCAGATTATATTTGATTTTTTATGTTGGTTTATTATAAATTATTAAACCATCCAATCTTATTTTTATTTAAATTTGTAAGCCTATTTAATGACTCATCTTATCAATAATAAGTAGACAAATGTATTGCTATATTTGCAATCAACCGTCTATTTTTATATTATGCCACCCCTCTTTCTAAGGAATATAGTAGACAAGGGTTTATATCTAAATATCATATATTACAAATAAGTATAAAAAAACTAAATTTTATTTATTCATCACTAGTTTTAATGCCAATAAACTTGATTGTGTACAAACAAAAGCTTTTGAATCTATAAAGATACAAAAATATCACTTTTATGTGCAAAAAAGTTCATTTTAGTCTTCCAAAAAAATAATTAATAAATACGAGAATGTTTCTAGATTTGGAGAAATAAGTAGTGTGAAATAGACCACTAGAGTCCTACGAATAAATTGAAGATTAAGGAGTTTTACATCTAATGAGATTCCCTTTAAAATATATATAGTAATGTTGTTTTCCAAGAATAATTCCATAACATACCTAACCTAGGAAGAGACTAATAGAATCATAATTTTCATTTTTATATTGAGTTATTTAATACATATGAAGCTATCATTTCAAACATGACATATTGTTTATAACAACATATACTATTTGCATGTGGAATAAGATCAAACAAGGATGAAAACTCATGATATAATTCAAACTCATAGTCTTGAAAAATGGCTAGCCTTGCAAAGGATTATAAAATAAGTTAAATATCATAAGTTTCTAATTGCAACGTCATTATGGGTAAAATCAATATTTTACACTTATACTAGAATGGGTGATCTGCTCAGAGACAATAATATTTTATAGATCAATGGAATGGAATGCATTAGAAATTTGATGCAAATACATATGATAAATGGCTATAGTACTTACCACTAAAAGCTTTAAAATTCATAAGCATATGAAAGAAATCACTTTTGTGTGCAACAAATTACATCTAGGTCTTCCATGAGAAATTATTAATAAATGCAAGTGTCACTAGATATTAATAAATAGGTGGTGCAAAATAGACCATTCAATTACTATCAAAAAATTAATGAGATGCTTTTTTGTATCTAATAATATTCATTTATAAATACATAGTAATTTATTTTTTATCAAGCATAAATCCAAAAATATACCTATTTTAGAAAGAGATTAATAGAATCCTAATTATCATATTTGTTTATAGATATATTTAATACATGCAAAGTTATGGTTCCAAGCCTAACATGTTATTTATAACGACATGTATAGTTTACATCTGGAATAAAATAAAACAAGCATGAATGTCCTTAGGATTTAGATTTATAGTCTTGAAGAATGGCTAGCATTGCAATGGACTATAAAATAAGTTATAATAAATATATAATTTGAATATCATTAGGAGTAATTTTATTTGCAATGGAATGGATGATTTTCAAGAAGGATACTAATTTTTTATAGATCAAGGACATATAATACATCTTCAATATGACCATGTTTCATCTAAATTGCATCTCTCTATAGTAGGGTTGAAGTGTAATTGTTTCTATTACCGATGTAATTAGAATTATAAGCATAAAAAGGAAAACACTATCTTTATAATTATCCATATGAAAGTATGATTAATTATATTGTTAGGAATTATTACCATCATAGTCAACATGATTGTAAATTGAAGCGATTACATCCACTTATTATAGGGTCCACATGTCCAAGCAGTTATTGTTTGTTATGCTATATTGGGTAAGGTAATTATATATGAAATACTTCCAAAATAATAATACAAAGTATCAAAGCATTCCTATTATTGGTATCAGAGTAGGAGGTTGAAGGCAGAGCCAACTCTCCCAATCCATGAAGACTCGATTCCTTTGTGAGGAATAAAAATAAACTCTTTCTCTTGATTCAACATGAAAGGGCTTCAAAGCACTCAAAAAAATGTGAAAGAGAAAATTAGATGGACTAGGGAGATTGCCCTAATAAATTCTTCAATTTTCATTATACCATTAAAAAACACAAGTTGGTGGTACAAATCATAACACATATTAAACCCTTCCATCACAACATTGAAAGGATAGGCATATTTGGTCATCCTCATCTATTCCATTTTAAAAATAAAATATAGAAAATTTTACTTGCACTCAACACCTCACCAAGAAGGCTATGCTAAACACATTGTATTTTCAAAGGAGGTTCTATTACATCTCACCTCTATGAGAATTTGCATGAAATAGAGCATAATATGGAAGGAACCCAACTAGCTTCAAATAAATAACTTATTGATATGCATTATGTTTTATAGATCCACATCCAATGGATGACCAACTTTGAATAGTCAACTGTAAGATTCCATTGAGATACAAACCCAAGGATTTACAACATGTACATAGTGGTGGTACCAAACTCTACCACAAGAATCTATCTACTCAAATCACATACATGATGTTAGCACCAAACTTCATCTACCTAAAATATGAACACACCATCAACATGATCTCATTCTTTGACTACAAGTTAATATTCTCACTACTACACATTTCAATCTATTGGGCATTGATGTCTAGCCACATTAATTTAATTACCAATAAGGCATATATTTTTGACAACCAATGAGCGTTATAATTGAGGATGAGTTATTTTAATAGTTGAAGCATATTTTTTGGAATACTTGAAAGTTTCAAATGAGGGGTAATTGATTCATTGATTGTCATGAATTTTTTATACAAGATATGTGAGGTGCTTATGGGATGGAACCCATGTATTTAGCCCTAGATGTTAATGACCAATCAAACATCCTTTTAATTATCCCATATTAACCATGGGAGGGCTTAATTAAAACCCATATATTTATTTATTTTATTTTATTGGATGCAAGCAAATAAGGAGATTCATATAATATTTTAAAGTATTGAAATATTTTGAGTATATTCCCTAGATATTCTAGTTGGTGGAATTTATTTTACCTATTTTTTTTACTAATAATACCCTATTGATTTCTTGCAATTTGAGGCATTAATCAATTTGTGAGTATAGAATTATATTGGAAAGCAATTTTTTAGGCTAATTTAGTGGAACTAAAATTTTCTAGTTTTGTGAAGCTTTAACATGGCTTGTGGTGTGCCAAAGTTCCTATCATCTAATTTCTAACTATTGCGAGGGAATAATTATTCTACTTGGAAAACTAAAACTAAAACTCAACATGAGTTTGAGGAAGTGTGGAAAGTTATAAATAGGTCCATTACTCATCCTAATATATATGATAAAGAGAAAATAAAATTTAATAAAGTAGATGGAAAGGTTCAATTGATCATCGTGTTTGTTACCTTTGATGAATTTCAACAATACATTCATGACACAACCACTACAAAGATGCATGGGATAAGCTTCAAATGGTATTTTAGATAAAGAACAAGAACCAAATCTTGTTCCTTCAAAGTTAACTTTATTGCTGAAAAATAAATAATGGAGAAAAACTTGAGTTATTCTTGAGATGAGTTGTAGAGCTATGTGCATCACCATACACTTTGGTAGTAATAGTTTCTAATCACATACTTATACCCATTATTTGAGATATATCCCTTCCTAGTATAGTTTATTTGTGAAAAAATTGAATGTCACTAAATAAACACCAACATTTGAAAAGTTGATGAATCTACTTTAAAAAGTAGAGGACTCTCATACATCACAAGATAAAGATCAAGTTATTATTTTAAAATAAAAATGGAAAGTAATCTATCAAAGTACCTCAACATCACTTCTAACATTAAAGAAATATTTTTTCACATAAAATCCATGTGAAATGTGTAATAGCAATGGCCACACATTCAAGGAATATTAGAATAATCCTTTCACAAATGGACCCTCTTCTTAAGCAAGGCATCCATAATAGAAGAAGTCGTCAATAAAAAGAAAAATACAAATTAGAAGAAGATACATCAACAACATAGTAATGTTGTTGAATATGACCACTGCAAAGGAGAAGAAATGACCACTTAGGAGAAGAAGAAGATGTGATTGCTGCTCATGACCAATTAAGTCATGCCAATGATGTTTGGTATATCGATTATGGAGCAACCAAACATATAACCAATCAAATATATTGATTTCAGACTCTACAATATTGTAATCATATAGAAAAGGTCTATATAGGTGATGGCACATTATGACATTAATGGCATAGGTGGCATCAATGTGTGACTTGATCATACTCATGCAAGTTAATAAAAGGCTAGTATGTTCTAGGACTCACAAAGAATACATTGTCTATCAATCAAATACTTGATTATAATTTTAAAGTTGAGTTTGACAAATGACAGGGCTCCAAGGTATGTCTTATTCATGGCAAAGCTAAGAAATTCATGATTATTGCATATGTTAAAGGAATAGAAAAATATATCAGCTTCATCATGATAATCAAGCATTAATTTTTACCTCTAGTATTTTGTATCACTTTGGTATCAAGGATATGGTTATTTAAGTTTTGGTCATATTATTACACTTAAAAATAAGTATATGGTCAGAGTTCTTCCTTCTTAGAAGAAATCTACTCAAACTTACCCTTGTTTCTTAGCTAGAAGCAACATCAAGCTCCATTTGGTTCTTTAGAATCCCAAGCCAAAGGGTCTCTTGACCTAACTCATATTGATATTTATACCTATGGCTCCAAATATTTTAATATTTTTGTTGATGATTGTACCCTCAAAATGTGGGTATCCTTTTTGCAAAACAATAATGAAGTATTTTTCTACTTAAAATTAAGGCTATAATTCATATATTCAAAGGCCATTGGATCCATGTACTATCCTTAGATCAAGGGGGGAAGTTTACCAATAATGAGCTTTTAGCTTTCCTAAAGAAACATGTCATTCATAAATAATTAATAGTTGCTTATATACCACAATAGACTGGTGTTTATAAACACAAAAGTAGAACTATCAAGGAAATGGTTTGTTGCATGTTGTAATATTCTCAATTTGCACCCTAATTTTGGGAAAAGGTAGTACATACTACAATTTACTTGCTCAGTCATGCTTCCACTATATAACTTGGTCACATAATTATAGAAGAAGCACGGACTAGACATAATACATTAATCTCTCATCTTTGTGTTTTTGGTTGTAAAGCATACATGCACATCCCAAAGGGAAAGAGATAAAAATTTAATGAAAAGTTTCAACAATGCATTCTATTAGGCTATAGTGATGAATCAAAAGGCTATAGATTATTTGATTTTACTACCAAAAAATTGTATATTAGCCATGATTTTATTTTTTATGAAAAATATAAAACACCCTCATCCTCTCCACAAGAATATTCAACCATCTCAATTCCAGTAATACTTTAAAGTGATGGAGATGAAGAAGATGCTAATGAGAAAATTTCTAGGGATAACAATTATGAAGATACTGAAGGAGATATAGACCAATATACTCTACCACATCACACACAGAAAATACCCAAGTGGTATATTAGCACATTAAGAGCTTCAAGGATAGATGGAGTTCTACACACATCTACCACAGGACCAAGAACAATAACATGACTTACGATGAGGTAAATTTGGCCCTAATGAGTATTGTTGTATAAATTTTTGAATCAATCATAGTTTCAAAAGTTGTTTAGTCTAATTCTTTGAAGAATTCTATGAATACTAAATATTAAGCATTAATGAAGAACAAGACTTGGCAACGTGTTGATCTTCTACCAAGGAAGAAGACTATTTGATGCAAAAGGATTTTCAAGATCAAATATTAATCAGATTGAAGTATTGATAATTACAAGACATGAATTATAACAAAGGGCTATGTGCAAAAAGAAGACATTGACTATGAAGACATATTTGTACTTATAGCAAAAATATAGACCATCAAAATTATCTTTGCTCTCTCTACACAATTTGGATGGAGGATTGATCAAATGAATCACAAAAGTTCCTTCCTCAATGGAGACTTGAAAATAAGCCTACATGACTCAACCAAATGGATTCATTACATGTGGACAAGAAATAAAGGTGTGTAAATTAATCAAATCTCTCTATGATATCAAATTGGCTCCTCAAGCTTGTTATATAAAAATAGATGAATTTTGTGAAAAATATGGTTTAAGAGAAATCCATATGATCCAAATTTATACCATAAGGAACAAAAGTGGATGCTATGATCATAATTTTATATGTGGATGATTTTTTCATTAAAGGAAGTTCTAATAAAATAATTCTTGCAACAAAAGATAACTTGAAAAACTCATTTGACATGACATATCTTGGACTATTGCACCATTGTCTAGGATTGAAGGTGTCGTAGACACATCAACACATAGTTGTCTTAAAAATAAAATATGCTAAGATATTTTTGAGAAGTATCACATGAATAATTATAAATCCCTAATGACTCCTATGGAACCAGAGCTACAACTCTAACAATTTGACTCCTCTCCACTAGTAAATGTAACTCTATATCAATAGTTGATTGGAAGTCTTTTTTACCTAACATACATTACATTAAATATTAGCTTTGCAATAAGTTATCTCACACAACTCATGCAAGAACAAAAATTATCTCATTAGAAGCTAGCAAAAAGGGTATTAAGCTATGTCCATGGTACCAATAATTATGGTCTAGAATTTAAGAAGAACAATAATTTCTTCTTAACCATTTACACATATGCAAAATATGTAGGATGTATTGATGAACCAAAATCCAATTTTGGATATGTATTATTTTTGAATCTAGAAATATATCATGGGAAAGTGAGAAATAACAAAAAAAAATGATCTCCCACACAAGTAGAATATTGTGCCATAGGAGAAGCTATTTGTAAGGCAATATGGTTGAAATGTATGGGTGCACCACAAACTAAACCAACAAAAATATACTGTGACAATCAAGGTGTATTGTATCTTGTTCATAATCTAGTGTTTCATAAGCACAAAAAAATCGTTGAATTTTAATGCCACTTCATATGCAAACATGTTCAACAAAAAAAAATCAGCTCAAATTTACTCAATAACAACATGCAAACGTCTTTCCCTAGCCACTTGTATGTTTTAAATTTGAATTATTTTGAGATTTTTTCTCCAAGAAACTCTAAACTATGATGTAATAAGGGGGAAAAGTTAGGAATTATTACCTTCATAGTCAACACAACTATAATTTGAAGTGGTTAGAACCACTCAAAATAGGTCCATGAGTCCAAATAATTACTATTTGTTATGCTATATTGGGCAAGGCAATAATGTATAAATATTTTCAAACTAATGATGCTTTCCTATCAAATATTAGCCATTGAATTTAGAATTACAATAGAATCATATATTACATGACCATTATTACAAGTAGGTAACAAGTAAGATGATTATACAAACTTCATTTTATGTTATTCGATGACTCTTCAAGGACTTCCATATTTTTTATATCATGTATTCTCAAGCATTTTTGTCATAGTAGATATATGTCATGATCTTACTTTTGGTTGGTATTGTCTTTTATAATTCAATCAAAGGATGTGCTTGCATATATCCTCCATAGTTTTACAATTACTTGAAATTTTTATTGCCTTTCTAATCCACAAGCATGAAGATCATATTAGAGAATACAAATGCTAATACATTGGTTTTAAGAGCAAAAATGAATCTATTAAAATCCAAATCCAATGAAATTAAATTTATCTTGCAAGGGGATATTATATAAAATAGTTTGAATCACTCTATGTCTTCTTGTCTTTGGAGTCAAGAAAAAATTATAGATGTTCTTAATGCTAGATTTACTTAAAATGATACTAGGGTTTGATTTTGATTTTTGGAGAGTCAAGAAATATATCCTACATACTACAAGGGTAAGGGTGACGGTGATGGGGCACATTGGGTTTGCTTTGGCTGTTGATACATACCGCTACCTACTGACCCTTGTCAATGCATCTCTACTCTTTAATTGTATTATATTCTACGTAGTACACATAAACCTACATACTGCTACCTACTAACGCTTATTAACCTCTATTCAATTCTATTTTACCATACTACTACATACTGATGCTCATTAATGCTACCTATTGATAGATACATATTGATGCTTATTAATGCTACATAATTCTACCTACTGATACTTATTAATGCTACATAATGCTACCTGCTGATACATACTGCTACCTACCTAGTACACCACCTTGCTTTTCTACTGCTCTTATCTTCTCTCCTTATCAACTATGAACATCATCGACTGCGCATGACCTTGCCCGTGTCCATGCCCATTCCCATGGGGGCTTCTTGACTTTTTCATTTTCCCTTTTTTTCTACATGTATTCTTGGTTCTTCTTCATTCCTTTTGATCATGCTGGCCCTCTCGGGTCCACCTAGCACTTTCACATGACAATGCAGAGCGGATTGATATGCCCTATACATGTTGACTGCTTCAAGATGATATACACATGTAAGGTTCCAAAAATGAGTGAGGTTTTATTGAGTATTAACTCATTTTAATAATGTAACAATTTCAAGCTCCTCCTCTACATATATGCTGATGCTGATACCGATGCCCGATGGGTTTCCCATGATATGGTTAAAATATCACCATGCAATTGTTGTTGTGAGAATTTATGCGAGGAAGAAGACAAACACCTTGTCTTAAGCAAAAGTGAAAGGGTTAAGATTGTTGTGGGCTAAAACGTAATATCCACCGAGGCAGCATGGCCTAGTGGCAAGTGGATGAAGTGCTAAGGCGTTTGTGGGTGGAGTGATCCATGTTCGATTCATGATGGCAGCGTTTTGTGTGTGTTTTGAAGCATCGAGGAAGCGACGCGTGAGTTTTTGTTTTGGCGCATGTAGAGAGGAATATAGAGCACGTTGGGCTCTTGCTCTCCAAATGAGCACCTAGCTCGTGCGGTGGTTGGAGCCACGGCTAGGGCACTGGTAGAGGCGACGTCGTGAGTTCGAGTCCCACCAAGGCAAAGGTAATAAAATTTTTAATATGTGTTGTGATGCCTAAGGTTTTGACATAAGGTCCTAGGGAGTTAAAAGGGTTAGTTAAAAAGGTTTTTAATTAATCATTATTTTTGGTTAATTGGAGGAATAAGGAGTTGGCTTTATTTTTGAATAAAGTATTTTTGACATATTGGTTATTGAAGATTTATAGTGTTGAGAGGACTTATTGCCATTGAGTTATTTTGAAAAGGAGATTGTATTGACATTATTCTTGGTATTGAATATTATTTTAATTGGGAGATTATAAGGTGTATTTGGTTAATCATTTTTGTATATGTTGATGGATGCTTTCTTTAAGATGGAGTGATAAGGTGTATGTGTGCTTTGATATTTGCATTGTATCTTTGATATAGCTTATCATCTTCTAACTCCTTTGAGCTTGGCAAAGAAGTATTTGTGGTTGTGGCAGATTTTAGAGGTTCCTTCATCATCAAGAAAAAGGTATGAGCACATTCTTCCATAGTTGAGTTGATTGGTTGGTTTTCTAGAAAATAAGTTTGGAGTGAAAAGGACTTGATTAGGATTTCCTTATTGAGTGTGTTGAGTTAATGCTTCAAGGTTTTCTAGAATAAAGAGTTGTTAAAACCTTGTCTTATAAGCATTGTTGTTGAAGCCATTGGTTGTGTGAAGAACTTGATCTAGGGTTTGAAAAGAACATGAGTATCATTGTTATGTGAGATTATCTTATAAGCATTGTTGTTGAAGCCATTGGTTGAGTAAATAACTTGAACTAGGGTTTGAAAAGAACATGAGTATCATTGTTATGTGAGAGTGGTTGATAAGCATTGTTGGAAACATTTTGAGTAAGTGATCATATGCTTGGACTAGGGTTTGTAAGCAAGGATTGTTTCATTGAGTGATTGGTTGAGTAGAGTTGGTTGAGCCTAGTCAAGTGGATGTGTGAAGTGATTGTTCAAGTTCCATAAAACAAACTATTCTATATTCTGAATTGATTTGAGAAAGTGATTGAGTATTGAGTTGAAGCATATTGAGTCTCTAACAATTCTCTATATGTTTCTAAAAGAGTGATTGAAAGTGATTGAGCATTGTGATGAGTATAGAGCATATTGAGTCTCTAACAATTCTCTTTATGTTTCTATGAGATTGGACAAGTTCTAGTGTGGACTTGTTGAGTAGATTTGAGGTAAGTCTTTGAGAAGACTTGTGGATAGATTTGGGTAAGCTTTTGTGGAAGCTTACAATACATATTGAGAGCAGATTTGGATAAGTTCTTGTGAGAACTTATTGGGCAGATTGGACAAGTTCTAGAGAGGACTTGAGGACAGATTGGTGTGAGCTTTTGTGGAAGCTTACAAGGCAGATTTGAGACAAGTCTTTGAGAAGGCTTGAGAGCAGAGTTGATTGATTGATTTGTTCAAACCTTGAGTTAGGGTTTGGGGTAGATCCAGTAGAGTTGATTTGAGATTGAGTCAAGCTTTGAGTTAAGGCTTGAGGATAGATATTGAGGATAAATTTGTGCTAGACCGAAGGACTATGTTTAGTGCAGATTTGAGGATAGAGTTTGGTGCAGATTTGAGGATAGATTTGTGCTAGACAAGAGATAGATATTGAGGATAGATTTGTGCTAGATCGAAGGACTGTGTTTATATAGATTGAGATAGATTTTGGGAGTTTGAGATTTGGAGGTGATAGAGTTAGGATAAATATCTCCCATAGAAGGAGGAGGATAGTAGGTGTCTTCTATGGATAGAGTTCCATTTGCTAAGGGTAGTGGAGGTAGAGGTCTTCTAGAGGATCACCAGCTAGAGCAAATATTAGGAGATTGGTGTCTCCTGTGGATAGAGATCCATGAACTTGATTTAGGGGATTGGTATCTCCTTTGGACAGAGGTCCATAAACATTGTAATAGGGAAAGGATTCCCAAGAGATTGATTGAGAAAATTTTAGTGAAATATTTTCTCCGTGGAGTAGCCCACATTGGGTGAACCACGTAAATTGTGGTGTCTCTATTGTGTGTGGTGATTTGTGCATTGCTTTGATTACTGCTATTGATATTGCTATCTATACATTGCATAATATTGATTGGGAAAGAAAAGTAAAAAGTGGTCTTATACTTGTTCACCCCCTCTTCAGTATAAGCTTGTGTTCTTCAATTGGTATCGGAGCGGGTTCCTTCGGAAGAGTTTAACAACTTGAAGGAAAATCTTACAAGAACACAATGGATTCTAAGAATGGATCATCAGATAATACAACACCAGTATTTGATGGAAGTGATTATATATATTGGAGTTTGAGAATGAAGATTTATCTGAAGGCACTTGGCAATGAAATTTGGGAATCAGTTGAAAATGGATACATACCCCTCAGTTGATCCACCTATAGATAAGGAAGGTAAGCTTCTACAACATTACAATTCAAAAGCAATGAATGCAATTTTGAGAGGTTTGCATAGAACAGAGTCCATAAAAGTTATGCATTGTCAAGATGCAAAAGGAATGTGGGATAAGTTGCAAAGTATATATGAAGGAGATAAAGGTGTCAAGAAAGCAAAGATACGAAATCTCAAAGGACAATTTGAAGAATTAAGAATGAAGAATGAGGAAGACATTAGTTCTTATCTACTTTAGGTAGATGAGGTTGTTAATGCTATGCAAGGACTTGGACTTAATGTGGATGAATCAGATGTTTGTGATAAGATCTTAAGGTCTCTTCCAACAAGGTTTAGTGAAAATATTTCAGCTATAGAAGAATCAAAGGATGGTGATTCTTTGACAAGAGATATGTTGCTTGGTATTCTTATAGCTTTTGAGATGAGAACAAAAGAACCTAATCCCCAGAAGGAAGCAACCTTCAAAGCAATTAAGAAGACAAAGGGTAAGAAGTCAAAATCAAGCAATGAGTCATCCAATGATGAAGAAGCTAATTATGGCAGAAGGAATAAGGATTCAAGAAGATCTAGAGATATAAAATCCATTAAATGTTTCAATTGTGGAAAGTATGGTCACTATGCAACTGATTTTCAAGAAGCAAAGAATAACAATGATGAAGAAAAATAGGATCACAGAAATAGGGAATCAAAAAGATACTAGCACCAAAAGAAAAGCAAGGATGGACAAAGCAGACAAGGAAAGAAGTTCTTTCAAAGGTAAAAGAGGAGCTACTATGCAGATAAGGCAAGTAAGTACTCAAGTGAAAGTGATGCTAGTTTTTTAGATAATGATAGAGATGAAGTCCTATTTATGATTGAAGAAAAAGAAGTCCAAAAAAGGGCACCAATAATTCTCAAGTGTTTTAGATGTGGTAACTTTGGACATCTTGAAGATAGTTGTACAAGGAATGGTTATAGTTTTAGTGATGATGAATATGAGGATACACTTGAAGGACCAGATGAAAATCTTCTAATGGCTCTAGAGAAAGAAGAAAGTGATCCTATAGAAGACAAGTCAAAAGAAAATAAATATGTGGACAAAGGCAAAAAAATAGAGGAAGAATCAGATAAAGAAGGATATGATCTCAAGGGAGAACTTATTTATGCTCTTGAAATAGTAAAGAAGGTAAGAAAGCAAAACTCTAAATTAGAATCTCAGTTTCAAGAATGTGATGAAGAGAGAAGAATGCTTATAGAGGATCTAGACAAATCAAAGGCTAAGACAAAGAAGTTCAAGGATAAGCTAGAAGTAAAAGTCTTAGAATGTGAAAAGCTAGAACAAGAAGTAGCTTCATTAAGGTTGGAAGTTAAAAACTCCAAATTCAAGCTACAAGGGTTCAAAAATAGCTCAAAGAACTTAGATAAGTTCATCAAGATACAAAAGCCTACATCAAGCAAGATAGGTCTTGGATTTGAATAGGAACAAAAGAAATGGGAAGGAAAGTCAACCTCAAGTTCTGAAGGAGAAGACACTTCAGAAGAAGAAACTTCAAAAAAAGATAGTGTAAGAGAAAATGAGACATCTGAGGATGAGTTGGACAATAGAAAGTTCAACAAGGACAGGAACAATGCACCAAGAAGAAACAGATGGAATAACAATCAGAATAGGTCAAGAGAGACTAAGAGACCAATGAGGTCAAGACAAGGAAACTTCAATGGAAGATGTTTTTCATGTCACAGGTTTGGGCACATGGCTTCACAGTGCAGGACACATGAAAGACAAGAATATGGGAACAAACAACTTTTCCATGGGTATTGCTACTCATGTAATCAGTTTGGTCACAAGGCAATGAATTGCAGGGTTCAGGACAGAAGAGGATATGGCTTCACTAGGAGAAATCCTAAGACATTTGCACCTCCAAGAAATAATAACATTAAGTGTTATAAGTGCAATAATGATGGACACACAACAAAGTGGTGTAGAGCAGACATTCCAGAATCAAGTATGAACAGGAACAAGAATAGGAAAAGGAATATGGATATGAACAGGAACAAGGAATAGGAACATGGATATGAACAAGAATAGGAATAGGAACAAGAAAATGGACATGGACAGGAACATGGACATGGAAAGGAATAGTCAAAGGAATCAAAAGGATCAGATAAGAAGAAAAGAAGACAAAGGTAAAGACCAGTGCTTTCTGGGAGTAGAAATACTCCCACCCCAGAATTAACCACCTCAAGAGGAGGTGGGGGAGGGGCTAAGCTAAGAGACTCATTCTTAGCCCCGAGCCCCAAAGGTGACCCTTTGCCATTGATGTCAAAGGGGGAGATATTTGAGTAAGGGGGAGATATTTGGTATTTGAGTAAAGAAGAGAGATTTGAAAAGAGCATTGAGCCAAGGGAGCAATGTCCCGGGGGAGCAGAACAAAGAAAAGGTTAAGTTTCTGGTAAAAAGAATTTGGGTTGCCATCAATGACAAAGGGGGAGATTGTTGGACATTTTGAGTCAAAGTTGTCATTGATGTCAAGGAACGAAGTTGTCATTGATGTCAAGGAATAAGCTACCGTTGATGTCAAAAGGTCAAGAGGAACAATGCAAAGGTTAAAGGCAAAAGAGCTTCATAATATTTTTAATATTATGTGGAAGCATATGTTAAGAGGGTTTTCATTAAAACCATGGTTGAGCAAAAATAAAAGGTTTTTCATAAAAACCCAAGGAAGCCCAAGGAGGTTTTAATATTTATTTTATAAAATATTTAAATTCAAATTGAATTTAAATTTTATAAATAAATATTATTTATACAAAGTGGTAAAATCAAAAAGGGCTTTGATAAAGCCAAAAGGATTTAAAAGTTAATTTATAAAATTTAAATTCTAAAGAATTTAAATAATTTATAAATTAATTATTCAAATTTCGAAGGTGCCGACATTCAAAATTAAAGGAGGAAATTAGTATATATACTATATGCCTTAGTGGCATTTAAATCATCCTTCGTTCGAAATAATAAAGGGTGCAATTGTTGTTGTGAGAATTCATGCGAGGAAGAAGACAAACACCTTGTCTTAAGCGCCAGTGAAAGGGTTAAGATTGTTGTGGGCTAAACCGTCATATCCACCGAGGCAGCATGGCCTAGTGGCAAGTGGATGAAGTGCTAAGGCATTTGTGGGTGGAGTGATCCACGATCGATTCACGATGGCAGCATTTGGTGTGTGTGTTTTGAAGCGTCAAGGAAGCGACGCATGAGTTTTTATTTTGGCGCATGCAGAGAGGAATATAGAGCACGTTGGGCTCTTGCTCTCCAAATGAGTGCCTAGCTCGTGCGATGGTTGGAGCCATGCTAGGGCACTGGTAGAGGCGGCGTCGTGAGTTCGAGTCCCACCAAGGCAAAGGTAATAAATTTTTTAATATGTGTTGTGATGCCTAAGGTTTTGACATAAGGTCCTAGGGAGTTAAAAGGGTTAGTTAAAAAGGTTTTTAATTAATCATTATTTTTGGTTAATTGGAGGAATAAGGAGTTGGCTTTATTTTTGAATAAAGTATTTTTGACATATTGGTTTATTGAAGATTTATAGTGTTGAGAGGACTTATTGCCATTGAGTTATTTTGAAAAGGAGATTGTATTGACATTATTCTTGGTATTGAATATTATTTTAATTGGGAGATTATAAGGTGTATTTGGTTAATCATTTTTGTATATGTTGATGGATGCTTTCTTTAAGATGGAGTGATAAGGTGTATGTGTGCTTTGATATTTGCATTGTATCTTTGAGATAACTTATCATCTTCTAACTCCTTTGAGCTTGGAAAAGAAGTATTTGTGGTTGTGGCAGATTTTAGAGGTTCCTTCATCATCAAGAAAAAGGTATGAGCATATTCTTCCATAGTTGAGTTGATTGATTGGTTTTCTGGAAAATAAGTTTGGAGTGAAAAGGACTTGATTAGGGTTTCCTTATTGAGTGTGTTGAGTTAATGCTTCAAGGTTTTCTGGAATAAAGAGTTGTTAAAACCTTGTCTTATAAGCATTGTTGTTGAAACCATTGGTTGTGTGAAGAACTTGATCTAGGGTTTGAAAAGAACATGAGTATCATTGTTATGTGAGAGTGGTTGATAAGCATTGTTGGAAACATTTTGAGTAAAGGATCATATGCTTGGACTAGGGTTTGTAAGCAAGGATTGTTTCATTGAGTGATTGGTTGAGTAGAGTTGGTTGAGCCTAGTCAAGTGGATGTGTGAAGTGATTGTTCAAGTTCCATAAAACAAACTATTCTATATTCTGAATTGATTTGAGAAAGTGATTGAGTATTGAGGTGAATGTGAAGCATATTGAGTCTCTAACAATTCTCTATATGTTTTTAAAAGAGTGATTGAAAGTGATTGAGCATTGTGATGAGTATAGAGCATATTGAGTCTCTAACAATTCTCTTTATGTTTCTATGAGATTGGACAAGTTCTAGTGTGGACTTGTTGAGCAGATTTGAGGTAAGTCTTTGAGAAGACTTGTGGATAGATTTGGGTAAGATTTTGTGGAAGCTTACAATACATATTGAGAGCATATTTGGATAAGTTCTTGTGAGGACTTATTGAGCAGATTGGACAAGTTCTAGAGAGGACTTGAGGATAGATTGGTGTGAGATTTTGTGGAAGCTTACAAGGCAGATTTGAGACAAGTCTTTGAGAAGATGAGCAGAGTTGATTTGAGATTGAGTCAAGCTTTGAGTTAAGGCTTGAGGATAGATATTGAGGACATATTTGTGCTAGACCGAAGGACTATGTTTAGTAGTAATTGAGGATAGAGTTTGTGTGCAAGATTTGAGGATAGATTTGAGATCGAAGAATTGAGGATAGAGAGGTTGAGATTGTGCTAGACCGAAGGACTATGTTTAGTGATTGAGATAGAGATTTGGAGGTGATAGAGTTGAGGATAGATATCTCACTAGATAGGGAAGACAGGTGTCTTCTATGGATAGAGTTCCATTTTCTAAGGGTAGTGGAGGCAGAGGTCTTCTAGAGGATCACCAATCAGAGTAGAGATTAGGAGATTGGTGTCTCCTATGGATAGAGATCCATGAACTTGATTTAGGGGATTGGTATCTCCTTTGGATAGAGGTCCATAAACATTGTAATAGGGAAAGGATTCCCAAGATATTGATTGAGAAAATTTTAGTGAAATATTTTCTCCGTGGAGTAGCCCACATTGGGTGAACCATGTAAATTATGGTGTCTCTATTGTGTGTGGTGATTTATGCATTGCTTTGATTACTACTATTGATATTTCTATCTATACATTGCATAATATTGATTGGGAAAGAAAAGTAAAAAGTGGTCTTATACTATTCACCCCCCTCTTAGTATAAGCTTGTGTTCTTCAATTGGTATCAGAGCGGGTTCCTTCGAAAGAGTTTAACAACTTGAAGGAAAAGCTTACAAGAACACAATGGATTCTAAGAATGGATCATCAGATAATACAACACCAATATTTGATGGGAAGTGATTATATATATTGGAGTTTGAGAATGAAGATTTATCTGAAGGCACTTGGCAATGAAATTTGGGAATCAGTTGAAAATGGATACATACCCCTAGTTGATCCACCTATAGATAAGGAAGGTAAGCTTCTACAACATTACAATTCAAAAGCAATGAATGCAATTTTGAGAGGTTTGCATAGAACAGAGTCCATAAAAGTTATGCATTATCAAGATGCAAAAGAAATGTGGGATAAGTTGCAAAGTATATATGAAGGAGATAAAGGTGTCAAGAAAGCAAAGATACGAAATCTCAAAGGACAATTTGAAGAATTAAGAATGAAGAATGAGGAAGACATTAGTTCTTATCTACTTCGGGTAGATGAGGTTGTTAATGCTATGCAAGGACTTGGACTTAAAGTGGATGAATCAGATGTTTGTGATAAGATCTTAAGGTCTCTTCCAACAAGGTTTAGTGAAAATATTTCAGCTATAGAAGAATCAAAGGATGGTGATTCTTTGACAAGAGATATGTTGCTTGGTATTCTTACAACTTTTGAGATGAGAACAAAAGAACCTAATCCCCAGAAGGAAGCAACCTTCAAAGCAATTAAGAAGACAAAGGGTAAGAAGTCAGAATCAAGCAATGAGTCATCCAGTGATGAAGAAGCTAATTATGGCAGAAGGAATAAGGATTCAAGAAGATCTAGAGATATAAAATCCATTAAATGTTTCAATTGTGGAAAGTATGGTCACTATGCAACTGATTGTCAAGAAGCAAAGAATAACAATGATGAAGAAAAATAGGATCACAAAAATAGGGAATCAGAAAGATACTAGCACCAAAAGAAAAGCAAGGATGGACAAAGCAGACAAGGAAAGAAGTTCTTTCAAAGGCAAAAGAGGAGCTACTATGCAGATAAGGCAAGTAAGTACTCAAGTGAAAGTGATGCTAGTTTTTCAGATAATGATAGAGATGAAGTCCTATTTATGATTGAAGAAAAAGAAGTCCAGAAAAGGGCACCAATAATTCTCAAGTGTTTTAGATGTGGTAACTTTGGACATCTTGAAGATAGTTGTACAAGGAATGGTTATAGTTTTAGTGATGATGAATATGAGGATACACTTGAAGGACCAGATGAAAATATTCTAATGGCTCTAGAGGAAGAAGAAAGTGATCCTATAGAAGATAAGTCAAAAGAAAATAAATATGTGGACAAAGGCAAACAAATAGAGGAAGAATCAGATAAAGAAGGATATGATCTCAAGGGAGAACTTATTTATGCTCTTGAAATAGTAAATAAGGTAAGAAAGCAAAACTCTAAATTAGAATCTCAGTTTCAAGAATGTGATGAAGAGAGAAGAATGCTTATAGAGGATCTAGACAAATCAAAGGCTAAGACAAAGAAGTTCAAGGATAAGCTAGAAGCAAAAGTCTTAGAATGTGAAAATCTAGAACAAGAAGTAGCTTCATTAAGGTTGGAAGTTAAAAACTCCAAAGTCAAGCTACAAGGGTTCAAAAATAGCTCAAAGAACTTAGATAAGTTCATCAAGATACAAAAGCCTACATCAAGCAAGATAGGTCTTGGATTTGAATAGGAACAAAAGAAATGGGAAGGAAAGTCAACCTCAAGTTCTGAAGGAGAAGACACTTCAGAAGAAGAAACTTCAAAAAAAGATAGTGTAAGAGAAAATGAGACATCTGAGGATGAGTTGGACAACAGAAAGTTCAACAAGGACAGGAACAATGCACCAAGAAGAAACAGATGGAACAACAATCAGAATAGGTCAAGAGAGACTAAGAGACCAATGAGGTCAAGACAAGGAAACTTCAATGGAAGATGTTTTTCATGTCACAGGTTTGGGCACATGGCTTCATAGTGCAGGACACATGAAAGATAGGAATATGGGAACATACAACTTTTCCATGGGTATTGCTACTCATGTAATCAGTTTGGTCACAAGGCAATGAATTGTAGGGTTCAGGACAGAAGAGGATATGGCTTCACTAGGAGAAATCCTAAGACATTTGCACCTCCAAGAAATAATAACATTAAGTGTTATAAGTGCAATAATGATGGACACACAACAAAGTGGTGTAGAGCAGACATTCCAGAATCAAGTATGAACAAGGAACAAGAATAGGAAAAGGAATATGGATATGAACAAGAACAGGAATAGGAACATGGATATGAACAAGAACAGAATAGGAACAGGAACAAGAAAATGGACATGGACAAGAACATGGACATGGAAAGGAACAATCAAAGGAATCAAAAGGATCAGATAAGAAGAAAAGAAGACAAAGGTAAAGACCAGTGCTTTCTAGGAGTAGAAATACTCCCACCCTAGAATTAACCACCTCAAGAGGAGGTGGGGGAGGGGCTAAGCTAAGAGACTCATTCTTAGCCCCGAGCCCCAAAGGTGACCCTTTGCCATTGATGTCAAAGGGGGAGATATTTGAGTAAGGGGGAGAGATTTGGTATTTGAGTAAAGAAGAGAGATTTGAAAAGAGCATTGAGCCAGGGGGAGCAGAACAAAGAAAAGGTTAAGTTTCTGGTAAAAATAATTTGGGTTGCCATCAATGACAAAGGGGGAGATTGTTGGACATTTTGAGTCAAAGTTGTCATTGATGTCAAGGAGAGAAGTTGTCATTGATGTCAAGGAATAAGCTACCGTTGATGTCAAAAGGTCAAGAGGAACAATGCAAAGGTTAAAGGCAAAAGAGCTTCATAATATTTTTAATATTATGTGGAAGCATATGTTAAGAGGGTTTTCATTAAAACCATGGTTGAGCAAAAATAAAAGGTTTTTCATAAAAACCCAAGGAAGCCCAAGGAGGTTTTAATATTTATTTTATAAAATATTTAAATTCAAATTGAATTTAAATTTTATAAATAAATATTATTTATACAAAGTGGTAAAATAAAAAAGGGCTTTGATAAAGCCAAAAGGATTTAAAAGTTAATTTATAAAATTTAAATTCTAAAGAATTTAAATAATTTATAAATTAATTATTCAAATTTCAAAGGCACCAACGTTCAAAATTAAAGGAGGAAATTAGTATATATACTATATGCCTTAGTGGCATTTAAATCATCCTTCGTTCGAAATAATAAAGTGTGCAATTATTGTTGTGAGAATTCGTGCGAGGAAGAAGACAAAAACCTTGTCTTAAGCGCCAATGAAAGGGTTAAGTTTATCATGGGCTAAAACGTAATATCCACCGAGGCAGCATGGCCTAGTGGCAAGTGGATGAAGTGCTAAGGCGTTTGTGGGTGGAGTGATCCATGTTCGATTCATGGTGGTAGCATTTTGTTTATGTGTTTTGAAGCATCGAGGAAGCGATGCATGAGTTTTTGTTTTGGCACGTGTGGAGAGGAATATAGAGCACGTTGTTGGATGTATTGATTACATAGATGCAAAGTGTGTCGGATGTATTGACGGTCCAAAATATACTTTTGGAAATGTGTTCTTTTTGGGATCTAGACCTATATCGTGGGGAAGTAAGAAATAACAAATAGTTGATCAATCTTCCACATAATTAGAATATTGTGCTATAGGAGTTGTTTGTAAGATAATATGATTGAAATGTAAGAGTGCACTACAAACTAAACCAACAATCATATACTGTGACAATAAATGTGTATTGAATCTTTTTCGTAATCTAGTGTTCCATGAGTGCAATAAACACATTAAATTTTAGTGTCACTTCATATGCAAACATGTTCAAAAATAAAATATTTAGTTCAAATTCTTTCCTACTTAGAAACAACACACCAAGTCACTTGTACGTATTAAGTTTGAAGTTTTTTAAGATTTTCTCTCCAATAAACTCTAAACTATGATGTAGTATGGGAGAATGTTATGAATTATTACCATCATAATCAACATAATTATAAGTTGAAGTGGTTACAACCACTCAACAGAAGGTCCATGAGTTCAAATAGTTACTATTTTTTATGTTATACTAGGCCAGGCAATTATGTATAATATTTACAAACCAATAATGTAAAGTAACAAAGCATTTCTATCATATATTAACCATTGAAATTTAGAATTGCAATAGAATCACATATTACATGACCATTATTACAAGTAGATAACAAGGAAGATGGTGATAGAACTTGATTTTATGTTACATGATGACATATTCAAGGACTTCTATATTTTTAAATATGTATGCTCAAGAATATTTTCCACAATAGATACTACTTGTCATGATATTAGTTTTAGTTGATATCATTTTTTGTAATTCAATCAAAGGATGTGCTTGTGTATATCCTCCATAGTTTTACATCAAGCATGAAGGTCATATTAGAGAATGCAAATCCTGATACATTGGATTTAAGAACAAAAATGAATATATTAAATTTAAGTAATCCACATTCAATAAAATTATATTTATCTAGCAAGGGGATATATATGAGCTACCTTGAATCCCTATATATCTTGGTATTCTTGTCTTTGGAGTCAAGAAAATAAATTTTAGATGTTCTTCTTAATGCTAATAAAAGCTTTGCTTGGAATGATATTAAGGTTTGATTTTGATTTTTGGAGAGTGAAAAATGTATTCTATCTAAAGAGGATTTAAATTTTTTAATAATGCAATGTTTAATATATTATTTTATTTCAAAAATTTCGTATCAAGATCCCTAATAAGAGACGAGCATGGGAGATGGTGTAATAGGTGTAAGAAGGATACACGGGAGACAGTGGAGGAAAACTCGACTAGGGTGGGAGTAGGGAAAGGTTGTGAATCAAGGGGTGATGACCCACGTAGGGCGGGAGCAATGGCAACCCACGAAATGAAAGCAGTGGTGGTGGCGGTTTTCTTGCAGTGACGCGGGAATTTTTTTACGACAAGGTGAGGTTTTTGCACTAGCCCAACTAGCTCCTCAAATGATTATATTTTAGTGGATAAAAATGAAAATGTTCAACATCTAAGGGAAAAATCCAGTCTTACCTTATTTTAAAAATTATTATTATTTATAATTCATTGGAGTGTGAGCACGAGTTGGGAGTCAGTACAGTTGGGAGTGCAAGCATGAACCAAGAGTCAGTACAACTGCAAGTGTTAGCACAATCTGACATTAAGTGGAGCTGAGAGTAAGTGTAATAGCGATTGTGAGTGTGAGCAAGGAGTAAGTGCAAAAGCAAGTTGGAGCACGATCTGGGAGTAAGTGTAGCAACAAGTGTGAGTAAGTGCAACCGAAAGTGAGTGTGAGTGAGTGCAGCCAAAAGTGAGTGTAAGCATAATATAGGAGTAAGTGTAGCAATGAGTGCAAGCACGAGCTGGGAGTGAGTGTGCAAGCTGAGAGTGAGTAAGATCAAAGAGGGAGTGTGAGATAAGATGGAGTGAGAGACAATATTCAGTCATGATAGAAGATCGATAGGTTCATCCAGAGTGCATCAATGCTTCAAATCCTTACCATAAATATGTGGAATATCATTTCCAAAAAATTGTTGAAGCCAATCAACATCGAGGAAAAGAAGATACAAGGGTAATTGTGAGCCAAGAGGGAGTGGAAGCTAAGAGTGAGTGTGAGATAGGAGAGAGTGCAAGGGAGGAGAGAGTACAAACCAAATGGAGTGCAAACTAAGAGGGAGTGGAAGCCAAGATTTAATCATGGCAAAAGAGCGATAGGTTCATCCGAAGTGCTTTAATGCTTCAAATCCTTACCACAAATGTGTGTAACATTATTTCCAAAAAAATGTTGAAGCCAAGGAATGCCAATAAAAATAAGAGACATGGGCAATTATGATCCAGGAGGGAGCACAAGCCTGGAACAAGTGTGAGGCAAGAGAGAGTGCAAGTTGGAAGCAAGAGTGAGTGCAAGTAGAAAGGGAGTGTGAACCAAGAGGGAATGCAAGCCAAGAGCAAGCTCTATTAGCTATTGTGGAAGGAAAGTCATTCTTGAAATTCCTAATGGTAAGTTAGGATGACAGCTAGAAATCAAAATACCCTAGTTAGAAGTATGAAGGTCCAAGCTAGAGATAAGTGAAAGAGCGAATACATGACAAGTTTGTCAATGTCATCGCTAGATTGATCAAAATATTTAATGATATCTCAATATCTATGTCCTAAGATACCGCCTAGATAAAATATGAAGTTAAGGTGTATATATTGAATCTTGTGATTTAAAGATCCTTGCAAGTTGGATCTTGGACATGGATACATAGTTAAATTACAAAAATATTATAAAAGAGAACAAGATATTTCTAAATTGAAGCTAAATGGTATGGTCAAAGTCCTAATTAAAAATCATAACTAGTATTAGAGTCCTATCAACACATGGGATTTGATTGTTATAGCTCTTAAGGACACATTCTTTTCATCTTATTACTTGGAATATTTGGTCATCAAATGGATTCAGTTTTTACGAGGACATAATATTTCCATGAAAGACTACAACTGTGAGTTTAAAAATTGGCTCATCATGCTGAATATGAGATAAGATGCAACAACTCTTATCTTGAATTTGAAGAGGGGATTATAGTAACACTTGTATTAGGAGGTAAAATATTTGACCATTGACAAACTTGATACAACATTCAACCAAGAACAATGATAGAAGACATTTTTTTTGCTAAGCATAGAGGTCAACATTCTTCTTTTTCTTGTCACACCTTGATATCATTATTTTCAAGATCAACATAGTCATCAATAACAAGAACATAGTCATTTTCTTCTTCAACAATAAAAGCTTCTTCTTTAATGAGGCTTTCTTTATCTTCATGAAGAAGATAAATTTTCTCTCATCCAAGAAATCAATCTTCTTTTTCTTCTTCATTTGATTCTAGAAAATCTAGTAAGGTTTTATAATCTGGGCAGCAAATACTCTAGCCATTTATAGAGTTGAATTTCATCTTGACAAAATTTAAATTTTTGAAGGTATTTGATATAGGAGTTGATTGTGGATACTTAACAATTTGAGGAAGATGAAAAATATCTTTGATAGAAGGGTAAACGAAGAATATCTTCTATAAAAAGACAAAGTTGGATATGCTTTAATTAAATTGTTAGAAATATAATGAGAGCAATGTAATCTTTTGTTTTCGTAATGGAAATGGTCCTTAATAAAAGCCATGCATAGCTTATTATTTATTTATTTCATTAAAGGTCCCAAACATTTTCTATAACAAATGCATGATTAATAAATAACTTTATTAATTATCAAATAAATATGTCATAGAAAGTTTTACATTTAATTTAAAAATAAATTATACCATATAAATAGTCTTAATGATGATTGTAATTTATTTTGACAAATATTTAAAAAGTTTGACACAATACTTTGTACCACTTTTTGGATAAATTGTTTTTGACACAATACTTTGTACCAGTTTTTGGATAAATTGTTTTTCAAGATTTGGACTGTCCTCTAAATTATAAGGATAAACTAAAAGTATTTATAACTGCAAGTCTGAGCTTTATCATCTTTTATTAAATTATTATTAAAATGAAATTTTCATATTATTTATAATTATTTAAGAATAAAAAATTGGCATCGTGTTCGTGAACTGAACATTTGAAGCTAAGGGCGTATCTTGGATACATATTTCGGTAGGGCATATTCAACAAAGAAACATCAAATACCCTAATAATATTTTATTATAAGCAGTCAGGCTTTCTGATGCGCAGCCTTCAGGCCTAACATCAGAAAACTTAACAAAATTGTAGGCAACTCGCGGAGGACAGAAGAGGATGCCATGGAAGAGACATAATTAATGCGAGAAAACAACCACGAACAGACAAACAAACGCACAGACAAATGCGAGAAAACAAACACGAACAGACAAACAAACGCACAGGTATTAATACCCTGCCCGTGCCCATGGGGGCTTCTCGGGTTTCTCGTTTGTTTTATTTTCTACACTTATTCTCAGTTTTTCTTCGTTCCTTTTGACCGGGCTGGCCCTCTCGGGTCCACCTAGCGCTTTCCAATGACAATGCACGGCGGATTGATATGCCCTACACATCCTGACTCCTTAAAGATGATATAAATTTGTAAGGTTCCGTAAACGAGTGAGGTATTATTGAGTCTTCGCTGATTTTAATAGTGTATACAATTTCGAGCTCCTCCTCTACGTATATGCTGATGCCCGGTGGGTTTCACATGATACGGTTAAAATGTCACCATCCTGATGCTGATGCAGATGCCTATGCCCGGTGGGTTTCCCATCTTTTTCTAAATTTTTTCCACTCCACTCTGCTCATTGACGTCATAATATTCCTGCACATGCCCGTAAAAGATGATATTCAACACACAAGTCTGACGAAAATATGACAGATACGGTTCTCTAGAAAACTCCGGTTTTTGTCAGACACAGGGTAGAGGGAGCTTCAACGAAATTTAATTTTGCATAAAATTTCAATGTGATCTTAGACAGAATTTAAAAACCATTTATCTATCTTGTAGTTTATGTAGTCTCCATCAATTCTTTAGCTCGCATTGACTCTTCGCCGCATTTTAATATTGTACACAATTTAATATAATTTAAAAAGGAAGTTAAATGCAAAATGGTCCATCTACTCTCCCTCCGTCTTTATCTTCGTGTGGTCAAGGCGGTGCCATCCATCTCCATCAACTTTAAGTAGTCTGAATCTTCTGTCATATCGATAATAATTTACTTCAGGTCTTTATCTTCGCGTGGTCCTGTCCATCGACTATAAGTAGTGTGAATCTTCTCTCACATTTATAATACTTCAATTGGAAACGGAGCCACATCATATCAATGGAAACGGAGCCATATCTACTCTCACATTTATAATACTTCAATTGGAAACGGAGCCACATCATATCAATGGAAACGGAGCCATATCTACTCTCCGTCTTTATCTTCGTAAAACGGGTAAAATGGAATTGAAAGAAGATTATGTGATTATGATATTAAAATAATATGTTTGTAACATCCAGTTAGATTTAATCTTGTTGTCCTTTTTGAAAGTCAAGATATTTAACTAATTAGATTTATGAGTAAGATTTGAACCTTGTTCCTTTTTTAAAGTCAAGCTACTTAACCAATGGTCACGAAAGTCAAGATATTTAACTAATTAAATTTATGAGTAAGATTTGAACCTTGTTTTTTTTTTTTAAAGTCAAGCTACTTAACCAATGGTCACTTGACTAATAAATATATTATAAATAATGTGTATTTAAATTGTAATCGAAAGTTGTGTAGTTCATATATTTTAAATGTAAATTTAAACATAGATGTTAATTTAAATATTAAGAATATTTTTTATATCCACAATAATACTTTGAATGACATACAAAAGAATAGCTAGCTTTAAATTCATTCATACAATTCCCTATTCTCGCGCTTCCTTGTTGGCCTCTGCTCTTCTTGTTAGCTTCCTGTAGAGACCCTCTCCTGGCTTAGCTGTGTTGTCCCATTTTGTCCCTCTTGTTGTTGCTTTGATGAGGTTGGTCTTGTGGGGACCACTTCTTTTGGATTCTTCTAATGTAAAAGGTTTGGGGTCCTTTTCAAAACCCCCCTCTTTCAACCAAAAAAAGCTAATTAAATTTTTAAACACATTTAGATACTCGGACACACAATTATATTCGATATTATATAGTATGATTTTAAGGCATTATATGTACTAAATCTAATCGATCTAAAAATAACCATTCGGGTGAAACTTCTCATGTTAATGGATTAGTATCTTATTTCTACCTAGTATTAACATCACTTTAGGTACTTGTATGTTTTATACCTACTCTGTATTTTAAGTATTAACAAAATATATGGAGTTGATGAGATGTGGTGGCTTTATAAAACATTACATGTGTTAAAATCTTTTTTCATCTAAACATTTCACTAGAATGGAAATCCTTGAGTTGATGTTCGGCATCTTCCTTCTTTTATACATTATATTGCTTAAAATACTTCTGCATTTTATGGATCTTCATTCTTATACTTATTATTTATTTACGTAAGTCTTAAATGTCACGAAAAAAAATATTTGAAATACTAACTAATAAATGTACAATAAAAAATCTATGAAAAATAGTCCTACATTATACACTGTCAAATTATTATGATATAAATCACATATGACTATTTAGAGAATATCAAGTGTAACTTATGAAGGGTTTTTCCTATAAGTAACAAATACCAAGTGAATCCCTATACAACATATATTTTACATATAATATGAAATTAATAAATTGATTGTGAGACAAGGAAAATAAAAAAGAAGGCCTCTAATCTAGCCTATAGGATTGGGTGTGTTGGGTCCCTTGCTCCTATGGCATATTAGATCCATAATATCTCACTAGGGGTATTGTATGGAATTAGTTGTAGAATAATACAAACATATGGAACACATAGATAATGAATCAAACATATAACAAGAAGAATTAAAAAAATGGAACCTTTGACCTAGATTTAGCCCTAAGAAAATAGCATTGGCTAACTATAGATCATTGCTTACACTTTTGATGTATGATGGCACTTTTTTTTACTACTCCTACTTTTCTAGAAACTTAAAAAAAAGATAAAAACAAATACAATTAGAAGTAGAAGGGTCTACCTAGATCACTCAAGATTTATGATTCCCTTGATTAATATTAAACCCCTATTTAAAAAGAAAAAATAAAATAAGGATGATGACTAAAATAATGATTATCTCTTTAGGTACAAAAACACAAAATGAAGAACATAAGCTTATATTGAGAGGGGGGTGAATAGTATAAGACCACTTTTTACTTTTTCTTTTCAAATCAATATTATGTAGTGTATAGATAGTAGTATCAATAGCAGTAATCAAAGCAATGCGCAAAATACCATACACAATAGAGATAAATTTTAACGTGGTTCACCCAATGTGGGCTACCTCCATAGAGAAAATATTTCTTCTAAATATTTCTTAAATAATCTCTTGGGAATCCTTCCCAATTACAATTTTTATGGACCTCTGTCCAAAGGAGATGTTGATCTCCTAAATCTTGTTTGTGGATCTTTATCCACAGGAGAACTCCTTCTCCTCTGCTCTGGCTAGTGATCCTCTAGAAGACTCTACCTCCACTACACTGACTATGGATCTCTCTCCACTTGAAGACTCTTATCCTCACTCAGAAGACCTATCCTCAATGTCCTGGCTGATGGATATCTATCCACTAGAAACTTTGTCATATTTGCTCTGTCACCTCCAAAGCTGTGTCTCAATATTGTACTAAACACAATTTAGTCGGTATAGCATAGATCTACTCAATTTCTTGTACTAAATATAGTACATTCAGTCTAGCACAAATATTATCAACTCTTTCACTAAACACAATCCAATCGATCTAAAACAAGTCCACTCAAATCTGCACTAAACACAGTTTATTTGGTCTAGCACAAATATGCTCAATAGGTTCACTTAAAACCTTCTCAAATATGCTCAATAGGTTCACTCAAAAACTTCTCAAATCTGCTCAATAGGTCCACCCAGAACCTGCTCAAATCTGCTCAACAGGTCCACACAAAACCTGCTCAAATTTGCTCAACAGATCCACACAGAACCTACTCAAATGTGCTCAAGAGGTTCACTTAGAACCTGCTCAACTATGATCTACATTTAATTTGTATGCTATTCTCTTTTCAAATCGAGCATGTATGAATTTTATGTCCTTTGGCATAGGTTTAAATAATGATTTTTCCTCCTTTGCTTGGAACGTCGGTGCTTCAAAACATAATTAACCCTCATGGCATCGACGAGGATTTATCAAGGCCTTTGGTCTTAAACCCAACCTTTGGGTTTATTAAAATAATTTTTAACTTTATAAAACCCTCTTTTGCATTTTAAAACATTATAATAAAAATTATAAATGTTTTATTTGGGTTTTCTCCATAACACATTTTAATATTATAAGAACTAATATTATAATATTAACCTTTGATAATGTACCTTTAATATTTATTTATAAATTTAAATTCATCTTGAATTTAAATAATTTATAAAATAAATATTATAACTCATTTTTAACTTTTGTCTTTTGTACTATTTTACTTGAACTTTGGCCATCTACATGGATATCAAATAACCATATTTGTCCTCTTTATTTCCTGTTGAAATCTTTGGTATTAAATGATGACTTCATTTGGTGACATCAATGGTGACATCAATGACAACTTTGACTTAGGGACTTAAAATGTCCAACAATATCCCCCTTTGTCATTGATGGCAACCCATATCCTTTTATTGAAACTTGACCTTTCTTTTTCTTCTTCTTCCCATGGGAAATTTCTCCCTTGGCTCAATGCTCTCTCAAATATTAAATCTCTCTCCATATACAATCTTTCCCTAATACACAAATCACAAAAATCTCTCCTCCTTTGACATCAATGGTAAAGGGTCACCTTTGGGGCTCGGGGCTAAGAATTATCCTCTTAGCTTAGCCCCTCCCCCACATCCTCATGAGGTGGTTGATTCTAGGGTGGGATTATTTCTACTCCTCGAAAGCACTATTTTTACCTTTATCTTTTTCCCTTCTTTTTAAAGTTTTCTGAATCCTCTTATTGTTTTTGTTCAAGTCATCATCCCTATTCCTGACATCATTCCTGTTCCTATTCCTATTCTCATTCATGTTCCTATTCCTATTCATGTTCATGTTCTCATCCATGTTCCTGTTTCTGTTCATGTTCCTATTCCTGTTCATATTCATGTTCTTGTTCATGTTCATGTTTCTATTGATATTCATGTTCCTGTTTCTGTTCATACATGTTTCTGGAATATTTGTTCTACACCATCTTGTTGTGTGATCATAATTATTGCACTTATAAAAATTAATGTTATTATTCATTGGAGATGCAAATATCTTAGGATTTCTCCTAGTGAAGCCATATCTTTGTCTGTCATAAACCCTGCAATCCATTGCCTTATGACCAAAATCATTACATGAGTAGCAATACCCATGGAAAAGCTATCCTTTCCCATATTCCTATATTTCATGTGTCCTGCATTGTGAAGCCATGTGCCCAAACTTGTGACATGAAAAACATATTCCATTGAAGCTTCCTTGTCTTTACCTTATTGGTCTCCTATTTTGATTGTTATTCCATCTGTATCTTCTTTGTTCATTACTCCTGTATTTGTTGAACTCTTTGTTGTACAAATCATCCTATGATGTCTCAGTCCCACTTAAAATATCTTCTTTTGATGTATCTTCATCTAAAGTTTCTTCTTCTTCAAGACTTGAAGTAGACTCTTCCAAATCTGCTCAATAAGTCCTCTCTAGGACTTGCTCAAATCTACATTGCAAGCTTCCACAAAAGCTCACACAAAATCAGTCCACAAGTCTTCTCAAAGACTTACCTCAAATCAGCTTAACAAGTCCACACAAAACTTGTCCAATCTCATAGAAACATAAAGAGAATTTTTAGAGACTCAATATGTTCTATACTCAATGCTCAATCACTTTCTCAACTCAATATCATAGAAGCATAAAGAGAATTGTTAGAGACTCAATATGTTCTATACTCAATACTCAATCACTTTCTCAACTCAATCTCATAGAAGCATAAAGAGAATTGTTAGAGACTCAATATGTTCTATACTCAATACTCAATCACTTTCTCAACTCAATCTCATAGAAGCATAAAGAGAATTGTTAGAGACTCAATATGTTCTATTCTCAAAACTCAATCTCAACTCAAATCAGAATATAGAATAGTTTGTTTCATGGAACTTGAACAACCACTTCATACATCCACTTGACTAGGCTCAATCAACTCTACTCAACCAATCACTTCAAGGAACAACCCTTTCTCACAAACCCTAGTCCAAGCATATATCATCCAACTCAAAATGTTTCCAACAATGTTCAACAACAAATCTCACATAACAATGATACTCATGTTCTTTTCAAACCCTAGTTCAAGTTCTTTGCATAACATTACTTCAAAAATCAATAATATAAAAAATTTTAAATTTAACTCAAAGTTTTTCACACAACCAATGGCTTCAACAACAATGCTTATAAAACAAGGTTTAATCACAACTCTCAATCCAGAAAACCTTGAAGCATTAATTCAAACACTTTTAAAAAGGAAACCCTAATCAATTCCTTTTCACTCCAAACTTAATTTTCAATCAAGCCAATCACCTAACTCAACAAAGAAGAATTTTACCCATACCTTTTCTTGAAGAGTAGTTGTCCTTACAAATCTGCCACACTCACAATTACCTCTTTGCCAAACTCAATAAGGGTTAGAGGATAATTTTCTTCAACAAAATATATCACAAAAATAATATCAAAATTACACCTTATCACTCCAACTTAAATAATAATCAATATCCTCACAATAATCACAAAAACCCTTTATTCAAAATAACATACAACCCACAAAGTCTTAACCTTTCAATATTCCACAATAGCAAATTTTAAGACTTTAGAAATAAAACTAGAATTCTCCTTATAACTCCTAAAGGTATTTCTCAACTACCAACCTTTATCACAAAGCAACCCTTTCAAACTTCAACCACTAAATACCTTATACCTCCAACTTAGGCATTCAATAAAATAAAATATAAAAATGTTACCTTTGCCTTTGGAGAGTTTTGAACTCTCAACGCAGCCCACACAAACATCTTTACCCATGATGCACACCACCACATGAGCTATACGCTCATTGGGAAGGAAGAAGCACCACGTGCTTCAACACCTTATCCTTCCTTGCTTCACAAAAAGGATGCACCTAACGTTTGGTGCCTTCAACACATCCACCAAAAATACTTCCGTCGGGATTCGAACACTGTCCACCTTGCACCCAAAATGTAAGCTTGCAGCCCACTTGCCACTAGGCCAAGGTGCCTTGTTGGCTTCCAACTAATCAACGCTTTTGGTTTTGTTTCCTTTCGTCATCAACACAAACATGAAATTCACAAATTCATCTCATGAGCTCTGCATTTAATTCGTATGCTATTCTCTTTTCAAATCGAGCAAGGATAAATTTTATGTCCTTTGGGCATAGGTTTAAATAATGAATTTTCCTCCTTTGCTTGGAACGTCGGTGCTTCAAAATGTAATTAACCCTCATGACGTCGACGAGGATTTATCAAGGCCTTTGGTCTTTAAACCCAACCTTTGGGTTTATTAAAATAATTTTTAACTTTATAAAACCCTCTTTTGCCTTTTAAAACATTATAATAAAAATTATAAATGTTTTATTTGGGTTTTCTCCATGGCACATTTTAATATTATAATAACCACTATTATAATATTATACCTTCGATAATGTACCTTTAATATTTATTTATAAAATTTAAATTCATCCTGAATTTAAATAATTTATAAAATAAATATTATAACTCCTTTTTAACTTCTATCTTTTGCACTGTTTTACTTGAACTTTGGCCTTCTTCCTGGATATCAAATAACCATATTTGTCCCCTTTATTTCCTTTTGAAATATTTGGTATTAAATGATGACTTCATCTGGTGACATCAATGACAAATTTGACTTAGGGACTCAAAATGTCCAACAATCTCCCCCTTTGTCATTGATGGCAACCCATATCCTTTTACTAAAACTTGACCTTCCTTTTTCTTCTTCTCCCCCTGGGACATTGCTCCCCCTGGCTCAATGCTCTCTCAAATATCAAATCTCTCCCCATATCCAATCTCTCCCCAATACACAAATCACACAAATCTCTCCCCCTTTGACATCAATGGCAAAGGGTCACCTTTGGGGCTCGGGGCTAAGAATGAGCCTCTTAGCTTAGCCCCTCCCCCACCTCCTCATGAGGTGGTTAATTTTAGGGTGGGAGTATTTCTACTCCCGAAAGCACTATTCTTTACCTTTATCTTTTTCCCTTCTTTTCTAAGTTTTTTGAATCCTCTGACTGTTTCTATTCAAGTCATCATCCCTGTTCTTGTCATCATTCATGTTCCTATTCTTGTTCTCATTCATGTTCATGTTCATGTTCATGTTCCTATTCTCATCCATGTTCCTGTTTTTGTTCATGTTCCTATTCCTGTTCATATTCCTGTTCTTGTTCATGTTCCTGTTTTATTCATGTTCTTTTCTGTTCATACCTATTTTTGGAATATTTTCTCTACACCATCTTGCTGTGTGACCATCATTATTGCACTTATAACACTTAATGTTATTATTCCTTGGAGGTGCAAATGTCTTAGGATTTCTCCTAGTGAAGCCATATCTTCTTCTGTCATGAACCCTGCAATCCATTGCCTTGTGACCAAACTCATTACATGAGTAGCAATACCCATGGAAAAGTTGTCCTTTCCCATATTCCTATCTTTCATGTGTCCTGCATTATGAAGCCATGTGCCCAAACTTGTGACATGAAAAACATCTTCCATTGAAGCTTCCTTGTCTTGACCTCATTGGTCTCCTATTTTGATTGTTGTTCCATATGTACCTTCTCTGTGCATTGTTCCTGTCTTTGTTGAACTCTTTGTTGTCCAACTCATCCTCTGATGTCTCACTCCCACTTACACTGTCTTATTTTGATGTATCTTCATCTGAAGTTTCTTCTTCTTCAAGACTTGAAGTAGACTCTTCTTCCCTTTTCTTTTGAACCTATTTTGAACCAAGACCTGTCTTGTTTGTTGCTCCTCTTTGTATCTTGACTATTTTATCCACACTCTTTGCATTGTTTACATACTTGTATAGCTTATTCTTGGAGTCTTCTACATCTTCCTTTAGTAGTGCCACTTCTTGTGCTAACTTCTCACATTCCAAGATCTTTGCTTCTAACTTATCTTTGAACTTGCTTGCCTTAGCCTTTGATTTTTCTAAATCCTCTATGAGCAATAATCTCTCTTCATCACATTCTTGAAACTAAATTTCAAGCTTAGAGTGTTGCTTTCTTACCTTCTTTACCATGTCAAGGGCATAGATAAGTTCTCCCTTGAGATCATAACCATTTTCTGCTGAATAATCCTCTATTTGTTTGCCTTTGTCCACATCATTACTTTCTTTTGGCTTGTCTTCTATAGGATCACTCACTTCTTCTTCTAATGCCATTAGAAGATTTTCATCTAGTCTTTCAAGTGCATCTTCAAAATCATCATCACTGAAACTATAACCATCCCTTGTGCAATCATCTTCAAGATGTCCAAATTTACCACATCTAAAACACTTGAGAATAACTTGAGTCTTTTTCTTAACTGGTTCTTTCTCTTCAATCATAAATAGGACTTCATCTCTATCATTTTCTGAAAAGCTAGCATCACTATCATTTGAGTACTTACTTGCATTATCCGCATAGTAGCTTCTCTTTTGTCTTTGGAAGAACTTATTTCCTTGTCTGCTTTGTCCATCCTTGCTTTTCTTTTGGTACTTGTATCTTTTGATTCCCTGTACCTGTGATCCTATTTTTCTTCATCATTGTTGTTCTTTGGCTCTTTACAATCTATTGCAAAATGTCCATACTTTCCACAATTGAAACACTTAACAGATCTTAGATCTATGGGTCTTCTGGAACCTTTATCTCTTCTACCATAGTTAGCTTCTTCATCACTAGATGACTCACTACTTGATTCTAACTTCTTACCCTTTATCTTCTTGTTCACTTTGAATGCAACCTCTTTTGGAGGGATATGATCTTTTGTTCTTATCTCAAAAGTCGTAAGCATGCCAAGCAAAGAATTCCTTGTCAGAGAATCACTATCAATTGATGTTTCTATAGCAGAAACCTTTTCACTATACCTTTTTGGAAGAGTTCTCAAGATCTTATCACAAGCATCAGATTCATCAACCTTCATTCCAAGACCTCTCATCTCATGTACAAGTTCATCAATCTTACTTGAGATAGTCATGAATGTTTTCATCATCCCGCATTCTTAAGTTCTCAAATTCTCCTTTGAGATTTTTGATCTTAGCTTTCCTGACACCTTTATCTCCTTCATATATGTCATGCAATAGTTCCCACATATATTTTATTGTTTTACAATCCATAACCTTCATAGATTCTGATCTACCCAATCCTTTTATAATTGCATTCATAGCTCTTGAATTTGCATGCATTAGAAGCTTACCTTCCTTATCTGTAGGAGGATTGAATACTGAATCATATCCAAGTTCCACTGCATCCCAAACTTCATTTCCAAGTGCCATCAAGTGAAATCTCATCAGCATACACCAATACAAGAAGTCACTTCCATCAAATACTAGTATTGTATTATTGATGGACCCATCCCTTTGATCCTTTTGATCCATTGTGTTCTTGATCACTTTTCCTTCAAGCTATCAAACTCTTCTGAAGGAACCTACTCTGATACCAATTGAAGAACACAAGCTTATACTGAGAGGGGGGTGAACAATATAAGACCACTTTTTACTTTTCTTTTCAAATCAATATTATGCAATGTATAGATAGCAGTATCAATAGTAGTAATCAAAGCAATGCACAAAACACCATACACAATAGAGACACAAATTTTAACGTGGTTCACCCAATGTGGGCTACCTCCATAGAGAAAATATTTCTTCTAAATATTTCTCAAATAATCTCTTGGGAATCCTTCCCAATTACAATATTTATGGACCTCTGTCCAAAGGAGATGTTGATCCCCTAAATATGGTTTGTGGATCTCTATCCATAGGAGAACTCCTTCTCCTCTACTCTGGTTGGTGATCCTCTAGAAGACACTACCTCCATTGCACTGATTGTGGATCTCTCTCCACTTGAAGACTCTTGTCCTCACTCAGAAGACCTATCCTCAATGTCTTGGTTGATGGATCTCTATCCACTAGAGACTCTATCCTCTCTGCTCTATCACCTCCAAAGCTCTATCTCAATACTATACTAAACATAGTCTAGTCGGTCTAGCATAACTCTTCTCAATATCTTGCACTAAACATAGTACATTGGTCTAGCACAAATCTTCTCAACTCTTGCACTAAACATAGTCCAGTTGGTCTAGCACAAGTCCACTCAAATCTGCACTAAACATAGTTCATTTAGTCTAGCACAAATATGCTCAATAGGTTCACTCAGAACCTTCTCAAATCTCTTAATAGGTTCACTCAAAACCTTCTCAAATATGCTCAATAGGTCCACTCAAAACTTTCTCAAATCTGCTCAATAGGTCCACTTAGAACCTGCTCAAATCTGCTCAATAGTCCACTAAGAACCTGCTCAAATCTTCTTAATAGGTCCACTTAGAACCTACTCAAATCTTCTCAACAGGTCCACTTAGAACTTGTCCAAATCTGCTCAACAAGCTCACATAGAACTTGTCCAAATCTGCTCAACAAGCTCACATAGAACTTGTCCAAATCTTCTCAATAAGTCCTCTCTAGGACTTGCTCAAATCTATTGCAAGCTTCCATAAAAGCTCACATAAAATTATTCCATAAGTCTTCTCAAAGACTTGCCTCAAATCTGCTTAACAAGTCCACATAAAACTTGTCCAATCTCATAGAATCATAAAGAGAATTGTTAGAGACTCAATATGTTCTATACTCAATACTCAATCACTTTCATAACTCAATCTCATAGAAGCATAAAGAGAATTGTTAGAGACTCAATATGTTCTATACTCAATACTCAATCACTTTCTCAACTCAATCTCATAGAAGCATAAAGAGAATTGTTAGAGACTCAATATGTTCTATTCTCAAAACTCAATCTCAACTCAAATCAGAATATAGAATAGTTTGTTTTATGGAACTTGAACAACCACTTCATACATCCACTTGACTAGGCTCAATCAACTCTACTCAACCAATCACTTCAAGGAACAACCCTTTCTCACAAACCCTAGTCCAAGCATGTATCATCCAACTCAAAATGTTTCCAACAATGTTCAACAACAACTCTCACATAACAATGATACTCATGTTCTTTTCAAACCCTAGTTCAAGTTCTTTGCATAACATATCACTTCAACAACAATGCTAATAAAATAAGGTTTTCATTAAAATATACTCATGTTATTTCAAATCCTAACTTAGGTTTTTCACACAACCAATGGCTTCAACAACAATGCTTATAAAACAAGGTTTAATCACAACTCTCAATCCAGAAAACCTTGAAGCATTAATTCAAACACTTTTAAAAAGGAAACCCTAATCAATTCCTTTTCACTCCAAACTTAATTTTCAATCAATCCAATCACCTAACTCAACAAAGAAGAATTTTTCCCATACCTTTTCTTGAAGAGTAGTTGTCCTTACAAATCTGCCACACTCACAATTACCTCTTTGCCAAACTCAATAAGGGTTAGAGGATAATTTTCTTCAACAAAATATATCACAAAAATAATATCAAAATTACACCTTATCACTCCAACTTAAATAATAATCAATATCCTCACAATAGTCACAAAAACCCTTTATTCAAAATAACATACAACCCACAAAGTCTTAACCTTTCAATATTCCACAATAGCAAATTTTAAGACTTTAGAAATAAAAACAGAATTCTCCTTATAACTCCTAAAGGTATTTCTCAACTACCAACCTATATCACAAAGCAACCCTTTCAAAATTCAACCACCAAATACCTTATACCTCCAACTTAGGCATTCAATAAAATAAAATATAAAAATGTTACCTTTGCCTTTGGAGAGTTTCGAACTCTCAACGCAGCCCACACAAACGTCTTTACCCATGGTGCAAACCACCACACGAGCTATACACTCATTGGGAAGGAAGAAGCACCACGTGCTTCAACACCCTATCCTTCCTTGCTTTGCAAAAAGGATGCACCTAACGTTTGGCGCCTTCAACACGTCCACCAAAAATACTTCCATCGGGATTCGAACACTATCCACCTTGCACCCAAAATGTAAGCTTGCAACCCACTTGCCACTAGGCCAAGGTGCCTTGTTGGCTTCCAAATAATCAACACTTTTGGTTTTGTTTCCTTTCACCGTCAACACAAACATGAAATTCGCAAATTCATCTCACGAGCTCTACATTTAATTCGTATGCTATTCTCTTTTCAAATCGAGCAAGGATAAATTTTATGTCCTTTGGCATAGGTTTAAATAATGATTTTTCCTCCTTTGCTTGGAACGTCGGTGCTTCAAAATGTAATTAACCCTCATGACGTCGATGAGGATTTATCAAGGCCTTTGGTCTTTAAACCCAACCTTTGGGTTTATTAAAATAATTTTTAACTTTATAAAACCCTCTTTTGCCTTTTAAAACATTATAATAAAAATTATAAATGTTTTATTTGGGTTTTCTCCATGGCACATTTTAATATTATAATAACCACTATTATAATATTAACCTTTGATAATGTACCTTTAATATTTATTTATAAAATTTAAATTCATCCTGAATTTAAATAATTTATAAAATAAATATTATAACTCCTTTTTAACTTCTGTCTTTTGCACTGTTTTACTTGAACTTTGGCCTTCTCCCTGGATATCAAATAACCATATTTGTCCCCTTTATTTCCTGCTGAAATATTTGGTATTAAATGATGACTTCATCTGGTGACATCAATGGTGACATCAATGACAACTTTGACTTAGGGACTCAAAATGTCCAACAAAAAAAAGCTAATAACATCGCTAGTGCTTTTGCTAACTAGTGGCATTTTTGCTATCTATAAAAAGCTATTGATTATAAATTCAAATTCTTTGTTATGGCAAAAATAGGGCATACTAGTCCAACTAATACTATAGTACTATGGTGCTTATATCTATAGACATAGTAAAATATATTATTGGTTGTAACACTACACGAAAAAATGGCTTTAACGACATCTGAATTAAGGTGGTTTTTTATGGCGGTAAAAAACCACCCTAATAGACCCTAAGAGGGTGGTTATAAACCACCCTCTTAGGGTAACCACCCTCTTAGGTTCACCCTATAATGGCGGTTATAAATTTTCATCTTCAAGTTCCCCTAAGAATGCAATTATAAACCGCCCTCTTATACCTATAATGGTAGTTATAAACCGCCTTCTTAGTTCACACTAAGATGACGATTATAAACTGCCATATTAGGGTGACCTAAGAGGATGGTTTATAACCACCATCTTAGGGATAAGAGGGCGGTTTATAACCATCCTCTTATGAAAGAATTAAAAATTAGAATAATTAAAAGATAGTGGTTATAAACCACCATCTTAGAAGAATTAAAAATAAAATAATTAAAAGACAATATTTATAAACCACCATATTAAAATATGATGATTATAAACTATCATCTTGAAATATTTAAAAATAAAAATAAAAATGAGTCGCAGCTATCCTTTCCAAAACATTCCAACTATTAACCCTAAATTGTGTATGTCATTGCCTTGCCCATCCCGGTTTGTTCGGGTGAACAACTAGCAACTTTTATCCCTCCCTCATCCCTCATCCATCCTGGTTCATGTGGGTGAACAACCAAAAAATTTTCTCCCTCCCTCCACTCTCAAGGCAAGGGGTCATTTTTGAGCGGGTGAGGCCCACCCAAATACCCTTTGAATATGTGTGGACCCTCAATGATGGGATGTCAAGATCCAATGCAGACTAGGTAGTGGTTTCCTGTAAGCTCTATGCTTCTTGAAAGCTCTGGGCTACCTCCCCATGCATTGTTGACTTATTTAATTAGAACATTCCCCACCACTATTACCACTTCCTCCCCTAAATCATATATATATTATTTAGTTTCATAAGGTGTGGGTTCTATTCAAAGTCGCACAATATACATAGGAAGAAGGCTTTGTAGATTTCTTCACCATTGTGGGATGAGATTCTATTGGGGGATACTAAGAGAGCTGAAGTAGTTTACCTATTGTACTTTATTTTGTTGTAGACTTTTGTACTATTGGCTAGGGTTTTCTCTAAAATTTCTTGTGACACCTGCTACCTTATCATTGGTTCTTAACTTTGTTGAATAAAATGGCAAGATATGTGGGTCGAAGCAGAAGTCAAAGGCATAGAACGGGGCATGAAGATGAATTAAATATTGGAAGAGATGAGATCAATGAATTTTGCATTATTTTTGGTATTTACTGTAACTTTTATGAATAGGGTTTGCAATTTTTTAGTTTATAAATTTTAAACCTTAGATTACTTTATCCTATTAAGAAACAAAGATTAAAATTTAAACCTTAGGCCTTAATGTTTTTGAACCCATATCTTGAAACCCTGGTGTCTCCTGTTTATCCCTTTGAACCACTTTCTATTTTGTTTCTAGTTTCTCATTTCTCAATCTTGGGAACATAGTGCAAGATATTAAAATTGAAGAAAGTATATTTGTTTATTATAGGTAGTGGGAAGACCTCATGTTCTTTTCTCTTTTAGATCTAATTAGAATCAAGTGTGCATGGGGGAGATCCGTTATAATCTCTACTTCCCCACTTGAGGACCTCTTTCCAAAGGAGATCCCAAGGATGTGAAAGTCCTCAACACAACTAAACCCATAATTTTTATGCTTTTTCTATGGTTGTATGAGGTTGATTTAATGCTTGTTTTATGGTGTTTATGAGTTAAATTAAGAAAAACATATAAAAGTTTTGGATCTCTATTAATCTTGACTCTTTATTGAGTCTTAATGGTTATTTGAACCTCAATCGCCAGGACCATCTAAAATGCAATTCTTAGTTTAAGTCACACACATGCAAGAAAACAAGATCTAACCTATATGCACTTCAAGTTTTTAATACACTAGACTAAGGAGATTTCAATTTTAGGGTAAACAAGGAAAAATGCAATTAAGAAAAACTAGCCTAAATGCAACTATATGCTTCACGATTTCTTGCCTAAGTGCTTGAATGTAAAAGATATGTTTAAACCAAATCTAGGATTCCTTTATTTGTTGGTCCTTTAGAGAAATATCAAGGTTTTGTAAATGATTTGGGTTTTCTAGCTAAAATTCATTGATTTCCCAAAAGAGGTGTGAATTATGTTTCAAAATAGTGGAAGATCAAAAACATAACACAAAAAAATAAAATTACTAAGCTAGGGAAGGGCCAAGTATTTGGGTTACCTTTACCATAACTTGTTTGCCACATTCACCACTATACAGTGTCAAATTTACCATTGATGCCAAATTTACCACAAGGGTGGTAAATTTTGTAAAACCTGCACAAAAACTAAAAAAAATAGATTTTTTGCTTTGGGGGGTCTACCTGAGGGTAGTGAAGTTGATAGGCTATCTCTCTACTGACCATACCCCTAGTTTTACAAAAAAAAAAGAGTTTGTTTGTCTTCTTGGAGTGGATTTTGAACTATTGCCAAATTTGTCACTAGGCTCTGCCAAATTCACCACTGGTGAATTTGGTATGAGTGTTGAATTTGGTTCTATAAAATTGTTTGCCAAATTGTGTTTTGAACTAAAAGTTGGCATGAATGATCCTAGTATGATCTGGAAGGTCTATGGATAGTAGGATCAGAGTATTAAATATTTGAGACTTGATTTTACCAAATTTGCCACTAGGGTAGCAAATTTGGTACTAGGTAAGGTTTTTAAAGTTTCAGAGTTGGTTGAGGACTAATTTGAATGATATTTTGGCTAGAATTGATAGGGAAGGTTCCTAATGTATCTTAGAATATTTGTATGCAAGAAAATCTAGGGATTGAACCTCTAAAATAAAGAATTTAGGGTTAGAAATTTTAATTATAAAAGAAAAGTATGAAATCCCCCTAGGGGTCTGCAAGTTTTGTAAATTGGGGTTGTAAAAGGTTGTGGGATGTGTTAAGTGGAAATTTTTCCCAATTGCAAAATCCCCATCATAGTTAGGATTTTGAAATGAAAACCCTCTGGTATAAAGAAATAAACATTTCTCCAAGGTTCCTTTGCTTAATGTGTGTTTGTATAGTATGAAAATGTGTCAAATAAGTGCTTAGAATACCTTAGTGATTTACAAATAACTATTAACAAGGGGCTTGTGTTGGTAATATTTTATTATGCTATGTTATTTATTGTTCATGAAATGAGTGAGTTGATTTTTATGTTGCTTTAAACATGAAAGAAAAAATGATCCAAATGATTAACCTTAAAATGTAATAAAATTTGAAAATCCTTATAAATCAATCCCCCTTTGATGAAATTACAAATTTTACAAAGGGAAATAAATCTATAGCTTTAAATACAATGGCCTTTTGAATGCCAAATAAATTATCCCCTTTAATGAAATTGATTTTCATAAAGGTAAGTTAATTTATTGCTTAAAAGTAAAATACAAAGCTTGAAATGCAAAATAAAAATTTATGGAATTAATAAATTCCTTGAAAATATGAACTTAATATATAATTTTAAAATGTCCACCATGCTTCAAACTAAAATAAAACTTGATTAAATAAACAATTTAAATCTTATTCTTTGAACATGTGCATCTCTCTTTTTGAATTTTATTTTTTTAAATTTTTTATTTAATTTGGAAAACTTAAAAAAAATGAAAAAGACAAGGTTTAGAAAAATAAAAAAGAAAATGAAATAAAATAAAAACAACCATTAAAACTCAGAAACTTCACACAAACCCTGCAAATATCGACATAATGCATAAAACCCATGTTAATGTGATCCATATTCACACAATTCACATTTAACAAGGTGCAATCTTCTAAGGGTAAAAAGTGAAATATATTGAATATAATAAATAAGTCAACCATAAATCATGCATAAAATTTATTCGATATTCAACATATTGGCATTAAATTATTTTCAAAATAATCAAATATACATGTGGAAAATACGGAATCTGAGGGCATTAATGGTGAAGTAATGTAATTTCAGCAATAACTCAGAAGGAGAGGCTCCAAAAAAATCCACTGCAAACTTTATTGTTTTCCCTACAATCTTATCCAAAGTCTTCAACCCCATTTTTCTCTTTCACTGGAGTATTTAAAGTTTTCTCCTCCATTTCGGTTTCAATTCATTCTCTGTTTGTACCATTTCAAAATAGTTTGATATAACCTACTTTTGTTCTTCATATGTTTCATAATTATGTTATTTTTGTCTAATAAAAATACTAATATAACCATTCCAAACATCCTTAATAACTCCATCTCTTTATAAACCTGATTGTCCATATGGTCATTTATAACCAGTTGAATATTTTCTCCATGTTACCCCTTTGCTTATGATCAGACTCCACTATAGCATTTATATCTGCATACATGTCACTATCCATCACGGTAAAAATATTATATTTGTAATGGTGGGCGATGAGATGCATTGTCAATATGCATATCGAAGAGCATAAAATTTAAACCTTTTATGGGTCAAAAGATAATTTGAATCATTGTATGCTATCGCTATACATACACCATCCACATGATTCATAACAACTCAAACCTTGTGCATCAGTTTCTTCTTTTGTGCTATGTTTTCGTCATGATCAAGAGGTAAGAAAATAATATTCTTCGATGAAACCACACTGCACTTCTTATGATTCAATTTTTAAATTACAAGATGGAAATTAAGATTTAATACTGGATATAGCCGAGGCTTTTTAAAAATGACTCACTCTTGGAAATATCTCGTATGAGCTTATCTCTCAAGCGGACCACGTTATATGACCAGGCACCTGCTATCGCACCCATAATGGGAGCCACCACGTATATCCATAAGTGCTTGTATTCATTGCCCACCATTGTAGAACCTATTCTCCTTATAGGATTCATCGATACCCCTAATATTGGTCCAGCTACAATCACATTCATTGCAACAATGGTTCCAACTGCTAATATTACCAATTCCCCCATCACTCGAGTATCGATAGTGACTACGTACACCACAAACATAAGAAAAAACATAATGATGATCTCCAATATGAAGGATTGGATGTCGATGTCTACCGACATGGTTGTTGCCATGTATAATATATTTTTGAATATGACATGGAAGAAAAAAATGACAACAATCGACGCCATAACCTGAGCCGCTATGTAGCTCAAAATGTTATTCAATGGAAAATTATTTAGAGTTGAAAAGGCCATTGTATTGATAGGGTTGAACTAAGTCCCAAAAATATGACCAAGGGAGTAGACGAGTATCATCACCACCATTCCCCACACAAGCTACACCCCAAGATGAGTGATGGAGCCATCGGTCTTCTTGTCAATCACAATCGAACTACACCCTTCTATCCCACATGCTTCCAAGGTGGGCAACATATGGTGTTTATAACTTCCATTGCACCTATAAACATTCAACTCAACCATGGACCCTTAGGGTAAATATTGATGACTATACTCCGACATCTTGAAAATCACACTAGGTTGACCGCTAGATTTACCTCGTAGATTGTGCATCTTACCTTTACAAATCTACCAAATAAACAAAAAAAATTATTAAGATTTTAAAAAGAAATGTATACCTCTTTAAATTAATTTAAATATATTAAATATAAAAGTTATTAAATTCGAAATCCCTTTTAACTTTTATAGTTTAAAACATTAAAATAATTTAAATTCTTTTTTAAATTTAAACACTTCAAAACTAAACAAACATAAAAATAAAACCAACATTTAAATTAACAACAAAAAAATACAAACAAATTATAACCTAACACATTAAACAAACAATTATACTAACATTAAACACACAAAATGAACAAATGAAAACAAAACTAAAATAAAATACGATGATAACAACAACATACTACATCTACAATTGACAAATAAAAAAGAAATAAAACTTCAAATTTTCAAGTGGGTCCCCAAATTTGGGGCATTGTGAAGTGGTCACAACAAATGGCGACTCTGCTGGGAAATGTTCCTGAACATTTTGGACTTAAGAACCCAATTATGAAACCAACAAAACCCAAACATGAAAAATAAGCATCAATAATATCCAAAGAATGTGAATAGATAATTTCAAAATGGAACAGCTGAAACATTTGCCTCTACTCGATGTGTGCTCTGTGATTCATTTTGTATTCCTGAAACTATTCAGATTTCCATTATCAGTTTTGCAGTTAGGCTTATAGAATTTTCTCTTTTAAGTGCACCTCTGCATTGCTCCACTACCAATCGAGCATCTATAGCTCCGATGGAGGTAACCTTGCTCTCTTCGAGACATTGCTCTACTACCAGCCAAGCATTTATAGCCCTAGTAGAGGTTATCTGAATCACCCAAATATTAGATGAATTTTTATTTTGCTTCTTTTTCTTTATTTCAGTCTAGACATAGCTCCACTTCCAATCAAGTGTCTATAGCCCCGGTGAAGGCTATCTAGACTATGGTGACTGATTTGACTTTACTTTCCATTGTATTTGATTTGCTTGCTTTTATTCAAGCTTTATGTTACTTTTGCAAAATTCACCTACCACTTGGGTTAGAGATCAAGTAAGGCTAAAAAATTGAGTACTTTGGATTTTCACCTTAATCTGCAAAATTGAATAACTTCATCCTTCAAGATTTCAAAGAATATTCCTTTTTAATGTGATGCAATATTTGTGGAGCTTTTGCAAAATGATTTCATTGTTCCAAATTTTACTATCTTGATCCAAATTCATAAAGATACATACTAACAATCTCACTTTCCTTTTCTTCAAGTTTTAGATGTTTTCAAAAATAGGTAATTTATCCTAAGTGACACAAGAACAAATACCAAATAAATTCATCAAATATTTATTGCAACTACCACAACTACCTCAATCAAGAAACAACACCAAAACCTACAAAAATTTAAACAACAAAAATGATAACATGAATTGAAATCCAAAATTTGGCATAAGCCAATTTTATTGCAAACCAAAAATGGAAACACATCCAAAATTTCACAAACAACATGAACATAAACAAACAGGTGATGACTAAAAAAACAAAAGCAACAAAACTATATACAAGCAAAACTAATAAGCAAGTAAGAACTTGCTCCCTAAACTTGAAAAAAACTAAATAAAAATCTCACTAAAAAAAATTATTATATACAAAAAGCAAAACAAAAACACAAAAAACCCAAAAGACTATTTACAAAAATATACACTATGTACAAGATGATACCATATTTATGCTATCACTTCCCTGGATCCCAAACATGATTAGCACACTTTAAAAGACATATATCATGATATGCATGCCAAGTTTTACATAAATCCAACCAAAACAAGATTAATCCAAACAATGCAACATTTCATTTTTCCTTTCTCACCCCACCAATTTGATTCAAGGTTATTAGAAATTCCATGTTTAAATTTGATTCATTAAACTTGCAAGAAAATACATGATTTTCAACTATCTTTTGCTTATTCAATGAGATGTGAATTTCAAAACTTGATTCATCACTTTGACTTAAGTTTTCATTTTCACAAGCATATAGGATTTCCTTCAAATAGGAGGCTATTTCTAAAAATTTTAAAGCAAAGTTATCATCCATGTCTTTAAGCCAATCATACTCATGCAACAATTTGCAAGCATCTAGGATATTTACAAAATGAGAATCATTATAATTTTGTATCCTAGATTGAATTGTTAGTTGTTGATGAACTTGGTTCAACAACTCAAGCATATCTACTTCTCTTTCATTTAACAAAGCAATCTCATTAGTGGTGTGAGTAGAAATCCACTCTAGTTATTTATTAACCTTCAATGGCATTTCATCATAAATAACATTTGAATCCAATAAATAATTATGCAAATTTTTACCTGATTCTTGGATGTTTGGACACAAAGGATGAGATTCTACCTTTTGTACACTTTCATTTACCACTACTTGGTGAGCCATTGTAATTTTTTCTTTTTCTTCATGATCTCTATCATCATCATCTTGTATCCCTTTACCTTCATCAATGACCTATTTTTCAAAAACACCAAAATTAGGCATCCAATCAAAAATATGTTCATCCTTTTCAAACCATAGATCTTGTTGATCAAACAAAGCAATATTTTCTTTAGGATGAATAGAAAATTCTAATTCTTTGTTAACCACCCATGGAGTTTCTTCATTTGAATCTTCAAAATAATCATGGGAACTTGCACCCAAATCTTTAGTATTCGAGAATGAAAGAGAAGATTTTACCTCTTCCTCATCTAAAATAGATGAATCATAAGAAAATTTTACCATTTCTTCCCTTTCTATTGTAGCAATGTGTTCTACAAACTCATGTTCAAAATGATCAAATTTTGAAACTTTCTCTATTTCTGAAATTGGCATGTCATTTTCCCAACCATTATAATAATAATATTTCGAATCCAAGGGATGGAATTTTATCATGTCTTCAAATGACATGTGATTCTTTGATTGTATAGGAGTTGTAGGTTCTTCATGTAAGATAGCAATTTCAGTGTCCTGCATATCAAATGTAGAAATTTTTTTATCAAAAGGCGTAAAAGAAACACATTCTTCATATCTTCCCCAACCATTATAATAATTATCTTCTACAACTAAAGGGTGAGGTTCAACCATATATTCTATGCAATATTTAGATATATCTCTAGATTCCTTTTCAAATTCACCTTCATCAATAAAAAATTCATCTTCAATTTCAAAAAATTTATCTTCCTCAAGTAATAAGCTTTTATGATCAGTCATTTGAACTATCATCATCGAGGTATTCTTTTCTTGTAGTCCATTGCAATCTTCAATGAAATCACATCTAGAATATTTCAATTCTGGAGCTTTAATCATTTCATTCAACTCTATGGAAGGTTCTATTCTATCACATGTTTCAATGTTAGTTAGATCTAGAACTCCTCCAATATCTAAAGACTCATGCATTTCTACATTTTGATAAGCTTGATTACCACAATCCTCATTGGTGGATATTGGTGCCAGATTAGATGGTTGGCATTGGTTGGAATCCATAACTCCTGAAGAATAGTTTAACATGAGAGAAAAATGTGTATCATGACTCATAGGTGGTATCTGATTTGAAACCTTAGGGTTAAGTAATGATAATTTACCCACATCAACCCCTTTCAAAATCCACCATTTTTCTATAATTATTGCCTCACTGTAGGCTCTAGACAAGGATGGATTTCTAAGACGTTTCCCTAGGAGTGCAGAAGTAAATGGGTCTAAGGCTTCCAAGTATACTTGAATGACTTCTTCTTCTAAAATGATGTAATGTGTCTCTATTTCAGTATACAACCTATGGAACCTATCATTAAATTGACTCATGGATTCATTAGGTTCTTTATAGATAGAGGTAAACTGATCTGCTATCATATCCATGTCAACCAATTTTCCAAAATGTTCAAGAAACATTGCTTCTAGTTGATCCCAAGAAGTGGTAGAACCTGTAGGTAAATTAATAAACCAATTATAAGCAACCTCATCTAATGTGTATGGAAACATTCTACAGATAACATCTTCATGCATAATTTGAAAATGAACCATAATGTTTTTATATGCGTGAATATGTTCCTCTACCGTATTAATTCCATCATGCTTATAATGGGGTAAATAATTTTCTGCCATTGAACCAATTTCAACATGCAAGGCTATGTATGAAAAATTCACAAAAATTGAATCATAACCAAATTTTTGAATTTATAGCAAAACAACACTAGTGCAACATAAATCGATTTTTTTTTAAATGATAAATTTGAACAACTTCAAATGCTGAAAATTAAAAATATTACCTTTCAGGCCCTCCTTCTAGTGCCAATTCTGTTGAGTGGAAATTTTACCCAATTGCAAAATCCCCATCACAGTTAGGATTTTGAAATGAAAACCCTCTCTTGTAAAGAAATAAATATTTCTCCAAGGTTCCTTTTACTTAATGCATGTTTGTATATTATGAAAATGTGTCAAATAAGTGCTTAGAATACCTTAGTGATTTGCAAATAATTGTTAACAAGGGGCCTGTGTTGGTAATATTTTATTATGCTATGCTATTGATTGTTCATGAAACTTAATGAAATGATGAGTGAGTTGATTTTTATGTTGCTTTAAACATGAAAGAAAAATGATCCAAATGATTAACCTTAAAATGTAATAACCTTTGAAAACCCTTATAAATTAACCCCCCTTTGATGAAATTACAATTTTCATAAAGGGAAATTAATCTATAGCCTTGAATACAATGGCCTTTTGAATGCCAAATAAATTACCCCCTTTAATGAAATTGATTTTCATAAAGGTAAGTTAATTTATTGCTTGAAAATGAAATACAAAGCTTGAAATGCGAAATAAAACTTTATGAAATTATAAAATTCCTTGAAAATATGAACTTTATAAATAATTTTATAATTTCCAACTTGCTTCAAACTAAAATCAAAATTGCTTTAAAAAACAACTTAAAGCTTATTCTTTGAACCTGTGCATCTCTCTTTTTGAATTTTATTTTTTTACATTTTTTATTTAATTTGGAAAACTTTAAAAAAATGAAAAAGATAGGGTTTAGAAAAATAAAAGAAAAATAAAATAAAATAAAAACAACCATTGAAACTCAAAAACTTCACACAAACCCTGCAAATATCGACATCATGCATAAAACCTATGTTAATGTGATCCGTATTCACGCAATTCACATTTAACGAGGTGCAATATTCTGAGGGTAAAAAGTGCAATATATTGAATATAATAAATAAGTCAACCATAAATTATGCATAAAAATTATTCGATATTCAACATATTGACATTAAAATATTTTCAAAATAATAAAATATACATGTGGAAAATACAGAATCCAAGGGTATTAATGGTGAAGTAATATAATTTCAGCATTAACTTAGAAGGAGAGGCTCCAAAAAAATCCAGTTCCAACTTTGTTGTTTTCCCTGCAATCTTGCCCAAAGTCTTCAACCTCGTTTTTCTCTTTCATTGGAGTATTTAAATTTTTCTCCTCAATTTCAGTTTCAATTCATTCTCTTCATTTGTACCATTTCAAAACAGTTTGATATAATCGAATTTCGTTCTTCATGCGTTTCATAATAATGTTGCTTTTGTCTAATCAAAATACTAATATAACCATTCCAAACATCCTTAATAATTCCATCTCTTTATAAACCAGATTTTCCATATGGTCATTTATAACCAGTTGAATATTTTCTCCATGTTACCCCTTTGCTTATGACCGGTCTCCTCTATAGCACTCATATCTACATACAGATCACTATCCATCATAGTAAAAATATTATGTTTGTAATGGTAGGCGATGAGATGCATTGTTAATATGCATATTGAAGAGCATAACATTTAAATCTTGTATGGGTCAAAAGACAATTTGAATCATTGTATGCTATCGCTATACATACACCATCCATATGATTCATAACAACTCAAACCCTGCGCATCAATTTATTCTTCTGTGCTATGTTTTCATCATGATCGAGAGGTAAGAAAATGAGATTCTTCGATAAAACCACATTGCATTTCCTGTGATTCAATTTTAAAATTACAATATGGAAATTAAGATTTAAGACTGGTTAGAGACGAGGCTTTTGAAAAATAACCCGCTCTTGGAAATCTCTCGCACGAGCTTATCGCTCAAGTAGACCGCGTTATATGACCAGGAACCTACTTTCATATCCACAATGGGAGCCACCATGTATATCTAGAAGTGCTTGTATTCATTGCCCACCATTGTAGACCCTATGCTCCTTTCAAGAATTATTGATACCCCTGATATTGGTCAAGCTACAATAACATTCATTGCAACAGTGGTTCCAACTGCCAATATTGCCAACTCCCCTATCGCTCGAGTGTCGGTAGCGACTCCGTACACCACAAACATAAGCAAAAACATAATTATGATCTCCAATATGAAGGATTGGATGGCGATGTCTATCGACATGGTTGCTGCCATGTGTGATATATTTTTGAATATGAGATGGAAGACAAAAATGGCAACGATCGACATTGCAACCTGAGCCACTATGTAGCTCAAAATATTATTCAATACAAATTTCTTGAGAGTTGAAAATGCCACTATATCGATAGGGTTGAACTGAGCCCCAGAAATATGACCTAGGGAGTAGACGAGTATCATCACCACCATTTACAACACAAGCTACACTTCGATATGAGTGATGGAGCCATAGGTATTCTTGTAAATCAAAATTTATCTACACCCTTCTATCCCACATGCTTCCGAGGTGGGTGACATATGGTATTTATAACTGCCATTGCACCTATAAACATTCAACTCAACCATGGGTCCTTGGGGTGCCTCTTGATGACTATACTCCAACATCATGAAAATTGCACTAGGTGGACCTATGAATTTACCTCGTAGACTGTGCAACTTACCATGATGAATCTGCCAAATAAACAAAAAACTTTTTATTAATATTTTCAAATGAAATGTATACCTTTTTAAATTAATTTAAATATATTAAATTATAAAAGTTATTAAATTCTAAAACCCTTTTAAATTTTATAATTTAAAACATTAAAATAATTTAAATTCTTTTTTAAATCTAAACACTTCAAAAATAAACAAACATAAAAACAAAATCAACATTTAAATTAACAATAAAACAATACAAACAAATAATAACCTAACACATTAAACTAACAATTATACTAACACTAAACACACAAAATGAACAACTGAAAACAAGATTAAACTAAAACACCATGATAACAACAAGCTACTCCATCTACAAGTGACAAATAACGAAGGAACAAAACTTCAATTTTTCAAGTGGATCCCCAAATTTGGGGCGTTGAGAAGTTCACAACAGGATGTAGAAAGAAGGCTGAGGAATGTTGAGTTAGGACTAAGTTAACTCCTAACAAGATCATAATGGTAGATTATATGGATATAATATAATAATTTAGTAAATCATGCAATTACTTGAGTCTCAAATGAAATGGATAGTATTTAAGCAAGAATAAAATGAAATGCAATTAGATGTAAAAAATTTGTAAAAGGATCTAAAATACAATGCTAATTACAAGAGAGAGCTAATCTAACTTGATGAAAAACAAATTAGTACTCAGATAGCAATAAGTTTACATAAAATAAAAGCACATAAAAATGAAGAAATGCTTGAACAAATGGAGAACAAAGTGCAAAAGTGCTTGATATATAAAATAAAATGGCATGGAAGAAGACACAAGAGATTAGTATGCTATAGGTAAGGTATAAAACATGTAAGCAAGACATTAGAAAAATCTTATCGAAATGTATGCAAAGGAAAATATAACAAAAATCCTGAGGAAAAAGTGTTGCTAGAAGTAGATGTAAACTAAAATAGCCTGCAAAATAAGTGTTAGAGATGATGCAAGGATGCTATGATTGAACAAGAAGGCTGCCAAACACTGTTGAATGCAACAAAAATAAGCTTAGAGGCTACCAAAGCAAAATATAGAGATTCTACAATAGAAATTAAAGCATATGAAATGAAATACATAAAGAAAAAAAGGAGATAAGATGTCAAGTTAGCAAGGCTAAAACCTAGAGGATAGAATGTTATGGAATCAAGGTGATACTAGAGAAGAAGGAAACTAGGAGAGCTCTCCTTGTTGCATCCAATGATGACCTCCTTGATCCCAAGTCCCCTACCCTTACTTGACTTGGTCTCAATGCTTACAAAGAGTACTCAAATGCTTGATAAAAATGTATGCAATTTCTTGAGAAGAACATGAAAGAGAAATTCTAATGCTAGAATAATGTGGGTAAAGCTTTGCTAAAGTAAATTGCCTTGCCAAATACCTATTCAAGGGGGTCCTTAAATAGGATTTGGATGGAGGAATGGATAAGAACAATTTCAAACTAATTAATCTCAGACCTTGCTAGAGCATGTAAAATCGATGGTCTAGGTGAAAGGATGCTTGATCCATGGATGCCTAGTTCTTGTGAAAGATTCTAGGTCATTTTGCCAAATTCACCACATGTGTAGTGAATTTTTTTATGAGTGGCAAATTTGGTAACAAATCAGATTGGATTTATGAAAAATTGAATTTTGAAAGGTGTACCATATTCACCACATGGGTGGTGAATTTGGTAAAAAATGGCTTTTTGGCCAAAAACCTTGATTTTGTAGTTCTACCAAATTCACCGCTCACCTTGCCAAATTCACCACTAGAAAATTTGGTCAGAGTGGCGAACTTGGTAAAGGTGACCTTTGGTGCTGAGATCAATGAGGTATGCCAATTTTGAAGTTTTGTGAATATTAGAACGGATTTTGGAGGATTTGTGCCTAGTTTCAGAAAGTTGTAATCAACGTGTCAAAATTGGGTGTTTACATTTTACCCCAATTTTGATGTGAGATCCGAGATGTTACATAAAAATTTAAGTTGTGATACTCAATTTTGATGCTACGTTGTATTGTTGTTGTGATATTTTATTGATTTGTAAGATTGATCGAGATTTTTGGCTATTTTTGATGAATTTATATATATGCCTCATTTGGCATACCTCGATATTTGAAGAAATTCATTTGTCCTTACAAAAATTCCTTGTCCTGGAAACATGATTTTTGAAATCCATGTATCTTATTATGGGTTTCAAAGCAAATTTTTGAGATACAGGATACTCTAGATTGACTAGGATTTTATAGACTGAGGTTTTAAAAGGCAAAAGAAGAGGTGAAAGTGACTTAATTTGCACTCTTACCCATTATAGAAAGTTATAGAGGGTGAGATAGAGTTTTTGGAGAAGATGGCTCATATCTAGGGATGAGTGCATCATGTCGATGTGTTTCGAGGAATTATTGAGGTGTCAAAACGAGACCAAGAGATAGGAGTTAATTTTTATATAAAATTTTTGCATTTAGGGTATTTTTTTTATAATTTTTTGAAACTTGTGAATTTGGTGTTATTGGAAAATTTGGTAGAGGTGCCATTGGTGAATTTGGTCCCAGTGGTAAATTTGGCACTGGTGAATTTGGCATCAATGGCAAATTTGGTCAAAAATAGCCATTTTTGTTTTACATTTTTGACCTCGATATACGTGCAAATATAGACATATTTATACTTGTCAAAAAAATATGTTCAAGGGTTATACAATGGTGGTGTTTTTGTGAAGTTTTGGAATGATTTGATGATCATTATAACTTTTTCTTTTGGATGGATTTTGATAGGCAATGAAGGTTTTGACGAGTTGAGAGCATCAATCTAAGTGCTTGGGGATCATCTTAGGGGGTGAGCAGAAGGTCAAATATGTAGAAATTTTGTTAGTGGTAGGGCTATATTATATTACCTATATGACTAAGTTGGAGTTTGATCATTCATTTCTGATAGCCCTTGCGAAGAGGTGGTACCCATCCATAAATACCTTCAGACTACTGATGGGTGAGACGACGGTCACTTTATAGGATGTATGGTGCATCCTCAGGGTGTAATTTCGAGGAGTCTCTATTCATGTGGAGATGAATGTGGTTAATGGGAAGCTAGAATTCTTAGAATATGGTGAATTTTCAAGGATGCAAAAGGGGTTGAGGATCAATGATGCTTAAATTGGAGGGCACATTGATAGGAGCACTACACTTTTGCCTGCAATGGTGTCTGGATTGATGATGAGTGATACTAGCAGGAGATTCATGCCATGGGAATGAGGAAAGATCATAACAGGGCTAAGGGATATCCCGATAGTTTATGCCTAGGCTCTAGCTATCTTATTCATGCTATATCATACTTTGTATAGAGTGGTTTATTGATAGGGTCAAAGTCTGACCTACTGTACTCTACTTTAGGTTTGGGCATGAGAACACATAGTTGTTCGATGGCCCATAGTGGTGATGAGGAAGATTGACCATGAGATTCCTATGGTCTATAGATGGGATAGATGTATTTATCCCTCATATTGCAATTTGACCTAGGCCAGATATTTTATATATGATATGCGGGTGGTGCATGTCACATGGCAACCATGGAGAGATGTGTATGTGTGGTATAAGGATCACAAGAAGCTAGTCAAGGTGAGGTGAGTTCGATGGCTAGATGATGGTAACAAGGCTTATTAGTTATACCATTATGATAAAGTGAATCACCAATTTGGAGAGGTACAGGGAGTACCAACTAATGGGGAGGTTTCGATACAATGAGTGCGTTGTGAGACCTGGTGGGATCCTATGGACTCTCTTACTTTATTGGAGGCTGATGAGGACGATCCTATGGTTCTAACTCCTAAATTGGATGATGTAGGGGTTACGATAGACTATGGTTCTTGGTATATATGGTTTAGACCTCATTGATTGACCATGGATCCACCATCAAAGGATCAAAGGCATACATTCCAGGATATGTTGAGTGTCTTGCAAGCAGTTAGACTTTATGGTGGGAGAGAGGGATGGTAGAGGAGGATGGGTAGATAGAGGATGAGGAGGTTAGATCCTCTAGATGTGGCCCCATTGGCTACTATTTTGCTTCTACATGCCCCATCTAGTGGAGGGATATCAAGTTCTTATGGGCCAGATGTTGTAGTAGGGCCATATTTGGGTGGAGATACAGGTATGACCAGGGCAGATGTAGATGCTACAATGATGTAGTTGAGGTTGCTCTATCATAATTTGGATGATGTTAGGATCCAGTTAGTACCCTCAGATTCTTCATGGTTGGAGGATGTGATTAGGCTTAGAGATGAGGTAGCTTGAGTGCGTATGGATAGTGGGAAAGCCCTTTCTAGGCTTCAGTCATAATTGGATCAAGTCACGACTGAGCAAGCTACCGATGATATGATTATTGTTGGTCTTATGTCTAATCTGGAGAGAGTGATGAGGTAGAGATATGAGGCTTGATATGGAGTTGGGTAAATCTTGGATAGTACTGTGGCGACCATTATTATGGGACCACTTGAGTGAGAGTTGGAAGCTACAAGATAAAATCTCATAAAGAAAGTCCATCATCTATCAGCTCGAGTTGAGAGGGTGCAAAGTAGGGCTACACACTATCATGAGTTATATTCCATTGTGGTACCTATTGAGTGGCAAGAACCATCTCCTTTGGGCTTGCTATCGAGGGCCATGATGATGAGTGATACTTGGAGGACTACCAATACTTAGCCACCACATTCTCCTCCTCCAACGGGATATTCTAGGTAGGCTAAGTCTTCTTGTTAGGTGATCTTGGGGTTATTTAGGAGTGAGTGCACTGATTTTGATTGTGGTGCACCTTCTCTATAGACTTGTATATTGCGAGGTATATATATATGATGATGATGATACTTTTGTTATTTTGGGTTATGATGAGATGTTTTTATGGTAATGTGATGTGAATGCTTTGATTTGCTTTGATATAGTGATATTTATATAGGATGAGGGGATATACCCTAGATTGTGAGAAGTGTTGTAATGTTTGTGTAAGAGCGGTGGTCTATAGACCTGATACAGGAGAGTGCTAATTTTTAGGAGGCAAAAAGTCATACATGTTATTGAGTTCCCATACGTAGGAACATGATCTCATTATGTTCAAATGGTGGCCTATGATACCATATTCATGATATCATTTAGAACATAATGAGGTACCTATAATATGTACAATGAAGTATATTTGTTTTTTAAAATATTTCTTCTCATAAATGTTCAAGTGTCATTCTCTATGAACACTTGACTGCGTAGATGAGGTACCTATCATATTTACATGTAGTATAATGCATATGTTTTCTTCTCATCAATGTTCAAGTGCCATTCTCTATGAAACACTTGACTGCGTAGATGAGGTACCTATAGTATGATTCTTATCAATGTTCAAATGCTGCTCTCTACAAACATTTGACTACGTAGATAAGATAGATTTTGATTCTTATCAATGTTCAAATGTTGCTCTATGCAAACATTTGACTATGTAGATAAGATAGATTTTGATTCTTATCAATGTTCAAATGTTACTCTCTAAAAACATTTGATTGCGTAGATAAGATAGATTTTGATTCTTATCAATGTTCAAATGTTGCTCTCTACAAATATTTGACTGCGTAGATAAGATAGATTTTGATTCTTATCAATGTTCAAATGATGCTCTCTGCAAACATTTGACTTCATAGATAAGATATATTTGAATTCTTATAAATGTTTAGGTGGTTCTCTCAACAAACATTTGAATGCATAGATAAGATAGATTTTTATTCTTATCAATGTTCAAATGTTGCTCTCTAAAAATTTGACTGTGTAGATAAGATAGATTTTGATTCTTATCAATGTTTAAATGCTACTCTTTGCAAATATTTGATTATGTAGATAAGATAGATTTTGATTCTTATCAATATTCAAATGATTCTCTCTACAAATATTTTACTGCTAGATAAGAGTTTTTTTTTGCAGGCCTTTTGCAGGGCCTAGATATGAATACTTTTTTTTTTAGATGTTTTGCTTGTATGAGAGGTTTTTGCAAATGTCATGCAAATTATGGTGATGACAGTCTTGTAAATGTTTTGGAAAAATGTTGGAGAGAAGTTTTTACAAATATTTTGTAAAGTAATAGAATGACCATTGAAAATGTTTGATATTGCGTTCTTTACAAAGTGTATTTGTAAAATGATATAGAATGATCTTTGCAAGAGGTATTGCAAAGTAATGGAAAAAACTTCACAAAATGTTTTGCAAAGTAGTAGAATGTTTTTACAAATATTTTTGCAATAGTAGATGCTTTGAATTTGCAAGTATATTTTGTATAGGAATGAAGTAAATTTTGTAAATGTTTTTGAAAAAATAGAGTTTTGATTGTTATTTGAGAAGTGTTACATTGATGCTATATTCTTTATATTGTAGTGATTTCTTGATTTTGAAATGATCCTTAATAGAATTTTGCAAAAAGGCTTGTAGAATGATTTTATGTTGTTCTTTTGTTTGCACAAATTTACTTGCTTGTGAGGAATTGGGCTTGATACTTTTTGCCCTTATCTGATGTGTTGAAAGATTTTCTAATTTTGTACTTGTAGATAAAATATTTTAGACTGAGGGTAAAGTTCCCATATGCACAATCCAAGAGAAGAAGAGGTCCTTCTCCCATGCCTTGCGTGTGTACATAGAAATGTATATATGCAGGACATGGGAAAAGGACTTCCCCTCATCTAGGAGGTCCATATGATAACATTACCTTGAGTTCAAATGAACTCATTTGTATGAATAAATGGACATCCATGCTAGCTTATAGGCTATTAGGATGCATAGGGATTTTATAATCGACTACTTGACATAGTCATAAATGATTATGGGTACGTGAAGTGTTGATTACCAAACCTTGATGCCTCCAAAGAGCATATAAGTTAGCTAGGATGTTTTTGATTTTGAAGGAAGAAAGATTTGATAAGTTGTTATCACCTATCGAGAAGGAGGAAGTTCTCTATCTATTTCGTGTGAATATATAGAGAATATCCATTTGATAGGTGATCATTTTTAGACTTGTGATGCTTGATTGCGTATTCGCGTAATATAGTTGATTGGAAATAGAACTCTATTGATCTAGTAGCATTATTAGGCAAATAGTTGATGGTGAGAGCATGATTTGTGGATGTTCTACTATTGTAGAGGCTTAGGCGGCTATGAAGACAATATAGATCTAGTATTTGGTGAAGCGTACAAGTAATTGCATGCTCACAAGGCATTGGATCTATAGGGCTTCATAGTCCGATAGACCCTTTTAAATAATAGTCTATGAGAGACTTGATTTCATTTGATAGAATGCCAATGATAGGATCTAGGAGGATACGAGGATAACATTGATCTAGTGCCTGGTGAGGTACACAAGTGATTGTGGACCTACAAGATATTGGATCAATGAAGTCTTTGACACCCTCATGGACTATCGAAGGCATTCATTGAGATTTGTGAGATGTTTGATAGCATGTCGACACAATAAATCAGAGAGGAAGTAAAGGTAACATTGATCCATTGCCTGATGAGATTTATGGGGAAGTTGCAAATCTATGCATCATTGGATCAAGGGAACCTTACAATTCCTATGATTTATTGGAAAGATAATATGTGAGAATTTGATTTATGTTTGATTGTGTACTGAAACGGTATGTCGAGAGGGGAGGAGTACCCTTAATCATCCGTTCATATATAAAGTTGACAAGTAATTTTTAATCCACATAGGAATGGATGATTAGAGGACTCTTGGCCCTCATGACCAACTAAATGAGTAAGCGGATGATGATGTATTAGGTATGATTTTGTGAACTCGAATGATAGGCCAATCAGGGAAGAGAACCCCATTCAACCAGTAACTAGTAGAATTCATAAATGATTATGAATTTATGAGAAATTGGTTGAATGTAATTTCTCATCCCTGAATGGACTATCAGATGAGTTATATGTGAAGAATATGATGAGTAGATGTCATGACACATTTGATAGATTACTCTTAAATTCTCTTATACAATACATCCTTTTTGCATTATAGAAGAGAAAGAGATGTCTTTGAGGAGTCTATAGAATAATCATGAATGTTGTTTAGAATATAAAATCCTTTTGTTGAGAAGTATTGTAGATATGTATTGTTGATAATGTTGTAGAATTTTGTTGAAATTTATGATGTGACTTATGTGTAAGATAGAAGAAAGTAAGTTGTATGTAATGTTTGATAGAAGAAATGAGATAGAAATTTGATTGTTGTTTGTTTGTTGATTGCCCCTAATATTGGGATAGAAGAAAGGGAGAAGGTTGGGTCATCAGGGTTGTGGATGATCGCATCATACATCACTTAACCCAAGAGAGGAGAAGAAGAGAAGAAGTATGATAGTAGTGAAGCGAGATATAGAGGAAGATTGTAGAGGACAAGATTTTTGGACTGAGAGAGTTTACTCAACATATGAGTTAGCCTAGGTGGATGCAATGCAGATGTATTTATAATAAGGATTGGCCTTTGCATCATAGTAAACCCTCTTGACTCGATGGTATGATCAAGAAAATGAGGTAAGCATGCAAGGGGTGAAGTGTGTATGATTATATGGTGGTTCTTACCATGTATCAATAAAATGAGCAAGCAAATGACTCGATGTGCTTTATGCATAATATCATTTAAGATGAATGATGTTAATTGGTTCTTTGTGTTCTTGGCCATCCAATGTGGCTAGGTGGTAGGCTCCTGATCCAAATTTAGTTGTGATAATAAAGGGTCCTAACCAATTGGGCTCAAATTTTCCTTTAAGATCGATGTGATGTTAGTGTTCTTTTGATTTTCTTTGAGGACTAAGTCCCCAACTTCAAAATATCTATGATGTACTTTCTTGTTGTAAGCTCATCGAAGTCTATTATGGTATATTTTGAGGTGTTCTAAGGCATTGATGCATTTTTCTTCTAGGAGTTCTAGTTGTTGTAAGCGGCTTGAACGATATTCATCCCCTATCGAAGAATCTTGCAATAAGACTCTTAAAGAGGGGATTTCAAGTTCGAAGGGAAATACTACTTTGGTACCATAAACTAATGCATATGGTGTTGCCCCAATGGGAGTACGCACACTTGTATGATATGCCCATAAGGTAGGATAAAGTTGTAAGTGCCAATCTCGACCATTTTTGTTGACTAGCTTCTTAAGGATTTTGATTAGCATTTTGTTGGAGGACTCAACTTGTCCATTTCCTTACGGGTAGTAAGGTGTAGACCATTTTTATTGAATTTTGTATTTGGCACACATTTTGGTGACCTCTTTATTTTTAAAGGGGGTACCATTGTCTGCAATTATGGTTGAAGGGATGCCATATCGGCTAATGATTTGATTTAGGATAAATTTTGATACTTGGATGCCTGTGGCAGAGGATAGGGGCATTGCCTCAACCCATTTAGTGAAATATTTTGTAGCTGTAATAATGAATTTATGTCCATCAGATGATTGAGGGTTTATTTTACCTATGATATCCAATCCCCAAGAGGAGAAAGGCCAAGGAGATGTTATAGGCTGAAGTTCTTGAGATGGAGCGTGAACAATATTGTCATGTCGTTGACATTTGTCACATTTCTTGACATAGTTGTGAGTATCCTTTTCCATGGAGGGCCAGTAGTAGCCCATCCTAAGGAGCTTTTTGGCTATGACCAGACTGCTAAAGTGACCACCACATGATCCATCATGGGCTTCTTTTATGAGAGTTTGTGCTTCATCTGAGTTTACGCATCTAAGGAGTATACCTTCAAAGGAGCATCGATATAGAATATCTCCAATGATGACATACTTACAAGCTCTCAACCTAAATTGTCTACGCTTTTGAGAGTTAAATCCTTCAAGGAATGTTCCTTCCTTGAGGAAATTGAAAATATCTTGGTACCAAGGTGCTTGAGGTATAGATGTTTTGATGTTACATATGTTAAGAGGTAGTAGGCATGATTCTATTATAGAAGGTTCATTGATTGACCTTATGATAATAGCAACTTCTTCATCTTCCAATTCTAGAGGGATGAGAGATGCAGCTGTTGCCATAGCATCAACATGGTGATTGCTAGAATGGGGTATGGCTTCTATGGTTATTTGATCGAAATGAGATTTTAATAAGTCTACAATATCTTTGTATGGTTTTAGCTTTTCATATTTGGTTTGATAGGTATCGTTCACTTGGTTGATTACTAGTTGTGAATCACCATATATTGTTATATTTTTTATATTTAGTTTTATTGTGGCCCTAAGACCTAAAATAAGTGCTTCGTATTCTGTTGTGTTGTTGGTGCAAGAAAAGTGAAGTTTAAATGATAATGGGATGAGTTGTTATTGTGGGGTGACTAGGATAATTCCTGCCCCTGCACCTTTCGTGCATCTTGCTCCATCAAAGTACAAGACCCATGTTTTGGGTTCTTGGGCTTCTATTGATGCAACCATCTCATCAGGAAAGGAGATATTTATAGGATGTTCTGATTCTAAAGGAGCTATGACAAGTTGATCTGCTATAACTTGTCCTTTTAATGATTTTTGGTTTATGAATTCTATGTCGAATTCACTAAGGGCTATGACCCATTTGGTAGTTCTACCTGATAGATAAGGTTTCGACATGAGGTAACGTAACGGATCTACTCTTGCTAAGATGTAAGTCTTCTGACTAAGCATGTAATGTCTTAGTTTAAGATATGAGAAGATAACTGCTAGGTAGATCTTTTCTAATGGTGTATAGCGAGTTTCATAATTTACTAAGGTCCTACTAATGTAGTAGATTGCTCTTTCTCTATGTTGTTCATCGTATTGGGCTAATAGAGCTCCTAAGGCATGTTCAGTAGTGGCTATGTATAGTAGTAATGGTTGGTTTAAGTTTGGTGGCACCAAGACTGGTGGTGTTAAGAGATAAGTTTTTAGGGCTTCGAAGGCTTCTTGGCATCCTTCATCCCATTCAAATTTGGCTCCTTTCTTCAGTAATTTGGAGAAAGGTTGACACTTATCTGCAAGTTGCGATATGAATCTACGTATAGCCTATAATTTTCCTTGAAGGCTACGTAATTCAGTTAAATTTTTAGGTGGTGGCATGTTGGTTATGGTAGTGATTTTGGAGGGATCAATTTCAATCCCACATCGGGATACGATGAATCCGAGTATCTTTCTTGATTTCACCCCAAAAATGCATTTGAGGGGTTTTATTCTGACTTTATAGTCTCGTAGTCTTTGGAAGATGCATCTAAGATCCTTAGGTATGGTCTTTCCTTTTTTGGGATCGAGCTATAATGTCATCCACATAATCTTCCACTATTTTATGCATGAGATCATGGAATATGTAGGTCATGGCTCTTTGATAAGTTGCTCCTACATTTTTAAGGCCAAAAGGTATGACCTAATAGCAGAAGGTTCCCCAAGGGGTAGTAAAAGTTGTTTTAGATTGATCTTCTTATACAATCTTGATTTGGTTATAGCCCGAGAATCCATCCATTAAGGATAACATTTTAGATCTTGTAGTGAAGTTGACTATCATGTCTATATTAGGTAAGGGGAAATCATCTTTAGGACAAGCATTGTTTATGTCTCTAAAGTCGATACAAATTCGAATGGATCCTTCTTTCTTAGCGATAGGAACGATGTTGGAAATCCAATCTGAATAGTCTATGGCTTTTATGAAGCCAACATCTAGTAGTTTTTGAAGTTCATCCTTTATTAGAAGGGTGACTCTTGGATGTATTTTTCTTAATTTTTGTTTGACGGGTTTTGCATCAGGATGCACTACTAGATGGTGGACTACCAATGAAGGGTCAAGTCCTAGCATATCATCGTATCCCCAAGCGAAGATGTCAGAGAATTCTTTTAATAGGTTTGTGTATTCTATTTGTTCTTCTTGGGTTAGGACTTTTCCTAGTTTGATAAGGCATGGATCTTGATCTATTCCAATGTTGACTTCTATGGTTTCTTCGATTAAAGCTTGTGACTCATCTTCAAAGTGAAGAGGGGCATCTATAATCCCTAGTTATTTAAGTTCTTGAGGATCTATAGATGTTTGTTCCAAGTTGGAAGGTTGGGTTGCATTTAAATTGAAGATCTGATCTAGAGACTCTTCTATATGATAGTTGTCTAAAGATTCTTCAAGGTCTTCATTGATTGAAATGGCTTCTAGATGAACTAATTCTAACATGTTAATGCTCCCAAATTGTATAGTTTTATGAGGGTTTTGATTGAGGAGTGACCATAGTTCTTCTTCATCCTCTTCACCCCATTGAGAGCCATGTATTGATCCAGAGTGGTCATCTTCTTCCTCTCCAGATAGAGGAGAGGGTTCATTTTTGTTGGGGATAAATCCAATCCCACATCGTGTTGGCCAAGGTATAGCTTCTATAGGCTCTTTAATACCTTGTTCATAATGACCTAGGCCCTTACCTTGATAACCCATATTAACAAGCATTTGTTTAACTATGGGGAAGGCAGGTGACATGTAACATGTAGCATAGGTTCGTTCGGTAGGCATAAGGTTGCATCCTTGGATTTTCTCATCGAAGGTAGTCCCACCATGGATGAAAGTGCAAGATCCTATTTGAATTTTGAGTCCCTTTCTACTAGGCATACCTATGTCTCGAGGGGAAAGGAACATGCTTACTAGTTCTACGAAAGGATCTAGTTTTTGACAAATGTGGTTAATTTGATTAGTGCTGAGGGATGATTGAGGGGTTTCCTCTAAGTCTATAAGAGGTTCCTCTAATATTTCCTTCCCTTTATCCATTTTTGTTTGATCATTTGACTTGGTTGATTGTATGGAAGGACAAAGATTAAGTTCTTGTAAATCTATGGAGTTGCACATGGCAAAAGGTTTCGGGTCTCTAGGAACATGGATGACCCTTCCTTGATATTCGTATTTAAGGCATTGATGTAAGGTAGAAGGTACAACCCTCATGGCATGTATCCATGGTCTTCCAAGAAGCATATTATAAGTTACATCACATGATATGACGTAAAAGAGGGTGTTTAAGACACGAGGCCCTACTTTGATAGGTAAAGTAATGGTGCTTGTTACTTCTCATTCCTCGTTATCGAAGGCCCTAATAATGAGGTCTAATTTTTGTAAATCATTTTTAGTTAAGTCAAAGTTTCATAAGAATTTGACGTTACAAACATTCAAGGCTGATCCGTTATCTACCAAGACTCTCTTGATGTATTTATCACCTATTTGCGTTATGATGTAAAGGGGAGAATCCCCCGATATGGTTTTGAGAGGAGTGTCTTCCTCATGAAAGGCTAAAATGGCATTGTTAATTCTAGTCAACCCAACCATGTTGGTGATGTCATTTGGAGATAGGTCTTGAGGGACTTCTTGTTCACTTAAGAGTTTCAACAATATTTCCCTATGAGCGGGTGATGTTTTTAGGAGTTCTAGAAGAGATATCTTTGTGGGTACTTCTTCTAATTGTAGATGAAGATCGAATGTATGCAAAGTATTTTGAGAAGGTGTAACCACCAAGGGTGATTTATTAGGAATGTTGATTTTTGCTTTTGGGGCAACCACTGGGGGTTGATCCGAAGGTTGATTCTTTGCTTGTTGTCTAGTTATAGCATGGGAAGATCTTGATAGGCGAATTGCACCTACAAAGTTAGTTGCCTTTTGATCATGTGTTGGTAGGGGATTTTGAAAGATCCCCATATCCTTGTTAGGGTTTTGTTTTCTATTAATTGTCACTTTCCCTTCCTCAATGAGGTCTTGAATAATGTTCTTTAGGGTTCTACACTTATTAGTAGTATGCCCTTTTGTTTGGTGATAGTCGTAGTATTCATCTTGTCTATACCAAGTGGGTACTCCTTTTGATAAGTCCCAAGGTCTAATGGGTGGAAGTTCTATTAGTTTGGATTTGAGGAGCATTTTTAGCATGGTTGTTTGACTTTGCCCCATATTGGTATATTGCCTTTGAGGTTTGTCCTCCTTTTGGATAACCAATTTTTGAGGAGCATTTTGAGTAGTGTTTACGTTGTTGTTTTGTCGAGAATCAGTTACACCATCTCCTATGACATGTTTATTTTTGTATTGCCCTTTTTTAGAGGGCTTCTCATCCTCTTTATTATTATAGTTGAGTTGGCCTCATCTTATGAGGACAACCTCTACCCTTTTAGCCATGTCAACGACTTCTTCGAAAGAGGTTAAGTTTGTCATCTCCAAGGGATATGACAATTGTTCATGGAGGTTTCGTAAGAAAATATGCAAGAGTTCCTTAGGAGGAGGAATGTATTGGAGTCTCCCTATGAGGGCCCTCCATTTGGCCAAGAAATCTATGAATTTCTCATTTTTACCTTTCTTAAGTTGGTAAAGGTCATCTATGGTAACCTTATCTTCTATATAGATCAAAAATTGTTTAACGAAGGCTTCCATAAGTTCTTTAAATTTCTTAATGGAATGATGAGGTATTTGGAAGTACCATTCTAAGGCTAACCCACTAAGGCTTTTAGGGAATAACCTAAGGAGAAGTTTTTCATCATGATTGATGTCACTACAAGCTATTTGGAATAGCCTTAAATGGTTGATGGGATCTTGTTTTCCATTATACATTTGAAACTTAGGAGTTTCAAAATTCTTTGGAAATGGGTGGTTAAGAATTTTAGGATCTAAAGGTTCATTGTAGAATTCTTCAAAAGAGTATTTGAGTTTAGATGTCCCTTGAAGGGAGGCAATTTGACGCTCAAGTTCTTCGAACTTGGCATCTCTCTTTTCTAAGTCTAAAATTTTGGTATTTATATTTTGAATATCATTTGATGGAGGTTGAGTATGTGATTGAGCAAATGTATGCATTGCAAGAGGTATACTTGTAAGAGTTGAAATATTTTGGTTTGAAGTTGTGATGTGAGGAACTTGATTAGTTCCCATGTTGAGAGTGAAAAAGGGATTTGTGGAATTAGTTGTTTCACTAGGAAAAGTTGAAAAAGGATTTCCTGAAGTGGGCATTTCCATTGATAAGGTAGGAGGTGTTGTAGAATCAGTAGGTTGTGTCATAGCCACATTGAGACTTGCCAAGGTGTTTTGAATTTCATTTATTTGAGTAATTGTTGATTGTTCATTAGAATAACCTATGTTTTCGTGCATTGTGGTGGATTCCACTTTTGCTTGTTCTCTAATTTCTTCTTTAAGAACATCCAAGATGATGTCTTTGTTTCTTTTGATATAATCTCGAACATGGTCCATAGTTTGATAAGGAATTTGTTCAACAATTAATTGTTCCCTTGGCACTTGTTGTGACCAAGGGTTTACCTCTTGTTCAATTTGTCCTTGAGAGGATGATCCTTCCTATGAAGGAATAGGGACACCCTTGTTTTGGGTGTTATAAGGATGTTGAGACATAGTTAGAAGACTTAGCTTCAAAGAGGGAGTTAATTTATTAAAGTTTTATTTCTAGAGTACTTATAGCAAAGAAGAGAAGATGTTTGATATCCTTATGTCACCCAGATAAGCAACCCTCCTTGTGACTCCCACTAATCCACCGTAATATACTTGCCAAAGAATATTGCTCCCCTAAGGTTCGTACGTTGGTTTACTCAAGGGGTCGTTAACCTTCCCCCAGTAGGATTAGCAATTGGTTATGTTCTTGTTATCTTAATTTAATGTGATGTAAACTAAGCAAACAAATTATATGGTTTGTTTAAGTTCAACAAACTTTTATCTTAGTTAAGGCAAAAGGAGTGTTCACGTCGGGTTCACCAATTTATGTAGGTGGTGGGAAAACCTCGTGTTATTTTCCCTTTTAGATCTAATTAATGTCAAGTGTGCATGGGAGAGATCTATTAGAATATCTGCTTCCCCACTTGAGGACCTCTTTCCAAAGGAGATCCCGAGGATGTGAAAATCCTCAACACAACTAGACCCCTACTTTTTATGCTTTTTCCTATGGTTGTATGAGGTTGATGTAATGCTTGTTTTGTGGTGTTTATGGGTTCAATTAAAACAAACACCTAAAAGTTTTGGATCTCTATTAATCTTGACTCTTTATTGAGCCTTAATGGTTATTTGAACCTAAATAGTTAGGACCATATAAAATGCAATGCTTAGTTTAAATCACACAAATGCAAGCAAACAAGAGCTAACCTATATGCACTTCAAGTTTTGAATGCACTAGACTAAGGAGATTTCGATTTCAGGGCAAACAAGGAAGGATGCAATCAAACAAACTAGCCTAAATGCAACTATATGCTTCTCAATTTCTTTCCTAAGTACTTGAATATAAAAGATATGCTAAAATAAATCCTAGGATTCCTTGATTGGTTGGTATTTTTGATAAATATAAAGGTTTTGTAAACAATTTGGGTTTTCTAGCTAAAATTCGTTGATTTCCCAAAAGAGGTGTGAATTATGTTTCAAAATAGCAAAAGATCAAAAATTGAACACAAAAAAATGAAATTACTTAGCTAGGGAAGGTCCAAGTGGTTGTGTTACCTTTATTGGAGCTTGTCTACCATATTTATCTCTAAACAGTGTCAAATCCACCACTGATGCCAAATTCACCATAGTGGTGGCAAATTTGGTAAAACTTGCATAAAAAATAAAAAATAGGTTTTCTACTTTGGGGGATTTGTTTGAGGGTAGTGAAGTTGATAGGCTATCTCTTCTACTTGTTAGACCCCTTGTTCTACAAAAAAAATGAGTCGATTAGCCTTCCTAGAGTGGATTTTGGCCTATTTCCAAATTTACCACTAGGCTCTACCAAATTTGCCACAAGGGTGGTGAATTTGATCCTATATGAGAAAAATTAAGTTTCGTGGCCGATTTCGATGGGTTTTTCATTTGTGATTTGAGTTGAAACTTGGCAAGCATGATCCTAGTATGATATGGAAGATCTGTAAATAGAAGGATTAGAGGATTAAACCTCCAAGACTTGATTTTTCCAAATTCACCATAGGGGTGGCAAATTTGGTATTGGGTGAGGTTTTTAAAGTTTTAAAGTTGATTAGGAGCTGATATGAATGGGGTTTTAGCTAGAATTAATAGGGAAGGTTTATAATGTATCTTAGAATATATGTATGCAATAAAATCCAAGTATTTAACCTCTAAAATAGAGAATTTAGGGACTAAAATTTTAATTATAAAATAAAAGTATAAAATCCCCCTAGGGGTCTGCAAGTATTGTAAATTGGAGATGTAAAATGCTATGGGATGCAGACATAATGTTGAGGGATGTTGATTTAGGACCAAGTTAACTCCGAAAATTATCAGAATGGCAGATTATAAGGATAGAATTTAATAATTTAGTAAATAATGCTAAGAAGTTACTTGAGTCTCAAATGAAATGGATAGTATCTAAGAAAGAAGAAAATGAAATGCAATTAGATGTGAAAAAACTATAAAAGGGTCTGAAATATAATGCTATTTACAAGAGATATCTAATATAACTTGATGAAAAGCAAATTAGTACTCAGATAGCAATAAGTTTACATAAAATGAAAACACATAAAAATGAAATAAATGCTTGAACAAATGGAGAATAGAGTGCAAAAGTGCTTGATATGTAAAAGAAAATGGTATGGAAGAAGACACAAAAATTACTATACTGTAGGAAAGGTATAAAAACTATAAGCAAGAGATTAAAAAAATTTGATCCAAATGTATGCAAAAGGAAAATATAACAAAAAACCTACAAAATAGAGGATTAGAGGTAAAATTGTTTGTAGAAGTAGATGCAAATTAAAATAACCTGAAAAATAAGTGTTAGAGATGATGCAAGGATACTATGATTGAACAATAAGGATGCCAAACACTATTATAATTTTACAAAAATAAGGTTAGATACTATCAAAGAAAAATATAGAGATTCTACAATTGAAATTGAAGCATATGAAATGAAATACATAAAGAAAAAAAGGAGAGAAGATGTCAAGTTAGCAATGCTAGAACCTAGAGGAAAAATGATGTGGAACAAAAGTGAGAGGAGAGAAAAAGTAAGCTATCAGAGCTCTCCTTACCTCCAATGGTGACCTCCTTACTCCCAAGTCCCCCTAGCCTTGCTTGACTTGCTCTCAATGCTTATAAAGAGTACTCAAATTCTTGATAAAAACCTATGCAATGCTTGAGAAGAACTTGAAAGAAAAATGCTAATGCTAGAATAATATGGGTAGAGCTTTGCTATAGTGAATTGCCTTGCCAAATGCCTACCCAAGGGGGTCCTTAAATAGGATTTGGAGGAGGATTTGGAGGGAGGAATGGATAAGAACAAGTTCAAACTAATTAATATCAGACCTTGTTGGAGCATGTGAAATCAATGGTGCAGGTGAAAGGATGCTTGATCTGTGGCTTCCTGGTTCGTGTGGAAGATTCTCGATCGTTTTGCCAAATTTGCCATTGTTTTCCAAATTCACTATTTGAAATTCACCATAGGTGTGGCGAATTTGATTTTGAGTGGAAAATTTGGTAACAAATTAGATTGGATTTATGACAGTTTGAATTTTGAAAGGTGCACCAAATTTTACACTAGCCAAATTCACCACAGGGATGGTGAATTTGGTAAAAACTAACTTTTTGGTCAAAAACCTTGATTTTCTAGTTTTGCCAAATTTGCCACTCAACTTGCCAAATTCACCAGTGGAAAATTTGGTTAGAGTGGCGAATTTGGTAAAGGTGATTTTTGGTGCCCAGATTGATGGGGAATGATAATTTTGAAGTTTTATGAATATTAGAATAGGTTTTGGGAAGTTTTTGAGGATTATGCCCAATTTTTGGAAGTCATAATCAACATGTCAAAAGTGAGTGTCTATATTGATATTTTAACTAGAGCTTTCCTTGGCCTTTTCTGGTGTAATTTTGAATACAATAATTTTTATGGTATTTTTCACAAAAACTAATTTTGCAACTACTCCTTGTCCTAGAAATATTAAGGAGATTATAAAACTACCCCTTGAAGATAGCTAAAAAAGAAAAAATAAATTCTTGTCCATTGGTATATGCTACTATTGTTACTTCTTAGTGCTCCTAGTTGTAGATCTATGACCATCTCTCAAATTATTTTTAATCAACATTTTTAATAGATCTAGGTCAAGAAACATCCTCAAATAGACATTGGACAAGAATAATCCATAGTAAATATACCTCTCATCCCTTAACATTTCACATCCCCTTCTTTAATAAACATTTTGGTATTTCGTATGTTTTTGTTTCCATCCATTTTTGTCATTATTTCTATAATAAAATTGTAAAATAAAACTAAGTCTTGATCCATCCACCAAAAAAGTCTATCATTTTGGGTGATATTAATAAAATCCTTGCACAGTGATCACCAAATTTATCTATTTTTCTCATAGAATTAATATTTTATAGGTACAAGACGAAAGTGCCATAAAACTATAAATGACCCATGCAAAAAATTGCACTTGTATGAGGGAAAAATTGCATTAGTATGGTGCATCTATCTATGCAAACAAATTAGGTTTACACTTTTTGTTCTATCTCTCTTTTAGCCTTTGATATATAAGATTGTAAGTTGTTTTATAATTTTATAATCGTTGGTTAGTTTTACTCATCTTATGCAAAAACACTTGTTTTTGCATTTTATTATTGCAAATTGATTAATTCATAGGTATGATTCATAAATTATAGCATTAGAGTTATTATTTAAAGGATATTCATTAATTTCATAAGGATAATCTCTTTGAATTGAGTGTTTGTGATTGATTCTTATGCCTTGCATAAGTTTTGTAAAAGAGATAACAATTTTGTAACTATAATTGGAGACATAATCTAGTTCATCTTATTGCACTTAAGCATGAAATGAATATGAATATAGATTTCACTATAGGATAGTTTTTATGTATGTATGCATCACTAAATTATTGCTTGAATAAAGGATGTGTTTCCACTTTTTTGTATTCATTCAAATAAAGAATCACATAGTATAGAAATTGTGTGTTGCATTCTTATTTTTACCTAAATATTACACTAATCATCCAATATTTCATTTAGGATAGGAACCGGATTTGAAAACCCTAGGTGTATGTTCAATTAACTCATAAAATTTTATCCTTATGACTCACAAAAATATCCTCTAAACTTTGAATATGGTCTAGTGCAAAATAGGATTCTAGCATTAATAATTTATCCATTTTTTTGTAATCATGGCAAGAAACTGTGTAATTTGTTATTATACAATAGAATAAAAGCATGGTTTTTTGACATACTTTAGTAACAACTAGTTTTGTTGTTGATAGATGTTGGCAACAAATCCTAGACACTTGTCATACACTCATCATCAAATCATAACCATCTATCATTTATATATTATATATATATAGATAGAAAGATATATATGTATATGTATATGAATAAATATTAGCTACCCATCATGTTATAATATTGGCCGCTCATTGGTGTCATCAAAAACCTAACATGAATCAAGGCTAATCATAAAATATCATTCACTTATTGTGAATGAGATATCAAAATCAAAAAATCTCAAAGAGTCATCGTCGTCATCACCATTGTTTGTTCGCTACAACACTTGCAAACCAACCCCCAGATGTTGTCGAGCATTCATGCACTCAGGGTATGAGCTCTTGAACTAGTAGCAGTGTAGATCCAGCAACTCATGTATATTTTGACAAGGTATTTGGTTTCATATTTTAACTTACATTTTCTATATATTGCACTTCATTTAGAAAGTATTTCAGCTAGGGTTAGTGATTTACACTTTTATGTTTTAATAGGCCTCACATTATGGAGACCTCACAGGTGTTACTAATTCTATGTTGTGATATGTTTGTGTATAGGTATAGGATATATTTATATTGGTAGTTATTACAACTTTGAGTGGTCTTGCAGGGATACACAAGCCCACTCACCCTTGTTTGGAGTGAGGAAGATCTAGAGACACAACCATTATTTGATCGAGAGTTTTACTCCTCCTATTGTAAATTATTGTATCAAAGAAAATATTTCTCTATAATACCTATTTTGGGGCATATCTATGTGTAAAGTGGAGATCAAGACTCCCTCATTTTATAATAAAATAATATTTTTCATTTAATGCGATATAACTATAATTTTCTTAGTTTTGTTATCTTTATATTGGTGTTGATCTTTTCCACTTTACAAAATGGTGATCATGGTGGGACCCCAAAAGGGTTTCATATTTTGATTTTCCTTGTCAACCTTAAGTTTTTGATCTACATTTTCTATTTTTTATTGTAGGTTTTAAGAAACTCAATTGTGTAAAAACTATGAAACCTAAAACTAGGATTTTTGGAAGCTTTTAGAGTTTGATTTGTGCTTGCATAGATGTTAGGCTACGTTTGGAAAAAAATATAGTACTGTGTTTGTGAAGCTAGGGGAATAATACCTAAACTTTTGGGTAAGTGATTTTTTTAAAACCCTAGCTATATGTATTTATTTTTGCCTTTTAAAAAAAGAAAAATATGTCTTCATCGTTTTATTTTTTTAAAAAGCAATACATTAAGTGATACATTAAAAATTTCGTAGGCATCTTAGGCATTATATATATATATAAAATAATAATAATAATAAACAAATAAAAGTGTATTTTAGAGTAGCAATCCATTTCTCATATAGAGTGCATATAGGGATAGATATGCACTCACAAATCAATTTTTAGTTGCATTAGGGCTTTCAGATATATTTTATGTTGTTTCTAAATTTGTATGTTACAAACAGTCTAAAGTTTATCTAAAATTCATTCACTACATTTTGGCTCGTATTTTTATGTTTTTTATGGCATTTTGTTTGTTGTTTGGTTTGCTTTGAGTGTTTTCGCTTATGTTTTATACAAAAAACTTGAAGAGAATACTAGGTTGCATCTTAAGATAGTTTTTCTTTACATTTTAACGTTTAGAAAAAATACCATAGAGAACAAAAAATTTAACAAGGAACCACACACTCTTCTTTCGTTCTCACTTCTCACCCTTCTAGGTTGGAATGTGTCACTTGTGCTCAAGCTTCTTCCTATTGTTGGAAACACATGTTGATTCAGAGTGGAAGAGCTAGGCGAACCCTCCACACATTATGGATATTAAGTGGTATACCCTAGACTCTTTTGAGGGCCTCACACTTGGCAACTAGAATTCCTAGCCATCACCTTGGTTGAGTTCCCTATGATGTGAAGGGTGGTTTATTTACATTTTTATGTTAAAAAAAATACCATAGAAAATAAAAATTTAAAAGGAACCCACACACAACACGTTTCAATATTAACATCATCGAGTTGGATTTCATCACCAACCATTGATCGAGACCAGTAATGGTGGGCTTCATCTCCATCTGTTGGCTCACCCCCTAAATACCATAGTAACCCCATAAGTGGTTTTCTAAACTTCATCACTAGAAAATCCCCCACTTTTAAGAGATCCTTGAAGTGGGTTACACTTTAGAACTCCATTTTGTTCATTTACATTTCATTCCTTATCAAAGGGGTGAGTGTGAACACACCTTCCACCCACCTTGCATAGTTGTTTTATGCTTAGGGAGTATTAACATCAAAAACACAAAAACAAAAACGAAAAAAACAAAAAAAGGTGTTGCAAAGATATAGAATACTTATTTGTTTGATTTGTGTGATCATTTTTCATTTTCATTGCACATTCCACACACACACCTCACACATTTATTTTTCCAACCTGCTTCTAGCTTATGGTATTGAAAAAAAATCAAGCTAAAGCCCTAAAATCAAGTACCTAATAGCTAACCAACTTCATCCATGAAGTGCTCCATTTCTTCCCCGACCACTTTCATGGCTAACCTAGCTGGTGTGGCACAAACAAGTAATTTTGGCTTATCTGCTGGACCTTCTCACACAATATTCACTTTGAATGAAGATGTGATGCAAAGGGCTAACCAAAATTCCATTCCAAAAATAGGATTGTCCACACCAACTGGCCATTGCATCACTCATACAAATATGGACAAATTTGAAGCTTATTTAAGACCAACAAATCTAGTTCTAGAACCACTCAACATCCCACCTAGACATATTCCTTGTTCTCAGTAGGAACTTGCTCATTCATACCCAAAAATTTTAACCAAGTATTCACCAACCCTCTTTTTGAGGTAATATTTGCACTCCCACACCAAATTCCTCTATAACCATTTAGCCAAAGTACCTCCATTCCATTTACCTATACCACTACCTACTCCAACCCACTCTATGAAACACAAGTTAATGCTACTTCACAGATTCCATCTACCATACCTCATTCAGTTGTGATTCCTTTCACAACTTACCCTACATTAACCTCAACCAACATTTCCAACACTCACACCATACCTACATCCACTCCCAACACAATTATATAATTTACATCGCCATCTGCCATACAACAAACATGGCAACATCTAAACCAATTACTTGGTAATGACAATGCCTCTCCATTATTGTAACATTAGTCATAGGTGGTAAATTTCAAACCCCAATTCATTTCCAACCAAAACATATTTTTTATTTCCATCCGATATTGGGTATTACAATCTTCTATGGTCACCATACCCATATCTCCATTTAACCACATCAATACCATTTCCATAGCCCAACACACTCAAATTACCAAAACTTCATCCCCACTTCATCAACACCTATCACTCCATCACAAAAAAAACATCCAACATCATTAGATACTCATCAATTCATTGGTTAATCAGAACCACATTCTATCCCAACAGTCCATCACCCATCATATACACTCATCAAATAAACCAAGGCGTCCACACACAAATGGAAGACCCTAAGATCCAAGCTTTGCAACAATAGTTTGACAACTTAATTATGCACACACCTGGTATGTTGTACCAAAAACCTACATTGATACAACTGATCAATCAACCCATTCATTCTTTGGTACCATCATCACCTTATCTGGCAGACTTTACATTACCAAATTTTGAAAAAATCAAAGGGACTAAGGATCCTAGGGAGCATATTAGTGCATTCATTCATGTTTTAAAATCAAATAAAATGATACCTTAATTCTCTGAAATTTTCCTCAGACATTAGGAGGAGATGCCTTAGACTAGTATAACCATCTACCACATCATAATTTCTATACATTTGAATAACTGGTAGATAAATTCTTATAAAGGTTTGCCATTAATGTTTGAAAAAAAAACTACCTTAATTGACTTGTACAATGTCAAAAAATTTGAAGAAGAGTTGATCTATGAATTTGGAAACCATTGTAGGGTCATCATTACCAAACTACCATTCTCCCTCCCAATAGAAGAATTAACTTGGATTTTCACAAGGAGTTGTCTAAAGCCCATCTACTTGTTATTGCAATTACATCAATATAGAACACTCAATGAAGCTCTTGCCTAGACTTGAGTTATTGAAGAAATCAATATACAAGAAGGTGAGATCAAACCCAAAAAGAATGGATGGCTAAATAAGGGCCAATCCAAAGTAAATTATAATGGCTAATGTATGGATAAGTCAATCAAGTGGTCCCGAGTCAACCAATAATGACTCAACAACAAAAACCATCACTGCAGTAACAATTGCAACTGGTGTCATATCAAGCAGTTCCCTCACCACAACAATTACACAACACAACACCAACTTTGGAAAATTATCAACATTGAAAATATGTTAGATAGACTCTCAATTACACATCCTTATTTAAATCAGATACCTCCATATTCCATAGGTTGTATGATGCCAATGTTATTACCTGGTTTTAAGTCAAACTAGATGATCCTACCAAACACGACAAGAGCTATAAGGAGAATCTATTTTATCCTTTCCATTGATAGTAGGGGCATGACATTAATAACTAATTTTCATTCAAAGATATTATGTAAGACTTAAAATATCTAGGGGCCATTAATTTGGATAGCCCATTAGCACAACAAAATCAAAACCTTAGCATTTATTAGATACCACTTCTTCATCATCAGAAAACACAACATACAATAGGGGGATCAAATACTATGACTCCCTCTAACCAGGTCAATCACGTGCAATAGAACCAAGTTTTTGTGGGTGCTATCAATGTGGTAACCCAAAGTCAACGAAGCAAAAATCACCAAAATTAACAACCTCAAGTAGTTCAACCTCCCATGGCACCACCAACAAATGTGTCTTCATAACCTACTAATTCATCTTCAACCATTCATTTTTTTACCAATTTATATCAACCAATTCACATTCCAATTCATCCATCCAAACTTATTCATTCCCCAAGCCTTCCACAAAGACCTATCATCATGCTAAAAAATCGGTTAAAAACTAGTCTCAAAATAGCTTCAACCAAATTATCCATCTATGAGCTTATACAAAAATCACCTCCACATCGTGAGGCATTAATGGAAATCTCAAAATCCATAAAACTTCAATATCAAGATTGAAATGCCTTTAATAATTTTATGGGGAGAATTTGAACATGTATGGAGCCCTCTATTATATTCTATGATTTTGAGATCAAATCAATATCATCAGAATCATCGGATCCTCCATTACACATCATGGCTCAAGTTGATAGGAAGTGTAGGTCTAAAATTTGCACACTCCTTTCCTTCAGGCTAATGGATCCATGCCTCAAAGGGGAATGTGGGAATGATAGGTCTACACCTCGAAAGAGAGGTATTTGATCATACCTTCTTATGGTGATTTTTTGATGAATTGTTTAGGGTTCACCAAGAAACATTTTATGGTAGTTTCCATGCCTAGGTTTTTGGAGTTTGTTTTGATGTGTTCCTTTTAAATTCTCGCAATCACCTAGTTTTGGCCAATATGCAACTACACTAAGCTATATGCAATTTTGATTTATATGTAGACAACAAATAGCAGAAAACAGAATCCAAATGGATAATGTAGTGCTTAAAAAGTGATTTAAAACTCTTACCTGTATCCGAAAGTCTGAAGAAGATTCAGATTCTTGATTGTAGTCCAGATCATATGTAGTAGAGAAAAATTGTATGCACAGAGCAAGATCGTATGAATACGATTCAAAATTGTACCATCTGATCAGAGATCGAACAATATGATCTTGATAGAAACCTACAAATTCATGGATAGAGTGCAGAAAATAGAAAATAGGGGATGCTAATGATGTTTCTAAGCATGAATTAACTTATATGTCGGCTATTGAATATCACAATAAAAGGAATTAACATATACATGCATCAAACTATGTAAGATATGTAATTATATGCAGATTTGGTGAACTCCAAGGATACAAATAATTAAATTTGATACCCTATGCAATGAAATGATAAATATTAAGCTAGATATGCAAAATAGAACTTAGGAAATGCAAACCAACATTTGGAATTGCCCCCAAGTGATCTCTAAGCAAGATCATACGATCTGAGCAAGATCGTACACCTCTGGTGCAATATCGTATCGATCCGATATCGATTGTATCCTCTGATCTTGCAACAAATTGCAAAGCTAATAGATCTAATGCAAAATTTATAGTGTTTTGAATGTAAAAAATAAGTCAGGGAATTATGAGCGCTAAGAGGATTCATAGGGGAAGGGTGCCTGACTAAATAGGCAAGGTAAGTTGGCTAAAATGGGCTGCAACAAATTTGGTTGCAACTTCTTCCAAAATTGGGACCAAATCGGGCAAATTTGATCCATAACCATCGCACGATTGTGCAGGTAAGGACAAAAGGCATTTCAACTGGCTTTGTCATTTTGTTGGATTAATATTTTCTATTTTTGAGCAAGATCATACGCATACGATCAGGGATCATATCATACAATCCAAAATTGTATCGTACGATCCAAGATCGTATCATACGATCTCGTCCAGATTACTCGATCTCGCCAGGAGGGCATGAAAATTGAGGCAATCAGCTAGAGGCTCATTTTTACAAGTTGTTTGTCCTTAGTGCAAATTATAATGAGTCAATTTTAGGGTGTTACATTTTGCCCCCTCTTTAGCGCAATTTTGAAGGAAAATGCGTTAAAGAAAAGTACAACACGCTTTACGAGAAAGCAAAAATTTATTGCAAATTTTGTTGATGATTTCAAGTTTTTATGTAAGTTGTTTTAAGATATGCTGCTAATGATACCCCCTTTGAGTTTTTATGCCAGTTTTGACATCTGGGTAAAAACTCAAAAATTATGGGTAAATGAATAAATAGTAAAAATAAAAATAAAAAACTAATTCATTTGCATTGTTACTATTTACTTGTTCAGAGCTCTGGAGAAAACATGGTGGACGCTCCACATCATGCTGATTTGGTCCGAGCTGGAGATGAATCACTCTGGGTATGAATTTCTCACTTATTTAGCTTAAATTTTTCTTGTTTTTCATTGAATTTAATTTTAAATTTGGATTTTTAGGGCACGGCTATCGTGCATAGCCCTAAATGCAAAATCGTAATGATTTTATAAAATTGTATTGATTTTGTGATATCGTATGGTACAATATCGATCGAAATCGATACGATCGGTCGATATCGTATCGATACGATATCACAAAAATTGCTACGATTTTGACATTTTTAGTACGATTTTGAAAAATTATTATGATTTTGCACTTATTATCTGATTTTGACTATTTTGATACGATTTTTTGACAAAAAATTATTACTTTGTTTTTATTGACAGATGGTGGAATTAAAGAACCAAGAGTGGAGACATTCTACACTTGGGATAAATTTGGGTGCTCTCACAGAGATTGAGAGGACTCACTTAGAGACTATGGGATTATGGCATGTGGTGAAGATGCCACATATTCCAGTAGATATGAGGGTACTGATGGCTCTAGTGGAGAGATGGTATCCAGAGTCGTCTTGCTTCAGACTACCCATAGGGGAGATGGCTCCCACTTTAGAGGATGTCTGGAGGATCCTTAGGCTACCACTAAGGGGAGCCCATATTGCTACATTTGGCAACCAAGGCCAGGCATTGAGGAGACTGACTAGAGACCCTAGCTTCTTGTTGAAGAAGGGTGGGGTTGTTATTGATAGACTGGGGGAGGTAGAGGGTATCTCCTGACTGACAGTTCTACTGAGTGGTGTTGTGGGTGGCCTACTAGTGAGCCATCTCAGTGGACAACATCTACCCTAGACTTTGGTAGAGGTGGTGTGTGATATGCATGACTAGGAGGTGCGATTTTCTTGGGGACCTTTCTTTCTTTGTAGACTATACCGATTCCTATAGTGGGTAGTCTACAAGGGTAGAAAGGGACTGATTTTGACTTCCTTCCTATAGGTGTGGTGTTGGGAGCACATTGCTATTGATGATCGATAGGAATTCCTCTTATTTGAGTTGTAGATGGTCAGCCCGAGGTAGAGGATGATAGGCCCAAGATCTTCTATTGGCCACTACTGAGAGGGCGCAGGGGATGAGTTGGCCTTGATGTGGCGAGGTGACTCATAGATGAGCTACGACCACAGGACATCACATGGAGACCCTAGAGGGGTCTACCAGGGTGGGGTGAGGATGCTTTCGAGTTGGCCCACATTAGGTGGACCATCTGGGTACGGATGGACCAGGGGGAGGTGGATTTGCACCGCTTTGATCGGGTGCAATGATAGTTCGGGTTACAGTAGGACCTCCCTGAGTGGGGAGATATTACCTACCCTCGGGTGACTCGGGACCACATGACCATCAGTGGTGCACTAAGTATGACTACATTTTTGGATCCGGCACTAGATGATGCACCGGTGTAGGTAGTAGATGGGGATGATGTTGGTACGATAGATAGGTACCAACAGTGGTATGTTGGGATCTTCCCAGCTAGACTGACTCAACCATGGAGTGCTATAGAGTAGGCGGTCCATATGGTTAGTCAGCAATGGCAGAGGACATAGGTACCCCCTAGATGAGAGGGGCCTTGCACTAGGGGTGGCCACATGCCTCAGAGGAGATAGGACCGACCAGGGAGGAGACATAGGGAGGAGAGGAGAGAGTCACCCCAAAAGGAGGGGGATCATCTCCTCATAATGAGGAGAGACCTAGCTCACCCAGGAAGGGCAAGAGGATTCTAGAGGTAGGGGAGAGCAGTGAGACAGGAGACCTCGAGGTAGAGGTCACTAGGTTGAGGATAGAAACTACCACCTAGAAGACTAGGATTGAGACCCTAGAGGCACAGGATGTGGACTTGAGATCTAGGATTTGGGCTCTAGAGGTAGAGTTGGCAGAGGCTAGGGGTCAGGCAGGACAGAGAGATGCGGCTCCATCACCTACGCCTTCTTAGACTACACAGTCTAGGAGGAGTGGCATGGGGGATGAGCTAGTGAGGTCTATACAATAGACCATATTTTACCAGACTTTATACTTCTTAGCAGTTCCTCCAGAGCAGAGACAGGCTATGCCTTCTAATATTGTGGGTCCTATTCGCATAGGATCTTCATCTCGCTCTACTACTAGGGCGACTTCTTCTAGGATGAAAATAGTAGGAGGATAGTTTCGACCACCACCACCACCCTCTGGCAGAGAGGATGATGCGGTGAGCTCTAGAGGCTCGAGAGGAGTCTAGGGTGGACTCATGTAGACACATTTTTGTATTATATCTTTATTGACTGAGTATGCCAATTTTTGAGGATTGTGGCATACCAGTCTATCTCCATTTTGTACATGGATTTTTGAGATATATATATATATATTAACCTTCTTGTCTTATGTGATTTTATATGACTTGATTGTATGTGATTGGAATTGTTTAAATTTCTCATAATCATGTTTTTAATTTAAGTGTTTTGATCATGCTTAAAATGAAAATTGACTTGAGTTTTTGTAAATGTGTTGTTTGAAAGATGTTTTTGAAAAAAATGTTGTGAACATATATTTTTGTAAAATAATGAAATAAATAGATTAGCAATGTTCCTCGGAGGATGTTGTGTTGTTATATGACCATTGGTGGAGATCGGTGCTCGCTAGGTCATGAAGCAAATCTTGTTGTGAGGAAGGTTTGTATTGCTAATAAGAGAAAAGTTTTTGTGGTGCTCAAGTATAATCTTGAGGCTTATGGTGATGTTTGATTTTTTGGTTTTGAGACAATTTGATTTTTAAGAAATATTTTGATAAGTTTATTGGTTGCAATTTAAGCATGAAAATTTGAGGAGGATGACTTGCGCTAGGCATGAACTTCCTAGTGTGAATTTTGAAAAGGATAATTTCTAGGAATTATACCATCATCGTGAAGTCAAAATGCAATGCATGATAATGAAAAACTATTTATTTTGAAGACATAAGTTGATATAAAACAAATCATTTGTATCACATATTTAAGAATATTAATAAATATGGGATGGTTTAGACTTAAAAATTTGAGAAAAATGACTTGCGCTAGGCATAGAATTCCTAGTGTGAAATTTGAGAAGAATAATTCCTAGGAATTATACCATCATCGTGAAGTCAAAGTGCAATATATAATGAATTATTTGTGCTATATAAAATTATTAAAACTTAAAAATTGAAAAATATGACTTGCGCTAGGCATAGAATTCCTAGTGTGAAATTTGAGAAAATAGTTACTAGGAATTATACCATCATCGCGAAGTCAAAATGCAATGTATAATAAATAATTTGGTTTTACAAGTTCTTTTGGAATGATCTATGAAGAAATGGATGATGATAAAATGTTGTCTAACAAATTTCAAAGAAATATTTTAACTTATTTCAAAGACAAATTCAAATGTGTCAAGAACTAGTGTGTGATAAGTGAATTCATTATCCATCTTGATTTGACATAATGATACAAAATATCTCAAGGATCAAATGTGTGTGCTTGTGAAATTAATTTACCGATTTTGAGTAAGGTAGTGATACAAGCAAACTTGAATGAACCAATGTGTGTGCGAGTGAAAGGTTCATTAACCATGATTTTGTGCATGCCAATGTATTGAACTACTATGTAAGTCAAGTTACCAAAAGCTAGCTAATCCACAAGCGGACATTGGTCTGTACAAAATAAGGTCGCTAATGTGATAGACATGTCGCCACGCGAAAGGGATTACCCAAGGTCAAGCGGGTTGGGCACAAACCACCTGTTATGGGGCTTACCTCATGGTTTTCAAATAACTGAGGAATTCTAGGGATTCAAGCACACTACCCCCTTCTTTTCTTCAAATTTTGGAATAGGGATTTCTTGCTCATTTCTGAACAAGGGGATTTTATTACTTTTTATTTTTCTTTCTTTTCTTTTTCTTTTTCTCTTATTTTTTTTTTTTTTATTTTTTTTTCTTGGGATACTTGCCCATATTAGATGTGGGGCAAGGGATTTTATTTGGGTAGGGGGGAGCTTGTCCTTTTGCCAATTCCTAGTATTCTAGACCATGCGCATAATAGGATAGAAAGGGAAATGTTTTGCTTATGGAACTAAGACTACTATGTAGTATCATTTTTCAAATTTTGCAACAAATCATATTTAAGATGTGAGAATGTGTTCTTGGTTCAAGAAGTAGCAAGATCATTTCCCAAAACTCAAAATTTATTTAATGAAGTAATAGTGCTTTTTGATACAAGAGAGATTTATAATCAAAGTGACGAAATAAAAATTATTAAAGATGTAAATTAAGTGCATGGTTCAAGACAACTTTTGAATTTATCTAAAATACAATAAAATATAACTTGGATTTTTGGAAGATAACTCACACTGATGCAAAATGAATGACTTAAAAAATTTGAAATATTTTTGGAAATTTTCATATTTTTTTATTTTTTTGTTATTTTGATAGTATGAGGGTTGCAGATGATGAAGAAATTTATTTACAATTATGTACAGATATGTAATTTTTTTATTTTATACATAATATCTCTTCAAATGCATGATATTCATGGGTTCCTTGAGATCTTTCCCATCCAAGGAAGCCAATCTATATGCACCTGATCCAAACTTAGCAGTGATGACATATGGCCCAAGCCAATTAGGTTGAAATTTTCCTTTTAGATATTTTCTTGCATTAGTATTTTTTTATTTTCTTTTAAGACTAAATCTCCAACTTCAAAGGATCGACTATGAACTTTCTTTGCATATGATCTTTTAAGTTTATCTTGGTAGGCACGAAGATGCTCTAAAGCATGGATGCGCTTTTCATCTAGAAGTTCCAACTGACTAAATCTGCCAGCACGATATTCATCTCCTACTTCAGTATCTTGAAGCAAAAGAGCTAAATAAGGAACTTCTAATTCAAATGGAAAAACTGCTTCGACACCATAAACCAAGACAAAATGTGAAGCACCAGTAGGAGTACGAACACTAGTTCGATAAGCCCACAAGGTAGGATATAATTGTATATGCCAATCACGGCCAGATTTATTAACTAATATTTTTAGGATTTTTATTAAGGTTTTATTTGATGCTTCAGCTTGGCCATTACCTTGTGGATAATAAGGAGTGGACCATCTATGTTGGATTTTATATTTTTGACATAATTTCTTAACATATTTGTTCTTGAAACATGTTCCATTATCAGAGATGAGATTAGATGGAATTCCAAATCTACAGATGATTTGATTGAAAATGAATTTAGAAACTTGAACTCTTGTGCAAGAAGCTAAAGGCATAGCTTCAACCCATTTTGTAAAATATTTTGTTGCTGTTATTATGAATTTATGACCATCATATGAAATAGGATTGATTTTACCAATAATATCTAAACCCCATTTAGAGAAGGGCCAAGGAGAGGATATGGCTTGAAGTTCCTGAGCAGGAGCATGGATAAGGTCAACATGCTTTTGACACTTATCACAGTGATGCATATAATCATTAGCATATTTTTCCATGGAAGGCCAAAAATATCCCATTCTAAGGAGCTTTTTGGCAATGGCACTTCCACTAAAGTGTCCTCCATAGGATCCATCATGGGCTTCACTTAAGGCTTTATTAAACTCTTCTAGGTTGAGACATCTTAATAGAATACCTTCAAAATATCTTCTATATAAGGTATTACCAACAATTATGAAGCGAACGGCTCACCTACGCAATAACCTACGTTGGTTTCTATCTAATCCTTATGGGAAGGTTCCACTTTGGAGAAAATTAAAGACATCTATATACCAAGGTTTTGGGGTAATTTCATCAATAAAAAACACATCTAATGGTTCTAAACATGACTTAGAAGAGGCAGGTTCTTGAAGTTGGTGAATAATTATGGTAGCATACTCATCATCCAACTCCAAAGGCAACAAAGAAGCAGTCGTAGCCATAGCATCGACAACACGGTTGCTAGTTCTAGGAATAGCTTCTAAAGTTACTTTTTCAAACAATGATATAAGATTAAGAACATATTCTTTATAAGGATGAATTTTCTCATCTTGTGTTTGATAAACTTCATTGATTTGATTTATCACAAGCTGAGAATCTCCAAAAACTAACAAAATTTTAATTTTTAAAGCTAAAGTAGCCCGTAACCCAAGGATTAGAGCCTCATACTCTACAGTATTATTAGTACAAGCAAATTGTAATTTAAAAGATAAATGAATAAGGTGCTTTTGGGGAGATTTCAATATGATACCGACACCTGCACCACTCATACATCTAGCTCCATCAAAATACAAAGACCATGTCTCAGAATGATCTTCTCCTAGATTAAGGCACTCATCAGGAAATTCAATATTCATAGGATGAGTAGATTCTAAAGGTGCAACAGCTAATTGATCAGCTATAACTTGGCCTTTAATAGATTTTTGGTCGATGAATGTGAGTTCAAATTCACTAAGAGCAAGAACCCACTTAGTTGTATGTCTTGATAAGTAAGGTCTACTCATCAAGTACCTTAATGGATCAGACTTAGCAATAACATATGTTTTTTGACTAAGCATGTAATGACGCAACTTTTGCGTAGAAAACACAACTGCTAAACAATTTTTTTCTAATGGAGTATATCAGGTTTCATAACTTATTAAAGTTCTACTTATGTAGTATGTGGCTCGTTCTTTATTTTCATCATCAATTTGAGCCAACATAGCTCCTAGTGCAAGTTCCAAAGTAGAAATATATAAGATAAATGGATGATCTGGTCTAGGAGGAACAAGCACTGGAGGAGTGAGAAGATACTATTTAATATTCTCAAAAGATTCTTGAAATTATTTATCCCAATTGAAGGGAGTATTCTTCTTAAGTAATTTAAGAAAAGGTCCTGTTTTATCCGCCAATTTATCGATGAAGTGATGGATAGATTGAAGTTTTCCTTGTAAACTTCTTAACTCTAATATGTTCTTAGGAGGTGGCATATCAAGGATAGCTTTAATTTTGAGAGGATCTACTTCTACACCACGCATAGAAACAATAACCCCCAATAATTTTCCTGATTTAACTCCAAACACACATTTGTCTGGATTTAAATGTATCAGATATTCTCTTAATCTATCAAACACTTTTCTTAAATCATTAATGTGATCATCTTATTTTGCTGAACGAGCTATAATATCATCTACATAATCATGCAAAATATCATACATCATATCATGAAAGATGTATGTCATAGCTCTTTGATATGTTGCTCCTACATTTTTTAGCCCAAAGGGCATTACTTTCCAATAAAATGTCCCCCAAGGGGTAATAAAGGTTGTTTTAGATTGGTCTTCAAGAGCTATTTTGATTTGGTTGTATCCTAAAAAATCATCCATGAGGGATAACATCCCACTCCCTGCTATGAAATCTATGATCTGATCCATATTAGGGAGGGGAAAATCATCCTTAGGGCATGCAACATTTATATCTCTAAAATTAGTGCAAACCCTAATATTAGTAGCTTCTTTCTTAGTCATTGGAACAACGTTTGATATCCACTCGACATAGTCAATAGCTTGTATAAAAGTTACATTCAGAAGCTTTTCCAATTCACTTTTGACTAGTAGTGCTACTTTAGGATGCATTTTTCTAAGTTTTTGCTTTACGGGTTTAGCATCAGGGTGCACTACTAGATGGTGCATAACTACAGAAGAATCTAGGCCTGGCATATATGCGTATGTCCAAGCAAAAACATCAGCATATTCTATGAGAAATTCAATATATAGCTTTTGTTTTTCTTTACTTAATTCTGATCCAATTTTGACTAGGTGAGGGTTCTCTTCTGTTCCAATATTAACTTTTAAAGTATCTCCAACAACAATATTTAAATCTCTTTCAAAGTTGGGTGGTGTGGGTGATACACCCATTTCTTGTAATTCTTCTAATGTGCATTTAGCTAGTTCTTCTTGGGGAGAAGTTGCTTCAACATGAGCTATACATGGCATAGATCCATCAAATAATAATTTATTCCTCAAAACTTCATCAAGAGATATATCATGAAAGATATCACCTTCTAAACATTCATCCGAAGAAGCAATCATTTTTGGATAAGCTATAGTTAACATATTGCAAGTATATATCTTTTTAAAGAGCTCTTTCTATTCCATATATTCTTGATATGTTATAAGGTGATCATCATCTTCATATGGGAATGGTTCTATTTTGTGGAAATATAGCCAAGACCACATCATGCAGGCCAATCTACAACTTCTAAAGGTTCTTTCATACCATTTTCATGAGGTCCTAAACCTTTACCTCTATAACCCATATTACACATCATTGGTTTTGATTTTATATATCCATCAAAAAAATAACACTTAGCAAACCCATCTTGATCAATTGTAACTTTTACAACTAAAATTTTACCCCAATCATACCCCACATACACAAAGGCACAACTCCCAATATGGAAAATGCTTCCCTTCTTTGGCAAGCCCAAGGTTCGAGGAGATGGAGGTAACTTAGATAACACCAAGGAATATTGGGTAGCAAAATTAACTTCTTATGTATTTGCAAGCACTGAAGATAAGTCCAGTAATACTTCATCCGAAAGAGCATATGAAGTAGATGGAATATCTTCCTTAACTGGTTCTTTAGATGTTGTGAATTTAAACACTGTAGACTCAGGAGGTGGATCTGATACTGTGGATTTAGGAAATGGATTGAATATGGGTTCTGAATATGATGATGATAATGACTTAGAATTTTTTGGTGATTTAGGTCGTGCTTTTGATGATATGGGTTTAGAAGGTGATGATGATTTAGATTTAGAAGGTCTTGATGATGAAGGTGGACTAGGATGAGCATAAGATATAGCAGAATAGAACGGAACCCCTATAGGCTCCACTACAACACACATATCAAATGGTATGGGATCACCATGGATAGTGACTAATTGATTTTTGAACTCAAATTTGACACATTGATGTAATGTGGAAGGTACTTCTCTCATTGCGTTGATCCAAGGTCGACCTAGAAGAATGTTGTACGATGCAAAACAAGGTACAACAAACACAGTCATATCCAAAATTCTTGGGCCAAATTGCAATGGAACTATCATTACTCCACATGTTTCTTGAGTTTCATCATTAAATGCTTTAATAATCATTTTAGTACTTTTCATATCTTATTTTTTAAATCCAAATATTTGAAAGAAATCATATGTACATATATTTAAAGATGATCCATTATCAATTAGAACTCTTTTGACTCCTACATCTCCGATCAATGTTGTAATGTATAAAGGATTATCTCTATACATGCTTTGAGGAGGGATATCTTTGTCATAAAAATCTATGAAATTTTCTTCATCCAAAGTCACAACATTCACCACAACATTAGGTTCAATATCTTTAGGTACCATCATCTTGCTTAAATTTCTCATTAATTATTCCCTATGTATAGAGGAAGTTCTTAAAAGATCCAAAAGAGAAATTCATGCTGTGATGGTAGCTAATTGTTCATTAATATCATATGGAGTTCTTTGTTGTGAACCTAATACATTATTTCCCTTAGTGGGAGTTCTCAATACAAAAGGAGCTGATTTTTCATTTTGACTTTATGGTTGAGAATTTTGAACTTGTGCTTGTTGTCTTGTGACAACCCCAATGGTAACCACAATGTTGCCATGTTGAGGATTACCCAAAGAGGGTCTAGCATTTTTTACTTGTTCATTTGAAATTCTTTGTTGAGATGATGGTCTAGTAGTTACTCTTCTTGGAAATGGTTCTTCTAGAACCGATAAATTTGTAATAGGAGTGACTTGATCTGATTCATACTCAAAAATATTTGAAGCAATCTCTAGTTCACTCCCAATTTATTTAATCTTGTGAATTATTTTGGTGGCTTATCAGGAACTTTCAATAAAAACTTCATAAATATTTTTGCAACATTAACAGTTGGAGTATTCTTGCTATTAGTAACTCCATCACACACTACTTTTTTATTTTTTGTATTGATTTTTAGAAGCTTTATCTTCATATTTCTTCTTAAATTGACCTCTTCTAATAACGGATTATTCTACCCTTATTTCTAAATCAATATATTGATCAAAGGTGGTTACTGTAGTAGTAGAGAGTTCATAAGACAATTTTTCTTGCAAATTACCAATAAATATATCCAACATTTCATGGTGAGGTAAAGCAAAATATAATATGCATAAGAGTTGTCTCTACTTAGTCAGCAAAAATCTCATATTTTCCTTGCTTCAAATTATACAAATATTTAAGTCACATGTCTTTCTATGTAAGCACTGAATTGGTGGATGAACATCTCTACTGTTTCCTCAAAATTCCTTAAATATTTTGTAGGTAACTGATAATACCACTCTAAATCCATGCCTCCGAGACTTTTAGGGAACATATTTAGTAACAACAAGTCATCATGAGATATATCATGACATGCTATCCTAAACATGCGAAGATGGTCAATAGGATCTTTGGTTCCCTTATATATCGATAGGAAAAGCATACGAAAATGCGTAGGGTATGGTTGAGAAACCACAATAGGATCCAAGGGTTGGCTACACATCTCCCTATAACTGTAAGAGGGACGGTAGGGATCCATTTTATCTGGTCTCGAAGCTAACTATTTAACCATGACTTCAAGTCCTTATTTTTGTCCACCAAATAGGTTTTGTTGCATCATAGTGTTATGTCTTTGATAATAAGTTGGTGTTGTTGTATAATGATTCCCAAATGAAACACTATTATGTAAAGTGTTACTAGGAGGAGTATTATAAAGTTTATGAGGAATTTTATTTTGTTGAAATTTTTGTTGATTCTAACTAATTTTATGCATCTTCTTAATTCTTTGTGCTACCTTTTGTGAGGCATAAGCTGGTTGTTTTTTTTTTGGAATTTGAAACTGTTACTAGTGGCGGTTGAGCTATATTTTGATTCAAATTTTGGTTTATATTTTGAGATGTGCTAGCTTGATTTTTATTTTTGTTCATGTATGTTAAAGGATTTCCATTCAATCGGAGAGCAGCCTCTATGGAAGCCTCCATTGAATAATCACCTATAGGGAGTTGAGCTTATGTTTGTATGACATGGTTAATGATATCTATATTGTCTTTTAGAAACTCAGTGAAATGTTGTGTGGAACTAAATTTAAGACTACCTTCTTCATCTACTTGAGACCTATGATAGAAGACTTCTTCTTTATCATGGTTTTCCTCATCTGATTCTTATGATACATAATCTTAAATTTGAACATCATCTTCAGGATTATCTTGATCTTGTTCTCTTATATGTTCATGTTCTACTTGTTTTCCACTTCTTAATTTAGGTATTTTACTTAAAATATTTTATCTTGCAGATATATATATATATATATATATATATATGTGTGTGTGTGTGTGTGTGTGTGTGTGTGTGTGTGTGTGCGTGCTTAATGCTTGGGGTATATGTTATATATATACTTAACTAATACATTATATTATATTTTTGGTTTTTTTTTGTAGTTTTTGGATTGCAAAAAATACAACAAACAAAATAAAAATTATAATATTATAGATATTTGAAAAACACAAGCTTATACTGAGAGGGAGGGGGGGTGAATAGTATATCACCCACTTTTTACTTTCTTTCCAAACCAATATCAATTAGTGTCCTTAATTGCAATATCCAAATATAGCAATGTACATTAATGACATAGATAACAATAGTAAGCAAGAGCACAAATGACCACACACAATCGAGACACAAGATTTAACGTGGTTCCCCTAATGTGGTGTACTCCACAAGATAATCTCCTTATAATATTTCACAAAGAAATAGGAATCCTTATCCCAATACAAATTATTACTTTGATCTTCTCAAAGCTAGGCTATCCACTAATCTGCTCAGCAAGGCAATCCACTGATCTACTCAGGTAGGTAATCTACTGATCTACTTAGGTAGGCAATCTTTATCTGCTCAGGTAGGTAATCCACTGATATACTCAGCAAGGCAATTCACTGATCTGCTTAGGTAGGCAATCGACTTATCTGCTCAGGTAGGCAATCCTAATATGCTCAGGTAGGCAATCCTGATTTGCTTAGGTAGGCAATCCTAATATGCTCAGGTAGGCAATCCTGATTTTCTCAGGTAGGAAATCCACTGATCTATTTAGCAAGGCCATGTACTGATCTGCTCAGCTAGGCAATCCACTAATCTGTTCAGGTAGGTAATCCTGATCTACTTAGGTAGGCAATCCACTAATCTTCTTAGCAAGGCAATCCTAATTTGCTCATGTAGGCAATCCGCTGATCTACTTCAACAAGCTCACAAAGAACTTACTCAAAATATGCTCTAGCAAGCTCACCAAGAACTTGCTCAAAATATGATCTAGCAAGCTCACCAAGAACTTTCTCAAAATCTGCTCTAACAAGCTCATCAAAAACTTGCTTAAATCTACTCTAGCAAGCTCACCAAGAACCTACTCAAATCTACTCCAACAAGCTCACCAAGAACTTGCTCAAATCTACTCAACAAGCTCACCAATAACTTCCTCAAACTCTATCCACAAATATATCCAAAAGCCTTCTCAAAGGCTCAATCAATCATGCATAAAATCTACCACAAATTTATCTAGAAATCTATCCCAAAAGCCTTCTCAAAGGCTCAATCAATCATACACAAAATTTGCCACAAATCTATCCAAAAATCTATCCCAAAAGCCTTCTCAAAGTCTCAATCAATCATACACAAAAGCTACCATAAATATGTCCAAAACTATATCCCAAAAGCCTTCTCAAAGGCTCAATCAATCACGCTCAAGTAGCACTAAAATCTCATCCACAAATATATGAAGGCAAGGCTCAATTATGAACTCAACAATGAATGGCAATGCACTCTACAATGGATGACAATAATGATCCACAATGATCTCAACTCAAATTAGAATATAGAATAGTTTGTTTCATGGAACTTGAACAACCACTTCACACAATCACTTGACTAGGCTCAAAAAAATCTACTCAACCAATCACCACAAGGAATAACTCTTTCTCACAAACCCTAGTTCAAGCAAGTATCAACCAACTCAAATGTTTCCAACAATGCTCAACCACAAATATCACATAAAAATGATACTCATGTTGTTCTCTAACTCAAGTTCAAGTTCTTTGTACAATCAATGGGCGTCAACAACAATGCTTATAAAACATTATTCACATAACAATGATACTCATGTTCTTCTCAAACACTATATTAGGTTTTCACACAACTAATGGCTTCAACAACAATGCTTATAAAACAAGGTTTAAACACAACTTTCAAACCAGAAAACCTTGAAGCATTCAACCAACCAGTTTCGAAAAGGAAACCACAATCAATCATTTTCTCTCCAATGATATTTCAGAAATTAACCACCATAAACAAAGTCAATGGAGAATATAGTTCATACCTTTTGATGCCTTATTAGTTGTCCACTAAATCTGCCACACTCAACAAAATTTCTTTTTCATGTTTCAATAAGGGTTAGGGATCATGATTAATAACACAACAATAATATCCAAATAACACCTCATTACTCCTACTCAATAAAATACATCATGTCCCCTCATGAAAGAATTAATCCTCTTTAAAAAAGAATAAAACAACCTTCACTTTTTAACCTCTTTACAAAATTAGAAATATCTCTTTACACACACCTTATTTCTCACTCTAATAAATTTAATCAAATAACCCTCGTAATAATATTTCCAATGATATATAATATGATATACTTCCAAAAGGAAAATCACCAAAAATCTCTCTTTTTCTTAAGGTGCATCATAACCCTTATTTCTCCTAAGGCAACTTTAGAAAATTAAAATATTAAAAAATATTAACATGCCTCTATCCTTGATGGGATTCGATCCCTTGATGGCTCCTCACTCAGTGCCTTAACCATAGCCAAGATGCCATTGGGCCACATACCCTCACATGTTCGAAGCAGCAAAAACCACAATAAATACCTCAATATTTTGCGCCCTTCGAAAACTCAAAAATACTTCGAGCTTTTCAACATTGCAAGCATCCCTGGTGAGATTTTATCAAAGGACCTCCTGCTTCTTACGCAGTACATGAACCACTGGACCAAAGGTGCCTATGCGTTTGGTTATCCTCCGTGAATGATTATTCAATGGACCTGAATTTTGTAAACCCTTCACACGTCTCTTTACACTCGCTTCAACACACAGGCTCTTCTTGCATTACGTTATCAATTCAAATGCATTAAAAAATCGAGGACAAGTATTTATCAAAACTTTTGGTGGCATATATATATAAATATATATATGTCTTTCCTCCTTTCTTTAGACGTTGGTGCTATAATTTTATTTTTAATTTTAAAATTTAAACTAAATATTTAAAATTAAATATCTCCATCACCGAGGCACCTTTTTTGATGAAACAAAAAGCCAACCTGGGTTTTAAGAAAAAACCATTTCAAATCTGCCATCTATATTTTTAAATAAAACCTTTTATTTTGCTTTCCTTGGTTTTCACAAAAAAACCTATATATATCCATGTTGTCCAAAATATCATAAATGATTATTTATGAAGTGTTGTTACCACCAAAACTCAAATGTGATCCATTGGACATCAATGACAACATAAAATAACTCAAATTTCCAACAATATCCCCATTTGTCATTGATGGTAACACCTCTAATCCAAATCACCACAATCACTGTAAAAACCATCTCTGAGAATCAAAGTTGCTCCCCCTAACTCAATACTCTCTATGGAGGCTGCTCCCCCTAACTCAATACTCTCTTTGGAGGCTGCTCCCCCTAACTCAATGCTCTTTTTGAAGGCTTCTCCCCTTAACTCAAATTTATCCCCCTTTGACGTCAATGGCAAAAGGGACACCTATGGGGCTAAAAGATATGACTCTTAAGCATAGCCCCCTCACCACCTTCTCTCTTGAGGTGATTAATTTTGGGGTGGAAGTAATTTTACTCCCATATTACATTGTTTCTTTCCTCTGTCAAATTCCTTCCATATTTTTTTTAAATGCTTTTCTTGATGAATTACTTGATCTTCTTGTCTTGAACTTGTTTGACCTTCTTGCCTTGAAAATGCTTGACCTTCTTGTATTAAAATTGTTTGGAATTGAGTCCTACACCATTTTGCAATATGTCCAATGTTATTGCAATTAAAACACTTGATATTGTAGCCTTTGTATGGTGCCCATATCCTGAATTCTTTCTTGAAATAATTTCCATATTCATTCCTTTCCTGAACCCTGTATTGTGAAGTTTTATTTTCATAATCATTGTGACCATGACTTCTAAATTGTGTAGCTCTAAATCTAAAACCATGTTGCTCATTTTCTTTGCATTGAGATGCTTTATGACCAATCTTGTTGCATGAGAAGCAATTTCCCTGAAAACCATACCTTCTTCCATTGAAGTTCCTTCTAGCAAAATCAAACTTCTTTGATCTATAGACCCTGTAGTGTATAGCCCTGTGTCCAAATCCATTAGAAGAAAAACAATGTCCTTGAAAATCCCTTTGTTCATGCCTTGGTTCCTCATACCTTTCTTGAACATTATCCTTGTGATTATTTTTTATTTGTGCATTGTATCCTTGAACCTTTTTTGTAGTATCTAAACCCTCTTCCTTAATTTCTTCCTTGCTTTCCTTTTCAAGAATTTATTTTCTTTTTGAACTTGATTCACCTATCTCAAAAAAAGATCCAAACTGAATGTTTAGATACATAGGAACTTTGGAACTTTCTTCATAATACTTAGGTGCTTCCTTGCTTTCATCTTTTAGAACTTCCTTTCATTTTGAGTGTGATTCTCCAAACCTGAAATATGAGACCTTTGGTGCTTTGGAAACTTCCTCTTCTTTCTCTTCATTTGTGTCAAATAGTAAATTGGCATCCATCTTTATTGTCTCTGAAATACATGTTTCCTTCTTAGTGAAAATATCTTGACCTTTTAAGTCATGTGATGGATCAAATTTCTCAGGTATGGAACATCTCAATTCTTTTAGATTCTCCTTAACCTCTTGTAGTTGCTCATGGATATCATTGAAGTCTTCCTTTAGATCAACTGAGACATCTATATTTCTTACAATATTCTCTTGTTTAACTTCTTCTGTTTGGAGTGAATGTTCTTCTTATACTTCTTTTATCCCATAGAAAAACCCTTCTTCATCTTCACTGTCACTAAGATCATTATAATCTTCTACAGAAAACAAAATTTCATGATTTCTTTGACCATACCTGTTTTCTTGATGTGTCATCTCATATTCACTATCACTAAATCCATTGCAATATCTTGATTTGTGATCTCTTTGACCACACACAAAGCATTGTTCTCTTTCACCTTTTATTCCTAGGAATAGATGTTCTTCCTTTTCATCATCTAACTTGTCTCTATCACTGTGATCTGAGCTATCACTTGCTTATTAAATGTAGAAAGTTTCTTTGTCCTATGAAAACTTTTCTTCTTCTCATACCTGCTTTGTTTGTATTTGTCATCTTTGTCATGCTTATGCTTTCCATCTTCTTTTCTTCTGTGACCCTATTTTTTATCATCACTGTTTTCTTCATGTGGACACTTGTTTGCATAGTGACCAAAATCACCACAGTTGTAGCATTTGACTTTCTTTATATCTCTGTAATTCCTTGAGTCCTTTTTCCTTTTGATGAAGGTAGCTTCCTCATAATTATCTAAATATCTATCTCTCTCTAGAATTTTCCCTTTATTTTTATCTGAAGCCTTGAATGCAATTTCTTTTATTGGAACCTGATGCTTACTTATCCTCATATCATAAGCTATGAGAGTTCCTTGTAGTTCTTCCATTGTTAGCTTGTTGATATCCATTGTTTCTTCTATTGCTGAAACCTTTGCATCATACTTCATGGGAAGTGATCTCAAAACATTTTGAGTAACTTCTGATTCTTTCATCTCAAATCCTAGACTTCTCATGGTGTTAGTAATATCATCAACTCAAAGTAAAAACTTTGCTATATCTTCATAATCTTCCATTTTCAATTCCTCAAATATTTTTCTATGAGTTTGTAGTTTTGCCAACTTTACCTTGGAATCTCCTTCATAGGTATTCTAGAACTTGGTCCACATTTCATTAGCTGAATTACATACCATTACCTTTGCAAAATCTATCTCACGTAGCCCACTCAAAATACAATTCATTGCCCTTGCATTGATCTTAACTAATTTTTTGATAGTCTTATCTACCTTAGGATCACCTTCAAACTTATACTCTTTTTCAACCATCTACCATACCTCATATCCTTGTGATATCAAGTAGTTATTCATTCTCATGGTCTAGAAAGCATAATTGTTACCATCAAACAGTGGAGCCTTATTTGTATATGATCCATTCTATGAAGCCATCTGTGTTTTTTGTAGAATATACCCTCAAGATGTTAGCCTTTTTGAAGAAACCCACTCTAATACCAATTGAAGAACATAAGCTTATACTGATAGGAGGGGGTGAACAGTATATCACCCAATTTTTACTTTCTTTCAAAACCAATATCAATTAATGTCTTTAATTGCAATATCCAAATATAGCAATGTATATTAATGACATAGATACCAATAGTAAGCAAGAGCACAAATCACCACACACAATTGAGACACAAGATTTAACATGGTTCCCCCAATGTGGGGTACTCCACAAGATAATCTCCTTATAATATTTCATAAAGAAATATTAATCCTTATCCTAATACAAATGATTACTTTGATTTGCTCAAAGCTAGGCTATCCACTGATATGTTTAGTAATGCAATCCATTGATATGATCAGGCAGGCAATCCACTAATCTGCTTAGGTAGGCAATCCTGATCTACTCAGGTAGGTAATCCACTGATCTTCTCAGCAAGGTAATTCACTGTTCTGCTCAGGTAGGAAATCCACTAATCTACTTAGGTAGGCAATCCTAATCTACTCAGGTAGGAAATCCACTAATATGCTTAGCAAGACAATTCACTGATTTGCTCAACTAGGCAATCCACTGATCTAATCAAGTAGGCAATCTTGATCTGCTCAGGTAGGAAATCCACTGATCTGCTCAGCAAGGCAATCTTGATCTGCTTAGGTAGGTAATCCACTGATCTACTTTAGCAAGCTCACCAATAACTTACTCAAAATTTGCTCTAGCAAGCTCACCAATAACTTTCTCAAAATCTGCTCTAGCAAACTCACCAAGAACTTGCTCAAAATATGCTCTAGCAAGCTCATCAAAAACTTGCTTAAATTTGCTCTAGAAATCTTACCAAGAACTTGCTCAAATATGCTCTAGCAAGCTCACTAAGAACTTGATCAAATTTTCTCAGAAATCTTATCAAGAACTTGCTCAAACTCTATCCACAAATCTATCCAAAAGCCTTCTCAAAGGCTCAATAAATCATGCACAAAATCTACCACAAATTTGTCCAAATATCTATCCCAAAAGCCTTCTCAAAGGCTCAATCAATCATGCACAAAAGCTGCCACAAAGCTATCCAAAAATCTATCCCAAAAGCCTTCTCAAATGCTCAATCAATCATGCACAAAATTTTCCACAAATCTATCTAGAAATATATCCCAAAAGCCTTCTCAAAGGCTCAATCAATCATGCTCAAGTAGCACTCAAACATCATCCACAAATCTATGAATGCAAGGCTCAATTATGAACTCAATAATGAATGGCAATACACTCTACAATGGATGACAACAATGATCCACAATGATCTCAACTCAAATCAGAATATAGAATAGTTTTTTTCATGGAACTTGAACAACCACTTCACACAATCACTTGACTAGGCTCAAACAACTCTACTCAACCAATCACCACAAGGAACAAATCTTTCTCACAAACCCTAGTCCAAGCAAGTATCAACCAACTCAAATGTTTCCAATAATGCTCAACCACAAATCTCACATAACAATGATACTCATGTTGTTCTCTAACTCAAGTTCAAGTTCTTTGTACAATGAATGGGATTCAACAATAATTATTATAAAATATTCTTCACATAACAATGATACTCATGTTCTTCTCAAACCCTATCTCAAGTTTTTCACACAACTAATGGATTCAACAACAATGCTTATAAAACAAGGTTTAAACACAAATCTCAAACTAGAAAACCTTGAAGCATTCAACCAACCAGTTTCAAAAAGGAAACTAAAATCAATCCTTTTCTCTCCAATGATATTTTATAAATCAACCACCATAAAAAAAGTCAATGGAGAATATAGTTCATAACTTTTGATGCCTTATTAGTTGTCCACTAAATCTGCCACACTCAACAAACTTTATTTTTCAACTTTCAATAAGGGTTAGGGATCATTATTAATAACACAACAATAATATCCAAATAACACCTTATTAATCCTACTCAATAAAATACATTATGTCCCCTCATGAAAGAATTAATCATCTTTGAAAAAGAACAAAGCAACCATCACTTTTGAACATCTTTACAAAATAAGAAATATCTCTTTACACACATTTTATTTCTCCTTCTAAGAAAGTTAATCAAATAGACCTCGAAATAAGCTTTCCAACGATATATAATATGATACACTTCCAAAAGGAAAATAAAAAAAAATATCTCTTTTTCATAAGGTGCATCATAACCCTTATTTCTCCTAGGGCAACTTTAGAAAAATAAAATATTAAAAAATATTAACTTGCCTCTATCCCTGATAGGATTTGATCCATCGTGCCTCCTCGCTCAGTGCCTTAACCATGGCCAATCCACTGTTGGGCCACACACCCTCACGTGTTCAAAGGGACATGAACCAAAATAAATACCTCAATATTCTGCACCCTTCGCAAACTCAAAAATGCTTCAAGTGTTTCAACACAACAAGCACCCCCGGAGAGACTCGATTGCAGGACCTCCTGCTTTTTACACGGGGCACGAACCACTAGGCCAAAGGTTCCTATGCATTTGGGTATCCTCCATGAACGATTCTTCAACGGACTTGAATTTCACAAACCCTTCACACGCCTCTTTACACACGCTTCAACACATAGGCTCTTCTCACATTACGTTATCAATTCGAATGCATTCGAAAATTGAGGACAAGGATTTATTGAAACTTTTGGTGGCATATATATATATATATATATATATATATATATATATATATATATATATATATATATATATATATATGTCTTTCCTCCTTTCTTTAGACATCGGTGCTATAATTTTATTTTTAATTTTAAAATTAAAATTAAAATTTTAAATAATTTAAAATTTAAACTAAATATTTAAAATTAAATATCTCCATCACTAGGGCACATTTTTCGATGAAAAAAAAGCCAACCTGGGTTTTAAGAAAAACCCATTTCAAATCTGCTATCCATGGTTTTAAATAAAACCTTTTATTTTGCTTACCTTGGTTTTCACAAAAAAACCTGTATATATCCATGCTCTCCAAAATATCATAAATGATTATTTATGAAGTGTTGTTACCACCAAAACTCAAATGTGATCCATGTGACACCAATGACAACATAAAATAACTCAAATTGCCAACAATATTATACTTTAATTTTATTGGAAAATCCTATAGATACCATTAACAGGTTCCAATTTCTTAGGGGTCATATAGTGTTCTTCTTCAAACTAAAAGTTGACTTTTAAGAATTTTATGAAATTACCTATAGTGATGCAATCAACTTCATTTAACATGCAAAAGTACAATTCATGGAAATATTACCAATAAATCACAACCCTAGGAACTTTATTATATCTTTTCTTATCATCTAAGAAAACTTCTTGGTTTTCCATGTGTGATAAAAACTTATGTACTATTATTGCATTCTCAAGATAATCTTCAAAAGAGTAAAAACTTGGGGAAATAACAACTATCTTATCCGATAGCCACCTATCACATGATCCTTGAAGGTCAAAGTAGAAAGGTGCACTATCGAGATCCAGGATTCTAGACAAGTCAAACCTTATGATTTTCTTAATTTCATGCTCTTTAATCCTAATAATTTCTAATCTTCTCCAAATCTTAGGGTATGGCACACTACCTAATGAAGAAAATTATTGGGTTGATAATATTGTCCTTACATAAATTCAGATGGCTCTCCTTATGTTGTAATATACCATCTATGAAATTCACTAAAATGTGCAAATATAACTAATGATTTTGTTAAATTTTTTGGTTTTTGTTTTGTTTTATAAATCAGAAATATGCCTAATGTTTTCACGTCGGGTTCACCAAATAATGTAGGTCTAAAATTCACACACTCCTTTCCTTCAGGCTAATGGATTTGTGCCTCGAAGGGAAATGTGGGAATTTTAGGTCTACACCTTGAAAGAGAGGTATTTGATCATACCTTCTTATGGTGATTTTTTGATGAATTATTTAGGGTTCACTGGGAAATATTTTATGGCAGTTTCCATGCCTAGGTCTTTGGATTTTGTCTTATAAATAAAAAATATGCCTAATGTTTTCACATTGGGTTCACCAAAGAATGTAGGTCTAAAATTTACACACTCATTTCCGCCAGGATAATGGATCCACGCCTAGAAGGTGAATGCAGGAATGATAGTTATACACCTTGAAAGAGAGGTATTTGATCATACCTTCTTTTGGTGATTTTTTCACAAATTGTTTAGGGTTCACCAAGAAACATTTTATGGCAGTTTCTACAGCTAGGTTTTTAGAGTTTGTTTTGATGTGTTCCTTTTAAATTCTCACAATCACCTAGTTTTAGCCAATATGCAACTACACTAAGCTATATGCAAATTTGATTTATATGAAGATAACAAACAATAAAAAATGGAATCCAAATGGATAATGCAGTTATTAAAAAGTGATTTAGAAGTCTTACCTATATCCAAAAGTCTGAAGAAGATTTAGATTATTGATTACAGTACAAATCATACATAGCAGAGAAAAATCATATGCACAGAGCAATATCGTACGAATACGATTCAAAATTGTATCGTTCGATCAAAGATCAAACAATACAATCTTGATAGAAACCTGCAAATTCATGGATGGAGTGTAGAAAACAGAAAATATGGGATGCTAACGATGTTTCTAAGCATGAATTAACTTATATGTTGGCTATTTAATATCACAATAAAAGTAATAAAGATATACATGCATCAACCTATGTAAGATATGTAATTATATGCAGATTTGGTGAACTCCAAGGATACAAATAATTAAATTTGATACCCTATGCAATGAAATGATAAATATTAAGCTAGATATAAAAAATAGAACTTAGGAAATGCAAACTAAAATTTGGAATTTCCCCCAAATGATCTCTAAGCAAGATCGTATAGTTTGAGCAAGATCGTACATCTCCAGTGCAAGATTGTATCGATCCGATATCGACTGTATCCTCCGATCCTGCAGCAAATTGCAAAGCTAATAGATCTAATGCAAAATTTACAGTGATTTGAATGTAGAAAATAAGTCTGGTAATTATGAGTACTAGGAGGATTTAGAGGGGAAGGATGCCTGACTAAATAGGTAAGGTAAGTTGGCTAAAATGGGATGCACCAAATTTGGTTGCAACTTCTTCCAAAATTGGGACCAAATCTGGTTAATATGATCTGTAAACGTCGCACGGTTGGGTAGGTAAGGACAAAAGGCATTTCAACTGGATTTGTCATTTTGTTGGATTAAGATTTTTTATTTTTGAGCAAGATCATATGAATATGATCAGGGATCATATCATGCAATCTAAAATCATATCGTACGATCTCGTCCAGATTACTCAATCTCGCTAGGAGGGCATGAAAATCGAGGCAATCGACTAGAGGCTCATTTTTACAAGTTTGTCCTTAGTGCAAATTATAATGAGTCATTTTTAGGGTGTTAAAGGAAGCCCTTTAATCTAGTACTGATTGACACTAGCTCATCCATCAACATTATTACCACCTCAGTCCTCCAACATCTCAATATTTCACCTTCACCTTATGAGCATTCAATGATGCTCTATATTCTATAGTTGACACTATGGTCTTACATGTAGAAGTGGGGGTTAATACGTTGTACACTATTTTCCATATCCTAGAGGGATCCATGGCCTATAATGTACTCCTTGAATATCCTTGAATAAGGGATATGAAATGTGTTCCCTCGATACTACACCAATGCTTGAAATACATGCATAAGTGACATATTCATTGCATACCGATAGACATTGAACCATTCAAGTACTATAACTTCATCTTCGACCCATATGAGTATACACTTCCATCCACTCACTTGTCCTTATTCCAATCAACCACACCATCCACTTCACTTCAAAATTCCTCATCCAAAGTACCTATGCTAGAAGAACTCCCCATCACAAATCCACATTAGGCTTTCACTTCCACATCCCAACCATCATCACAACTAACAACATATACATGTTATCAGATCCCAATCATCATTGTAAACATCCATATAAGGGGGACATCCCTCCACATATTTCATATCATCTACCTCATCCATTACCACCCATCTATAATCATCCATACAACCAACTCCATAAGAACACATCATCATTTCATCCATACCTGATCCTCCAATCATCCATAAAATTCGTCAACCAAATTCATCTTTACTTACACCAGCTGATGTCTTACAAGTCTATTTGATAGACCATGAGATACCACTCCAATATACATCTCTCCCATCATTTGAACCACAAGTCAACCCAGAATTCCACATCTTCATATCCACTATAGCCATATCATCATCCACACAAGTTATAGTCCACTTCGTTAATCCTAGTTTTAGTGAATATGTGGTTCAAGATGTCACAATTACACCATTCAACATCCAAACTACAAAGTATTATGGTCACCCACGTAACCTACCCTTATCCATAGGAGCTGTGTACAATATGGTTTCATCACCTAAAAAAATAAATTTTGTATATGGGGGTCAATTCATCGTTCGATCCACTTCTCCCAGATGAAACCCAACAACCATCCTCTATCAACCTCAAACACATGACCAATCCTGATTTCCCATCACAATATTTTCATCGAGTTAATTGGAAATAATATGGCTTAGGATAATATGAACAAATCATGCATGAGATATTTAAACCTCAATATCGAGAAGCACATGATTGTTCATGTCTAGGATACGATCCATATTCTTCCACTTCTTCTTTTGAACAAGATTTTCAAAGTATCAATCTAGATTTAGAAGAGGAAAACAATCACAAATATGAATTTGAGGAATTATATGAAGAATACGATGTCATGTCGATAGTTTCAGATGAATATGAAGAGGAATCAACTCTAATCATACCATTCACTGAATAGGATGAGTATTATCTTAGAATGTTCCCCATCCATCAACCCATATTTTGTTTGCTTCTTCCAAGGGAGCAATTGAAGCCTTCTAGTAAACCACCACCTCCACTTCATTGATCACCTCACAACAACCTAATGTAACATATGTATATAATAATTTTTTTTTTGAATTTTTGCATTTGCATATCCCAGTAATTTGAATTTATATATGTTACTTATTTCTATCCAGGTTATCAGAGTTCCCTCATCAATTATAGGAGGTAATATGACTTACCCTTCATGCCACAACCACTATTCCCCACTAAATCATCATGAATATTATTGACTTATTTGCACCACTCTGTAATCCATATGATTTGGCAAAACTAGTTCCAATTGAAATAAACCTCATCGATATCGAATGTATTTCATCACCACCATACTTTTTTGAATTCATCCATTTTGATGAATTATTAAGAGCTTTTGATGTTTACATTCCTTTGTCACCTTCACCTTCACCTTTGCCTTTGCCTTCACCCTTAGATACTCCTATTTTCTAGTAATAAATGGAAAATACTGAGCCAGAAGAGTTTGATAACATCATTGATGACATTCATCTGATTCCAACACCCCATCGGCTTGAGGAAGATTCACAACACCTTAGTACATATATGGATAATCCATAAATTATTAAACTTAAAAAAATTTTAGCCACTGATGAACAAGAACAATTCATAGATATCCTCAAGCGAAAGGACATATTTACATGGTCCTATATAAACATGCCTGGTATTGAACCAAACTTGTTTGTCCACAACTTAACCTTGCATCCTAATGCTAAGCTGATCAAACAAAAACTGAGAAAGTTACATCCTACCATTTCCCTCATGGTCAAAGAAGAGCTTCAAAAGCTATTAGATGTGGGTTTCATTCAACCCATTGACTATCATAAGTGGCTTTCAAATATGGTGCCCGTTTGCAAGCCTAACGAGGCAATTCACATTTGCAGTAACTTTTGAGATCTTAGCAAAGCATGTCCTAAGGATGACTTTCCTCTACCAAACGTTGATATTATTATTGATACTTACGTTGGCCATGAAATACTTTTTTCTTATGGACAATTTTTTAGGACATAACTAGATTTGAATTAATCCTGGTGACCAACACAAAACAACATTCACAACACCTTGGGGGAATTTTTGTTACAAGGTGATGCTTTTTGGCCTTAAAAATGTAGGTGGTACTTATCAACATGCCATGACATACATTTTCCATGATTACATGCATAAGATCATTGAAGACTATGTGGATGATCTACTAGCCAAATCTAAAACTTGACAAGAGCACATCAATGTCTTAGAATTTTTTTTTGATCTACTTCTAGAGAATAATATAATGTTGAACCCCAAGAAGTGTGTCTTCGATGTTACTTTAGGTAAACTACTAGGATTCATTATCTCCAAGAGAGGTATTGAAGTGGACCCAAACAAGGTAAAGGCCATTATGGAGATGTCTCCCCCAACAAACTTGAAATATTTGCATAGTTTACAAGGAAATATCCAATCGATCCATCATTTCATTGCACAACTCTCTAACAAATGCAGGCCTTTCAATCACCTACTAAAAAATTGGGTGACATTTTTATGAACAGAAGAATGTCAAAAAGCTTTTGATGACATCAAGAAATACTTGGCTTCTCCACCAGTATTAACTCCACCTCGCTTGGGGTCCCTTTTCATCTTTATGTTTCAGCAACATACTTTGCATTAGGGACAATGCTTGCACAGAAAAATGAAAAAAACTAAGATAAAGCAGTCTATTATATTAGTCAAACATTGGTAAGCTACAAAACCAAATACGCTTATATGAAAAAATTGTGCCTAGCAGTGGGTTTTTCCACTAAGAAACTCATACATTACATGCTAAGTCACACCACTTATGTCATAGCTCACGAAAACCCTCTATGTTACATGATGACTCACACTAACAACTCCCACACTGTAAAATGGATAATGCTCTTAATAGAATTCAACCTCAAATTCATCAGCCAAAAATCCATTAAAGGTCAGGTAATAGCCAATCAGCTTCCTGAAGCTCCACTTCCTAGTGATCAGCCATTGATTATGGAGCTCCTAGATGACTTGGTATTCATCATCACTGAATAAGAGGAAGATGTCATTCCTAAAGAGGATATGGATATCACACTCTTATTTGACGGTTATAAGTGTAAAAAAGGACAAGGTGCAAGAGTCGTATTTAATACACCATAAGGGATACCTATTCTTTTATCATTCAAACTCGATTTCCCATGCACAAATAATAATGTAGAGTATGAAGCCTTAATATTAGGACTTCAAGAATCCATGGTTATGGGTATAAAGTGTATCAAGATATTTGGTTATTACCAACTTGTCGTTCATCAAGTAAATAGATTGTACCAATGCAAAGAACCAATCTTGAAGCTTTACAATGAAGAAGCAATGAAATTGCTTACAAAATTTGATTGGTATGAAATTGATAATTTTCCTCATTCAACTAATATATATTTTAGATGTGATGGCCTCTCTAAGATCATTAATTTTAAAGAACTTTGTAGGAGAGGTACAACCCTTAATTGTCACAACAATCTCTAAATCTGTAGTTTCTCATGTTAAATCTAAATATGAGAAGGATGTTTTCTTTGTCCATGTTGAGCCATATTAGCCTTGGCTTATTCAAGTAAAAGACTTCCTCAAGTATGGAACACTACCGTCTGATGTCATGAACTACCAAATGAACTTTCAACCAAAAGACAACTTGTTTCACTCTCTTGGGGGATGTATTGTAAAGATGTGGTTATGATGGAGTCCTCCTCCATTGTATTGAGCCTACAAAGATCCAAAGAGAAATATATGAAGCTCATAATGGTACTTGTGATGGTCACTTCAGTGGAATGGCCATCACAAAGCATATTTTACACATGATTTATTATTGGCCCACCATGGAACTCAATTGTTGCACTTATGTCAAGAAATATCAACAATGTTAGCAACATGCTAATCTAACTCATGTGCCATCACAAGAATTATAGCCTATTCAAAGTCTTTAGCCCTTTTCACAATGGGGTTTGGACTTGATTGGTAAAATCTCAGCTCCTTCCTCGGGATAATACACATTCATCATCACGGTCACTGAGTACTTCACAAAGTGGGTTGAGGTAATTCCTCTAAACAATAGTATAGGACCTTGAATTATGAATTTTATACTTAAGCATATCATCTATCGCTTTGGTATCCCATAAAAAAAAATCTTTAACAATGGAAAGTATTTTAAAAACAAGTATGTTTGAGCACTTTGCAAGAAATATAATATCTAACATAGTTTCTCGACTCCATATTACCCATAGACAAATGGACAAGTTGAGGCAACCAATAAGATATTGATTGCTATTCTCAATAAATTAGTCAAATAAAATCATCGAGATTGGCATACATAAATATCCTTGGCATTATGGGCTTATTGAATGAGCTTTTGCATGTCTATTGGGGCAACACCATTCTCATTGGTCTATGGTGTCAAAGAAATCATGCCTCTTGAGCTTGATATCCCCTCACTACATATTTCATTATAGGAATTCATAGATGATGATATTGCTAGACAAGCACGTCTTGACCAACTCATGCTCCTCGATGAAAGGTGAATCAATGTCTTGGAGGATTTACGAGTATATCAGGATCATTTAAGGTATACTTATAGCACCAAAGTCCATCTACATGAATTCCAAGTAGGATATCTTATCCTTAAAGAAAATTAACAAAAAACCAATGCATTACCGTATCTTCATGATCAATTCATGACTAATTTGTTAGGTCCATATATTGTCACACAAAAGGCGGATCAAGGAACTTATAGGCTTGCTAGTCTAGAGGGAGTAGATGATCCCAAACCACTAAACATCATCCAATTTAGAGCATTCTATGCTTAATGTTATTCATATATGTGTATATATACATGGCTAAAAGAAAAATTATCCATAGACACTACATTTCATACATCTATTCTACATAATCACATTCATTGTCAATTCTGCACATTCCATCCACCATATTAGGGATCATTTGCTTAGTTTATATAATAATTGATCCAATAAGTCTTTTCAACTTAATAAATGCCACCCTTGAGTTCACACCCATATCATTGCATCATTTCGTAAGTCAAGTTATAATTTGCAATACAAATTTCCATCATCCTTAGGTGTTTTTGATCACTCAATCACTCCTAGTGTTTTAAGCAATCTAAAATACATGTCGAGTTTTCTCTAGGACCAAAGAACATTTTCACTAAGAAAATATTGAGTTTTGGGAGTTGACTCTAACATTTTTGAACCTAACACATACAACACCTATTAAAAATATCTTGTGTCAAATAGGGATAACACCATGATTGGATTAAACCTCGAAGTGAAAAAGTTATATTTTCTTGTCCCATTATGCACATAGTACAAAATAAAAAACAATGGTCTTCATCCCTAATAACACTTCCAAATAAAAGTATAAGTGGTAAGGATAGGGTAAAATTACCATCACACCTCGGTTGAGAATACAATTCCCCAAAGCTGTAATTATTTTATAAATCACACACCATAGATCCCCAAGTAGTAAGGATAGCACTACATTTTCATCCAGATGGTTAGGTAGTTTGAATATCCAAATTTTAGGGATCATTTCATTGGACTATGGATCTAATTTCCATCGGGGCTATAGATGCTTGACTAGTAGTGGAGTACACTCATACATGGCAATACATATCTCTTGAAGAGACCTATGACCACACATAAGGACAAGCTAGATTACAAGTCTTCTCCATGACATGTTTCATCTCAATATCCCAATATGAGTTAATCAACTCACTTGCACACACATTGGTTTTTTATTGATTTGAGTCATCACCATGCTCATGATTGGTAAATGAAAATTTCACTACACACACATTTGGTCTTGGATAACTTAGATAGAACTTAGTGAGTTTGTTTGACATCACTAGGATGTTTGAGTCTCTATAGAACAACTCTAGATTAGTCATCCACAAGCCAAAACAACATCCATACCATTATCATACCATTACATGAGTCTTTCACTTCACATCCCACCATTAGATGTTGGTGTCCCTGATTAAGCAACAAAGATAAAGTTAGTCAAACAAGAGTCTAAATTTTTTTACAAATGATCATTAGAACATGATGCCATTCATTTATTTGCATACAATAAACCATCATCACACAAATTGGGGGTGCTTAAGGTATCACACCTTCTCCATCAGTCACATCAAGTAAAAAAATCCACTTGGGGATGTTCAAGGTATCACACCTTCCCCAATAAAATAATCAATCAACTAGGGGTGCTTAAGGTATCACACCTTCCCCATCAGTCCAAAAAACTGCTTCATCAAATAAATTGCTAGGTTCAAAAAGTTTCATCCTTTTGTCAAAGGTTATGCCCTTTGCCTTGCATTCGTAATCGATAAATCCATCATCAACCCTATCCTTCAGGTAAAACACAAAATCATCTAATTAAAAACCCTATCCTACTATGGCAAAAGTAGAACTAATCAACCCATAATCAACCCTATATTGCTAGGACACAGGTAAAATCATCATATTTCACTTTGCAAGAATGAAATGCACTTACCCCATCTCATTCCACAAAACCACTCAAATTCGCTCATTAATTTTTTTACATCATTCCCTCACGTCATCAAATCCATTTACATTATCAAGAGAACCTTGTATCTAGTGATTTACTCTATTTCCCTGGTGATTGCAGCAATTGGTTATCCATGCAATTCGGTAGGATGGATAAATCACCATAAGGACACTTGCTCATATCATCATACAACATCTTGTTTGAAAATAAAATCATTTTGATTCCTTTTCGAGTGTGATTGCACTCAAGAAAATTTACCCAAGGATGTCATTGATGCCCTATCCGTAGGGTTATAAACATGGATAACTTTTATTTCATCATTTATTTTTACATTCAGGAATTAGAGCTAGTCACTAGGAATAATAGACCCCTAGGATGATTTATTCCTTGACTTTATCATTTTGCATCATCATAATTTTACATTTCAATTACACCAAAAGGTATATTTTTCAATAGCACAAAATTACCCTAAACTCGGGGTAGCCAAATTTAGCTTTGATATCTAACATTGGGATACATCATACACATCCATTAATTCATTTAATAAAAAACCCCACTATATTAGGGCAAAAATAGAATCAATCAATCAATCACATTCATCACATTCATTGCAACATTCATATTCATTGCATCATCAAATAAAAATCCCCTTTTTTGTTGGTATAAAAGCAAATTCAATCATTGCATCATACATATTCATTGCATCATCCAATCACAAACCCCATTTTTCTGTTGGGGCAAAAACAAAATCAATTATTGCATCACATACAGTCATTGCATCATCCAATCAAAAACCCATTTTTCTATTGGAGCAAAAGCAAAATAAATCATTGCACCGTTCACATTCATTGCATTATTCACATTCATTGCACTGTTCACATTCATTGCATTATTCACATTCATTGCACCATCTACATTCACTACATCATCCACTTTTCTATCATTTGACTCATGAGATTCATTCTTCACTCATTTTCCAATTGAGGGGGTAAACTACAACCACAAATTTTTAGAGTCTTCTTGTGCAACGAGGAAAGAGTCCATTCCATAAAACTCGGTGACTCTTATTTTTACACCACATTATATATATATATATCCTAGCCACTCATTATCTACTCATCACCGTAATATCACAACAATTCATTATATATCTATATCTATATCTCTCTATATATATGAATAAATCTTAGCCACCCATCATTTTCTAATCCTATCCACTCATTCAATGCAATATATATCACTTGTCAAATCATAATCACATCCGTTCATCATGTTTTAATCTTAGTCACTCATTGTTATCATTGAAACCCTAACATGAATCAAGGACAATCACAAAAGATCATTCACTTTTCATGAATGAGATATGAAAATTAAAAAATCTCGAAGAGCTATCACCATCGTTGTCATTGTTTATTTGCTGCAACACTTGTGAACCAACCCCCAGACATTGTTGAGCATTCGTGCACTCACGGTTTGAGCTCCTAAACTAGTAGAAGCATAGATCCAACAACTTAGGTATATTTTGACAAGGTATTTGGTTTCATTATTTAACTTATATTTTTTGTATATTGCACTTCATTTAGCAAGTATTTTAGCTAGGATTAGTGATTTGCACTTTCATGCTTTAATGGGCCTCACATTGTGGAGGCCTCGTAGGTGTTACTAATTCTATGTTGTGATCTGTTTGTGTGCAGGTATAGGATACGTTTCTATTGGAAACTATTGTAACTTTGAGTGGTCCCATAGGGATACACAAGCCCACTCACCCTTTTTTGGAGCGAAGAAGATCCGAAGACACCATCATTACTTGATCGAGGGTTTACCTCTCCTATTGTAAATCATTGTATCAAAGCAAATATTGCTCTTTAATCCCTAATTTGGGGCTTATCTATGTGTAAAGTGTAGATCAAGGCTCCCTCATTTTATAATAAAATAATATTATTTATTTGATGCATATATAACTATTATTTTCTTTGTTTTGTTATCTTTATCTTGGTGTTGATATTTTTCGGGTTACTAGTATAACTCTAAAATTCTCAAAATAAGGCTAAATCAAAATGTTTTTATAACAAAATTTATTAAATGATAGATATTGGAATGTAAGATCCAAATATAAGATTGTTTTCTGTTCTATTCTACTTTTATATTTACATATCTATATTTATATAAAATTTCATGTTTGTATTGTCATTAACTCAATTTTGGAGGTATCGCATGGGCTAAATCATATCACTTTACAATGAAAATTGGGTAAACATAGGTACTGGGAGATAGATTCTATGCATACAAATTTCATTTAGCTTATTATTGTCACATGCTATTTATTTATTTATTATTAAAGGTTTGTTTGAAATAAAAAGTAAACTCTTATCTTTAGGTAAGTATAGAAATTTTTAAAACACATAAAAGTATTAAAAATATTGGGTTTATCTAGATCTATTTATCTACATCCATTCTTTATAAAAATTGTAAATAAAAGGAATTTTTTTGCACCAACATATATACAAATAATTTATCTAAAATTTTATACTTAGATTGAAAAATAGATTAGAATAAAATATTTTTCATTCAAAAAGAAGTCCTAATTTTGTATTAAGTAAATAGAATATTACATTCTTCAGATACCTCTCTAACATTACTTCAAAATCCTAATAGTGACCTAAAAATTAGATTGCTCTATTCATATTTACATAAAGTGTAGGAACATCACTACCTCCTTCATTAGGCTTGCTCAAAACCCTATATCGTAAGAATCTATCACTAGCGTTGTGGGCTTCTTCACTCTAGAAAATGCCTATAAAGGTAAATAATATATGTGATTTCTTAGGTCCCACCATAACCAACATGCCAATTTGACATACAAAACCTATAAAGATAAAAGATAAATGCAATTTCTTAGGTCTTAGCTTTGTCAGGAGACCTATTTCACATACAAAACCACCTTATTGAGGAACATGGGGTGTTTACATTTCATGTTATATATGTTTTCATGTTTGTTAGCTCCTTATGTCTCACACTTGTGATAAAGCTCATTCGTAAATCGAGCCTTGCTAGTCCTCCTATGATTGTATCATGCTACATACATTCATAAAATTTAGTCTAATATCATTAGACCTCTAAAAGCTACCATCAGAAGAAAAATGGAATTTTGTCAAAATATATCACCAAATAAAGTCTTCGGCTCTAGTATTTCGAACAAAATAACCAATGACAATTCTTTTGAGTGATAGGTTAATGAAAAATTCTATACATAAATCAAATGAATACCTATAAATGTAAAAGATAACCAAGTGATGGCACATACTAGCAAGAAGTATTTTTCACCTAAAATAAACAATGATAATGCAACCAATAGTCGATTTTTTTCTTCACATTAAGGCCAACCTTGCACACTATTAAATATAGCAACTAAGCATAAAGGAAGAATGCAGTAAAAAATTCATACTAGCTGGTACTATTCCAAGAGGTATCTCTATTGCATATTCCCAATCATATCTCTCCAATAAACCATTTACGACCTACACCATCATACAATCTATATTCAATTAATAGAAAAATAAAAATATTAGAACTTATATCATAAGTCTAACCAATTGACAATAAATAATAGTGGTATCCATTAAAAGTAGTGCTCTATCAATAAATTCTAGTGGCCATGTGGTATTATTGCAACTCTATTTTATGTCACAACATGCAATAGACAATGTTGAGAGTGTCAAAGAGATATCATTTACACTAGCAAGAAATATTATTACTATCAACGTAATAAAAGAAACACAAAATATAGTGTCGTAATTTTGAGTTTTTTTGTTTTATGTTAAGAAATTGGTTTGGAGGGAAATATAATCTAGTACATTGGAAATTCTTTTGGCATCAATGTTTCCACTAGGAAAATATAGCACCAGGTAGTACAAAAATTGAATCCAACAACATAGAAGTGGCATAATTGTGGCATTTCCATAGTTGTGATAAGTTGATAGTGGTCTCTCTTATTCGTGATATTTATTATCTAATTATGCTACCTATGACCATAGTTCACTAGATCAGACTTAGATCAATTAGACAAGGTGAAATGATAAATTTTCTTCAATACTCAATAAATTTAGCACCAAAACACAAAGATATGCTCAACAAAGACATCGATGGACTTTTCTCAATCTAGGCTAGTTTTTGCCGAGTCTTTGAGTGTTGTCTTCTTTGATGGGTGAATGAATTCTCTATGATAAATTTATAAGAGATTAATATGTTGATGTTCAAACTTTCTAATCATTTAGCAATGCGTGTGTATAAATGTCATGTTATGTTCTATTAAAATTCAATGCCTAGTAGCATAAGTTGATGGAGTATGGTACTAAACACAATGAAATGTGCATCATGTTGGTGTTATGAGTTATGTTGAAACATGATAAATTATGTGGACCTAAAATATAAAGGTAGGTTGAAAGTAATTTATTTTATTCCTTCATGAAGAGTCGACTAAGCTGCCTAAGCATTTTCAAGGTAAGTATATTTTATGTTAATTCATAGTGTTGTGAACAAAGGCTTCATGGAACTAGTCAAATAAGGCACTGAACCCTAATACCTATAACTTGTGGGTCAACTTTTGAGCTGACAAGCTCTAAGGATTTAACAATCTAAATATTGTACCAGTTGTAAGTAGATAAATTGACATATTTACATAAATGTATGTTTGAGCATATGAATGTATATGCACAAATGTGTGCATACGAAATGTTTGTAATAATGTGCATATGGAAAAGTATTTGTCATAATGTAATATAATGGATTATTTTTAATGTTTTATGTAAGAATGTGATTCAAAGGTGGTTAGGTAATTACCTACATACTTTTCCCATTATATCTATAAGTACACATCTATGTGAGAGATGTAGGAGTGCTTGTTATCATTGATCGAACTATATTATTGGCCAAAATTACTTTTTGGTAGATTGTTCATTGAAGTATGTTGTATTGCATATAGTTCATGTGTAGGATACATGCAATGTGCATAGTATCCATTTGTTTATGTAAGTTATTTCCATTGTGTATGTTTTCCATATAAGTGGTAATAGAATTATAATCAAGAGTGTTGTATTACATTTCTACACAAATAGTCCTTGTTGCAGTGCATGTGGGAACTCTCCCTCCTCCTCCATCCCAATGATATGCTTGAGAGCTTACCAAATGTCTTGAATGTAAAATAGTGTTAGCGAAAGTGACAAACTACTACCTTGCAGTTTTAGATCAGTGCTCATTTGTTGTCCTTTCTGATAGTTAAAACCTATAAGATGTGTAAATTACGTGGTCTCAAATATTTTCTGGTGGATCAGTACTAAAATTTGAGAGTTTTGTTATGGATTACCCACACATTGTTAAGAGGAATTTTTTTTAAGTGAAGGAGTTTAGTCAACATCCAACACTCATGGAGAAGTGGAACATAGAGTTCACATATCAAAGGTAATGAGCCTGGTTAGGTAATTTCCAACTACATACTTGTCCCATTATATATATATATATATATATATATAAGTACACATCTATGTGAGAGATGTATCGTTGTCATCTATCGACCTGTATTGTTGGTTAGAATTGGTTTTTGGTAGATTGTTCATCGAAGTATGTTGTATTGCAGATAGTTCTTATGCAAGATATATGCAATGTGCAGAGTATCCATTTGTTTATGTAAGATATTCACATTGTGTATGTTTGTTCATATAAGTGGTAATAGAATTATATTCAAGTGTGTTGTATGTAAACAGTTAGTTCAAATTTGGTTAGGTAATTTCCAACTACATACTTGTCCCATTATATCTATAAGTACACATCTATGTGAGAGATGTATGAGTGTTTGTTATCATTGATCGAACTGTATTGTTGGTTAGAATTACATTTTCATAGAATGTTCATTGAAGTATGTTGTATTGCAGATAGTTCCTATGCAGGATACATGCAATGTGCAAAGTATCCATTTGTTTTTATAAGTTATTACCATTGTGTATGTTTGTTCATATAAGTGGTAATAGAATTATATTCAAGTGTGTTATATTCTATTTCTACACAAATAGCCCTCATGGCAGTGCATGTGGAAACTCTTCCTCCCCGTCCATCCAATGGTATGCTTGAGAGCTTACCAAATGTCTTGAATGCAAAATGGTGTCAACGGGAGTGACAAACTAGTAATTTATTTGCATCTTTGTATTTATAAAAGAATATTCAAAATAGTTATTCTTCAAGCGTAGAGACTTAGCAATTAAATTCAACAACTTTAGAGCAAAATTATTAATTTTTGAATTGTATTTGTCCATAATTTCCCTGCAAAGTTCACAAAGAGTATTAATAATATGGTATTGGTATGAATGTTTGAGATTCAAATCTGATTTCATATATTAGTCACTTAATATATTTTATAATGAGACAAGCAAGCAACTATGAGTAATATTATTAGATATGAATAGTGATAGATGTTATTGCTTTATAACCCAATTTAACATGAACTTTATCAAAGGATTGGAATATGACGTGCCAAATTTGAATAATATATCTAAGATAAAGTATAATCCTGTATGCCCACTACTTTTGATAGATAGGTTGGGATGTAAAATACCCACCTTTGTATTTACATTTTAGTGAAACCTATAAGGTGAATAATAAATTTGAATAAGATATCTAAGATAAAGTATAATCCCATATGCCCACTACTTTTGATAGATAGATTGGGATGTAAAATATCCACCTTTGTATTTACCTTTTAGTGAAACCTATAAGGTGAATAATAATCTTCCCGACCAACCAAGATATTTATTGAGTGTATTTATTCCAAATATTCTGGTTATTATTAAGTTGTAAGCTTACTATAGTGGTAATTTTTTTAAATTTTCATTTAGGAGATCCAAGTTCAAACCCCACTTGGTACGAGGGAATCATGACCCCTCATAAAAACCTGTGTAAAATTAAATTTTTTTAGCTTATTAAAAAATAAATATTTTTCCTATTGTTTAACTATTTTGGTCATTTGTTGAATTTATCTTTTGTATCCAAAGATGAACAAAATATCCATTGTCATACCATTGAGAAAGATTGACTTTGACTTACAATAATTACATCAATATTTGGTTTTTATAACCAAAAAATATATGTAATTCTTGTAAATCTTAATTCTTGTAATTTTTTGGCTAATCACAAGAATTTATTTTTAGCTTATTAAAAAAAAATATGGCTATTGTATAACTATTTTGGTCATCTATTGAATTTATCATTTGTATCCAAATTATAGCTGAGTATAGGGTTATATATTATCTCATGGGACTTTATTCTGATAGTTATTTCCTTTCCAAGGATATTGTCATTTTATACAGTAAGTGTTCTATTTTTAATTTTTCCATTCTCCAAAGGAAACCTTCAAACATTATTCCTTGCAAATTGAACTGCTATCTTAATTTTATATAATTCATATAATTTCAACCTTCCTTCTCTTCAATCTCTTTCTATTTCTTGCAAATATATTACATTTTCTTGGGTATATATCCTAAATATGTGATATGGATAACAAGAAACAAGAACCATAGAAGAGCAACAAAGCAACATGAATGGAAGAAGTTGTGTAGGTTTAGGAGTAAAAAGCGCACATTTGAATGCATATTTAAAAAATATAACCGTTAGAGAAACATGCTTAAATTATTTTTTACTTTGTTTTAGTTGTATTTTAGATATACGTTGCGGCTATGGCTAAGAGTTCCATTACACATAAATTGTGGCTATAGTTATGGATTTGTTTCACCAAAGAGAGCTAAAGCTTAATCTAAAATCTCAAATGTCTACCCTTAGTTCCACACTCCTTAGAAGCCAGTGACAAACTACTTCAAATTTCTTTATTAGAAAAATCTTTTCCTTTACTTTGCCCCTCCTTACAGGTGTAAATACACATATTTTAGTCTATAAATATATTATTTGGTCTAAAAATGGATTTATGGTTTGTTTTGGGATATTATTAATTTTTTCTTTTCATCAGGATTAGTTGCCCCCTTGCTTTCTAACCAGATTGGTATATGGAGTCTCATTCCCCTTTAATACTTGTTCTTCTTATCTTGAATACGGTAAGAAACAATGTTTCTATAAAGAAACAAGTTGTGTACATTAGAAACACTAAACAGGTCCAATGGTAGTATTTGTTCAAATAAATATTTGCATCATCTTGTGTTTACATATAAAAATATAACCTTTAGATACATAGACAGTGAGAAATAGACACTATAGCTGAACATATTTGCTTATGATCTAGAAAAATAAAATACTGCAAAGCAAAGTAAAACTTGCAACTCAAACTGGATTCAATATTTGGTTGTTACTGATATTATTTTTGCTAATGATATGAATAATTAGCCATATTATCAAAAATTGTTGAGAGGACTCTTCCTCTCCTCAAGCCTTGTTTCTCCTAGATTAATGACAAAATCAATAGGGAGTCCCAAGTATTATCCCCTTCCCCTCTTTTAAAACATACAACCAAGCAGTTCTTGGTTCTTTGGAAATCTAAGGATTAGAGAATCCTTTCTTGGAATATCTAAAATCCTCAATAGATTTAAAGTAAGATATAATTTTTATTGAGACTTTTTTTTATTGAATGAAAAAATTTTTATTGGAGCTATTGATGGAACTTTGTGTCTTCAACTTTCAAATGAAAAACTTGAAAAGAGTAGATATTAATGTGATGGACTCATTAGGTTTTCTAAGTAACATCTATTGTATATCATGTGTGAAAAGTTTGATAAAATACAAGATACATGATAATCAATGTTATTCAGTTGGTGTAAATTCTTTGTTCTCTAATGACACGCTGGCTTGAATGGATGTGTGATGAAACATAAATTCTCTCTTGTATTTAATATTATATTATACTTGCTTAGGGATATGTCATATTCCCTTCCCTATTGAAAAATGATTTACCTCCAAAGCATTGATAAAAATCATTGTGTTGCTGACTCCTTTGCTTTTGTTTCATACTTTTTTGACCTGATTGTTATGGTAGGAACAGTGTGTATGTTATAAAAATTATTAAACATGTTTGTTTGAGATACAATTAATTAACAATTGCTTTTTGGTTTGCTTGAGTACCAATTCTAATTTTAACTTATTAATTTAATACACAAAACGTAATTACCTCTTATATTGTTTTGGTAGAAATTGAACCACAATATTTCTTGGATGTTTGTGATAATTTTTGAGGATGATGTTATACAATTTTTAATGAATATGATAGACTACAAGTAAAATTGCATCTAAATTTTGTTTTTCCTTCTTAATACCGTCAACTTCAATTTCTATGGAATTGGGTTATTATCTTCTTCCCAACACATAATCAATCTTCTTCCCAACAATAATCACTTTGTTGTGTCTCTTTCAAATATGGTTTAAATTGGAAAGTTTTCAAATCCCTAGATATAGTTGATGCTTTCAGATTTTACCCATATTGTAGATGATTATACAATTTTGATTTTAATGTTTGGTGATATCATTGACATTGACTATTACAATTTTAGATTTATGATTTATGCTTGACACAGGTTCAATGCTCAAATTTAACTTACTTGTAGCAATATCTTCTTTTGAAAAAGTCATTTTGAATATTGTATATTGAATATGAAGGTTGAAGATTTAACCTTTGAATACACTTATATTCGACTTTTACTTTATAGAATCTCACTTTTTATATTTTTCCTTTATCTTCTTTTGTATAGACTTACCTCATTAATAGGTAATTGAATGACATATATAAACTCTTATCACTTGAGTAGACTTCACCCTAGGTCTTATCTGCACTATGATATTCTAGTTGCTTGACATCCTTTAATGTTCTAGTATAATTGACGAAAATGAACTAAATACAACCAACACACAAGCCAAAAAAGTAATTCAAGTTAATGACACCAAAATAATGACCATAAGATAAGGATCTACTGCAAGGCAATTAAAACAAGTATTTGCATTTACAATTAAGAGATGTGGATGGAATATACTCACCTAGTTACTAGTGAATGGATTTGGCCTTCTTCTTGATTAGTACTACCTTTAATGGACTTAAATCAAAGAACTTATCTTCCTGGATAAATTTTCTTAAAGCATGGCCATTTTATTCTAGCAATGAAATTAAACCAACTCTAAAAATATTATTTTAAAGTTTTTATTTTTTTCTCCTAGAGGCCTAAGACAATATTTTTTAGCTACCATATTAGACCACTAAGATGATAATTACAAACCACAGTCATGGGGGTCTAAGATGACAGTTAAAAAATATCGTCTTAGAGGTCTAAGACAATGATTTTTAGCCATCATTTTAGACCCCTATGATGGAAGTATGTAACCTTTGTCGTAGGTATCTAAGATGATGGTGGGAAACCATTGTATTAGGGTACTAAGATGGCAATTAAGAACCACCCTCTTAGGTTCTAATATGGAGGTTAAAAAACATCATATTAGAACCTAAGAGGGTATTTGTTTGAGGTAGTGTTTAACCATCGTTGTATATCATGGAATTTTTATGATACCCTCAAATATGGTGGTTTGAAAACCACACATAAAGATATTTAAGGGTGGTTAATAACCATCATTAAAGACCTTTTTTGGTGTAGTGTAAAATCCTTGATGGCTAATGGAAAATCCTAGTCAAAAGAAGGCAAGGATCTTGAAAAATAAACTATTGAAAGCATGATTGCTATGTGAAACAAAAATAAATAAAATAATAAATGCAAAAGATAAAATCTTCAAAGATGGAAAAGAAAAAAACCTAATTGGATGTGATGAGGCTTGTACCTTTGAAGAATTGATGAATACCTTTGTTCTTATAAAATATGTTGTTGTCTAGAGGGGACCACAAATTATGGAATACCTTTTTAATCTGACAAATAATTCTTCATCTATTGATTTTTTTAGGGCTTCATTATTTCAATATTAGTGCCTTTAAACCTATCTTTTTATTAATTTTTATCTCAAACAACATGTCTAAAGGCAAGGGCAACATATTCATGCATTGATAGCACTACTACATGAGTATTTTCACTAGTTGGTAGTACTATCATGTTGTAATAATACCATTATCATCCTAGCAATGTATTTGCTATGTGATAGTGTTTCCAACATCTGATGGTACTTCTACCTCTTGTTAGCACTTTTGCAAGGTTATGTTTTTGTGCTAATTTTATGAGTTTTATGGAGACTAAGTTAATGATTCAATGGTTACAAGAGAGATTGTAGACTTTAGACAACCAAGAGAGGAGGCCTCATGTACTAGAGATGATCCTAGACCTCTTGAAATACATATACCATGCATTACTATTAGTAATAGGGTTCCACCATGTATCCCTAATGCCAAAGGTTCAGTTTGACTAAGTGTTATTGATGACACTAGCACAAAGATGAATATATTTTAGTTGGCATGTAGGGAGTTAGTAGTAACTCTAGAAGATGTGTGGAGGATCCTATAAGTGTCCAAAATGGGTTCCTTGGTCTATATGAGTTATACCTAATAGAGGATGTTAGAGTATATAGCAAGTGATGCACACTTTATATTATCTAGGTTAGGCATTGGAATCAATGCTACCTATATTGGAGGTCACGTAGAGAGGCAATAAACCTTAGTCTATGTCATCATGTTGAGGGTATTGATTGGCAATGCAAGTAGTATAGTTATACACTAGGTATAGTTATACATATTAGAGTAGTAGATGGTGCTTACCTATTTAAATGTCATCCTGGTTAGGCTATATTGCATGTTGCACCAGGTGCCTATATAGGAGGGAAAGGATTACCATATTGTATGCTACTATAGATGTGGTCTAGGAGCATATAGTAGTGCTATAGACACCAAGACTTTATGAGAAAGTGAAGGATCCAAATGTACCCTTAGTATATCAATGGGTGCACCACTTAGAGGGGGAGATGAAAGACCTCATAGAGGTATTTTAGGGATGGTGTGATGCATTATTTATAACCTACAAAAAATTAAGTGATTGCCAAACATACAAGCAATACCTACGATGCAAAGGATGCACACTAATCAACCTAGGTAAGGAGGATGATAAGGATGGTTGGATTAAAAGGAGAGAATGGGTTCTTCTATTTTGGCAATATGGGTTTTTAGATTAGATAAAAGTAATATATTCTTATAGGGTTAGTATATATCACCACACGATGAAGGAGTGGGAGATTGGGCCATTACCATACATAGAGTCATATCATGGATGAAACATTAGTGATTTTATCATCCCAAATACCAAAGAGTATGATATTAGAGTCAATGTAAACTATTGGTGATGGTATCAGATCACCCAACCTCTAAGTATCATCATAGCTAGATTAAGGATATTCGAGTAGATGGGATTAGAGAGCCAGCATTGAAGAGCCCAGCAAATAGTCCCACTACTAGATAAATAGTGGTAGGAGTTTTAGCATAGGTAGATCAAGGTAACAATAAATACAAAGGGTACACCTACAATAATCATGTTGATGATAATGACTAGATAGAAAAGACCTAGTTGATATCCTCATTTAGCTATTGATATGGGGGGATGCATTGGCATAGTAGGTGGCTAGTTTGTAGGATACATTGATGACATCAATTGTAGAGAGATATTTTATAATTGTTATAAATAAATATGTAAACGTTAGTTATTATTAAACTTGTAGTCATATTTTAAATTTTACTCTAAGTTGTACATAAAAATGTAATTACAATTTTCCATAAAAAAAATGATTTATAGAATTAAACAAATACCAAATACTAAAATATAGTATAAAATATATGTTATTATATTATGTTTCCAAAGATTTATTGGATGTAATATTCATCCACAAAGCCTTGAAATGAATTTTATTTTGTTGCTCAATAAAATTATTGTTGAGCGTTGCAGATGATACATTGTCAAGGGCATGTCAATGTACTTGGAATAGAGATTTGTTCCCTCTTGAAAGGAAAATATATTTCTTCTAAGGTTCGAGCATGCCAGGTCTTTGCCAATGCAAATAGACTCAAAAGTCATTGATAATAGTTCCTTTTAAGGGGATTTTTTTGGTTGTGTTTGAAAAATATAATTTTCTTGGTACAATGTTAAAAATGGAAATGCTTAACTATATGTGATGGAGGCTAAAAAATTGCAAGAACCCAATTCTCATTAAAAAAAAAACTTGGTGAGATTTACAGAAATAGCCCACAGGCTTAGTTTCAATCTATCCTTTATTCCGAAAGATAGTCCCCCTTTTTTTTTTCTCTTTTACAATCTCCAGCTCTCCACCCCTCTCCCATTACAATACCTAGGTTTTTATAGAGGACCCAAACCTCTGAGTAATTATCACACAAAATGGTGGAGTACACCCTTGATAGGCTCTTTGAAACTCCTGGTCTTTGTCATATCACGTTCAGTACAATCATCGCTCGATGATTTCACTCCACAACGGCCCCTTGTAATCGTCGTTTGACTCCCGTTCACTGTCACATTACTCTGTAATAGCCCCTGTAACTGTCGTATTGACTTCTATTTACTATCACATCTCTTATTTTAGTTGCATGCTTCACTCTGTAACGACCCCTGTAACTGACATATTGAATTTCGTTAACTGTCACACTGTAACTTTGTAACGACCCTTGAAAATGCAGCATGTCGCGATATCGCGACACTTTTTCCTTCTTCCTCTCTATCTTCACTTTCGGTCACAAAAATGCGACGTGTCGTGATATCGCGACACCTTTCCTCTCTTGCCCTTCCTTTTCTCTTTTGGTCACGAAAATGCGACATGTCGCGATATCGTGACAACTTTTCTCCCTTGCTCTCTCTCTCCTCTTTGGGTCGCGAAAATGCGACATGGTGTGATATCGCGACACTTTTCTCCCTTGCTCTCTCTCTCCTCTTTGAGTCAGGAAAATGCGACATGTCACGATATCGCGACACATTTCTCCCTTGCTTTCTCTCTCCTCTTTGGGTCGCGAAAATACATGTTGCGATATCACGACATGTTGGCAAAGAGAGAAAAAGTGTCACGATATCGCGACATGTCGCATTTTCGCGACCAAAAGGCAAGAGAAGGAGCAAGAGAGAAAAAGTGTCGCGATATCGCGACATGTTGCATTTTTATGACCAAATGAGGAGAGAGAAAGCAAGAAGGAAAAAGTGTCGCGATATCGCGACATGTCACATTTTCATGACAAAAAGAGGAGAGAGAAAACAAAGGAAGAAAAGTGTTGCAATATCGCGACATGTCACATTTTCGCGACCCAAAGAGGAGAGAGAAATCAAGGAAGAAAAGTGTCACGATATCGCGACATGTCACATTTTCGTGACCCAAAGAGGAGAGAGAAAGCAAGGGAGAAAAGTGTCGCGATATCGCGACATGTCGCATTTTCGCGACCCAAAGAGGAGAGAGAAAGCAAGGAAGAAAAGTGTCACGATATCGTGACATATCGCATTTTTGCAACCGAAAGAGGAGAGAGAGCAAGGGAGAAAAGTTTCGTGATATCGTGACATGTCGCATTTTCACGACCCAAAAAGGAGAGAGAGAGCAAGGGAGAAAAGTTGTCACGATATTGCGACATGTCGCATTTTCATGACCAAAAGAGAAAAGGAAGGGCAAGAGAGGAAAGGTGTCGCGATATCGTGACATGTCGCATTTTCATGATCGAAAGTGAAGAGAGAGAGGAAGAACGAAAAAGTGTCATGATATCGTGACATGCTGCATTTTCAGGGACCGTTACAGAGTGACAGTGTGATAGTTAACAGAAGTCAATACGGCAATTACAGGGGTCGTTATAGAGTGAAGCATGCAGCTAAAATAAGAGATGTGATAGTAAACAGAAGTCAATACGACAGTTACAAGGGCCATTACAGAGTAATGTGATAGTGAACGGGAGTCAGACGGTGGTTACAAGGGGCCATTATGGAGTGAAATCATCGAGCGGTGATTGTACTGAACGTGATCTGACGAAGACCAAGAGTTACAAAGAGCCTATCAAGGGTGTACTCTGCCATTTTGTGTAATAATGACTCAGAGGGTCGGGTCCTCTATAAAAACATAGGTATTGTAATGGGAGAGGGGTGGAGAGCTGGATATTGTAAAGAAAAAAAAAAGGGGGACTATCTTTCGAAATAATGGATAGATTAAAACTAAGTCTACGGGCTATTTCTATAAATCTCACAAAGTTTTTTTTTATGAGAATTAAGTTCTTGCAATTTTTTAGCCTCCATCAAGTGGTATCGGAGCGGGAGTTCCTAAGTGTGTAAATAGATCATCAGACATGAGGTAGTTTACACCAAGATCTGTGGAAGGGTTGTGAGAAGAGAGCTTAGGGTTCCTGAGTGTGTGAGCAGATCACCGAAAGTGAGGTAGTTTGCACCAGGATTTTTTAAGGTTTGTGAGAGAAGTGAGTAGAATGCCTCCACAAAGAAACCGTGGTGGTGGGAGAAATATGGTGCCAGAAGGAGATTTTAGAGCTTTGTAGAGGCAAGTGCAAGCCCTGCAAGAGGAGTTGCGAAGAGGGGTTGAGCCAAGGAGAGAAGATAGTGAAGATGAAGTTGACGAAGAAGAGGACCAGTTTGAGGAAGAAGAAGAGGCAGTAGATCCTACACAAGCCAGGTTATATAGAGCCATATCTCAGATTGGAAAGAGACCGAAGATGGAGGTTTTTACGTATTCTAGAAATCTGGATCCAAAGGAGTTGATTGACTAGATCAATGATTTGGAAGAATACTTAGAGTATGAGGAGGTTGAAGATCCTGATAGGGTCAGGTTTGCTAAGACCAAACTAAAGGTTCATGCCAACATATGGTGGAAGGGAGTGCAGCTAGACAGAAATAAAAGAGGAAAAAAAAGGATAACAAAATGGGATCAAATGGCAGAGAAGTTGAAGAGACAGTTTATTCCTATAGATTATGAATTGGATCTGTTGAGGAAAATGCAGAGTTTGAGACAGTCAAGCAAAACAGTCAAGGAATATACAGAGGGGTTCTACAAAATCTCAATCAAAATTGGCCATTCATAGGCTAACAAGGAGAAGGTAGCCCGTTACCTCAATGGATTGAGAACTAGTATTCAAGAAGAGTTGAGTCTGGTTAGGATGAGAACCATTGAGGATGCTTACCAGTTTGCTCTGAAAGTTGAAGAGAAGCTGAACAGAAGGTTTGAGGGTAAGCAGAAAGGAAGAGGTCATGGAAAAATAACTGGTGGAAGAACAGATGGAGGATGAGATGAGAAGAAAGAAGAAGCTAGCAGCAGTCAAGATCAAAAGGGAGAAAATGATTATAGATCCCATGGTCAGAACAACTACCCAAGAGGCAGAGGTAGATCTGGTCGAGGAAATGGAGAAAGAGGGTTTCATGGAACCTATTTCCATTATGGGGAAGAGGGGCATCGGGCATATGAGTGTCCCCAAAACCAAGAGAGGAAAAATAAGAGACCTGAGGGTCATGTCAGAGCTTCTATAGCAGATGAAGGTGCTGAATCAGAACATTCTGATGAGGCAGAGAGAGGAGAAGCGTTGATGACAAGAAGAGCATTTTTGAATGCGAAGAAATAACCAGACCAGAGGAAGGGCATGTTTCGCACAAGGTGCAAGTGTTTAGGTAAGGTCTATAATGTTATTATAGATAATGGTAGTACTGATAACTTAGTCTCTGAAGAAATGGTTACTAAGTTATAACTAGAGAGGAGGAGACACCCGCATCCATACCGGATTGCATGGTTGCAGGAGGACCATAGGGCATTGGTCAGTGAACAGTGCTTAGTCAAGTTTAATATTGGGAGATACCAGGATGAGGTTCTGTGTGATGTTTTGCCTATAGATGTTTGTCATTTGTTGTTGGGGAGGCCATGGCAATTTGACAGAAGTGCGGTGCATGATGGGCATGCGAATACTTACTCTCCGATGAAAGATGGAGTACGTCACAAGTTGAAGCCATTGAAGGCAGTGGATGAAAAGGTATGCAGTAGTGCTAGAATCTGTTTGGTAGATGGTAAGAAATTTTTGGATGGCCTGAAGAGGGATTCTATGTGTTATGCATTAAGTTTACCCAATAAGGCAGCCCATAGAATGTCTCCCGTGGAGAGTGAAGAGTTGAGCAGACCGGTTCAAGAGTTGTTGAAAAAGAAGGTGACAAAATAGTACAGAAGTGAAGGTCACTTCTCAATCCACCCCGGTTGTCTGATGCAGGAGCATCCAACGAAGAAAAAGAAAAATACTGCCAAGGAGAAAAAGTGTCGCGATATCACGACATGTTGGCAAAGAGAGAAAAAGTGTCACGATATCGCGACATGTCACATTTTCGTGACCAAATGAGGAGAGAGAAAGCAAGAAGGAAAAAGTGTCGCGATATCGCGACATGTCATATTTTCATGACAAAAAGAGGAGAGATAAAGCAAAGGAAGAAAAGTGTCGCGATATCGCGACATGTCGCATTTTTGTGACCCAAATATGAGAGAGAAAGCAAGGAAGAAAAGTGTCACGATATCATGACATGTCACATTTTCACAACCCAAAGAGGAGAGAGAAAGCAAGGGAGAAAAGTGTCGTGATATCGTGACATGTCGCATTTTTACGACCCAAAGAGGAGAGAGAAAGCAAGGGAGAAAAGTGTCATGATATCGTGACATGTCACATTTTCGTGACCCAAAGAGGAGAGAGAGAGCAAGGGAGAAAAGTGTCGTGATATCGCGACATGTCACATTTTCATGACCCAAATAGGAGAGAGAGAGCAAGGGAGAAAAGTTGTCACGATATTGCGACATGTCGCATTTTTGCGACCAAAAGAGAAAAGAAAGGGCAAGAGAGGAAAGGTGTCACGATATCGCGACATGTCGCATTTTTATGACCAAAAGTGAAGAGAGAGAGGAAGAAGGAAAAAGTTTCACGATATCGCGACATGCTACATTTTTAGGGGTCATTATAGAGTGATAGTGTGACAATTAACAAAATTCAATACGAAAGTTACAAGGTCCGTTACAGAGTGAAGCATGCAGCTGAAATAAGAGATGTGACAATAAACAGAAGTCAATACGACAATTATAGGGGTGGTTAAAAAGTAATGTGATAGTGAACGGGAGTCATACGACAGTTACAAGGGGTCATTGTAGAGTGAAATCATCAAGCGATGATTGTACTAAACGTGATATGACGAAGACCAGGAGTTAGAAAGAGCCTATCAAGGGTGTACTCTGCCATTTTGTGTAATAATGACTCAGAGGGTCGGGTCCTCTATAAAAACCTAGGTATTGTAATGGGAGAGGGGTGGAGAGCTGGAGATTGTAAAGAAAAAAAAAATGGGGGACTATCTTTTGGAATAAAGGATAGATTGAAACTAAGCCTGCAGGCTATTTCTGTAAACCTCACCAAGTTTTTTTTTTAATGAGAATTGGGTCCTTGCAATTTTTCAACCTCCATCAAGTGATATCATGACACTTTTCTTCCTTGCTTTCACTCTCCTCTTTGGGTCACAAAAATGTGACATGTTGCAATATCGCGACACTTTTCTTCCTTTTATTTCTCTCTCCTCTTTTTGTCGCGAAAATGCGACATGTCGCGATATCGCGACACTTTTTCCTTCTTGCTTTCTCTCTCCTCATTTGGTCATGAAAATGCGACATGTCGTGATATCACGACACTTTTTCTCTCTTGCTCCTTCTCTTGCCTTTTGGTCATGAAAATGCGACATGTCGCGATATCGCAACACTTTTTCTCTCTTTGCCAACATGTCGCGATATCGTGACACTTTTTCTCCTTAGCAGTATTTTTATTTTTCTTCGTTGGATGCTCCTGCATGAATATGAAATTAATTCTACCCCTAATATAAATAAGCTTCAATTAAAAATCAAAGGTTGAAGGGTAAGAAAAAATATAAAAGGAAACAAGGTGATGCTACCCTAAACTCTAGCTCCAATCCGGTGAAGCAACAAACCTAAAGTAAACCAATCTCAACCTGACTAGTATTCACACACCTGAGGTCTGAGGTGTTGCGATATTTAGAGGAGCAACAGACTGTGAAATGGAATGAGTGCAACCAACATCAACATGCATATATTGAACACAATAAATTCCAAGAGTATTTACATTAATAAGATAATCATTGAGTACATTGTTTCAAATTTGTCCACTTTGGTGGATTACAAAGAACAAGACTAAAAAATAGTAGCAACTTGTTTCAAAAATACCATCTGACTACAAAGAAGAAAATAAAGAAAGCTAAAAATGGGTCAACTAACATATGGTTTCTGACCATTGTAACTGGCTAGTGAGCTACCATTTATACAAATTTTGGCCTTCACTTAGTAGTACATTTTGCAATTAATTTCTATCTACTTCCAAGACATGCCTCTTGAAATCAATTTTCTCATCATACTGTAGCCATGCCTCATAAATTCTTAATCTGCATGATGTTCTTGAGATCTACAATAGCCACACTTCATTAAATTTCAATTTTCATGATGCTTAGTAACTTTATAATGGCTACGCCTAATTAACTCTCCATGATTCCGCAAAATTTAGGTTGATCATTAATTTCCCCTATCTTCCATCCTACACAATTGTACTTGCCTAGTTCGCATTCAAGTTTCATGTCTACCATTATGTTTGCCATAAATGTAACCACCAACAATTTTTCTAAAAAAATTTTAAAAAAGCAAATGTTAGAACATTAATATTATAATTTTTTTTTAATTTTCTAAATTTTTTCTAAGGTTTTAATTTTTTTTAATTTTTTAATTTTTATATTTTTAACTAATTTAATTTTTTTGGCACTACAAAAAATTATTTTTTAGGCTTAAGATTGTGTTTTTCGGCATTATATCATCACTCATCACTAGGGCATCGATTTGAGTGGCCTTCAATCATCGAGCTCAAATTTTGAGTGTCGAATTAAGATTACCAATTGCTGAGCTTCACTTTTTAAGATTCAGATGCTAAATTCTAATTGTTGGCCTTCATTTCTAATTGTCAGGCATTCATTTTTTTTGTCGAACTTCATTTTTTAATTTTCAAGCATTTGCTTCTTCGTTGATGTCATCCTTCCCCAAAGTTTGACATATTTAATACTTAGAATTTTTTTTGCTTTTTCTCAACTTTGTTAGGGATGTCAAAACTTAGAAAAATTTTCTTTCTCATATCATTTCTAGCAAGTCGATAAAATTTTGGTACCACCCCACTTCCAACATAGTACACTATTTCTGACAATATCAATACTAGTAATTTTTTCTTTCTCAAAGTTGTTGGACATTCAGAACCACCCCACTTCCTGGCATGGTACATTATTTCTAGCAACATTGACACTTGAAAATTTTCATTTTTCTCAAAGCTATTGGACTTTTGGTACCTCTTCACACTCCACCATTGTACATTATTCTCAGCAAGCTGACAGACTTTTGGTACCACCCTACTTCTCAACATGGTACATGATTTTCAACAATCTCAATACTTAGTCAATTTTCATCTAACATCGATTTTCAAAGTTTAAAATAAAATCTATTACCCAAAAATGACTTTTAATTTCTAGGAAATAATTTTCAATAGCTTGGATATGAATTCTAAATTTTCAAAAATATTTTTTTTGTGTCCTAAAACAATTTTCAAATGACTTGGAAATACATTCCAAAAGCCTAGAATTAATTCCTGATTATCCAAAACTAAATTGCAACTACACAGAAGCCATTTTTTAAAAGTCTAGAGATGAAAATGAATTACCCAAAAATAAATTTTGTAAAATGCCTGGAAATAATTTTTTACTATCCAACAATAAACTACCAATGCTTGGAAAATGATTTTTGTTGCTCGTAAATGAAATTTAAATACCGAAGATGACTTATAATTTTCTAGCAATGAATTTTAATTGCCTAGAAAGGATTATAAATTGCTCGAGAGAGAAAAATTTCATTCCACTTGAGTGCTAGGGTTTTAAAAAATGCATAAGGCTTTTCTAATAACTTCTTCTATGACCCTAGTAGTGGCATCTTGAACAATATGCTAAAGGTAAACAAATTCAGGCATTAATTTTCCTTAGAGCCCACACCAAAAACTCACTTTTCAAAAAGCTATTTTTAGATAGCATCAAATGGAAGGAAAAACAATAACAATCTTGGCAACAATTATCATAACAAACTCATGACGCAACAAAATTTAAAGACGTAAAATAGCTTTCAACTAAATAAAACTTAGACTCAGCATGATTTCAAAATTGAAAATAAACCTAAGAAAAATAAGAGAAGGCTTGTCAAAAAATTCAAAAGGTGGATCCCTAGTCTAGACTGGGGCATGTTGTGCAAGTGCAACAACAAATGGTGACTCTACTAGAAAATGCTCTTGAGCATTTTGGGAATAGAAAGAACCCTCTCTAAAAACAATGAAACTTCAAAACCAACAAAACTAAAAATTTTACATCCACCCAAGGTTTGGGTTGGGCAATTTCATCTGAAATCAATACTCCATTATGTTTTAACAAACTTTTGTGCATGTGAAATCATTTTTTTCCTAAATTAGTTAAAATTTACCACCATGGTTTAGAAATTAGACTAGTTTACCCCTAAGTGAATATTGGTATACCGATGATGAGCTTTGTCACATAGGTAGACATGTCATGCATTGTTAGATATTTCTCCATTTCTAACTATGCATCTATAGCCCTGGTGGAATTATCTTTGATCCCATTCAAGACCTTGATCTACTACCAGTTGGGCATCTATAGCCCTGGTAGAGGTTGTATGAATCACCCAAGGACTTAAGCTTTTGCTCTCTCTTTTATTTCCTTTTATTTTTTGAACATAGATTATTTTTCTTTTTCTTTTAACACAATTTTTTCTTCTTTATTTTTATTGAATACCAAAAATATCATAATCATTGGGTTCTAATTTATTTTGGATTGGGGATAACTATTACAAATAACAAGGCAAACACTTGAATTACTTTCATATAAAAACCAAATCATAATGACTTCATTTCTTCTAGCTTGGAACTTCCTTAAAGTGTTTTCAATTTGAAGGTACAACATCATTTCACATTACTTTCAAATTCGTTTGCTTTGTCCCAAACAATGAATAAACATCAAACAATTGATTAATCCAAATTTAGCTTCACTGAGCTTAGTGTGGGACTTTTTATGCCCAAATTGCATAGAAAAATATTTCAGCCAAGATCAACTAAAATTTGGTTGCACTTCAATGATCTAAGCCAAAAGAGAAAAGCACAATACAAAGAAAATATAAAAACAAAAGCAAAGCAAAAAAAACACAACAGAAATAAAAAGCTACAAGATCCATACACCAAAAAATCAAAATAAAAAAACTATGTATAAAGCTATTTATAATGTAAGACATGAGATTTTAATATTTGAAAGGATCCTTGGCCAAAAGAGGTTAATTTTTTTTTATAATTAAAATTTCCAGGATCCCAAACATGATTACCATAATTTTAAATATACCTATCATGATAGGCATACCAATTTTTATGGGTATCATCCCACAACAACACTAGATCTAAAATCTCAAAGGCATTTATTTTACCTCTCTCACCCCACAAACTCAATTTAATCCCATAACTACTATACTTGAAGTTTGATCCATTAAAATCGAGGGTCCACAACTCATTTTGAACTATTTTTCGTTTACTATGTGGGGTCTCTAATATCAGATAATTACCTACAATTATGGTTTCTACCACCATAGTGTAAACTCCACATGCTAACTTAGTGGATAAAACCTCATTAGTGTTGTTGTACTCAATGATGAGCTTCTTCAACATTGCTCTCTTTCTAAAAAATTAGTTGCCATATATCTCTTTAGCATTCTAGAGTAATCATGATTGTGTAGTATCCTGAATGCATCTATAATATTCACAACCTAAATATCAACACAATGTTGTGTCTTGGATTCATCATCCAACTGTTTATGGACCTGATTCAACACCCCAACCATATTTACCTCTATTTTATCCATTTGAAAAACCTTGTTGTTTGAGAAAGCAAGGTTTAACCCTAATATTTTTTTGAAAATATATGACATCACATTACCAAAATCACCTAAATCTACAAGGTAGTTGTGTAAAATTTTACCAAAAATTCTAACAGCTAGAAATAAAGGTGGGGATTCTAGCTTTTCTTTGTATATAGTTACCTAAGCATTAATAACCTTTGTAATTTCATCTTTCTCAAGCAATAAATTCCTCTGGTTAGTCAACTGAACTATCTCAATGAAAGGATGATTTTCCTTGGTTTTCTTAAAGTCTTCAATAATATCATATCCCAGATTGTTTTATTTTGGAGTTTTCTCCATCTATGGTAATGACATATTGACTTCTAGTTATAGAGGTATTGCAGGATACTTAGGTAGGATAAGACTTTCATTGCATTACATATTATATGGGATGGAAGTTTTTTTGGAAGGTGTGAGATAAGTCAACGATTCTTTCCCTTTACTCCAAGAAATATAATTACTCTTTGAAACTGCTGGTGAGTTTGCACCTCTTCTTCCAAGCACTCTTTAGGTTCATATTCATCCACTTCTGAGGGTTAATATGCTTATAAAACTAAGTTTTTCCCTGCATTTTTGTTAAATTGATTCCTACAATCCTCATTGGTAGGTACTAAATCCAAAACTTTCATCTCTTTTTTGATAATATTTAAATTATTTTTGAACTCAGGATAATCAGCTTCACCACGTTGAGCAATGGAATGGGCCTTGCACCATTTAGCTAGAGCAAGGTCAACCAAATTTATAGAATATCCTAAGTTACCATTTTATTGATTTCTAGAAAGATTTGGGACTCCTCCATTATTTGGGCAAGTATACCATTGGTGGTCAGTCCTTTAAAAGTCAAAGTTCCTATTTTGAATGTTATTTGCAGGTGAGTTTTGAGGAACTTGCCTTTGCAATTGAAGCATATTATTGCTCAATTTTTTAACCATATTTTCTAAGCTATCTAACTTGAGATTTATGCTATTAAATTGACTTGATCCTAGTTGAGGTATTACATTATTCATGGATGTAGATGTGTTCAAAAGTGTAGATAATCTTGGTTGATCATTTATGCTATGTAGTATAATATTTCTACATCAAATCCAACCACTCCATCTTCCAATATCCATTATTTTCTTGCTTCTTATAGTATTCTTACCCCATATCGTTATTTCATAATCCATACACATGCTAATATTATAGGCCATGTATGGGAGGGGGGTTGTGCTCTGTAGGAGAATTACTTCGAAAGTCCTGTTCCACTTTCTTGCATCTCTTCCTCGACCCTGTCCTAGGTCCCTGATCCTTCCCCAACTTCCCTGGCACCTCCTTTTACCATCCTCTTCGGTTGGAAGGTATTGCAGATGATATCCTTTTTTTTTGGGGGGGGGAGATCATTGTTCCATTTTTCTACCCTTACTCTATGGTGGGAAAACATGTGTTCCACTTTTGCTTCATTGTCTTGCCTTTTCCTTCAGTGTTTGGGTTCTGGATTGGGTTTGGGTTTTTCCCTGGAACTTTTATTAGGTTTTTTGCATATTTCAAGGTTTCTCCTTGAAATTTCCTTTTTTTTGAGGTTTTTTTTGGTAGTCTTCCTCTTATTTGTCCTTTGGGGATCTTCATTTGTGGATTGCCAGCTCTAAGGAATTCTATATTCATGAGCAGTTTTGCATAGCATCCTTTTGGTTGGATGGACCATACACTTTATACTGTGATTCTGCTCTTTAGGTTCGAAGTGGTGGTTCTTACGGGTTTTTAGCTCCTTTCATGGCTTTCAGTGGGGCCTCTATTTTTCTTGTTGTTGAATCCTTTCAGGTTTTCCTCTTCTATGTCCTTGAAGTTGTTTACTGGAGGGTTTGAGGAATTTTGGCTTCTTGAGATGTTTTGCATAGCATCCTTTCAATTTTTGAGGAGACCGTGTACTTTCTACTGTGACTCTGCTCTTTGGGTTCGTGGTGTTGTTTCCTGCAGGCTTTTAGTTCCTTTTGTGGCTTTGGGGTTGGCCTCTACTTTTCTTGCTACTAAATCCTTGCAGGTTATCCTTTTTTGCATCCTTGAAGCTGTGGTGTTGAAGGTTGTTTGGGATGCCTAACTACTTTCGTTCATTTTGGGATCTATTGTATGCATTCGTGCTTCCTCGTGACTCCTCCTTTTTGAATTCTTGTGGCACATTCCTACATTTTCCTTTATATGGTCTATTCCACTACTGTTGTTTCTTGCGTTGGGATTTTGTTTCTTGAAGACTTCATTTTTCTACTTGAGGACTTTGTAGCCTGGGAAGCTCCTCTTGTTCCTGATCCACTGATGTACCATCCTTCAGGTTGTTGTTCCATTGCATGAGGATTTCGTAGCCTACAAAATTCCTCTTTATGCTACTTCATTTTTCAGGCTTTCAAGGAGTGGTTTTTCTAGTTTTCATAATCTTTCACCATCCCTGTGTGATTCCCATCCCTGTTTTGGTGGGATTCACAATTTTTCTATTCCACTGCTCCACCCATTTGTTCAGGGTGGTTTTTTAGATCCATTCTAGTTTTCCCCTGTGTGGGAAGTAGTTTTTTCTTAGGTCTTGTTTTCCCAAGGGTGGTTTCTAGTTTTCCCGCCCTTGGGAGGATTCAAATTTTAAAATTTTGGCTCTTGTTATTTCCTGCCTTTGGGATTTTTTAAATGGTCTGTTGGTAATTTGGATGGTATGATTTTGATTCAAATTTTATTTTCTGACAGGATTTCCCTTCCTGCCCAATTTTCCTTTAGTGCAAAGGAATATGTCTTCCTCTAGTGCAAAGGAAAGCGTGTTCCTTAATTTATTCCTTTGGGTTGTCCTTGTCTATCCTTTTGTCCATCCTTGGATGAATTCCTTTTGTTTTACTATGATGTAATATGTTGTAATTTGATCCTTTGTAATCAGGTTTTGGGATCCTTGAAAAAAACCCACTTTTAATACAACCTACCAAAAAAATATATATTATAGGCCATGTCACCCCATAAGTCCTATATCTTTGTCAACTTATATTATATATCCATCCTACCCTCATAAATACATACCCAATAAATAAAACCATCTAGGTTTGTTATTTTTTATAAACATAAAACCCTAGGAGGCACCAAGAATGTAGGTTAAAAATATGACATCATGATCAATCTTGTTAAATAAAATTCAAAGAATTGAATGCATAAAAGTTAGGCTATGTCAAAAAAATGAGAGCAATGCAAAGTGTGAAGTTGGTTAAGTCTAATACAGTTTTGAAAAAATACAAACCCAATATTGCTCAAATTTGAGACTAATACTAGCCAATAACTTCAAGTGTACAAATCTAAAATTTATCAATTCTTGACCTTCACTAGGAATGAAGTAAGCAAAAGATACAACCAAGTCTAAAATCAAGAAAATAGGGGTAGTTCAACTTTAGTCTTGCATAAATATGTTCATGCTATTTTATTCATAAAGATGTTCATGAATAAAATAGCATGAACATATTTATCATCTCTATGATTTCTACTCACATCATATTCATTATTTTTTAAAATATTAAAATATTGCTAGCTCAATTTTAAATACTATAAACATCAATAACTTTTTAATTTGTTGAATAAAAAATGTGGGCATTACATATAACTATATAGATTTTCTTTAGGTCAATCTAATATGGTTCCTAGTTATTTGTATATATAAGATAAATGGCTTTAGTTTGACTACATTATATTTGGTAAAGGGTAAAAACATGTTAAAGTAATCAATATTTTTGACATCAAAGTACCCATTTTCCAATGATATGTGACATAAGTTTTAATAATATGATCAACTAAGTATGTTGTAAAATCCCATTTAAAATTTACAAATTAAACTCCCTTAGAAAGTGTAACTAGATCTCATGTGTCATTCTTCTAGAAGTAGATGTAACTTATATGTCATAAATGATTCTCATTATAGATGTCCTTGCATTTATACAATTATTTGAATCAAGAAACTTTAAAATTTTGGTAAATATTTCTAAAGTGTCTATTTTAGTTTAAGTTTACATAGTGCAACAAATAAGGTAAATATAATGAGCAACATTTGGATTGCTAAAAAATGCATTAGTTTTGTTTATAAACCATAACCCGTTTTGGAGGATAAGAAATTAGATATTGCAATGAAGATAAATATAGACAAAATAGATCAAGTGGCATTAGCTCAACTGGTTATATTCCTTAACATTTAAGGAGGAGACCAAGGTTCAAATCTTGGCAATCGATACATGGGATAATATCCAAGCTTTGTTGTAGTACCACTATGTGGTGATGATGTAATATAGGTGGGACCCATTTCAATCTCATACAACCAATTGAAAAAAATATAGGAAAAATAGATTACTTAAAATCAACAAACTCATAAAAATGATCACAATCAAAATTAATGGAGATATTAGATGGGAAAACATATGAAACTAGTTGAGGATAGGAACATAATGAAGGTATGTCAATCCCAATCTGGGTATGTTCATTAACTTGCACCAATTATGTAAGTATAATATTATTATCATCGAGAATAAATATATTATGCCTATGATAATATACCTTATGGTTACCCATATGACTCTTAGGAATCATAGCTCTTTTCTTATCTTATGGAATATATACCTACTATTAAAATGGCTCAAAGATAATTAATAACTAGCATTTTTACACCAATACCCTTATAGATTGATATTTTTTTTTGTCTTTATGGGGTTTCAATTTTAAATAAAAGTTAAAAGCAATTGTATTATCCCAAAACAAAAGGGCCACATCCTTATTACATAATGTAATTAATGAGGATTAATATATAATTTTTATGCTTATTTTGTTATGTCCATTTGGAAAATTCTTTTCGTTGTTGTACCTAGTTGGATAAATTGTCTTTTCCATATGGGGTATTCTTGGAGTAGCAAAGGAATGTCTTGAACTAGTCCAAAGGTTGGAACTATAATATCATCCAAGTAGACCACTCTATTTTTGGTATGCTCAAGATATAATCTATGTGCCTCTACTACCCTTTTTGGCATGACCAATATACTTGACCCTAAATCCACCGTGTAGTTATGTATTAGCTTGTCTTTGTATATCAAGGCTAGGTATGATGATGCAGGATTGGGTCTACTAGGCTCTAGGCCTAAAATTTATAGCACAATAGGCATCCCTTGTTCATTAAGATATTTTTGCTTCTTTAGGATATCTTCTAACTTCTTCATTTGTTTAGGAATATAGAAGGCATCCCAAAGAGACTTGGCTATGGTATATTTCCTCAAGTGCTCCACTATGAAGGATTTGATAGAACTAAGCTCTTGGGATGGTATTCAATATTATTGGTAAGTTGGTCCTTTCTATCATTAGAGGTGGCCTCAAAATATTTGGAACAAGGTGCCTTGGAGGATCTAGAGCCATTCTTATAATTTTTGAAATTGTTTGGACCTAATTTTCTGGTGCAACTTATGTTTGGGTAACCCTTTGATTGTTTGCTTTATTTATTTGGGGTCTAGTGTCTATTGGACTAGACCATACCTTGTTTGCATACCTTGTCTGCATTGAGTTAAATTTGAGCATGTCTTGTGAGAAGAATTGAAGTAGTATTGAGGAAGATTTGAGCAAGTCTTATGAGAAGACTTGAAGCAACACGAAGGCTGATTTGAGCAAGTCTTGTGAGAAGACTTGAAGCAGTATTGAGGTAAATTTGAGCAAGTCTTGTGAGAAGACTTGAAGCAGCATTGAGGCAGATTTGAGCAAGTCTTGTGAGAAGACTTGAAGCAACATTGAGGTAGATTTGAGTAAGTCTTGTGAGAAGACTTGAAGCAACATTGAGGTAGATTTGAGCAAGTCTTGTGAGAAGACTTGAAGTAACATTGAGGCAGATTTGAGCAAGTCTTGTGAGAAGACTTAAAGTAGCATTGAGGCAGATTTGAGCAAGTTTTGTGAGAAGACTTGGGATAGTGTTGAACAAATTTGTGAGAAGACTTGAAGTAGATTTGGATAGTAATAGAGAGTAGGTTTGAGATATATTTGTGCTAGCCTTGTAACGAGGTTTGGTATAGATTTGAGGTAGATATTTGTGAGCAGAGTTGGAGCAGATTTATGCTAGCATTGTGATGAGGTTTGGTGTATATTTGAGATAGACTTGAGAGTACAATTTGGAATAAACCAGACCATGAGGGGGTAGAGTTCTCCTATGGAGAGATATACATAAATTAGAGCAAGAGGGGATAGAGTTCTCCTATTGAGAGAGATCAAAAATTAGAGAAATAGGGGATAGAGTTATCCTATGGAGAGAGATCGAAAAATCAGAGCAAGAGGGGATAGATTTATCCTATAGAGATATATCCACAAATCAGAGTAAATGGGATAGAGTTCTAATATGGAGAGAGATCCACAAATCAAAGCAGATGGGATAGATTTATCCTATGGATAGAGATCCACAAACCAAAGAAAATGGGATAGAGTTTTGTGGAGAGATATCCACAAACCAAAGTATTGGAGATTGAGATCTCCTTTGGATAGAGGTCCACAAACATTGTAATAGGGAATTGATTCCCAAGATATTTTTTGAGAATATTTAGAAGAAATATTTTCTCCATGGACATAACCCACATTGGTTGAACCACGTTAAATTTGTGTCTCTCATGTGTGTGATTATTTGTGCATTGTTTTGTTATTGCTATTGATATTGTAATTGATAACATCGAATAACATTATTTGGGAAAGAAAAGTAAAACTTGATCTTATACTTTTCATCCCCCCTCTCAGTATAAGCTTGTGTTCTTCATTTACTTATCAACAAATACATTTTGGTCTTTTGAATGTTGATGCAACATTTCAAAGAGTGATGGATGTGGCTTTCGGTGAGTTATTGAACTGAGTCATTGTAATTTATTTAGATGACATGACTATATTTTCTCATAAAAGGGAGAAGCACAATTTGCATTTAAGACAAGTATTTGAAAAATATCGAGAGTTCAGGATATCCATCAACCTGAATAAGTCTATATTTGTGGTGAAATAAGGAAAGCTCTTGGGTCATGTGATATCAAAAAAAGGTTTAGCTATTAATCTAGCTAGAGCTGAAGCTCTTTTGAAACTTCCACTACCAGCCAACAAGAAATATTTACAGTCATTTTTTGTTCAGAATTGCTTTGTCTGGAAGTTCATTGTAAATTTTACCCAGGTTGTGAAGCCAATGATCAATATTTTAAATGAAAATGTAGAATTCAAATGGAATGAGTATAGGAAGCAAGCATTAAAAGAAATCAAGGAGAGAAATATCCAGGCTCCTATTTTGATAAACCTCAACTATTCAAAGTATTTTATCCTTTACGCCATTGGTGAGCAAGAAAGCTATGCAATTGTGCTCACACAGATGGAAGATAATGGCAATAAGCAGTGATTGCATTCCTAGGTCAAGTCATCAAATCCGTAAGAAGAAAAGTATAATTTTATTAAGAAGCAATTATATGCGATAATGAAGTCTCTAAAGAAGTTTCAGCATTTCATTTCATAGAGTAAGATGATTATCTCTATCATTCATATGGATGTCCAAAGTTTCATTATTCAGGGTGAGCTTGGCAATAAGAGAGCTAGTTGGGTTTTCAAAATCCAAGAATATGATGTTGAAATTTGGCCAACCAAGCTGGTTTGTGGCCGAGCACTATGCCATCAGCTTTTGAAGATCACTGCTTCTTAATTAGTGGTGTCACAATATGAATATGCAATAAGTCAGAGTAACCTTGCTAATCATGCTTTAGTTGACCATGATTGGATAGAGGACCTTGTCAAATTATTCAATTCAGGAAGGTGTCCTTCACATATCAATGCTTCACAAAGAATAAGGTTCATACTATAGGCCCTCAAGTATGTTTTACTACCAAGTGGATTGTTCCACAAAAATATTGATGGAGTACTTCTTAGGTGCGTCAAAGAATAAGAAAAGAAAAAATTATTGGAGAAATTTCACTCTGGTTTATCAGGAGATCACTATGCAGGGAGGACCATGGCACTAAATATTATTAGAGAAGGTTATTTCTAGCCTACCCTTTTTTACATGCATTTAGAATCAGTTAAACTTGTCATAAATGCCAAAGATATATCGATAGGAGCATAAATGTATCTTTGCATATTCATTCGATCCAAGTAGAAGCACCATTTCAGCAATGGGGATTAGATTTTATTGGGATCATTGATCATAATTATTCTATCAAACATAAATATATTTTGACTACAACTGATTACATCACCTAATGGGCTGAAGCAATCCCAACCAAGAAGGCAAACCAAGAGGAATCCATCACTTTCCTTGAAGTATTTATCACTCATTTTGGCATACTAGATGTGATCATAAGGAACAATAGAACTTCATTCATCGGTACCAAGATCAGTGAGTTTATGAATAAGTATGGTATTTATTTAAAAACTTCATCAAATTACTATCCATAGGGAAATGATTTTGCTGAATCCATAAACAAGAATCTGCTAAGAATTTTGAAGAGGACTCTTGGTGATAATAAGTGGATTTGGCATCTACTTTTGAACCAAGCTTTATGGATAGATTGCATCTCAATTAAAAAATCTATCAAGGCATCCCCTTATTCTTTGGTGTATGGTAAGGAAGAAGTATTTTCTATTCACATTGAATTGACTATCCTTCAATCTTTGCAAATGCTTGATGATGAAGGTGATGAATTTGATCCCATGAGCGCGAGGTTGGCTCAGCTTTTGCAATTGGAAGAGGATAGAGAAAAAGCATATAAAGCTTTCATGGAGCATGCCCAAATGACACAAAAATGGTTTGGTAAGAAGACTTCTAAGAAGGTGTTCAAGGTTGGTGATCTTGTGCTTAAGTGGAATGAGAACAAGGCAAAGCTATGAAAGCATCATACGTTTGAAGTAATATGGGAGGGCCCATTCCAAATTTTGGATGAGAATCAAGTAAATTCATATTATTTATAGGACATGAACAGTCATGTGTTGTCGATTCCAGTAAATGATCTTCATTTTAAGGCCTACCATCAGTGAAAACATTTCAGATCAAGTATGTAAATATGAATATAGTTTTTCAAATTTCATTTCATTTTAAAATAGCTAAGTATTTCTTTTGGATAAAAAAAAATATATATATGGCAGTTTTGCTAGGAGAATTAATTTCACCCCCAAAGCAGGTGTTTTTACCTCAAAAATACATCTCTACTAGAAAAAAAAATTTTCACCCAAAAAACATTTTAAAGCCTTTGGGTCATATTTCATGGGATAAAACATTAAAAGAAAGTAGGTAATTTCTCTGGTAAAATTATTAAAGGCTTTTTTGGGTAGCATGGGCACATGTGTTTTTTAAAAAAGTTTTTTTTTTTCAGAGCATAAGATTGAAACACACTCCTATTATTAATTTCTGGAAAGAAAAGACAAAAGGAAAAAGAAGAAAAGCAAAAATTAAAATAAAAGACATTTTTTGCCTGAAAAAGGCATTTTGCCTTGCATATCTCATTTTTGGAGCGAAATTCCTTTTTGCTCCACCAAAAGTTAAATTTAGAGCAAAAACTCAAAGTTAAGAAAGGAAAACTTCACATGCTTTTTTGGTGCTCTAGTTGGCAAAGTTATTTTCAGCATGGAAGGGGGCAAAATTAATTTTTGCCTTGCTTTTTTTAGCAAAGACTCTCAGTTGCATTAAAATATTACTTTTTCGATAGTAAAGCTTTTTTGGGGCATGATAAATTAATTTTAAAATGCCAAACAAGTAATTTTGGTAGTGAAAGCATGGGAAGGTATTTTTGGAGCTCCAGTTGAATGAAACTATCAGTTGCAAAGGTTATTTTAAGTCATCCAAAAAAGCATTTTTCATTGGCATGATCTAATTTTAGATTAAAATTCAGTTAAGTGCATGAGATCAAGCTAATTTCGCTAAAAAAATTCTCCAAAGATGTTTTTGACGTTTAAATTCAATGAATTTACTAATTTCTCCCCAAAAAGTGCTTCCATCATGCGTATGTGAAATTTATTATTCTTGGGTTAGCCGTTAAATAACTAGATTGCACCCTTCAAAGTAAAAAAATGGTTGGGCATGAAATTCAAAGAGGATTCACAATGCAAGGGTATTATTGATAGTTAAAAATCATAAGAAAGTGTGTCGGGCAAGAGAACCAAGGAGCACGTTCCCACGGATTTCTCATGCGGGCCACATGCATTAAATTAGGTAGTTGGAAGAAAAAATTATAAATAAGATGAACTAGAAGCTTGCAAACAAAGAAAGATCAAGAGTATTTTCTTTAGAGAATTGGAGGATCATCACTCAAATTTACCGAATTGCTACTTCTTTGCAGAATTGTCAAAGTGTTGAAGTAAAATTACTAAAGGATGAATACGGGGAAGAAATATGTCAAGGCAAAGAAAATGCAAAAAAAAGTAGGAGATAAAAAAGCTAAAAAATCCAAGCAAAACAAAGATGAAGAGCTTGATCCATATTATGATGCACTGGAACATATTGGTGACTACATCATTTAAAAAAATGGTATGGTATCATGCGTAGAAGTTTATGTTAGACAAGGCTTGATACCAGAAATCCCATGAACTATTGTGTATCATGCATAGATTTTTTGGTACCTGTGTACACCTGTTCACGCTTTCCCAGAACTGGTGCTAGCTATTTTAAAATTTTATAACCCTACCACAAGAGCTATTTGAAATACAAATGGAGATAGATTATTTGGTATTTCATCTAATGCAGTCAAAGAAGTGTTTTCTTGCAGGGTTAGACCTCCTCCAGATGTTATGTTTAGAAAGTTAAATCTTGAGGAGAAAGATGAGAGGTACCAGTCGACTGTGGCATTATTACAATTCATGGAGAATCAGTTGATAGAAATGCCACAACTTGGAGAGCTGCTAGCTTTTCCATAGCCTCTGATTGATTTTAAGAGTCCAAACATGTTTTCCATGTTGTCTTGGGTAATTGGTCTTTCTACCAATTCTACGATGCATAAATGGCAAGCGGTACTTGTACAATGTATTTCATAGGTATAATTCTATGCTTCGACAACAATGACAATGAGCACACATCGATTTTATTTGACTAGGTAGATTACATGGCTCAAAGAATGCACACCCAGTTACAGAGAGTGGAGAGTGGAGAAGAGGTAGTGTCCAAAAATAGTGTCCAAAAATTCTTCATTTTTAAAATGGTATTTCTTTTCCACATGCACCAACATTTTTCATTTATAGTTATCAAGCATACTGATGAAGCAGATAGGAAGCTACCAGTTTATTTATGGACACTGAGTTTATCCAAAAAGGAGTCATATTATAATTTTAACTGAATGTTCTTGGGCCTCACCCTTGAGATTATTTTTGGCAAATGTGAGAGAGTGCCAAGGGTGATGATAGAGGATGTTGTCATGAAGGAGAAAGGTGACATTTTCTTGTTGATGGAAGGCATCGTTGTATGAATTTTTTTCTTTACTGGCAAGTTGTTTCTCCTTCCATATTTTTCTACAGAGCACCATTCTGCATTGAAGTTTACCCGCTAGAGCAATTTCATTAATGATGTCTATGGGAAGGGTCGAGGGAAATGAACCACATGTACCATACCATTTTGCTTCAATGGCATTAAAGTAAACTAGGTTGGAAAAAAATAGTTGATTACAGAAACCCTCTATGACCTTAGCTTGGTTGAGTTGCCCCAGTAGTGGAAATACGACCCTTTGGGTCATTTCATAGCATTGATCAAAGCAAAAAGTTTTCATTGCTATCCCAGGGCAGATATTGAAAAGCAGAGAAACAATCCAGAGGGGCGTGATATTGAGTGGCACATTGAGAAGATGATGATGCTTCTGCCATGGCATGACTTCTATGATATGGAGGCCGAATATAATCTTGAAGTCCACAAGCACCAGATTCCTCATTCGGGTTTGTTTAGAAAATTGAAGTTTTAGTTACCAGCTTGGTTTCAGGAGAAAATCACCAATTGGTGGATTATGAGGGCCCACCGACTAAAGAATGGTTCACTGTATGGCCTAGAAATGGATGAGATGTTTTCAAGTAGCTATGATGATTATTTCCAAAATTACCAATTGATCATTTTGTGCTAAAATTATACCTCAAATTTTTCAAACATCTGATAGTGAAAAGATCATGGTTGGAGGAGAGCAGCATGTGGTTGCAAAAGTTCCACTTATGAAAGAATAAAAATAGTCACCACAAAAAAATTAGCCTTAGTGTGAGATAAGAAATGCAACTGAGGTGTTTCCTTTTCCAAACATTGCCAAGAAGTCGATAATTAGTGCAATCTCTTCGTTTGGCACAAATCCTAATCCTATAGTTGTAGCTACATAGGCTGGCATTTTAGAGACTCTTCCTTTGGTCTCAGAAGAGTAGGTTGGGTAGGATATGGAGATCAAAAAATTTGAGGAGCCAAAGGAATAATATGCCAAGGAAGAACTAGTATCACAACCGCCCTCATCATCGGCTCAAATGGTGTCGAAGCCTGAAGGTAAATTTTATCTATCTTGTTCCCTTGATCATGAGCATTTGGTGACCGTCACATCTTATTCAGTAGTTGTCACTTCTATTTCAACCCCATTTTGTATGTCTTCCACTTCCATTTCACCTCTTGATTCTCAATTACTAGTCACCAATGCTCCCGTTTCTTCAATTCTATTTTATTTTATTTCCTTTTCTTTCAGTTCTTTCGTAGCCATACCCAATCCATTTTCATGTTCACTTTCACTCCCTCCATCCTCTATTCAAGTAATTTCTACCATGGATATAAGTACACAAGCTCCTCCTTGAGTAAGTATAACTGTAGCAAAACCCATCGCGTTCATTCCCTCAACCATCTCCATTCCATAAACTGTTCTCATTTCTACTTCCCTTCTCGAGCTAAATCCTAAATAGGCTAATTTTCCCTTTTATCCATTTATTTAGTTATAGGTGCTACCAAAATTAGAGATGGAAGTTATTCCAGAGCATCTTGTTGCAGTAAAAATAATTTGAGCTCGCCAGAGTTCATCATAGTGGTTGAAAATTCATAAGCAAAAAGAGTCTCAAGCTCTAGAAAAGGCATTGAAGAAAGTATCCTTTGACCTTGAAGCTATGGAGTCCCACACTGTAAATATGATCCCCTAGGTTCAAAATTCCCAAGGAGAGATGGCTCCAAGTGATTATGCTTATGAAGTAATTATAGAAGACATGACGCAGATTGATGCTATAAAGAAGATGGAAAATATTTAGGTGGATATAAGCTCACTTTACTTGCATAGTGAGCATTACAAAAGAACTTTTTTGAGACTAAGGAAAATATCGTCAAGTTAGAATAAACTCTGGCTAAAAATAGGGCACAAATAGAGACAATGAAATCAGATGCAGAGCATTGGTAGCAAAAAGTGGAAGACTTGGAGAAAGCATCCAAAAGTATGAAAAGAAGTAGAACAACAAGTGCAAACATTAACTGCACAACTAGAATATTTACAAAATAAGTTGACTGAAAAATCCACACAATCAATGGGTTTCTCCAAGGAGAAAATCAAGGAATCTTGTTTTTGTTTGACAGAAGATAGTGTGAAAATAGTAGCAAAAGTGCTCATGGTTTTGTTGTATATTCATAAGGCCTAGATAGTAATTATACTTAGTGATCAAACATTGGAGTATGTTAAGGAGCAGCTAGAACCAAAATTAGATATGGCACTAAAGATTTAGGTTTTAGCTTAGTATGACAATTGAATTATACTGATGAGTGAGATAGATCGAGCTTGGTCCAATGCCAAGATTACATTGCATAGCTATTTTTCCAAATTGGAGCTAGCTAGAGAGGGCCAAAAGTTGATTACTATGTTTGAACATGAGCGTTGAATTTTGCTCATTTATTTTGACACTGTTGTTGATGCTGGATTCCCTATTTTCATTTATGATCAAGGGGAAGTTTTTTCGAAGCCAAAGTTGGAGGTAGTCTAGCAAGATTTTGTAGAAGATACCTTAGAGATCGATAGCTAGACATAACCAATTACGAAGGAACAATTACTGCTATTCATGAATAGTATCACCCACATCCAATCATACTTGTTGGAGTTGAGTAAAAGAGCTAATCACATCAGCTTGGACCACGTCCAGACATTGCACTTCATCATTGATTCACTGAATAATCCCTCTATGTTCAATTCAAATTCTTGGGTTGAGGCGGTTGAAGTATATGAGACTACCAGTGTGAGTCTCACAGAGCAAGAAGAATGGGTACAGGCAGAGAGAGAGTGAAATAAAGCTACTGCATAAAGTGAATCATTTGATGCAGCCAGTAAAAGTGATAGTTGAGCCCAATAGATGAAGGCTTGGGGTTGATTGCATCCAGATGAACTGAATACCCCGAGAGCCACCAAAAGTATTGGTAGTTTTACCACACTAAATTTCATTGTAAAAAATTCTAAGTCTAAAATATGAATGATGTGTTTTTACTAGGGTTGCTTAATCATTTTTGATTTCTATTAAAAATATTTGTTCCCTTCCTTTCAATAAATTTTCCAGTGAAAAGTAAGAGGTAAAGACAAAGCAAACAATTTTTTTGCAAGTAGTTTCACCAGCGAAAAGTAAAAGGTAAAGATAAATAAAATAATTACGTTGCAAGTATTTTCACCAGCAAAAGAGCATTGTATTGATTTTTCTAGTGAAAGCAAGTGAAAGGGCATTAAGATGATTTTGTAGAAAAAAAAAGAATATTATTTCACCTAGTCAAAGTCAAATTTGCCCTTCTTTTGGGCAGCTTGCCAACTTCGATTGATTTCAGAGCAAAAATAGTTGGCAGGTGTCATTTGAATGAAAACATGTGCAATTCAAAGTCAATTTCACCCAAAGTTGGGGTAAAATTCATTTTCACCCTTTTTTGGTAGTGAAATTAAGTAATTTTGCCCTAATTCCTAGCATAAGTTATTTTCACCCCACTTTCTAGTGAAATCCCCTCAAATGGAAAAGCACAAGAAAGCAAGGTCTCCTTTTGGGTGAAATTAATCAAATTAATGGCAAAAGTACATGCTTGGGTGAAATTACTAGTGAACCTCTATTTTTGTCCCACTTTAATAACAAACTTCATATGCGCCCGAAGTCTCAACGAAAGCAATGTTCAGTAAAATTTTTGGGTGAAATTACATTCTCACCAAAATTCCTTGGTGAAATTTGTCCTTGCCTTTTCCTCTTGATGAATTCTTTTCTAAGAATGCTTTCAGTGCAAATCATTTTTGGGAAATACTAAAGGCTAATGAATTTAATTTTTGTGGCAAAGAAATTAATATTTCCAAAATTATTACTGAAGGGTTGCTGATTTTTGTGCAATCCTATTCATTCTCGAGGTACCATCCACTGATTCACCCCTTTTCCAAAGGAAGTTGATTCTCGTTGAGTCATCCTAGTGAAAATAAAATTTTGAGGTGCAATATGATGAAGTAACAACCAAAATTTATTCTTCAAAGCTCCCAATTCTCGTGTGATGTTGCTGTGTTCCGATGCACCAACGTCTAAGACAATTTTCCATCATCCATTCTTACTGATTTCCCAGGAGTTTTCCATAAAAATGGTATCACTGCTTCCAAAATAATGCACTGATTTATGCGTTGTTGTTGCCAAGGAGGAAATTGTTTTTGTTTGATCTTTGACTATCCAACATTTTGTTTTAATGTGATTTTAATTACAGAGGTACAACCCTCTATAAATACTAAGCATTTTGATGTAAAAATGAGGAGGAGAAACATTCTACAAAAAAAACTCTTTAAGTTAAATTTTTTTCCTTAATCAGAAGATGCTAAGATCTGGTTCGTGGATTAGTTGTGTAAGTTTTACTTTTTTCTTGTCATTTCTGTTAGATTCATGCCTATATTAGATAATTTAAATTTTGCATTTGGATTTAATTTTTGATAGAGAGTGAATGTTAAAATGCTTATTGGAAGTTGCATCTACAGTCTGTGAGTGGTTTCTGTGCTTGTATTTTGGTTAAATATTGTTTAGATCTTGATGTGGTTATTTTGCTACTAGTTAATCCATCACATTCTCTGTTTGGCTTAAAGTCATATTTACCATGTCTTTCTGATATTTCCTATCTCTTTCTGTTAATTTTTATCCCTAAGCTTTAAACCAAATTTATATTAGTAAGGGAACCAACCCTCTCTGGAAACTGCCTCGAAGGACATCTATTTCCTTTGGCATTTTTATGTTGGTCGGGTCTAGGGCACATATATTTTTATAATTAGGCAGATTCGTGACCAACAGTGATACAACCTAATTATGCATGAAGCTATATGTGCAACAAGGATGAAATTTACTGGTGTTTAAATCTATATGAGCTAGGCAAAGGCCTAAAAATGCACAACATTAACAAAACTAGAAGTTGCAAGGAGATGTCGTATGCATAAAAATCAAAGAACAAAATCCATACAGATTTAGACTTTGATAAGTTATGACATAAACTAGGTCTCTCAAAAGTACAATCATGCACAATGATACCAAAGCTATATCCTTTCATGTAAGGAGTCATTGAATCCCATGATGCACAAAACTAGGACTTATCCAGTTATGACATCATCAGACCATCCCAAAAGTATGAATATGATTTAAGAAGTTCTCCAAACATTCAAAAATCCAAATATTTTCATGAGCCTAGATTTTATAGATATCATCTTGAAACATCCTTTTTAGAGGTCCAACTATCTTGATGCCTTCTAATTGTCCAAGATAAGACCATTAATCTTGAGATTGATATCTTTGATAGACTATTGCAACATCCGAGCCATTTGCAAAAGATAGTTGAAGATCCATGAAGAAAATTGTAGATATATTTGAATTCAAATGCGAGGTAAAATTTTAACTAGCCACCTCAACATCACAATATTCCAAGAAGACACTCTACCAGGTTATTTCCATAATAGACTTGTAACAACCATTGTAAATATTTCACTACAATATTTAAAAAGTAGCCTATTGTTGGACATTTTGAGTCCCTAAGTCAAAGTTGTCATTGATGTCACCAGATGAAGTCATCATTAATACCAAATATTTCAGCAGGAAACAAAGGGGATAAAAATGGTTATTTGATATCCAGGAAGAAGGCCAAAGATCAAGTGAAATAGTGCAAAAGACAGAAGTTAAAAAGGGGTTATAATATTTATTTTATAAATTATTTAAATTCAATGTGAATTTAAATTTTATAAATAAATATTAAAGGTACTTTATCAAAGGTATAATATTATAATAGTGGTTATTATAATATTAAATGTGCCATGGTGAAAACCCAAATAAAATATTTATAATTCTTATTATAATGTTTTATAAGGCAAAAGTGGGTTTTATAAAGTCTAAAGATATTTTAATAAACCCAAAGGTTGGGTTTAAGACCAAAGGCATTCGAAGCCTTTATGATCTCCGCCGACGTCATAGAAGACAACAAGGAAAGCATCGATATTTTCAAAGTAGTGGAAGAAGCATATAAATACTATGCCTAAAGTTCAAATTTATTATCCTTGCTCTAAAGTGAAAAGATTGGCATACGAATTAATTAATGCAGAGCTCATGAAACAAATGTGAGAACTTTATGTTTGAATTGCTAGTGAAAGAAACAAAAGGGACAATGTTGAATAGTTGGAAGACAACTAGGCACTTGGCCTAGTGGCAAGAGGGTTGTGGCTTAGTTTTTGTACAAGGAGATTATTATTCGAATCACGATGGATGTGCATGGTGAGGTGTGTTGAGAGGCGCCAAACGTGAGGTGCAATTCTTTTGCCAAGGAGCAGGAGAGAGTGGATCTTAAGAAGCACGTGGTGCTTCATCTATATCTCAATGAGCGCTTGGCTCATGTGGTTGACTTGGCGCCATGGTTAAGACGTTCATAGGGGGCAACATTGAGGGTTCGATTCCCTCCAAAGGCAAAGGTAATATTTTTTAATTAAATTTTGTTAAATGCCTAAGTTGGAGGTATAAGGTTGTTTAGTGGTTGAGTTTGGAAAGGTTGCTTTGTAATAAAGTTGTGGTAGTTGAGAATTACCTTTAGGAGTTATAAGGAGAATTCTATTTTTATTTTTAAGTCTTAAAATTGCTATTGTGGAATATTGAAAGGTTAAGACTTTGTGGGTAGTATGTTATTTTGAATTAAGGGTTTTTGTGACTATTGTGAGGATATTGATTATTATTTAAGTTGGAGTGATAAGGTGTAATTTTGATATTATTTTTGTGATATGTTTTGTTGAAGAAAATTATCCTCTAACCCTTATTGAGATTGGCAAAGAAGTAATTGTGAGTGTGGCAGATTTGTGAGGTCAACTACTTGACATTCAAAAAGGTATGGGCAAATTCTTCTTTGGTTGACTTGGTTGATTGGATTTATTGAAAATTAAGTTTGGAGTGAAAAGGACTTGATTAGGGTTTCCTTTTCAAAAGTGGTTGAGTTATTGCTTCAAGGTTTTCTTGATTTGAGAGTTGAGATTAAAACCTTGTTTTATTAGCATTGTTGTTGAGATCATTGGTTGAGTGAAGTGTTTGAGTTAATGCTTCAAGGTTTTCTGAAATTGAGAGTTGTGATTAAAACCTTGTTTGATGAGCATGGTTGTTGAAGTGAGTTGTTATGCAAAGAACTTGAACTAGGGTTTGAAAAGATCATGAGTATCATTGTTATGTGAGATTTGTTGTTGAGCATTGTTGGAAATATTTTGAGTTGGATGATACATGCTTGGACTAGGGTTTGTGAGCAAGAGTTGTTTCTTGAAGTGATTGGTTGAGTAGAGTTGATTGAGCCTAGTCAAGTGGATGTATGAAGTGATTGTTCAAGTTCCATAAAACAAACTATTCTATATTCTGATTTGAGTTGAGATTGAGTTTTGAGAATAGAACATATTGAGTCTCTAACAATTCTCTTTATGCTTCTATGAGATTGAGTTGAGAAAGTGATTGAGTTTTTGAGAATAGAACATATTGAGTCTCTAACAATTCTCTTTATGCTTCTATGAGATTGAGTTGAGAAAGTGATTGAGTTTTGAGTATAGAACATATTGAGTCTCTAACAATTTCTTTATGAGATTTATGATTTGATTAGTTGAGAAAGTGATTGAGCATTGAGTAAAGAACATATTGAGTCTCTAACAATTCTCTTTATGTTTCTATGAGATTGGACAAGTTCTGTGTGGACTTGTTAAGAGATTTGAGAGAGTAACTTTGAGATTGGGATTTGTGGATTTAATTTTGTGTGGAGCTTATTGAGCAGATTTGGACAAGTTTTGTGATTGTTGAGAGATTTGATAGTTGATTTGAGAATTTGAGAGGTTCTTGTGGACCTATTGAGAGATTTGAGTAGGTTCTATGTGGACCTGTTGAGAAGATTTGGATAGAGTTTGTGTGGACCTGTTGAGAAATTTGGATAGGTTCTATGTGGACCTATTGAGAATATTTGGATAGGTTCTGAGTGGACTTATTGAGTATATTTGAGTAGGTTCTGAGTGGACCTATTGAGCAAATTTGTGCTAGATCGACTAGATTGTGTTTAGTGTAGATTTGAGTGGACTTGTGCTAGACCGATTGGACTATGTTTAGTGCAAGAGTTGAGAAGATTTGTGCTAGACCAAATGGATTATGTTTAGTGTAGATTTGAGTGAGCTTATTGAGCAGACTTGTGCTAGATCGAATGAACTATGTTTAGTGCAAGATTGAGTAGAGTTGTGCTAGACCGATTGGACTATGTTTAGTATAGAATTGAGATAGAGCTTTGGAGGTGATAGAGTAGAGAGGATAGAGTCTCTTGTGGATAGAGATCCATCAGCTAGGGTAGTGAGGATAGGTCTTCTGAGTGGGGATAAGAGTCTTCAGTGGAGAGAGATCCACAAGCTAGTGTAGTGGAGGTAGTCGTCTTCTAGAGGATCACTAGCTAGAGTAGAGGAGAAGGAGTTCTCCTATGGATAGAGATCCACAAACTAGATTTAGGGGATCAACATCTCCTTTGGATAGAGGTCCATAAACATTGTAATTGGGAAGGATTCCCAAGAGATTATTTGAGAAATATTTAGAAGAAATATTTTCTCCGTGGAGGTAGCCATATTTGGGTGAACCACGTTAAATTTGTGTCTCTATTATGTATGGTGTTTTGTGCATTGCTTTGATTACTGCTATTGATACTGCTATCTATACACTGCATAATATTGATTTGAAAGAAAAGTAAAAAGTGCTCTTATACTGTTCACCCCCCTCTCAGTATAAGCTTGTGTTCTTCAATTGGTATCAGAGTGGGTTCCTTCAGAAGAGTTTGATAGCTTGAAGGAAAAGTGGTCAAGAACACAATGGATCAAAAGGATCAAAGGGATGGGTCCATCAATAATATAGTACTAGTATTTGATGGAAGTGACTTCTTGTATTGGTGTATGCTAATGAGATTTCACCTGATGGCACTTGGTAATGAAGTTTGGGATGCAGTGGAACTTGGATATGATTCAATAGTCAATCCTCCTACAGATAAGGAAGGTAAGCTTCTAATGCATGCAAATTCAAGAGCTATGAATGCAATTATAAAAGGATTGCGTAGATCAGAATCTATGAAGGTTATGGATTGTAAAACAACAAAAGAAATGTGGGAACTACTACATAACATATATGAAGGAGATAAAGGTGTCAGGAAAGCTAAGATCAGAAATCTCAAAGGAGAATTTGAAAATCTAAGAATGCAGGATGATGAAAATATTCATGACTATCTCAATAAGATTGATGAACTTGTACATGAGATGAGAGGTCTTGGAATGAAGGTCGATGAATCTGATGCTTGTGATAAGATCTTGAGAACTCTTCCAAAAAGGTATAGTGAAAAGGTTTCTGCTATAGAAACATCAATTGATAGTGATTGTCTGACAAGAAATTCTTTACTTGGCATGCTTACAACTTTTGAGATAAGAACAAAATATCCTATCCCTCCGAAAGAGGCTGCATTCAAAGCGAACAAGAAGATAAAGGGTAAGAAGTCAAATCAAGTAGTGAGTCATCCAGTGATGAAGAAGCTAATTATGGTAGAAGAGATAAAGGTTCCAGAAGACCCATAGATCTAAGATCTGTTAAGTGTTTCAATTGTGGAAAGTATGGATATTTTGCAACAGATTGTAAAGAGCCAAAGAACAACAATGGTGAAGAAAAATAGGATCACAGGTACAGGGAATCAAAAAGATATAGGCACCAAAAGAAAAGCAAGGATGGACAAAGCAGACAAGGAAAGAAGTTCTTCCAAAGACAAAAGAGAAGCTACTATGCGGATAATGCAAGTAAGTACTCAAATGATAGTGATGCTAGCTTTTCAGACAATGATAGAGATGAAGTCCTATTTATGATTGAAGAGAAAGAACCAGTTAAGAAAAAGACTCCAGTTATTCTCAAGTGTTTTAGATGTGGTAGATTTGGACATCTTGAAGATGATTGCACAAGGGATGGTTATAGTTTCAGTGATGATGACTATGAAGATGCACTTGAAAGACCAGATGAAAATCTTCTAATGGCATTAGAAGAAGAAGTGAGTGATCCTATAGAAGACAAGCCAAAAGAAAGTAATGATGTGGACAAAGGTAAACAAATAGAGGATTATTCAGTAGAGAATGGTTATGATCTCAAGGGAGAACTCATCTATGCCCTTGACATGGTAAATAAGGTAAGAAAGCAACACTCTAAGCTTGAAATTCAGTTTCAAGAATGTGATGAAGAAAGATTATTGCTCATAGAGGATTTAGAAAAATCAAAGGCTAAGGCAAAGAAGTTCAAAGATAAGTTAGAAGCAAAGATCTTGGAATGTGAGAAGTTAGCACAAGAAGTGGCTCTACTAAAGGAAGATGTAGAAGACTCCAAGAATAAGCTATACAAGTATGTAAATAGTGCAAAGAGTGTGGATAAAATAGTCAAGATACAAAGAGGAGCAACAAACAAGACAGGTCTTGGTTCTAAACAGGTACAAAAGAAATGGGAAGAAAAGTCTACTTCAAGTCTTGAAGAAGAAGAAACTTCAGATGAAGATACATCAGAAGAAGATAATGTAAGAGGGAGTGAGACATCAGAGGATGAGTTGGACAATAAAGAGTTCAACAAAGATAGGAACAATGCACAGAAAAGATACATATGGAACAACAATCAGAATAGGAGACCAATGAGGTCAAGACAAGGAAGCTTCAATGGAAGATGTTTTTCATGTCACAGGTTTGGGCACATGGCTTCACAATGTAGGACACATGAAAGACAGGAATATGGGAAAGGATAGATTTTTCATGGGTATTGCTACTCATGTAATGAGTTTGGTCACAAGGCAATGAATTGCAGGATTCATGACAGAAGAGGATATGACTTCACTAGGAGAAATCCTAAGACATTTGCACCTCCAAGGAATAATAACATTAAGTGTTATAAGTGCAATAATGATGGTCACACAACAAAATGGTGTAGAGCAAATATTCCAGAAATAGGTATGAACAGGAACAGGAATATGAACATGAATAGGAAAGAACATGGATAAGAACAGGAGTAGGAATAGGAATGATGATAGGAACAAGAATAGGAACAAAAGAACATGGATGAGAACATGAACAGAAATAGGAACATGAATGATGACAGGAACATGAATGATGACATGGATAGAAACAATCAGAAGAATAAGAAAATTCAGAAAATAAAGGAAGAGGATAAAGGCAAAGAACAATGCCTTTTGGGAGTAGAAATACTCCCACCCCAGAATTAACCACCTCAAAGGAGGTGGGGGAGGGGCTAAGCTAAGAGGCTCATTCTTAGCCCCGAGCCCCAAAGGTGACCCTTTGCCATTGATGTCAAAGGGGGAGAGATTTGTGTATTGGGGAGAGATTTGATATTTGAGAGAGCATTGAGCCAGGGGGAGCAATGTCCCAGGGGAGCAGAAGGAAAAATAAAGGTCAGGTTTCGGTAAGAAGAGTATGGGTTGCCATCAATGACAAAGGGGGAGATTGTTGGACATTTTGAGTCCCTAAGTCAAAGTTGTCATTGATGTCACCAGATGAAGTCATCATTAATACCAAATATTTCAGCAGGAAACAAAGGGGATAAAAATGGTTATTTGATATCCAGGAAGAAGGCCAAATATCAAGTGAAACAATGCAAAAGATAGAAGTTAAAAAGGGTTATAATATTTATTTTATAAATTATTTAAATTCCAGTGTGAATTTAAATTTTATAAATAAATATTAAAGGTACTTTATCAAAGGTATAATATTATAATAGTGGTTATTATAATATTAAATGTGCCATGGTGAAAACCCAAATAAAATATTTATAATTCTTATTATAATGTTTTATAATGCAAAAGTGGGTTTTATAAAGTCTAAAGATATTTTAATAAACCCAAAGGTTGGGTTTAAGACCAAAGGCATTCGAAGCCTTTATGATCTCCATCGACGTCATAGAAGACAACAAGGAAAGCATCGACATTTTCAAAGTAGTGGAAGAAGCATATAAATACTATGCCTAAAGTTCAAATTTATTATCCTTGCTCTAAAGTGAAAATATTGGCTTACGAAAGAAAGAGCTCATGAAGTATGTGCAAAAATTTTGATACAACAAAGTGTTGAAAGGGAGGAAGCTTCGATTTTTGAAGTTGCATAAGACAACTTGGATTGGTCTAGTGGCATTAGAGGGTTGCGAAGCTTAGCTTGACAAGGGAGTTCATGTTCGAATCATGATGGGTGCATCTGGAGGTGTGTTGAGAGAAGCACCTAATGTGATGTACACGTTTTTTGCCAAAGTGAAGGAGAGAGTGGAGATTAAGAAGCACGTGGTGCTTCATAAGACTTAATGAGTGCTTGGTTCATGCGGTAATCTTGGCCATGGTTAAGACGTTCATAGGGGGCAACGTTGAGGGTTCGATTCCCTCCAAAGGCAAAGGTAATATTTTTTATTTTAATTTTAATTAAATGCCTAAGTTGGAGGTATAAGGTTGTTTAGTGGTTGAGTTTGGAAAGGTTGCTTTGTAATAAAGTTGTGGTAGTTGAGAATTACCTTTAGGAGTTATAAGGAGAATTCTATTTTTATTTTTAAGTCTTAAAATTGCTATTGTGGAATATTGAAAGGTTAAGACTTTGTGGGTAGTATGTTATTTTGAATTAAGGGTTTTTGTGACTATTGTGAGGATATTGATTATTATTTAAGTTGGAGTGATAAGGTGTAATTTTGATATTATTTTTGTGATATGTTTTGTTGAAGAAAATTATCCTCTAACCCTTATTGAGATTGGCAAAGAAGTAATTGTGAGTGTGGCAGATTTGTGAGGTCAACTACTTGACATTCAAAAAGGTATGGGCAAATTCTTCTTTGGTTGACTTGGTTGATTGGATTTATTGAAAATTAAGTTTGGAGTGAAAAGGACTTGATTAGGGTTTCCTTTTCGAAAGTGGTTGAGTTATTGCTTCAAGGTTTTCTGATTTGAGAGTTGAGATTAAAACCTTGTTTTATTAGCATTGTTGTTGAGATCATTGGTTGAGTGAAGTGTTTGAGTTAATGCTTCAAGGTTTTCTGAAATTGAGAGTTGTGATTAAAACCTTGTTTGATGAGCATGGTTGTTGAAGTGAGTTGTTATGCAAAGAACTTGAACTAGGGTTTGAAAAGATCATGAGTATCATTGTTATGTGAGATTTGTTGTTGAGCATTGTTGGAAATATTTTGAGTTGGATGATACATGCTTGGACTAGGGTTTGTGAGCAAGAGTTGTTTCTTGAAGTGATTGGTTGAGTAGAGTTGATTGAGCCTAGTCAAGTGGATGTATGAAGTGATTGTTCAAGTTCCATAAAACAAACTATTCTATATTCTGATTTGAGTTGAGATTGAGTTTTGAGAATAGAACATATTGAGTCTCTAACAATTCTCTTTATGCTTCTATGAGATTGAGTTGAGAAAGTGATTGAGTTTTGAGTATAGAACATATTGAGTCTCTAACAATTCTCTTTATGCTTCTATGAGATTGAGTTGAGAAAGTGATTGAGTTTTGAGTATAGAACATATTGAGTCTCTAAAAATTCTCTTTATGATTCTATGAGATTGATTTGAGTTGAGAAAGTGATTGAGCATTGAGTAAAGAACATATTGAGTCTCTAACAATTCTCTTTATGTTTCTATGAGATTGGACAAGTTCTGTGTGGACTTGTTAAGAGATTTGAGGTAAGTCTTTGAGAAGATTGTGAGAAGGTTTTGTGTGAAGCTTGAATAAGATTTGAGCAAGTTAGAGTGGACTTATTGAAGATTTGGACAAGTTCTGTGGGACTTGTGAGCAGATTTGAGCAGGTTCGTGTGGACTTGTTGAGTATATTTGAGTAGGTTCTCTATGGACCTATTGAGAATGTGTTTGGATTGAGATTGAGGTTATGTGGACCTATTGAGCAGATTTGGATAGGTTCTATGTGGACTTGTTGAGCAGATTTGGATAGGTTCTGAGTGGACCTATTGAGCATATTTGAGTAGGTTCTGAGTGGACCTATTGAGCAGATTTGTGCTAGACCGATTGGACTGTGTTTAGTGTATATTTGAGTGGACTTGTGCTAGACCGATTGGATTATGTTTAGTGCAAGAGTTGAGAATATTTGTGCTAGATCGAATGGACTATGTTTAGTGTATATTTGAGTGAGCTTATTGAGTAGACTTGTGCTAGACCGAATGAACTATGTTTAGTGCAATATTGAGTAGAGTTGTGCTAGACCGACTGGACTATGTTTAGTATATAATTGAGATAGAGCTTTGGAGGTGATAGAGTAGAGAGGATAGAGTCTCTTGTGGATAGAGATCCATCAGCTAGGTAGTGAGGATAGGTCTTCTGAGTGGGGATAAGAGTCTTCAGTGGAGAGAGATCCACAAGCTAGTGTAGTGGAGGTAGTCATCTTCTAGAGGATCACCAACTAGAGTAGAGGAGAAGGAGTTCTCCTATGGATAGAGATCCACAAACTAGATTTAGGGGATCAACATCTCCTTTGGATAGAGGTCCATAAACATTGTAATTGGGAAGGATTCCCAAGAGATTATTTGAGAAATATTTTCTCCGTGGAGGTAGCCATATTTGGGTGAACCACGTTAAATTATGGTGTCTCTATTGTGTATGGTGTTTTGTGCATTGCTTTGATTACTTCTATTGATACTGCTATCTATACACTGCATAATATTGATTTGAAAGAAAAGTAAAAAGTGCTCTTATACTGTTCACCCCCCTCTCAGTATAAGCTTGTGTTCTTCACCTATAAATATCTCGATGTACTCCATAATGAAGGTTCGACTCTATAGCAATTTTCCTAGATGTATGTTATGTAATTTCTTCAAATTAATAAAACTAAAATTTGTTTGGCTTTAATTATATTTATGACTAAAAGTTTTTATGAATAAATATTAATGTTTTAAATAATCTATATTACACTTGTGATTAGTCTATTATGTTAAAGTGAATTTTTCTCTTTGGATCACTATTAGATTTCTTTTCATTAAGTATTTAAAATTATTGGAACATATAATTATAGTTGAATAGCTCTATCTTGTATTTTATAATGGTCAGTTTATTAAGTTTCAACAAAAGTTAATTGTATTAGAATCTTTTGTAGTATGTGTCCAATGTTGTTACGCTATACCCTATCCATATTTTAGCAATTTTTCTAAACCATTACTCCTTTCTAACCCTTCCATTTATCACTTTTATCTTAAACCCCTATTTTGATTTTATAAGTTTTCCAAGGATCTAGTATTCTTTAAAGGTTGAATTGAGATAACTCTCAGTCATCCAATATTGGCTACAATCTAGGGTGCTCTTCATAGACTTGAGTAGATTTTACACCAACATTTTTTGGAATACCTCATGGGATGATTCTATCCATTCATCTCATTTACCTAGAGGACTCATGATTTGGTAAACAATAGCGACATCATAAGTGGAGAATGCATGTTCTCCTAGTGACTCCACTGATAAAAGAAGATAAATTGATGGCTCCACTAACAACTAAATCTAGAATCACCTAAAGAAGAATATTGTACATTATTACCATAAATATATTCTCATTTACTCAATCAGGATCAAAAAATTATATCTTGCTTAGGTTAGCACTAGTTCCCTCAATATCCCAATCCTCCTTGAAATCCCTAACGCCTCTCTCAAAGCTCTTCCATTTTAAAATGGTAGTGAAAAGACATATTATGAGCATTTTTAAGATGTAGCTACCTAGCCACCACATATAATATTATCTTTGAAGATGCAATGGTTATATTAATAGTTCAATATTTTTGAGGCAATGTGTTACTATGGTATCATTCTTTGGAAGGCAAAAGCATTAGTACTTGGGTGGAACTAGTCAAATATTTCATATCCAAGTTCGATGACCCTAAAGACCCATTTTTTCTACCCATCCAATTTTTATTTATTCAAAGAGATCCCCATGAAAGCATTACTAAATTTAATATCTGATGCAAAATAACTTACAAAATAATCCCCTAAGAAATACAACCATCTCATGATCAGGTTTATATTTACTAAATTCATGTCTTCAACCCTAACTTGAGTCTTCTAATTTAGCAATCCAATGAAAAACTATTCCCACATATTTTTCAAAAGGCTATAGTAGCAAAAAGTATGCTTATCATAGCTAGAAAACTTCCTCTTGTAACCATCATATGGAAAATATTTCAAGATCATCCAATAGTCCATAAGTCCAATATCTAAGCATATTCTATCCATAGCATTATAAGATGTTGGAGTCATATTCATCCCCTTCATCCATGATGGTTTTTACTCCTACAATACCTATGTTATAATCCTAGAAAACACAAGAGCTAAAGGCCTTAATTCACTAATTGACTAGAGAATTTAATAGAATGGAAAGGCAACATGATGAGGAAGGTCAAAATAGAACACCAGAGAAAGTATATCTCAAAGGATCAAATGATGTGTAGTAATGACACCAGTAGATAAGAGTAATTTTACACTCTAGATATGTGTAACTCTTCACTATTCAACATAAGTTATGGATATAATAGTTGTCACTCGTATCTGCATTAAAATATAACTCCAATAATGGAAAATATGGTAGCTCTTACAATGAATTTAGGATAATTCTTCCTAGAAGAAAGAATTCCCGCAATTTGTCTAGCAGATATGGGAAAGGAGTTCAACACTATCCCTATGTTAGCTCATGTTCAAAACATCAAAAATTTGAAAAATTAAGAACATGACAAAGGAAAAGAGTTGAAAAAAATATCGTTTTTATAAAAAAATCAACAAGGAAATGAAATTCTAGAGCCACATGTTAAAACATCAAGTCTTGAAACATGGCAATTAAATCAACGAATAATTAAAGCCTATTGAAAGTTGTATTTTTTGGCCATGACTTAGATACAAAGAGTGAAAGTAGTTGAACAATACCAAAGTTTTTTCAAATCATCAATCCTAGAACCAAAAATCATTAAATGAAGCAAGAAATGACCACACAATAAAGGTAAAAGGTATGAGGATAGATTTGTTGCTTTCAAAACAAGTGAACTTGGTCAAATTGGTATTGAAATGATCAAAAAATAAAAATTCTTGAATCTGGTAAGCAAAAATCCATTTTTAAGTATGAGATAAAAGTGGACCTCCCCCTTTTATTTATCTCTCTACATTGAAGGTTGGATGATGCATAATTTCTTGATAGATTCAAAAATTGATAGCATAATTATGCCCTAGGAAATATATAATGATATGGTCTTAGATTACATCCAATTAGAACCCATGTTGTTGTATCTTAATAGAACATGAGTCAGGGTAGTCAGTCTTGTAAAAAAAGTTTTGATATTGTTACATGGGTGTCTAGACCTTATATTTCTTCAATATGTAGTAATTGCATATATACCATCCTTATTTGAGATGTTTTTATATAAGGAATGTTTGAAGCAACTAGGAGGATACCTATTCCTAGATCATATCCATATATCCATTTCTTGCATCTAGGATTTAGTCTAAATATTCAACAAAGGTATCAAGCCATACCATACAAAAAGATGTCAGAAATTAAGGGAAAGTCCAAGATAAAAAAGACTTCAAAGACACATATATAAAATTAGTTGATTGACCAAAATAAGGATAGATCATGATGTGTCATAAATCTACATAGAATAATAAAAATCTTGGAATAAAGTTGCCAAGTTTGAAAACACAACCAAATCCAAAATTTGATAACAAGCCTTTCCAAAGCTTGGGGAATCATGGGCTACATCAAAATTGGATGAAATATCTAGAGAAGCCAATGTAAATCTAACATATGATAGAAGAAGGTGAAATGAAAAAGTCAAAAAAGATGATAGATATACTCTTGGGAATTTTGCAAACAATTATTTTTGGTCTAGTATATAAGAAAATGAATCCCCATGACTTATTTCATCTAGAATAGTCACTTGTGTTAATATCCAATATTATGTGTCAGTTAATCTTTAGAATGAGTTACCTCTCAAGCTTGATCAAATTCAGGGTCTAGTTGATGTAATTTATGAGTTACAAGAAGTTTACTAGAGAGTGCATCTTAAATTCAATGCTATATTGTTTGGTCATTATAGATTTTGATGAAAATGGTAAAATTCATTTTCACCAACATGAGGGGGTATGCCATAATTTTGTGTAAAGTAATTGGCATATAAATAAATCCTACAAGAGGCACATTTTTATGAAAATAAGGTTGACTAGCTAGAGGAGTCATAGAAATAACATTAAAGTAGTGCTTTGGTAAGAAGTAAGGCAACTCACATGTGAGAAAAGTATTGAAGACAAGAGTAGATTGTGTAGTATGAATGAGTTAGCCACAAGATGATGTCTTCTCTTAGAAATATCCAAATAATAGAGAGAAGGAGAAAATGTAAAATTGACAATATAATAATGGATCCCTTTCAAGATCTATATATAGTAGCCCTCACCCTATAAATAATAGCATAAAGGAAAGAGAGATACTTTGAGAAGTTGATTGGAATAATTAGAGAAAGTAGTCATATTCTGAGGGGAAATCTTGCTTGGGCCAAATTTGAGGGTTGTTCATGGTTATACACTTCAATACATAGTTGCAAATATTAACTGAACAATCTTCAAACTTGACCAGAATAGAGTTCTTCTAAGAAAAAAATGATTTTTTATTCTTCTTTTACTATTGTTTGAACCCTTGTCATAATAAAATAAACACTAATATATATACCAAACAATAGTAAGGTAAGATAACAAACTCATGAGCTAAAATAGAACCTAAAGCATGATAAAAAAGAAGGGTCACCATCCCTAGGTATCATTCTTTCCATATTTCACTTATCTTCACTTGTCACATCACACCCCCTAGAATATCCCCATTTTCCCATACATATTGCTTTATATCCCTAGTTGCACTTTACACTTCCCATCCATTCATTTCTACATTTCATCCCTTATAACTCCATAAACCAATGGATAATACAATTAGAGCTTACTAGCAGTAAAACATACTCTAATGCCATGGTGGAACATGTGCTAGATAAGAACATAACACATAAAGCATGCTACATGAAACTTCATCTTATCGATGATAAAAAAATACATAAAGTGATTGGGCTAGAAGAGACTAACTGGTGGTAAACTATTAAATGTGCAAAACAAATAAGCATGCAAGTAAATTTCTACACATGGTACATATTTTTTTAGAAAAGTGACATATCAGAAGATGATGATCCACAATTATTGTAGTGCTTAGCTAGCATTATCTCCTTAGTTTTATATAAGTTTTTATGGAGCTAAACTAAAATACAAATCTAAGTATATTATTCTTAGTAGATCCATGTGTATCCTCAAAGCCTTGATATGCTACACAAACACTCATGACATAGAGGATAAAATCCTCTATAATTTCATCAAGAAAAGAAAGGTGTAAGGAAATGTAAGGCCCTGGCCTATGAGCGCCTAGAATATTTACCTAAGTCAATTTATCTGGGTCTAAAACAACTTCATATTATGGATGACTATGCTCATGGAAGTACCATTTTTATAGGTGATACCAATATATAGGTATCTCTGATCCTTATCCATTCTTATTTCCTTAAAATATTCCTCTTTATCCCACTTATCCATATCTAGTCTACCTAAATATCTCTACATCAACTCCAGCCACTCCATATTTCAATATCCATGATTTTCTTGCTTCTTATAGTCTTCTTACCCCATATCCTTATTTCATAATCCATCCACATGCTAATATTATAGGCCATGTCACCCCATAAGTCCTATATCTTTGTCAAGTTATATTATAGATCCATCCTCCCTTAATAACTCCATACCCAATAAATAAAACCATCTAGGTTTATCATTTTTTGAAAACATAAATCCCTAGGAGGCACCAAGAATGTAGGTTAAAAAGATGACATCATGATAAATCTTGTTAAATCAAATTCAAAGAATTGAATGCATAAAAATTAGGCTATGTCAAAAAAATTAGAGCAATGCAAAGTGTAAAGTTGATTAAGTCTAATAAAGTTTTGACAACATACAAACCCAAGATTGCTCAAATTTGGGACTAATATTAGCCAAGAACATCAAGTGTACAAATCCAAAATTGATCAATTCTTGACCTTCACTAGGAATGATGTAAGAAAAATATACAACCAAGTCTAAAATCAAGAAAATATGGGTAGTTCAACTTTAGTCTTGCATCAAGATGTTCATGTTATTTTATTCATAAATATGTTCATGAATAAAATGGCATGAACATATTTATCATCTCTATGATTTCTACTCACATCATATTCATTCTTTTTAAAATATTAAAATATTGCTAGCTCAATTTTAAAGACTATAAACATCAATAACTTTTTAATAAGTTGAACAAAAAATATGGGCATTACATATAACTATATATATTTTCTTTAGGTCAATCTAATATGGTTCTTAGTGATTTGTATATATAATATAAATGAATTTAGTTTGACTTAATAGTATTTGGTAAAGGGTAAAAATATATTAAAGTAATCAATATTTTCACATCAAATTACCCATTTTACAATGATACGTGACATAAGTTTTAACAATATGATCAACTAAGTATGTTGTGTAATCTCATTTAAAATTTACAAATTAAACTCCCTTAGAAAGTGGAACTAGATCTCAGATGTCATTATTCGAGAAGTAGATGTAAATAATATACCACAAATGATTCTCATTATAGATGTACTTTCATCTATAAAATTCTTTGAATCAAGAACCTTTAAAATTTTGGTAAGTATTTCTAAAGTGTCTATTTTAGTTTAAGTTTGCATAGTGCAACAAATAAGGTAAATATAATGAGCAACATTTGGATTCATAAATAATGCATTAGTTTTGTTTATAAACCATAACGCGTTTTGGAGGATAAGAAATTAGATATTGCAATGAATATAAAGATAGACAAAATAGATCAAGGGGCATTAGCTCAATTGGTTAGATTCCTTAACATTTAAGGAGGAGACCAAGGTTCAAATATTGGCAAGCAATACATGGGATAATATCCAAGCTTAGTTGTAATACCACTATGTGGTGATGATGTAATATAGGTTGGACCCATTTCAATACCACACAACCAATTGAAAAATATAGGTAAAATAGATTACATAAAATCAACAAACTCTTAAAAATGATCACAGTCAAAATTACTGGAGATATTAGATGGAAAAAAAGATGAAACTAGTTGAGGATAGGAACATAATGAAGGTATGTCAATCCCAATCTGGGTATGTTCATTAACTTGAACCAATTATGTAAGTATAATATTATTATCATCGAGAAAAAATATATTATACCTATGATAATATACCTTATGGTTACCCATATGAATCTTAGGAGTCATATCTCTTTGCTTATCTTATGGAATATATGCCTACTATTAAAAATGGCTCAAAAATAATAAATAACTAGCATTTTTACACTAATACCCTTATAGATTGACGTTTTTTTATCTTTATGGGGTTTCAATTTTAAATACAATTCAAAAGCAATTGTATTATTCCAAAATAAAAGGATCACATCCTTATTACACAATGCAATTAATGAGGATTAATATACAATTTTTGTGCTTAGTTTGTTATGTCCATTTGGCAAATTATTTTCCTTGTTGTGCCTAGTTGGATAAATTATTTCTCACAGTTAGGGAAGTTCAATGTACAACCAAGTATTGTTTGATTATTTATGCTAGTTTATTATAACTCCTCAAGCCACCTAATCATGTTTTAGTTCCCCTTTATAAGCATATTTAAGACCTCCTCTTATTAGTAATAGGTAACCAAATTCAATGTCATACCACTACTATCAAAGTAGTTTCAATCCTTATAAAAAGTTTTAGTTGTAAGGATTTTTTTTTTTTGAGTTATTCATAAAAGGTTTGAATTGATAGAAATAACCTTAGGTAGATCTTTATCTTCATCCCATAAGCTGACTCTCAAGGTAGGTGAGCTCAAATTTCTTAACAACTTGGTAACCATCCAAATGGTGCTTTATAATATTATGGTGGATTGAAGCAACTAACTTGGGAAAATATCCATAGTGTTTTTGCAGATGGAATACTAGAAAAGAAATTACAATCTTTTTTCTCAAAGCTTAATCCTTGGGTGATAGCATTTTGGAAAGAAAATGACTACATGTCATTGTTTTTTATACTATGGGTACTTACCTAATTTCAAAAATAACTAAATAAATATTGGGGCTTGAAATCCATGGACCTGTTGTCCAAAATCCTTAAGAGTAGCATTTTGATCTATAGAAACATTTGTGATATCTTAAAAAATCATGAAAATTTGAGTAACAAAAATTCCTAATGAATTTTGGTGGAAATTTATGTCTCTAAGAGCCCACGATCACAAAATCATGAAAAATAGTTTGAGAAAAGTGATGTTTTGAGACAAGAATTTATTTATATATGATGTTAGGTCAATTTTTTTTGAAAAATCAAAGGGGGGAAATGTTTTTGTAGTGATTGTTGGGGGGAATAATTTTTTCAAGGTAGAAAATATTTTAGTGGGTTGAAGGTTTTTTCAACAAACTATTTGTAACATGTCCTAAGGTATATTGTTGAAAAATATTTTTAACATGGCCCAAGGTATATTTTTGAACATTTGGGTACCCATCCAAATTTTATGCATTGCATATTAAAAGGCACATTGTTGTCTAATTGGAATCATTTGTGTTAGCAATGTGATTATACTTGTCTTCCATTCCCAAGATTTATTCATCATTGTAGTGATAACCACGTCACAATGAGTCTAGGAAAGCAAACAAGGACATGATTTAGAACTCCACATTCTAGGTTGTAATAAGGAAAAATAAATAAAAGTTAAGTATTTTCTTGGAGGAGAAAAATTTAATATTTGCCCTATAAAATTGTGGAACTTGATATGGTGATTTATGCATGCAAATTTGCATAAAAAATCCTACATATTTGTTTAATAGATGGCACTTCTAGATTTTGTATTTGAATCATATTTCATGCTCAATGTTCCTGTGGTAATATGAGGAAGAAATATGTTCTACTCATCCCCACCTCTATAGAAATTTAATATTTTATACCTTGCATGCTAAAATATTTTATCATAATTTTAGTACCATTAGAAAGTAGACTCATAACACTTTCCAATGATATATTACATGATTTGCATCATGAGAAGAAGGTTTTAATTGTTTAAAATTGGTAAATGGTTCAAAATTACAATTGGTGATAATGATTTTCACCCTAATGAGAGTTACAAACTTCAAATTCTTGTAACTTTATCATTTGATGGCCAAATTTATAATACAACCACTCATTTTAGGTGTTTATCCCATAGTTTGGACACACCTGCAAGGTCATAATTGGTGTAGGTAACCTAAATTTTATTATTGGGAGACCAAATCACCCTACCTAGTGATAACATGTAATATGTTGACCACTACACTTGCAAAAAAATGGTGAAGTTTATCGATGTTATAGCTAGATTAATCCAAATATTTAATGACATCTCAATATGTATGTCCTAAGATACCAACAAGACAAAATATGAAGTTAAGGTGTAGATTGAATCTTGTGATCTGAAGATCCTTGCAAGTTGGATCTTGTACATGGATACATAGTTAAATTACAAAAATGTTATAAAAGAGAACAAGGTATTTCTAAATTGAAGCTAAGTGGCATGGTCAAATTCCTAATTAAAAATTATAAAGAGTATTAGAGTCCTATCAACACATGGTATTTGATTGTTATAGCTCTTAAGGACACATTATTTCCATCTTATTACTTAGAACATTTGGTCATCAAATGGCTTCACTTTTGACAAGCGCATAATATTTCCATCAAAGACTACATGTATGAGTTCCAAAATTGGCTAATCATGTTGAATATGAGAGATGATGCAACAATGTTTTTCTTGAAATTGAAGAGTGGATTATAGTAACACTTGTATTAAAAGGTAAAATATTTGACCATTGACACACTTGATGCAACACTCAAACAAGAACAATGATAGAATATATTTATTTTGCTAAGCATAGAGGCCAACATTCTTCTTTTTCTTGTCAGACCATGATATCATTATTTTCAAGATCAACATAGTCTAAGTAAAAAGAACATAGTCATTTTCTTCTCCAACAATAAAAGCTTCTTATTTAATGAGATCTTCTTTATCTTCACAAAGAAGATAAATTTTTTCTCATCCACAAAATCAATCTTCTTCTTCTTCTTCTTCTTTTGATTCTAGGAAATCCAGTAAGTTTTATAATCATTGTAAAAAGTCAACAAATGTAGGTTCTAAGTGTTTTCACTTGAATTAGAAGACCTTGATTACATTGTCTTATGATGATAAAATGAGTGATGTCATCATTCACTCATGCCCACATCACACTTGACTTCTTAGTATATTGTATCTTTGATAATGGTTTATTTAACTTAATTATAAAATCCATAGTTGAAAAATCAAATTTATTGATGGATCCTCATCCTTATCCATATTCTATGGATGGAAGAATATTTGTTCATCCACATTGATTACACACACATGTAATACATCTTTTGATTTTGGTCTAAAGTACATGGATAAGGTTTTATTTGAAGTGACTAATATAGATTGTCATGGATTATTTCTTGAAAAACCCTATTAGTATGATAAGAAATTCTATTATGATACCTATAATCCTACAAAAAATGATCAAAAGTACCTAATAAATATCACTACAAAGATAACAAATTTGGTACTCACTTGTAAGAAAGCATGCAAAGGAGCCACTCAATCCAACATCACCATGTTTTGGTAGGTGATAAAATAATCTAAAGCAAGTGAACAAAATATTCCATTGAGCATGTAGATCTTCGATAACTCTTTGATTTGTTTCAATAACCCAAAGCACTTATGATCCTACAAGAGTAAAAATAAAATTGAAAGGAGAATTTCTTTATTTATAGAGGAAATTGAAAGATCAAGTTGAGAAAACAGAATTAAAATAAGATGATGTCATCCTCTTATCTCAAGTTGGATCTGTAATTGAGAAGATTAAAAACCTATAGTCAACGGTTTGTGAATTGAATATAGACAAGGAGAATAAATCTAAGGTTTGATTTTATGATCATGAGCACAAATAGAGACTAAAGTTATATATTATGAGATTGAATACCTAAACAACCATATATAATTTGAGAATAATCTATTGAATTTGAATACCAACTTGTATATGAACAATTGAGAACTATTTAATCCTTGCTCAAAAATCTACAAAAAGAGTAGTCTAGGTTTTCTACTATAAAGAATAGTTTAGTTTCAAATGTGAATCAAATCCAAAGGGAAAAAGATGAGATTCATAAAAATGAACATTGTAAGGTAAAGCCCCTTTGATATGAACCCTACACACTACTTCAATAGGTGTTTACGAATGCTTCTCAACTTAATATTCCAACTCACTTGGGAATTTATAATGTGAATCATGAGCTTCTCAAACAATGCCATTAGTCAACATTGGAGTTTAAGCTTTACATCAACCATACTATAGATGTTGTTCCTTGTATCTTTTATTTGATATAGATTAAGTTTTCAACACACTCTTTCTAGACTTGACATGGTTTAAGACAAGGACAACTTCCTGATCAGGATTGATGGATTTCTAAGTATCAAATATATTTGCTATTTACTTATATTTTGAAAGAATTAGATTTCAATGCTTCTATTGTTTGTAAGGATGATGAGGATTAACATATAATTTTTTAGTTTAATTTGTTATGATCATTTGGGTAAACTATTTTATTTGTTGTGCATATTTGGGTAAGTTGTTGTGCCCACTTTGGGTAGTTTAATTTGTTACCAAGTTTTATGTTAGGAACCTACTATTGAAATAAAGCTCACACACACAAAATACTAAAATAAAACTGAAATACATTCAATAATAGAATAATATTATGCAAAAAGTAATTACGGAATTGAAACAATCTCACAAATAACTCAGAATTGCAGGCCTCTTCAAGGGGGAAACCTCCTTCAGTATTTCATTAACTTGCAAAAAGATGCTTTTTACATGGCTTCATAGCTTTTTAAAGAAAAACTTCATGCAAACCCTAACCCTAGGCTCGAGAGTTGGCTTACATGCAAAATGCCACTTGAACTAGAATATTCTACCAAATGTCGGTTACAATATTGATAACAGTTACATCAAATGGCCCTACTTGGCTAGGAGCATAACATACCACGTACATTACAAAATAACATTAATATGGGATCCCCCACGTTGGAAGTGGGTCATTACATAATAATGGAAATTACAAAATAATGTTAGGATGGGATCCTAACATGTCCTTCCCTTTCAAAAAACTTTGTCCTCAAAGCTGAAGGTGAGGAAACTAGTGTTGGAGCTGATGGAGAGATGTAGCATATTCTGGTTGGAGTCCATACCACTAAAAAAGGACTTCAGTAATGGTGTGATTACAAAGAGTGCGAGTCCAAAGATCCAATAGTTTTTTGGGTTCAATTAGGATAAATCCTTATTCATATAACTTTGGGAGTGCAGATTGAACCTGTACCTAATTTTCCACCACCTTTTTGAGAGTAGAAACATGAAAAATAGGATGGAGCTTGGATGTAGGTGGAAGAACCAATTTGTAGGTGGTGGCACCAATCCGTTGTAACACCTGATAAGGCCCATAGTACTTTGTATCAAGCTTCTAGAATCTACGGAGTTGGAGGGACAACTAATTGTATAGTTGCAAACAAATGAAGACCATATCACCCACATCAAAACTACACTCAGAATGGTGTTGATCAGCCTGTTGGTGCAACCGATTCTGGGATGCCTCCAAATCTAGCTGTAGTTGATAGAGGACATCAACATGTTGACTGAGAGTAGGATAATTTTTCACAAAATACCCTGACTCTTGGAAATTGTGACACTATATGATTGGCCTACGTTCTGAATCATAATGCAAATGACTTGCACTCCTTGTCAATTTCCTTGACATGGCTTACCTCCTCTATAATTTTTCTTGTAACCACCACTACTTGCACCTTTTCGATTCCATTGGACATTTGGTTTTTTCTCACTCCCTTGGATTATCAACATTTTATGCCTTACCTCTTTCAAATTAAATGGACAATTCACTATTTCATGCCCTAACACATCACATATATTACAATATGCACTCCTAGGAAAATTGATAATTGTATGTCCCTCAGTTTTGGTATCGGTACACCATATATAAAGGATAAAACAAATGCTATATGATTTCTCAAAACATTCAATTAGCTAGAAATGTTCAATTGACAATATCTTAGTCTTATCAATCATGCATTATAATAGTTCAATTAGAAATTAATTTATCTCAACCCAAAATATGCAACCAGTGTATCCATTCCAAAAAATATGGTAAAATATTGATTGTACAGTTTGATGACCCAAGTGTATGATTTACCAAACCCTTAGTAGCCAAAGTTACATAGACTGACAATTTTCTAAATTGCATACCGATAGCATGAATATTTTTTCCAATGGTTGTAAAAATTAATTTAGCATGATAGATCTTAATTGTATATTCCTTGTATTAGTACATGACTAATTGTATGGTTTTTGAGTATGCTTATTTGCCATGAATCTGGAATCAACAATACTTGCATAAGCAATCAAATTCCCTAAATAAAATAGTTGTTAAAAATACACTCCAATTTCCATACATGCACACATAGATCTAACTCAATTGGAATTCGCATTACCCATGGTTGCTAGATACAATAAATGTACAATACACTAAAACAACACACATGTTGCAATAGTGAAACATTATGCTCATTCCATTAATTGAATATCCAAGGCATCACATGAGCTTTCAGTATAAGCATAAACACAACATGAACAATCTATACTCTTTCTACAGAAGTATGAATCCCATATATGAACTACACATTCATGAATGACCTACACAAATTGAATGGGGGGCTTATAATTCCTATATAGGTCATTCCAAAATGGTTCTTTAAACAACACATCATTCACAACTACCACCTGCAACTAACATATTTAACCTTTTCATTTAATTTTACTAAGGTCTAATTTGATTTTTATCAAATTACATTTCACATGCATTTCATTCAATTTCCATTTCATTTAACTTTATTTTTCACATACATTATACACTTAACTCAAATTTATACAAGCTCTCCTATGTTGTATGATTTCATTTCTTTTTATTTTGGGAGGTGGATTTGCCAACTACAAAAGAGATGAAGAGTAAGTTGAATTTGAAATGTTAATAGTCTCTTAATAAAGGATATTAATAAGGATAGCATGTGAGGATGTATTATAATGTGAATTGCAATACATTATTTTATACTATAAAGTATTATATTTATCCCTTTTATGTGAATATATTGTGTGTTTATTTTTATGAGTTGAATATATGTGATGCATCCTAGTATATTGTGAGAGTAATTTGAATTTTATATTCATCTTTGAGTATTAAATTCAACTTATTAGGTTCTAGTGAACATAATAATGTAATATATAATATTAATCATTATTAAATAAGATAAATATGAAGTAGGCCATGACTAGTGGTCTATAACATAATTCATTATAGAATAACTAAATGTACATAAAATGGCTAGAAATGCAATAAGAAAATAATATGATATATGGGGTTTTGGTGGTTTAGGATTTCTAACTCAAGGAATTCTATTAGTTATTTGAAAATAAAAGAATAGTATTTTGATTATGAAATTTGGCATATTCATCTTAAATCAACATCTAATATAATCAAATGTAATAGATTAATACGTAACTATGAATGAAAAATATGACTACTATAAATCTATGTCCTTCTATATATGCCATTGTATTAAATCATTTTAATTGATATGCAATTCCTTTATTAAGATGAAATTAAATATTCAAAATATTAATAATGAATGCTATTAAATATATTCTAGGACATGGGAGTATAATATCAATAACTACTTATAGTAGCTTGGCTACAACTTTTAAATTTCTACAAGGAATTAACCCTTAGATGACAAAGGAGAAGGAATTTTGTAGCCCTAGAAGTAGTAGTGTAAACTACTAGTTATGTAAAAATTTTAGGAAAAATGGCCAAGTATGGAACTTCTAATTTGTCAACAAATCAGCGATTCATCCCCAATAATAGTATGACAAAAAAATTTAAAGAGGACTTCAACAAATTTATGGGTATAGTTATGGTCCTTAAATGGAGGAAGGAACAAGATAGTGATTTTGATGATAAAAATTAGATAATTTAACACGAAAATGTGTAGGAGCCTTGGTGGAAGGGTTATTCACAGTGGAAAATATTTGTAAATTAGGGAAATATTAGGATTTTCAAAATTGGAAATTGGCAAATATGAGGACCCTCGACGTCAACCCATTTGCCTAAAATTTTTGGGACCAATTGTTTCTTAGGGTCAATTTGCCACAATATATATCCAAACATAGGCATATTTGTACTCGTCAAAAAGCGCTTTTCGAGCCAGAACTAATGGTGGTGGTTTTATAAATTTAAAAGGTGATTTAATAGGTAAAAATTATCCCCAAAGATGACCTTAATTTTTATGGCTTAAAAATCCCTAAATTTTGGTGTGAATATGATTGATTTGATTTTCTTAGGATTTGCCTTGATTTCGATTAGGATTCACCATTTTTTTACAAGTACATTTCGAGTCCAACCCCTTATGCATAACCCTACTTGGTGGTTAGTGGATCAATAGAAAGTCCCATAAACATTTTTTTTTTATTTGTGGAAAACATCCCAAAAGGGATGCCACTTTCGGGTAAGACCCAAGGAGGCAGGGGTATCCATTCCACCAAAAATGCCCAGGACTCGGACCTGGCCTACCACCTTTGACATACTCAAGGAGCAAACAAACACACAAAACCAATTTAAAAATAAGTAAATAAATAACAAAAAAAATAATAAAATAAAATAAAAAACATGCTCCTTGAGTGTGTCAAAAACAAAAGCACAACCAAACACGCACAATAAGATAAAAGAAACCACAACACGAACCACATAGAAAAACACAAGAACCACATAACAAAACACAAACAAGACAAAAACAACAGAACACTACAAAGACATAACCCAAAAAAAACATGAAAAATAAACACAACCAAAACCTAAAAAATTAAAAAAATAAAATAAAAATAAAAATAAAAAACAACCAACAACAGACAATAAACAAAAACAAAAAACATAGAAAACACTCACACATAAAAACATGAATTAACACAAACAAAGAGAAACCCAAGAACAAGAACGAAAAAAACACAAGAACAATAACAAAAAACATAAAAAAAAAAAACACAAAACAACAAAAACACAAGAACAACAAAAAACAACACAAAGAACACAAAAACAAAACAAAACAAAAGAACCCACCCACCTTAAAAAACTAAAAACAAAAAAAACAAAAAAAAAAAAGAAAAAAAAATTGAACATAACAATGACCTATCTAGACCAGAAGACTATTAAGGCAAGAATCAACAGAGGAAACAAAATAAAGAATAGAATGAGCTAGGGAACTAAAAAAAACTGAATGAACCAAAGAGAAGCAAAAAAAAAAAAGCAAGAAGAAACTAGGTACCTTCAAACTCGGAGCCATCCAAAGAAATGATAGAAAGAAGAGCTTCCCTAATTTGAGAAGCCCACCATCTAGGAGGGTGGCCATAACAAGTAAGATCACCTTTGTCCAAAGCCCAATTAGCTAAAGCATCAACACTCTTGTTTTGATCTCTGACCACATGATTGTAATCAACTTTCAAAAATCCCATCTGGATTAATTGAATCTTCTCAATAATTCTTTTTATTCTCCAATCCACCTTATGATTCTTAGAAGGAGTCTTCAAGAGATTAATCATAAGTTGAGAGTCAGACTCAACTAACACCTTTTCCCATCCAACCTTAGTAGCCTCCTGAAGGCCTCTGAGGATACCATACCCCTCAGCAAGGTTATTGGAAAGAATACCCAAATTCTCAGCAAAAGTAAAAACCAGGGAGCCATCTGAAAGTCTACCAATTCCTCCCACACTGGCTTTTCTAGGGTTCCCTCTAGAGGCTCCATCGGTATTGACTTTTCCAAAATCCTTAGGAGGAGGTTGCCAATTTCTTGTCCTATCCATCTTACTAATACTCACATTCCCTTTAAGTTGGTTGCCCTTAGAAGATTTAATCTTCAATATTTGCATCACTTGATCCCATATTTGGTGGGAGTTTTGGGGGTGATTAAGGAGTTGATGGACTGATTCAACTAAGTTGGCTATGGTCTTTTGCCAAATATAGTGAATATCCTTCCTATCTTGATTAAAAATTTGGTTGTTCCTTTCATTCCAAATATTCCAAAGAAGAATGGTAGAACCCATCCAAACTAATCGCCTAATAAAATGATCAACACCCTCTTGATTAGGCCAATCCCTCCAAAGTTGTTCAAAAGTAAAAAAATTGGACCATTGTAAGCCAAGTAAAGTGGCCATTCTCCTCCATAGCTCAGAGGCTAAAGTACACTCAATAAAAATATGGTTGAGAGTTTCTACATTCTCTTCACACATTTCACATCTAAAAGGGCCATGAAAACCACGCTTCATAAGTTGCTCACCAGTAAGCACCCTACGATGCAATAAAAGCCAATTAAAGAACCTCACCTTAGGCCAGAGCTTTTGAGCCCACAATCGAGAAAATATGTCAGAAGAATGGTTGGGATTATTATGGCATAAGGTCAAATAACCTTGAGCAACTGAATACTCACCCTTAGTAGTGTTGTTCCATCCAAAACAATCTTTTTCATGGGACCAAGAGAGGGATCTCATATGAAGGATGCCTTGGATATCTTGTCTTTGCCTTTCTGGGATTTGAATAGGCCAGTCCTCAATAGGGATCCAATATCTACCAACCTTTGAATTACCAGTATGGTACCGACAGTAATTAGCCACCTTTATCCAATTAGCTCGGTGAAGCTCCTCCATCCAAGGCCTCCAATCGGGAAACTGAGTTATCAAAGGCTTGTGACCATCCCAAGAATCTGTCCAAAAATTTACCTGTTGACCATTATGAATGATCCAAAATAATTTTTTCTTTATCAAATCCTCACCAGTCTTAAGAACTGCTAAAATGGGAGAACCTTTGGTAGGAAGTTGATAGCGAACAAGGTCTTCAGGACTTTTGTTCTCAACATATTTAGCACGAATATTATTGGCCCAAAGAGCATTGGGGTTATGCAACATCCTCCAATATAATTTAGCAGCTAAAGCTTTGTTGTTATTAATAGAAGACCGGAATCCTAACCCCCCTTCACTCTTAGGAAGACATAAAGTATCCCATTTCACCAAGGCCCATTTTCTTTTCTCCTTAGTACCACTCCAAAGGAAACGATGACTGATTTGATCCAATTCTCGAAGAACAACCTTTGGGATATTCAAAATGGAAGAAACATAAATAGGAATAGCTTGAAGGACTGATTTTACCAAGGTGATTCTACCCCTAGAAGAAAGCCACCTGTTGGTCCACTTTCCAATTTTCTTCTTGACTTTGTCCAACAACCAATTCCAATATTTATTTTTTTGCCTTTGAATATTTATGGGAATACCTAAATAAGTGATTGGAAGGGAGGTCTTCTTATATCTTAATTTATCCAAGACCATGGATTCCTGTCTAGCAGAGTAGTGAAAGAAAATAACTTTAGATTTGTCTTCATTGATCAACTGCCAAGTAGCCTTAGAAAAATAGCTAATGATTTGCTTAATATTAGAAGCTTCCTTAACTGTAGCTTTACCTAAAAGAGTAGAGTCATCCACAAATTGAAGATGAGAGATAGGTCTAGCTCCATGAGCAATGGTAACTCCCTCAAGGGTTTTGTTTTCCCTCTTTTTGGTTATAGTCCTACCCAAGCATTCAACAAGAATGATGAATAAATAAGGGGATAGCGGGTCACCTTGCCTAATACCTCTGGAAGCTAGGAATGACTGAGAAGGCCTGCCATTGATAAGAACTAAGTAGGAAACTGAAGAGATACATCCCATAATCCAATCCATCCAATCCTTAGAGAAACCAAATTGCCTCAAAACTTTGATAAGGAAGTGCCAATCCACTCTGTCATAAGCTTTGGATAAGTCTAACCGAATGAACATGGAAGGAGATTTTTGCATATCCATGGAATGGATGGCTTCCTGAGCAAGAACTATCTCATCTACTATTTGACGTCCTTCCACATAACCCCCTTGCTCGGGGAAATAATCTTATGCAAAAGAGGCTTCAACCTTTCTGCCATGATTTTAGTAATGATTTTGAGAAGAACATTACATAAAGCAATAGGTCTAAAAGCTGAGATATGATCAACCTCTTGAGCTTTTGGAACAAGAGTAATATAAGTTTTATTGATAACCTTCAAAATTTCTTTGGCTTTCCTGGCTTCTTCCACCACCTCTAATAAATCAACATGAAGGATATCCCAGAACTCTTGGTAGAACTCAATGGGAAAACCATCAGGACCTAGGGTTTTCCCTTTTTGCATTTTAAAAACTACTTGTTGAAGCTCATTGATAGTAACAGGAGTAGTCAAAATAGAGTTCTCCTCAGAAGTGATAAGAGAAGGGATTGCTTGAAGAACATTTTGTTGTGAAGTTGAGTCAAGAGGAGTAGCAACAAAAATATTGGAAAAGTAATCAACAACAATAGAGTTCATGCCATCCCAAGTATAAACAACATCTCCAGAATATGATTTTAAGGAAGAAATAAAGTTGTGAGATCTTCGAGCTAGAAGATATTTGTGGAAGAAATTTGTGTTTCGATCTCCTTCTTTGAGCCATTGAATTCTAGATTTTTGCTTCCATAAGATTTCTTCTCTTTTTTCCCATTCCTCTAACTGAGTTGTGAGTTTAATTTCATCTACACTTCTCTTCTCTGTGAGGCCATCTAAACGGATTTTCTTATTCAAATTTTCAAGATGAGCAATAACTTCATGTTTTTTTTATGAACATCCCCAAACTCTTTCCAGTTCCAAGTCTTGATTTTGGATTTAATGTATTGCAGTCTTTTGGAAAAACAGAACATCTTAGTCCCATGCCTAGGTTTACCTTCCTTCCACCATTGTTGCACATGAGGTCTGAAGGAAATGTCTCTAAGCCACATTAATTGAAAACAAAAAGGAGAGAAACTCACATTGGTTTTCCACATTTCCACCATGATTGGCCAATGATCCGAACCAACATTATTAAGAGTCTTCACTTTAGGAATGTGACCATGGATTAAGAAATTTTCAGAGAGCAAAAACCTATCCAATCTCTCCATTATACAAGCTAAGCCTTGCCTTCTGTTAGACCAAGTCATAAGGCCATTATCCGGTTGGATATCCACAAGATGGAGGTTTGCAATATATTCGCTCATGAGGTCAGTGCTTTTGTCCAAATTTCTATTTCCCCCCTTTTCTCATCCAGAGAGAGGATGGTATTGAAATCTCCTCCGATCAAGATCCAAGCTTTAGGAAAATGAGAGATAATATGAGTAATATCCTTCCACTGTCTTCTTTTTTCCTCCAAAGAAGTCGGAGCATAAACAGTAATGCAGAGCATAATTTGGTTGGAATGTCTACTTTGAATAGCTATAGCCAACAAACCCCAACTGCCAACCATATGGTGAATAACTACCTCTTTTGGGTCCCAAAGACAAGCAATGCCACCAGAAGTCCCTTGGGAACCGAGGGAAACCACTTTTCCAGTTGGCCAAATTTTACTGGCAATTGAGTCCATATCCTCCATTGACATCTTTGTTTCTTGAAGGAAAACAAGATGTGGATGATTTATCTGAATCATTCTTCTAATTTCATTTTGTTTTGAAAGACTCCCTTTGAGTCCTCTAATATTCCAAGTGATGATCTTCATTAATACCAGGGCTAAAAAATTTGGGAAGGGCATTAATCTTACCTTCCTCTACAAGCTTTTCACCTTCTTTTACCATATGATATTGATTGGTCTTGCGACCTACTTTTTGATTAGAATCCATCTTCAATTTTTTTTCCCTATTTCTTGACTTATTCCAATTGAATCTGAGATGGCTTCTAACCTTGAAGAATGCTCGTACACAGCCAAAATTTTACTAGATGGTTCAACGGAGTCTATATTGGGACCTACATTATTTGAAGTTTTGACATTTGATTGATTTTTTTTTTTTTGTGTAATTTTCCTCCTTTTTTTGTTGAAAACCTTTGATTTGTTGGTTTGTCTCTGAGTTCTTCCCTTCATATTTAAATTGTGTTTCTAAGATTTCAGTTTCCATTATTTCCTCTTCCTCACTTGGGACATCATTTGTGGAAAGGATTTCAAACATATTAGCGAGATGACTTTGATTGATCCTTCATAACTGGTTTTTTCTTAGTGTTCTTCTTCTTAGGTATTTGGAAACCTGCTGAGTTTATATCTTCTTTCTTTTGATCAGGAATTTTATTTGGGCAAGCATTGGCCAAATGACCATATTCATGGCAAATTCTACAATGAAAAGGAATGTTCTCATAGTCCACTACTTGCTCCCAAGTGTCTTCCCCAAATTGTAATGTGATATTTTTAGGTAGGGGTTTGTCAAAATCCATTAAAACACAAATCCGAGCATAAATAATATGTTCAAAATTTTGAGTACAATCAGCGAGTCATCATAAAAGTTCCTAAAGAGTTTCCAATTGAAGAAAAAATAGTAGGATTCCAAAATTCAATAGGGAGGCCAAAGAGTCTAACCCACACGGGAGCTATAGAAGGCATCTCTTCTTCAGTTTTAAATTTAGTATGCCGGGGCTTCATGAAAAGCCCCGCCCTTCCAAAAAACCAAGGACCCCCTTGAAAATTTTTCTCTCTATCTTCATTATTAGCAAATAAAACAAGAAAATAACCATTTGGATAAATAGAGATTTGTAACTCACCTTTAGTTTTCCAGCTTTTTGCAGCCCAGACTTTGAAAGCAGATAGACTCGGACGAAAACCCACGAACCAACAAATTAGTCCTCTTTTTTCCAAATCTTCAATGCCAATCTGAATGTTACCCATATCAAGCTTAACAATAGGAGTTCCATCAGCTGCTTTAAGACATCCTGACTCTATTTTCCTGGGATCAATCTTAGGCATTCTTAGAGGTTTATGGGAAGCCCTAAGATTGATATTAGCATTGGGTTGAGGCTGTCCACCATGGAGGGCATCCCTAAAATTCATTTTTGGGGTTGAGTCTTCAAAATTCTTACCCTTGATAGGGGTTTTCATAGTAGAATTATTTTGTGGGTGCACCTTAGCACCAGATTCACTTGAGATATGAGCCATTTTTTGATCAACTGCTTGAAACTTGTTTCGTGATCTCTTTAATCCTTGCCCTAGACGTCGTGGAAAGGTATGGTTTTCACTTTTCTTTTGTGCAAAAAATTGGAAGTCGTTGTCACTCAAGTTCATAGTATGATCTGTTGAAAGATAAATTTCTAACCCATATTGGATCCCCTACAACATTTCTTGCTAAAATATTGAGCATAAACCACAAAAATATTGGCCGCTAGGGCCCGAAGGCCCTAAAAACCAACCTCTGGAGCTGCTTGCACTCAACCCAGATGAAACCCTCGCATAGCCCCTTGCCAAATATCTCGTTCACACATAGGGATGTGCTAGGATCTGTGTTGCTCCAAATGATATGAAAATTGGTGGAGATGTTCTAGGGTTTTTCAGGCATCTACCCTCAAAATTTTAGCTCAATCCGAGTCCGGATGAGTGAGATATGGCCGAAACGAGTTCGATAGTTTGGGCAGTCCTACGAAAAATGTCCCTCCACAAATATGTAGTTCAATTCTAAAGTCCCATAAATCTTAACTCTTGAGGATGTTTTGGTCTATAATATGCCCCTTTGATTTAGATCACTTAAATAGGAAAATATACCAATAATTAATCAGGTTCATGATGACATGAGTAACATGAACATAAATTTTTGGTGTTCTACCTATAAAATACCCCATAATATAGTAAAATTTGCTATGATAATCTATAATACCCAAGCACTAAATCAACAAGTGTTAGGATACTCTACAATAGCAAAACAACCTATTATCCACTAATCCAATATTTTTTAGTCAATACATTAGGAATCAACCAATGGTAAACATAGTGCTAACATCCCAAATTAATGTGGCACAACCCTACACAATACCTAGAGCATCTAAAATAAGTGGTTATTGTATCACCACTCAAAGCATGATGGTGAACAATTATCCAAATTATTTTCATCCTACTCCATAGGATGTATATTCCCTTTAAATAGAAAAGGAACCTAAGATGAAAAGGAATTTTTTTAGGAATAATGCATCATCGATTCTTATGGAGAAATCCCTATATTTCTATCAAAGGAAATTTCTCTTATGGTTTGATAAAGTCCTTAGAAATGAAAACAAGAATTTTGAATATGATAAATCAAAGGATGAAGAATATTGTGAATCATTTGATCCTTTTGAATATAAGGAGTAAGAGGCCATAGAACAATGTGAGATATTTAGTTTTCCCCTAGGAAGAGAAGGGTCTATAGTGAAAGTAATTATTGAGCCAAAATACAAAGGGTTTGGTTTCCTCTTTAAGGATGTGGTGCCTAAAAATATAACAAAGGAAAATATACAGTCAAATCTTCAAGCATTGGTGCTTCCCTTTGATGAGAAATTGAAACATGCAAGAGTAATGGAAAGAGAAATTGGGTCAAGAGAAGGGGAAAAACATTATAAGATATGAGAAATTGACATATGATACCCCTTTCTTGAAGGTATTTTACTTATTTAAAGATAAAATTTTAGAATAAAGTTACAAAATTTATAGGATTTTATGTGAGATTTAAATCAATGCAACACTTCAAGCACCTAAATTTAGCATCTTCCTGTCCAATATGTTATCATGTGTAATCCTCATAAATCATCAAAGGAATATTAAATATTTTTTCTTCTAGAACATGAAGCATTTAATTTATCTTTAGAGAAAGACAATACTATAAAATAAGTAAAGTAAGTCTACAACCAAAGCATGAGGTATTTCTATCAAATTTTACGTTGATACTAAAGCCTATAGGTGAAATTTGAGAAGAAAGTGAGCCATAGTATGAAACATACAACTTCATTTTGAAGAATGTAAAATTTATAGGGTTTATAGAAATCCCATGGAGGGCATTTTATAAATAAACATGTTATTTTAAGATGAAATCCCAAAAGTATATACTACTCCAAAAATAGAGAAGGATTCAATTATGTCTCCTAAGATTATTCAAGTGTTTATAGATAAATGGGCTATATTGAGTAATAGAGTCTATGATTTAAGAAATGGGGCATTTCTTAAAATGTTGGGAAGTACTACTAAGGTAAAACTTACATTTTAATAGTCTGGTTTTTTTAAAGGAGACATTGAATTAAGTAACAAGAACAATATAATCCACTATTATTGAGTAATGTCGTGTTGCTTGGTGGCATAAAGACAAGGATTGGTACTAATAGATGACATAAAAAATTTGTCATGGAATTAAATAAAATGTGAAAAGGATACCATGGTTGTAGATATTTTAGCACCCTCCCTTACCCCTAACCACTTCATGTTTATAAATAGTATCATTTTAAAGATAGTTAGAATGACATATAAAAAAATAATAATGGGAGGAAAAGTTACTTTGAGTATCCAGATATCAATGTCCACCCATGGTCTTGATTTATTTAGTGAAGATACATACTACCCTCATAGGATGCATTCATGAGACTTTAGTGAGAGAGAGAGAGAGAGAGAGAGAGAGAGAGAGAGAGAGAGAGAGAGAGAGAGAGAGAGAGAGAGAGAGAGAGAGAGAGAGAGAGAGAGAGAGGAATTCCCCATCTCACTTGAGTAAAAATCTTACAAGAGACACTTAGGTTACCATTTCTTTTCATCCATTTCTTCTAATATTAATTGAAGATCCCTCTAAGATCAATATTTCCTTTCCTAAGGCTATTAGGATGAGATTCTAACCTATACATAGAATTATAGAAAGATGATACCTAAGATCTAAATTATTTTTAGTGATATAGGATTTTTATTTCTTCTAACTTTTTTGCCCAATGGATTAGTTAGTCTAATATAGACCTTATTAGTAGTGTAGTCACAAAAATGAATATCAACATAAAGGTTGGTAAATATTCCTCAAGCTATGAGACTTTGGATGACTCATGGAAATGAGAAATAAAGTGATTATAGAACCTAAATGTAGGGTTATGGAATAGAAGTAAGTGTGTATATCAAGAAAACAATGGCAAAAATTGAATTCACTAATGTAAAAGCATAAATTTCTTTCACCACCCTTCCCACAACCACCTTCTCTTTACCTACATTGTCATTTATTCTATTCCCATATCTCTTGTCTATTTACTTTGTATTTATTATTTTATTATTTTTATAATCCCCCTAACTTCTTTTGTTATACCCAATGCACCTCAAATAAGCATATCCCTAGTCTTAGTATCATCAAAGGTTTTCCTAATCATGATGTAGGGTTGTCTTGCATGTCATATCCATTGTAATTTGTTTTTTCATCATTCACACAATCATAAACTATTTCATTGCCCCTAGAACCATTCTTTGATCCCATCATATTTTAAGCATAATTATCTCAAATCATATGTCATAATATTTAGCCCTTTCATCATTCATCACCATTTGATCCTCATAATCATCCATGTTATTATGTCAATTTGTTATCCTAGTTTTAATTGCTCTAATGGTCACTATAGATACAATGATACTCTCCCCTCCAATATCATCAAAACTATCTAAGGTAATCCTCACTATCAAGGAGCACCTCATATTTGATTTCCATAAGTCATTCTCTCAATTGGTGGAAAGAGTCCCCTAAGATAAATGATAGAGAAAAATACTATGCATCATGTGGGATGCAATAAGAAACATTGATCTAGAGAACATAGGTGGAAATAACATCAATATTTGCTACATTCGTGATCCACCATTTCTGGATAATGAAATAAATAAGGTATATATTGGTCATTAAGGCACTTTCAATACAAAATAAGAAGTATAATATCTCTATGGTGGGGTAGGTTGAGTTTTTTTAGGATCAAGTGTGTTAAGACACACGTAGAATTTCTCAAATTATGTCCTTTTGTGCTAAGGCACACTCCAAATATCTCAATACATGTAAGTTTCTCATTAAATTCAATTTGGTAGGTGAAAGAGGAGATAACATCTAAGGTAAAGTACATTGACTAACTTCCAATACAATAAAAAATGAAGTGGATGGGTAGCTTAGATAAGAACATGGAAATCAGTTAGTTAAAAGATATCCTATAAGCAAGGGAAGATCCAATGGTGCAAGCTACCTATGATGATACTAGAATGACAATTAAATAATTGAGAAAGGAGATGCATGAACTACTAAATAAGGGTTACCTTAGGTTCTTTTTATCAGGGACAATTTTGTAAATGCTATCAATGTCATTTATTAAGAGAAATCAAAAGTGGAGGTCATTATAAGAAGATCATTCAACTAGAAATCCCATTATAGAAGTCAAAAAAATAATGAAGATAATAGGGAGAGCCTCACAAATAATATAATATGATGATTAAGCATTGGATGGCAAGGTGCTAGACAATTTGAACATGACTTTTGGTATAGCCTTGTAAGTGCTTTTAAAACTTCTTGTACCAAAGTTGAATACATGTGACCCATGATTTTATAATTTTACTACAAAATTGATTCTAATTTTGAAGACTCTATGACCAAGAATAAGTCTATATGGGATCACTTTCCAGTCAATCTTGGTGTCCTTATAATAGTACATTGGATACTACCTTAAAATTTCTCAAAGGAATAAACATTGGATGACAAAAAATGAGGATTTTCTATCCCTGAAAGTAGTGGTGTGAACTAGGAATTTTGGATTATTTAAAAAGAAAAATGGCTAAGTATGGAAACTCTTGATTTATTGGTAAACTAACGATTTATCCATAAATTAGTCAGTCATAAACTTTAATTCCAATATTAGCATGATGTCATCCATAATTTTTTTGATCTATTGGAATGTTGTGATCCATCAAACCAATGATTTGATACAATAGTAGCCAATAGGAAGGATGAATGACCTAAAAAATATATTTTTATTGTTTTGTTGTTAAAAGTGATAGTAGAAAATTATTAATCAGGGTGAAAAGGGTGAAACCTTTTGCTATAAATAAGAGCCTAGGGTTCATTTTAAATCATCTTGTACATTTGAAAGAAAACCAAAACTACACTCTTTGATTGTAATCCTTATTTTCAACTAATGGAAAATTATGGTTAGCCTTCTTATAAAGACTGCATATTGATTGGTTGGATGTCTCTTTATATGTATATGTGAGTGGTGATGTCTTACATATTCCTATTAGTCCTATTTTTTTTTTTTGGTAAGTTGGAATTATATTACAAGCGGGTTTTAAAAGGATCCCAAAAACCTTCTTACAACAGGCCAAAATACCAAACTGAGGGTTAAAACCCAAATGACACATCCCACCCAGTGGGAGATTCATTACAAGGATGAAGATAAAATCCTGACACATCCCACCCAGTGGGAGACTCATTACAAGGATGAAGATAAAATCCCGTCTAGTGGGAATCATCTGAAGACCACCACAAAGGAAATCCTGCCCAACGGGAAAAACCAACAGTCAAAAAGATAAAATCCCGCCCAGCGGGGACCCTAGCAAATTTAAAAACATTCCCAGCAGGGAAAACAACAGAAAAAATTACAATCCTGCCTCATGGGGAAAAAACCGCACAATCTAAAAATCCTGCCACGTGGAGAAAACAAGCATGTTTAGGAATCCCGCCAAGTAAGAAAGGCATACAAACCCTAAACTAGTATGTTTGAGAAATCTCGCCTAGCGGGAAAACCAGCAAAATTGGAAGATCCCACTTGCAGGAAAACCACAAAACCAACCCTAAACTAGGTGTGAAGGTTCCCTCCTAGCGGGGACAAAAAACCAACAGCAAGGGAAGGTCCCTCCCCACAGGAAACCCAATAGCAATAGGAAATCCTGCAAGCCCAGAATCCCGCCGTTAGAGAAACCAGCAAGAGAAGGCGAACCCGCCCAACGGGAAAAACCAGCAGTACGCCCAAGACCTGCAAACAAACCCATGACCCCCCATCGGGGAAAACCAGCATGCCCTGAACCTGTAGAAAATCCCGCGAACTCGTGGATCCCACCCAGCGGGAAAACTAGTAGCATGCCCAAAAGAACACAACCCCTGCCTAACAGGAACCCCAATCTGGGAAGCAAGCTGCAAAGGAGAGACAGGGAAGCTGTCCCATGAGCGTCCATGACTGAGAAGGATTTTGACGAGTAGAAAAAATAGCGGAAGCCATTGCATTGTAAGAACTTGAGCCCCCATCCCAAGATCAAACCCTGCAAGGAAACAAGCCATTAAAACCACCATCAAGAAAACTTCTAGCCCCACCATTGTCTGTCAGGGAATGGATCCAAGGAGAGATGTAGCTGCATGCATGGGCACCCCCCTAGGACCCAAACAACAAACTACAAAAAGATCCCTGAGATCCATCCACAAGAACAAACAAACCCCGGATCTACAAGGAGATCCCGAAGACAAGGGTTTCATGGGGCGACTGGGAAAACCATCTACGAAAAAAGGTGCCCCCCGAAGCCTAAAGAACGCAGATGAAGATCCCGAGAAACAACCAGAAAACCAGAGCCAACCCTCTTCCAACAGCCCCGAAAGCACACTAGAAACCCGTCGAACCAGGAAACTCAGGGCAAGAAACCACCAAACCCTCCTTGCAGACCAGCAACCCCGTCAAGAGGGAAACCTGAGAAAACAGGGGAACCTAGAAACTAGGCCTGAGAGCCGACCCGGGAGGGGGCAGGGAAAAGGAGAAGTGGGACTGGTCAGTCCAAGGGAACCTGGTGCTGGAGCCATCCCTCCCATGCCCCCCTCCCTCGACTTTCCCTATTAGTCCTATTTTCATAAGCATGAATGCTTGATATTAATTCAAATTATTTTTATTCAATCCCTTTGAGATGGCTTAATTGGTCACACACTAACCTTTCTACAACCTTGTATTTATTTTCAATGTGTCATGCCATCACCTGTAATATTTTATTTTTATATAGTAGATTAGCTTAGTTTATCATAGGTTAGTGGGGATTTGACCTAAATCTAGAGGTCACAGGGATTAACAACTGCCATTTTCACAACAATGTTGAATGTGGAGCACTAGTATGGGCATGATGTAATGATCAAACAACTTTGTAGATCAACACTAACCCAAGGAAGAAAATTTATATAATAAATTTATTTGGGAAAGGAATAATCCACCATGAAATTCATTATAATGCTTATATAAATATTTAAGTTTTTAAACTATTCTAATATTATTAAGAAAAAATGTTTACTTTATTTAGATGTAAGCTTAGGTATTTTATCACAAGATACACCTAGTGTGTTATATCCTTAGTCTATGTTTAAGTATACAATTGTTTGACTTTAAGCTAGATGTAATTTATGAAGAGCAAAAAAGGGTTCAAATATTTACTAATATGAGGTTTAATCAAACTTAGTATACTAGGAATTATGATGAGTTTATTATTTATTTCTTGAAGACTCTTTTGTATTACAACATATAATAATGGAGCCATAAAATTAAAATAACTAAAGGAACAACCATAGGATTGTGCTAATATTTTGATCAAATTAAACTATTAGTAGATAACAATCCTTGGGAGGTTACATATAAGGAGATCATGGATTGGTTTGTATTTTCTTTGAATCATAATATTCAAAATCAAATCCTCCAATGCATGTTTTCTAAGCAGATCAAGGTATTAGAGTCAATTGTAAAAAATAAATTTCTAGAAAAATAGGTATAATATATTATGTAGTTTTAGGAATATTTTGTACGTAAAATATCTTAGGTAAATATTGATTAAAATTATGGTTAATAAAGGAGTGATAAGAGAAACATTTTATAAATACTATATATGAGGTTAGCTAAAATTTTTAAAATTTAAAGAAAAGAAAAGTTATCAATGCTCTTGAACACTACCTTTTGGGAGCCAAAAATGTCTTCTCCTTTGATTGAAAATATATCACTATATGAGTTGATTTTTTTAATATGTAACATCAATAATGTAATTATTATGTTGTGTTTATCTAGTTATGTGTAGGAATATTACATTTTTTGATACATGCAAATGTACCCCATGGCACCTTCATGGTACAAATATAAATATGTAATAGATTAGGATTGAGTCTATAGTTTAGGTGAGTAATTTATATTTACCATTTTATGTAAGTGTCATTATGTAGGAAATGTACAAGTGTCATGTAAGAGTGCAATGTGAAATAAATGCACAAGTGTCATGTAAGTTAAAGTGAAAGATTGTATTGAGAGAATGTGCACAAGTTTCATGTAAGTGTGCAAATATGTAAAGAGAAGATGTTCACAATTAATATTGTATTAGGAGTGCATGTAGGAGATTAAGAGTCATATAGAAGTTTGTAAGTGTCATAAAGTCAAGTGTGCATGTGAGAAGAGAGAAGAGTCTAGTATACAAGTGGTAAGAGGATAAGCCAAAGGTCATGAGAGTTGTCATATGGAGAGCAATAGTCAAGTATGTGAAGAGTCACATTACTATATTTATATAATGGATACAAATATCCATACAATGTAACACTTACAAATATAATTGTAAGAGGAAGAAATAGATAAGTGAATAAAGCTTATATACATATTTTGAGCAATTATTATTGTAAGTATTCTTCATGAATGTACATGAATAGTTTTGGTCATCTATATTCATGTTTAATTTCATTTATTTGCCTAGATATAAATATTACATTGCTCATATATATAATTCTACTCTTCATTATTAATATTTAGACCTTTAATATTATGAATTCTTTATATTGGGACCTATGATATTCTGTGGTAGTAAGGCTTAAAATTCAACAATGGTATCAAAGCCACCACCTACATCTGTGTATTTTTTATAGAGTTATTTTATTAACCACCATAACTTAACTTTTTCCATTCTTAATAAAGTTATAGAAGAGTCTGTCCACTTTGAATGTAGTGAAAATTTTGTCTCTATTTCTAAAAGGTTTGGTTGAGGAGAGATTGAGGGGATATGGTTAAGTCACAATAATTTTAATGCAAGGATCTTTCCACTTGGTTAAGGGAAAATAAAAAAATCCTAGGACTCAACTAAGATATATTGAAGGCCAAATCAAGAGAAAAGATAGACATTGAAAGAACACACTCAGAAGAAAGTTAAAAATTCAAGGATATTCAAAGTCACCCTGATAATATTCAAGATTATCTAGAGAAGAAGAGAAGAATCACTATTGTTGATTTGAAAAATAGCCAACTCAAAATAAATTTGATCATCAAGGACATTCATTGTCACCTTGAAATTGATATTTAGTTCTCTAGAAAGGAGGAGAATCATATTTTTGCTCTTAGGTGTAACCTAAGACATTAACAAATATTTTAGACATTGGTGGAAGACTATAATAGGTTAAGAAGCATCACAGCTTCCTACAAGGATAGAGAAGCATTTTAGCTTCTTGAGTTTAGATATTTGAAGCAATAATATACATCAATATACAGACATAAGAAGAGCATTGAGAAGTACTGAGAAGAAGCCTCCAAAGATAAAGAGAAATAGAGGCATAGAGAAGTTTTGGTTATTAATAAAAATAGAAATATCAGGCTAATTGAAGCAATATTAGTGTTGGCCTTGACAATGTTTTTGAAGAGTTCTATTCTAAAACAGAGAATAATAATATAGAGACAACAAGAAAGGATCATTTAGATATATATATGGTGGATCTATCACCCAAATTGAAGGAAGATTTCTAAGAGGCCAACGTTAAAGAAATAGGTACAAGCAACCTATGTTGAAGTGGAAACCTAAGTTGTGACATAAAGAAGAAGGATAAGCAACTAGTATAAAGAAAAAAGCTTGCACAGGGAAGTCAAAATAATAGAATATAAAGTAACCATACAAGCATACCAAGAAGCGTGATATCAAGAGCAACATTAGAGTACTATCTAGAAGAGACAAAGGTAGTAAGAAAAAAGTAAATCTACAATTAAAAAGGTTGTTAAAATAACAGAGTAGCCCAGAAGGGCACTATCTAGGGATAGAGTGCTCCATTCTCTAGCAACAAAGGATTAAATTGGAACATGTTGTAGATCATAGGAAATAAAATTTGGCCAGCTCCATAGGAGAGGTATTTGACCATCAACATCAAATAGATATTTAACCATCACAAGCAAAGAGATATTCCATCACCATAAATATGCTTGGGAGGATCATGGGGCATGTTATAATATTCCATCACCATCAACCTCATTAATATTTGAGGGTTGATGGTGTAATCTAAAGAAGGGTTTCTAATAAAACCCCATGTAAACATTGATTGGGAGGATCTCATTGGAATTAGCAAATTTGCTCCAAAAGAAATATTCACCCATATGTTCCTCTTTTCTCTCATTAAGACTTAATATTGATGTTTTTCAAAATTTTCTAACCAGATGGATGCTCTAGTTTCAAGATTAGGTTTTTTCAAGTTTTCCAAAATCTCATTTATATTTTACATATTTTTCAAAAAAAAAAAGCATTTTCTTTTCTCTTAAACTTTTTGTTTACCAATAGTGATATTGTTGAGAGGGTAGATTCCTTCACCATTGTGAAAGAAGAAAATAAGAGCTTATTTTTCTTTGGATAAAACCTAGTACCAAATAAGTTATGGGCAAGCTTCTATGCTTAGCAAGACCTTTGAAACACTTAATAAAGTTGAAAAAAGGGTCCAACTTTTCTGTTGCATAGGTATAAGAGGATGGTTTGATTGGTTGTGTTCAAAAAAATAGTTTTCTAGGTCAAATCATAATAGTTACAAGCAACACATCAATATTTTGGATTATATTAAAAATTTTAGGGAGATCCCAATTCAACACTTTTGCCTGTTTCACCTGTACTCAAAATTTTTATTTTAAAAAATCAGCATTTTCTCCTTTTATTGTACATTCAAAATTTAAATTTGGAATATTTCCTAAAACATCGAAACGGTGGTTTTTCATTAATGGGTTGGCACCTGTGCACCTGCGTTAGAATGATGCAAGTTTACATAGGGTGCATAAAGAGGTGGGGGTATAGTTTCTAATTTAAGTTTACTTGTTGCCATTTCCCTTTCAAGCTTGGCATGATTGCTAGCATAGTCCCTTTAAGGCATTGGGACATGGGAAGTGCCATGTTTGAATCGCTCCCATGTCATCTCCTTTTAACAAACGATTAGTCAAAAAATCAATAATTTGATTGAGTGATGATGTGGCACTCATTAATGATATAACTCTTGGTGATGGCGTGATACCTCCTTTGCATAATGGTGATGATATAGCAATAAAACAAATGATGTGATGATGAGTGATGATGTAGCATCCCTTAATGATGTGACTACTAGTGATGACCATGCCACCCTCTTTATACAATGGTGATGACATGGCAAAGCCTAATGTGGTAGTCTGTAATACTGATGTGGCAATTAGTAAGGCTGATGTGGCAATTAGTAAGGTTGATGTGGCAATGAATGCACATATCTTGAGGTAACACATGACAATCAGTACATGTGATATGGTAGTCCATATAGGTTATATGGTAAGATAATGGTAGCTTGGAGGCACTAACACTAGTGACGTAGCACGAATCCTAAGGCATCATGTAGAAAATGAAAAGGATGACACACATGCTAACATGGGGAGCTCCTATTGGGCTAACATGGTGGGTAAAATGCTAACATGGGGAGCTCCTATTGGGATAACATGGTAGGTTATACACCACATGGTGTGTATAAATATGTGTTAAACCAATCATATTCTACAATCTCATCGAACTTGATAAGTAGCTTGCACATTCAAAAACTAACTTGGAAACCTACACATTTTAGAGTAAATCAAGAAGTGACAAGTGGTGAAACTTGATTCAAATATCAAATAGTAAATTGATTATGATAAGCAATATTACATGATTCATCAATACGTTGCATAGTCATTGCACGTTTAGCACCCCCTCAACCACTCACACAAGTTGTAGCCTCTCATTCGTTGCAAGTACCCATTTTTTAAACTTTTTTCAAACATTTTGGAGGTAATTTTTATGATTTTAGGGACAATAGCTTTTACATATAAAATCATTTTAAGTCCCTTTTTTTCAAATTATATGGTTTTTTGAGCTTTGTTGGTGGTGTTCTTTCTAATCATATATATGTAGACTTTTATATTTTGAAACAATAGCTATGGATCATCATGGCCCTTGTTGAATGGTCCCAACTATGCTATATGGAAGATCACTATTGAAGATCTATTTCAAGGTAAATAATTACTCAAATATGTGAATGAGGAACCTTGTTCCCCTTATTTTGAAGAGATGAAGATTCTTTACGAGAACAAAAAGGATGAGGTTCATGGTGTCATTGCTCTTCTATTGAAAATGTATATGACACCTCATTTTAGCACCACCACAGATCCTAAAGTATTGCTGGAGAAATTTCAAGGGATGTATGATCAAATTAATTCCTCACAAATCAATATATTTAGACATAGCTTGCAACCTTGTTCATAAAATCACTTGTACATTTGATGAGTTACTCAAACATGTGAATAAGAAACCTTGTGACACTAATTCTAAAAAGGTGAAGCAACTTTACAAGGACAAAAAGTGTTAGCTTTTGATGTTGGATACTTAATAAGAAATCAACCACAAGACTTAAAATGAGCATGAAATATTGAATCTATGATAATGACAATATACTAAGCAAGAAAAAATCTTAAGAAATTTTTGCAATAACTCATAAAACTACCATTAATGAAAGCTCACAAAAATAGGATCTTCATACAAAATGTGGAGATCTCACGTACTCCATGCTTAATACAAATTCTATATTATTTTAAACTTGTATTCTACTCTATGAAGCAGTTCTACACTGTTTCAAACTTGTATTCTACTCTACTCTACCTGATATTGAAGATGATAAAATGATACGAAAATATCATACTACTTTCTCACACCAAGGCCCAATATATAGTGGGATGTAACTCTTGAGCTTCAATCTTCCTATGACTCTTCAACTTCCTATTCTATGGACTCATGTACATGGACTATGATGCACATTTACATTATTGAATACTTTGCATATTCTAATATTACTTGTGCATTTATTACATTGCATAAAGTAAATATTCAAATCCTAATCTAAAGATGTACCCATGGTGGTGCATTGGCATGTACCAAATAATGTAATATTCCAACAGAAATGGTGAGGCTCTTGATGCCATTGTTCTTAATGTCGACAATATATATGATACTCATGTTAACAACACCATGGATACTAATATATTGCTTGAAAATATTTAGGTGTCGTATGATAAATATAATTCCACAAAAATAAGTGGATTGAATGCTGAGATTGCAACCTAGTTCATGGACTCAATTAATATATCAATGGATTCAAGAAACTACAAAAGGATATTTGAATTGCAACCAAACCATAAGGGAAGGGCAAGAAGCTTTGAAGAACGAAAGAAACCCCGAGTTACTCAATATTGTCCTTAACAATGTGTTTAAAAAATAAGGTAATAGTTGGTTTCAAGACGCTTTATATGTATTTTCCAAATTCTGATGAGGTAAGTACTTTTGTACCATTAGGCTACGAGAAATAGGCATAGATAAAAAAAAAAAGTTGCTAAAGTTCAAAATGACAAAAATCCCAAACAAAATTAGAAACAACACAAGAATCCTTTCAAAAGGTTACTTGTGAGTTTTGCAAAAAGGAAGGACATAAGTCAAAATTCTATAAAATTTAAATAAAAAATTGCTTGCAAAGAAACTTTATAAGTTATTTCTTTTTTAATTTACCTAGTTCATGTCAATGTCATCATGACATCATCAATTTGTAGGCACACCAAATAAAATGAATGATGTCATTATAGCATAGGATTCCATTTATAGATCATGCCCATGCCATCCCATCAATTTATACATAGATCAAATGAAATGGATGACACCATTGTAACATGAAGTTCCCTTTGTTGCTTCATCATTTAAACATATATCCTACAAGCAATTTGGTCATCAAACTTATAGAAACTTATCTCATATAATTATTTTACCATTATAATATAAACCACTCATTATTCTTTACTTATTCGATGTTATTTTGCTAATTTTACTCATTACTATTTTCTTATAATATATTTTAAAAAATCATTCATATATATCTTCTCTAAATTTCTTATATCTCTCGTAACCTTGATATGCTTGACAAAAATATAAAAAATCAATCTTAACATGCTGGAGAAAAGAAACCTTGGTCTTATCCAACTTCAAAGCATGATACACGATCTAGAATCTTAAAAAGAGTATACAACTTTAACTTCTTTTTGTTAATAATGCAAAAAAGAAACCATTATTTTATCCAATTTCAAAGCATTTCAAAGCATGAGGAATGATCTAGAATCTTAAAAAGAGTATACAACTTTAACGTCTTATTGTTAATAATGCACCATAGTTTTCATCCTCTCAAATGTTACAATTTTTAAATTAAAAAAATAATAATAATTAATATATAAAGCTACATCAAACTAAATCAATAAATATTTCTACCTTGTAGAAAACATTCAAAATTTCAAACTTATTAAAACAAATAATTAATTCATGTAATTTGTTTATTTAAATAAAAAAAGAAACATAACTAGATCTACCTTCAAATCGTCATCGAGAGCACAAACAAACATGTCTTGAGTACATATCCTAAAGCTTTGGCGGTACGCTTCTGTCCCTTTAAAAAATCAACCATGCGGTCGCGTCTCCTTTGAAGGAGGCGCCTGTCCTCTTTTTGTGCTTCTACCTGAAATTGGAAAGCTCATCAATGATGAATTCTTCATAGATTGAAGGATAGGAATAGAAAGGAGAGAAGGGATGTGAGAAAAAGTTGGCTATCAATAAAATCTATGCATCTCATTATATTTCTAAGATAATTTCCGTCTAATCTACTCATTTTACAAAAACTTTGAACAAGCTTTCCAAGGCTTTCAATGAATGAGATTATATTTTCACAATCTATTTCCAAATGAGACAAAGAAGTACAATTTGGTACTTGTCAAATGTAAGTATAACCCGAAAAAAATAAGAATCCTCTACTGGCCATTAAGAGTTTCTGTTAGAACTATTCCTACTCAGTTGCATCCAGGTTTGAATCATAGGAAAAGCTGTAATCAACTTCAAATGCTCAACCATCGGATATAGAAATATATTCCACAATGATTATCATTTGCATTAGTAAAGTTGTATACAATTTCTATTATAAACCAAACTGTAAGGTAGAAATAGTCTGAAGAGAGACTTTACCGCCTTATCAATTATTGTGTACTCATCCTCATTGCCAATTTCACAATAGCAGACTTGACACAGATCAGCCCCCCCCGCCCCCCCCCCCCCCCCCCCCCCCCCCCCCCCCCCCCCCGGCCCCCCGCCCCGCGGCGGGCGGCCCCCCGCCCGCCCCGCCGGGGCGGGGCGGGGGGGGGGGGGGGGGGGGGGCGCGGGGGGGGCCGCGGCGGGGGGGGGGGGGGGGGGGGGCGGGGGGGGGGGGGGGGGGGGGGGGGGGCGGGCGGGGGGCGGGGGGGGGGGGGGCGGGCGGGGGGGGGGGGGGGGGGGGGGCGGGGGGGGGGGGGGGGGGGGGGGCGGGGGGGGGGGGGGGGCGGGCGCGCGGCGGGGCGGGGGGGGGGGGCGGCGGGGGGGGGGGGGGGGGGGGGGGGGGCGGCGCGGGGCGGGGGGGGGCGGGGGGGGGGCGGGGCGGGGGGCGCGGGGGGGGGGGGGCGGGGGGGGGGGGCGGGCGGGGGGCGGGGGGGGGGGGCGGGGGGGGCGGGGGGGGCGCGCGCGGGCGCGGGGGGGGGGGGCGGGGGGGCCGGGGGGGGGCCGCGGGGGGGGGGGGGGGGGGGGGGGGGGGGGGGGGGGGGGGGGGGGGGGGGGGGGGGGGGGGGGGGGGGGGGGGGGGGGCGGGGGGGGGGCGGCGGGCGGCGGGGGGGGGGGGGGGGGGGGGCGCGGGGGGGGGGGGGGGGGGGGGGGGGGGGGGGGGGGCGGGGGGGGGGGGGGGCGGGGGGGGGGGCGGGCCGGGGCCGGGGGGCGGGGGCCGCGGGGGGCGGGCGGGGGGCGGGCGGGCCGGGGCCCGGCGGGGCGGGGCCGGGGGGGGGCGGGGCGGCGGGCGCGCGGGGGGGGCGGGCCGCCCCCGCGGGCGGGGGGGGGGGGGGGGGGGGGGGGGGGCGGGGGGGGGGCCCGCCGCCCCGCCGGGGCCCCGGGGGGGGGGGGGGGGGGGGGGGGCGGGGGGGCGCCGCAGGGCGGGGGGGGCGGCCGGGGGGGGGGGGGCGGCCGCCGGGCGGGGGGGGGGCCGGCGGCGCGCCCCCCCCCCGCCCGCGGGCCCCCCCCCCCCCCCGGGGCGCCCCGGGGCGGCCCGGCCGCGCGGGCGCGGGCGGGGGGGCGGGGCCCGGGGGGCCGGGCCGGGGCGCCCCCCGCCGCGGGGGCGGGGCGGGGGGGCGGCGGCGGGGCCGCGCCCGGCGGCGCCCCGCGCGGGGTAACCCCCCCGCGGGGCCGGGGGGGCGGGGGCGGGGGGGGGGGGCGGGGGGCGGCGGGGGGGGGCGGGGGGGGGGGGGGGGGGGGGGGGGGGGGGGGGGGCGCGCCCGGGGGGGGGGCGGGGGGGGGGGCGGGGGGGGGGGCGGGGGGCGGGGGGGGGGGCGGGGGGGCGGGGGGGGGGCGGGCGGCGGGGGCGGCGGCGGGGGCGGGGCCCCCCCCCCCCCGGGGGCGGGGGGCCCCGGGGGGGGGGCGGGGCGCCCCCGGGGGCCGGCGGGGGGGGGCGGGGGGGCGGGGGGGGGCCGGGGGGGGGGGCCGGCGCGGGGGGGGGGCCCCCGCGGCGGGGGGGGCGGCGGGGGGGCGGGGGGGGGGGGCGGGGGGGGCCGGGGCCAAAAAGAAAAAAAAAAGATGGGTGGAAAAATAAAAAAAAAAAAAAAAAAGGTGGGGGGGTGGGGGAGAGGGAGAGAAAAATGAGAGGGGGGGGGGGGGGTTATTGTGTATTATTTTATAAGGGGGGGAGCGGGCGATAAAAAGAAAAATAAAGAAAAAAAAAATAATAAAGAAAAAAAAAAAAAATTTATTTAATTTTGGGTGGGGGGGGGGGGGGGGGGGGGGGGGCGGGGGGCGGCGCGGCTGGGGGCGCGCGGGGGCCCGGGGGGGGGCGGCGGCGGGTTGTGGTGTGTGGGGGGGGGGGGGGGCGGGGGGGGCGGGCGGGGGGGCGCCCCGCGGGCGGGGGGGGGCCCGGTGGGTTTTTTTTCTCGGGGGGGGGCTTTTGTGGGGCGGAGTGTGGTGGTTGGTTTTTTTTGTTTTTTTTTTTTTTTTTTTTTTTTTTTGGGGGGGGGGGTTCTTTTTTTTTTTTGGGGTTTTGTTTTTTGTGTTGGTTTGTTTTTTGTGTGGTGGGCGGGGGGGACTTGCAAAGTGGCTTTGGGGAGTCGTGGAGCAATAAGAAATAAGAAAGATTCCACATTTGGATTATAGGATCATAGACTGGTTCAATGAGGAATCAGAAGCTCTTAGTTGGTTCATACGTTTAATGAGGAATCAGAAGCTCCTAGTTGGTTCATACCTTTAATAAGGAATCAGAAGCTCCTAGTTGGTTCATACCTTTAATAGGGTATAAGAGTTGAAACAATCAAAATTAAAAAAAAAAAATGCAGATAAAAGAGAAAGAGCAGTAACAAGAGTATACCCAAAGGAAAAAGTAGTGATGAAAAAAAATGATTGAAAGAATGCTTCCATGAATTTGTTAATGTCCTCTTTTTGTAGTGAGATTGTGCTCAAAGTCTCTAGTTTGGCATATTTATTCTACATCTTCCTTAAGTGAGTGAATTTGTCAGAAATTGCATGTTAATGTTGTTTCTAATTTGATAAATGAATTTGTTAAAATTCATTTTTGGGTATCAACCAGGAGAGACACCATATCCTTGCTGCAAATTCATTTTCATTTTGAGGTGTCACTTAGAAACACCATTTCCTTGTGTGATGCACTTGGAATATTGGAGGACCAGAAAAATAAGGTGAATGTTGCACTTTGAAAGCATATAGAAAGTTTTGTTTAAGAAATTACAAAAACATTGAAACACATTAAAGAAAGATTGTTGAAAAATATTGATTAATTATTTTATTTGTAATGATTAAAATTTGATAAGATAAAAAAAACAACAAAATTAAGTACTTAAACATTATAAAAACCACATTATAAAAACCACATCTAACTGTTGGAGAATGACCTCGAATGTCGAGACTAAAGAGAATGTTGATGGTTAAGCTTCTTGGAAAAAAAAACAAGAGTTGAAGCTCGAGGACAAAACCTTTTAGTTATAAAGATAAAGCCCGACATGCCTCACGGCCGTATTTAACATGCCCCATGATCTCGACTGTCCAGACTAAAGAGAATGTTGATGGTAACCCTTCTTGTAAAAAAAAAAAAAAAATTATTTATTAAATATAAAGTTAGTTTTTAAGGGAGTTGGCTATAGTTACATTATTTTTTAGTAATTAATAAGTGTATGGTTTAAATCATTATAAGGATTGTTCTCAACAAGTTTATTCCTTTCGTTGTTGACTCGGTGTGATTCGTCTTGTTGTTGACCATGTGTGAGAGGAAGACCACTGGTCGCTCGGGTTTTATGGTCATCTAACATTATTTTTAGTAATTAATAAGTACATGGTTTAAATCATCACAAGGGCCGCTCTCAACAAGTATATTCCTCTTGTTGTTGACCCGATGTGATTCCTTTTGTTGTTGACCTTGTGTGAGAGGAAGACCACTGGTCGTTCAGGTTTTATGGTCATCTAACACTCTATGGAGCCCCTCTTAGGTGGCAAGCAATGTCCTCCCCCATCAAGGTATACCACTATCTAGAGAAAAGCTATAGGAGATTTGTTTTGTGGTCGCTCGATCTCATGTTTGTGTAGGGATTTGAACCCAATACCTCTCAAATGGAGGGAGTTATTCACAATCACCAATGTACCACAAAGAAACCTCAAGAGTTCGTTCTTAGGTGGTCAACAATATCATCTCATCCGAGTATACCACTATTTAGAGGGAAACCACAAGATTTTTTTGACCTCCTTCGCATTGTAGAGGTTCGAACCGTAGACCTCCCACGGGGTCAGGCTTGTTGAGGTTAGAACCATAGACCTCCAAGCTCACAAAGGTTCAACAATAGAACTCTTGTTCAATGGGGACAGGCTCGCCTTCTTCATTTACGCTACTACAAAGATAGATTCCTTATACTAAAGTTGAAAGCTTTTTTTTGTTAACCATTTTATACAAAAAATTTTCTAAGAAAAACATTAAAAACATATAATTAAAATAATTTATTTTATAATATCTTTTAATTTGTCAATGTATACTCACTTAATAAAACCTTTGTTAAAAAATTTTCTCAACCTTTCAGCAAGTAGGATACCCATTAAAGGAGAACGAACGTTTTCAGAGGTAATGCTCTTTGAAGCTCCACAAATCACGAGGAGAAGAATTGTAGAAGTTATAAATTCTTTTAGACATGATATCTTTAAAAATTTATTAATTTTAGTATGCATTATTTATAATGTTTCTAAAATAATCGATTAATAGGTTTCATTTTCTTTTTTAATTGGTTTTGGAATTGAAACATAACCATCTTTAATACATTTGGTTATGGTATGATGATTAACAAGTATTAGAACCAATAAAAAAAAGTAAAAGAGGAAAAATAACAATAATTCAAGGATAAAGGAATTTTTTAAATTCGAATGTTATATGTTTGATTTACCGTTATTTGTTTGATTTACCCAAAATAAATCATTTATTTTAGGAATTTTGGTATAACAAATTTTTACAAGGCTCCTTTTAGGAATCAACAAAAGTGTTTAGGAGAAAATTCAAAGAGTTTTTATTAGCAAAGGAGTAATGAACCTCATTGTATGTATGGTTATGTAGTTGAAGATGATAATTTTGATATTTGAAGTTACTCTTACATCAAGACATCATATGTGGACTTTCATTTTTGACAAAGTTATTGTATGTATGGTGTTAAGATATTTTTTATATTATGTACTTTCTTTTTGAAAGTTTTATGGATATTATATGAGATGTTTGGTTAAAAAGTAGCATTAAGTTTCATTTGGCTCAAGTATTCATAGAGTGGTTTGTCCATTCAACCTTATGTATACTAAAGAATATAAGACCTAAGGATTCATTTTTTAGTGGTTATATATATTTTCAATTGTTCATTGATGATCATACTTGAAGGATGTGAGTGTAATTCCTAAAGACCAATGATGAAGATTTCTACTATTTTAAAGACATTACAACTCATGTGGAAAAATTATTGGTCATCTCATTCATATACTCTATTCAAATTAATTTTATGTTATCCTAATGCAACATAACATTAAACAACAATTGGCAATTACTTACATACCTCAACAAAATGGAGTTGTAGAGAGGTAAAATCATGCATTTAGGAGATGATGCAATGCATATTGATCGATGCCAATTTCGATCCATCATTTTTGGAAGAAGTTGTTCATACTACAATCTACTTGTTGAACAATACATCCACACTTACATTGAATAGTGTCACACCTAAAGAGGCATGGTTAGAAACAAACCTTTTATATCATAAATCTATATGTTTAGATGCATTGCATTCATGCACATTCTAAAGCAAAAGTAAATGAAGCTAGAGGAACCAGAAAATGTGTCTTCATTGGGTATAATAGTGAGTTGAAGGGATATTATCTCATGGATCCAGACACCAAGAAGTTGTATATCACCAAAGATGTGTTTGATGAGAAAAAATATTGTATCTCATCTTCTACGCCATGCATTGTTGATGAAGATGTTTATGAAGCTTGTAAAAATAGATGATGTTAATTTTAATGACGATGATGAAGATTTTTTTAATGGATTTGATGACCCAAGATCATCCACTTTGAGTACCACTCATAGGCCCAAGTGATAACTCATTATAGTTTATGATGTGAATTTAGATTGTGTTCTTGACACATCTATTTCTAGACCTAGAATTTAGAATAGAGTTCAAGACAATGTTAACCTAACCTTGATGAGAACTAAGGTCTTCAATGGTTCATAAAGATCTTGTAACGAAGGTGTGAAAAACTATCATGAATTTTGAGCATCAAGTATTGATAAAGAACAAGATATGGCATATTCTTGATCTTCCACTTGGCAATAAATCCATTGGATCCAATTGGGTATTCAATGGAAACCACAATTATGAAGTCCACATGACACATATAGATATATTTTTCATACATGGTTAGGAGAACAAGGCATTCAGGCTTATCAAATCTCTCTATGGGTAAAAGTAGTTTGTAGATCCTTATAAATATCAATGAACATCTTTTCCAATATGGATTCTACTATATTCCTCTTGATACAAACCTATATTTCAAAATACAAGGAAGATAGGTCATGATCATCATTGTGTATGTTGATTATTTTATCATCACTAGGATTTTAGTGAAGCTGCTTGAAAAGACCAGGAAAGTGTTAAAGTCTTCATTTGATATGAATGATAGTAGGCTAATGGATTATTGTCTTGGATTGAAGATGTAGAAAATTGACAACCATGTGTTCATATCACAAATAAAGTATATCAACACATTGGTTAGTAAATTTTTTATGATAAATTGTAATCCCATGGACACTCTAATGGAAATAAGTTTGCAATTCTCACTATTATCCATCCTTGTAGGTGAATGTAACTCTCTATCACTAGTTGATTAGAAATATCCACTACACCAAAAAGGGTCTTTAAGGGCAATTTTTAATCACTCTTAAAGACCTTTAAGGGTAGTTATTCAACCATCATCTTTGACAACATCATAAAAAAATTACATCATACGATGACGGATAAAAACCACCTCAAAAAATCACCCTCTTAGGGTCTATTAACGCAGTTAAAAACCGCCTCAAAAATATCCTAATGGATGTTCTATTAGGGTGGTTTTAAACTACCCTCTTAGGCCCCTTAGAGGGTGGTTTTTATCATACATCTATAGTATCTGTTGAAATCCAAACATGTATGTTTCTATTGGAGTATTTGCAGTTGTCTTTGCACATCTATCTTAATAGCAATAAAGAATATAAAATGAGATTACTGTGTAATATAACATTTTTTCATATAATAGTAAATCACACTTGTACTATTTTCAAGAACAATGCACATTAGTCCAGAATCAATTATTTGCTTGTGTCATTACCACAAACAAGAAAACCTAGTATCAAATCGAATTTTTTGATTTATCTTATTGATTTTTTAGAGCTTAGTAAATAATAAAACATTGAAATCCCACACTTCAATGTTCCTTGTAGAACCATGACTCTAGTTTTTTAATAGAAGACAGATAGAAAGATACAAACTTCACAATTATAATCCATATTACATACTTACAATATAGATTAAAATCCCTGACATGTGAGCACTTGGATAAGAATAGAGACACCAAAATGCTTTTCATGCAACCTTAGTAAATGAAAGATATTTACTCTAAACCATGTGCCTTAAGGAATTAGCATATTTGAAACCTGGAGATAAATTTTGCATCTGACAAACATTTTTCTAATAAATCATGTTTCCCTTCTCCACAACAATGCTAGAATACATACTGACCGTAATGTCATTATGTTCCATTTGCAACTTGAATATAGGAGGCTCCAACTCCATAATTTCAGTTTTGGTAGGCATTAACATGGGATTTATTGAAACCCAAACCTCTAGAAGTATACTATTACCATGTGATGATGATTGCAATCTGCAAGATAAATTCATGAGATAATAATTGTAAAAAGAAAACAATGGAAAAATAAATAAATAAATTGAGCAATCAAGTACATTCCATAAAATGAAAAACAATTCGACCTTGAATAAAAATCATCACTATTATAGCTTTTCTTGGAAAGATATTTCTTAGAATTTTTATTGTTTTCACTTGCATGACTAGATTTTCTCTTGTTTTTATGCTTCTTATCCTTTTTTATTGAATAATACTGATATGACCTCTTGACAGTATAGGAAATGGAACTCAAATGAGGCTCTTGAACATCTGGTGCCCATTTCATAGATAGTTTTGGTCTAGGTCCCAAGCCAATTCACTCTTAACCTCCTCTAAATATTTTAATTTTAACAAAGACTAGAAAGGACATAAACAACTTAAGTTGTTAAAGCCGCCACATCAACCCACATATCAGATAAAAAAAATTACTAAATCATAAACCATCATATCATCAATGCAAAAAACGTAAACACCAACACATCTACTAGATCATATTTTGGAATCATGATGGAAAATCAAAGCATATTAAGATCATTTCCACAACCCAACATGTTTGAAACCACCATGTGCATGATTTATATAATACTGATTTTAGAGAGAACCTTAAATATTCATATTATTTCATGGGATACTTTATCTTAGATAGGAAATAAATATAATCTTACAAGATAAGCAATGCCTTACAGGAAGAGAGAATGTTCAACCATAAGGTGCATTCTTCAATTCAAAATATTGCTAACTATTCACACCTTCATTCTTATCCTTGCTAGCTTTCTATTTATACTCATCAAGCGATGACATAGATAAATGCATGAAACATTAAAATTTTGAACACTTCAAAAATGTCTTATAGGTCATTGGCTCTCCTATATCAGGGAAATATTTTCCCTATTTTGTTTGTGAGCGTTCATCATTATTTGTAACAAAATTTAATTTTGGACCTCTAGAGAATCCTTTCTGCCATTGCTAATTCTCTTCTTTGCATGAAACAAAGACCTTCTAAGCATTATTTCCAGTGAAGTATGGTTTTTTTGAACCATCAATATTTAGTCCTAATTACCTCAAAAGTATTTTGCAGTTCCTGAACATCAAAATCATTTGCATTCAAACCTTTTTCAATAGGATTGCTCATATTATTTTGTGTGCTATTTGCATACATGTGTTTTAAATGAGCTGTGTAGATCCTATTCTTGTCTTCAACTTTGGAATTGCTATTCTTTATTTCAGCTACTGTATAGTGCTTGTGATAATATTGAACACCTTGTTCACAACAATCTTCCATGTTCATATGGACAACAATACTAAACAATGAACCGAACCGAATTCAAAATATTGTGTTTACTTCAAAAGATTATCTGAGATATCCCAAATCCTTACCGAGAACAATAAAATTTAGTTAACTCAAATTGATTAATAGTAAAATGTCATCCAAGCTCCAAAAATATGAAAGAAAATTCAAACTTGTGCAATAGAAATGAATTTTTAATAAGAAAGAGATTATAACTAGATGAGCAGTAGACAAAACGGTGATCTATCAAAAATATAAAAGCATGAATAGGCTTCAGGTAGGCACTTATACCATGAATGGTAACTGATTCCAAATCAAAACCACATAATCCACTTGCATGTTCAAAAATCTAAGAAATTAAATTAGACTATCGACAAAAAGAAGTTTCACCATAGAAAGTATATGCAAGAAAATGATCAACATAATATTTCATGCTACCACTATAAATTATTTTAAATGATGGATATAGTAAATCGAATTGATAACAAAAAAAATATTTCATAGCTTCCAAACAAAACAACAAACATCAAGATACGTTTCTTACTACTCAGACACATTTGACTAAATTTTGACACTTGAAATAGAACTATTTCAATTATGAAATAAGTAGAATCTATGAGTGATAAAAATTAGAAATCTAAGAATCTGGAATAACACAACATATTATTTTTTATTAATAGTATATAAAACTTCTATTTGCAATATAGTTAGGATTTATTTCCAATTAAAGAGACTAAAACTGATTAACAAAGAAATGTAGCTAAACTCAATAAACTCTAGATTGAAAATATTCACACTGAACTAGACACAAGTAAAAAGCATATAATATAATGGAGAATTTGTAAAATGTTGAGTCCCATCACACTATAAAATAATTCTTACAAGCACTTACCCATGAAACTCAACCCTAAGCACTTACCCACAAATCTAAAAAATCAAAAATCCTACTTGAATCTAAAAAAATAAAAATCTTTCCTGAATATAAAAAATTAAAAATACCACCAGATCCTTCTTAGTTTGGGTCATGTTGTGGTCATTCCACAACTAGTCCCAATATTTGGGGACCCACCTTTTAATTTTTGTGTTTGGGTGTTTTTGTTTTATTTTGAGTGTCTAGTGGATTGGTTAGGTTCCTCTTTGTTTTTTTTATTGTTTTGGTTAATTTTAATGTTTTGAATTAAATCAATTCAAACATTTAAAATTAATTCAATCAAATTTAAAATAAAAGAGAAATATATCTAAATGTAGCGCTTAAAAGCTTTAATGAATTAATTATTGAATGTTTTAATTTAAATTTAATTAAATCACTAAGGTGTTCCTAGCATTGAATTGATATATCTTTATTGATATTACTAATACACATATGCAAATGCTAATATAGCGGAAACCTTGGAGAAATTGTTTGTTTAATTTCTTTGCAAGAGAGGGTTTTGGAGATCCAAACCCTAAGGGAGAGTGTAATTTCACAATTGGGTAAAATTAACACTCAATAGGTCTAAGAAGGTGTTTTAAAATTACCCTCTTAGATCTAAAAAGGTGGTTTAAAACTTCTCTCTTAGACCCACCCTATGAAGGCGATTTTAAAACCACCCTCTTAGGGTGGGTCTAAGAGGGCGGTTTTAAATAGCCCTCTTAGACCCACCCTAAGAGGGTGGTTTAAAACTACCCTCTTAGACCCTAAGAGGGTAGTTTATAAGAGGGTGGTTTAAAACCACCCTCTTAGGTCTATTAGGGTGGTTTTTTACCATCGTAAAAAACTATCATCTTTTAGGTACCGTTAAAATATTTTTTTGGTGAGGGCGGTTTAAAACCACCCTCTTAAGGTATATTAGGGCAATTTTTTACCATCATAAAAAACTATTGTATTTTAGCCACTCTTAAAAGCCTTTTTTTTGTGTAATTCCTATTTATCTAATATACAATAGATAGACATCAAGTAAACTATTAACTATTTTTTATGGTTCATGTAAGAACCAAAGGCGTGTCAATGGAAAGAAATAAAGTTCATACTTAGGTATATATATGGTATGATTGAGTATGATCTAGAGTACAAGACGAATAATAAATTTTTCTTGACAAGTTTCATAAATGCAAACTATGTAGATCCATTGGTGGTAGGAGATCCACTTTTAGATATGTTTTCTTTTTGGAGTTTGGTTTGATCTCTTGGGAAAGTAAGAAACAATGTGTTAATGCTTATTATTCTACTAAGTCTAAATATTGTGCCATAATAGGAGTTGTCTACAAGGAAATATGGTTATGTCACATATTTTTAGGAATGAAAATCCCATAAAAATAAACAATGATCATGAGTTGCATCAATTAAAGAGTTCTAAAGTTTATTGACAATCCGATTTCTATGAACACATGAAACACATTTGGACTTAGTATTATTTCATCCATGAGCATGTTAAAAAACACAACATATAGCTCTAGTTTTGTCCAACAAAGGAGCAACATGTAGATAATTTGATAGTCTCTTGCATGTGTAAAATTTGAAAATTTTAGAAATTTTATTGTATGTATTTTTATTGAGTATCGATGTAATAAGGGTGAATATTATGATTATAGCATCATGAAGACATTCATCAAATTATTATGAAGGTAATGGAAATATAGAAAGTTGTTTTAACTCTTGACCTAAAACCTTCTTGATGACACATGTATATATTCTCTGATCACATCAATGCCAGGATTGATTTTTGTTCATGAATTCATTTTGTGTTTCTCACATTTATTATTAATTGGAGTATAATTATTTTTCTTTAGTGATACATTTTGGTGTCCTAGACATATTTCTATATCATAATTTTCTCTTTGAGGGTTCTTTTCTACTTATCTAGGTAACGTGTTGATTCCATTAATTTCTAGAAAATTTTATGAAATCCAACACAATATCAAAGTGAGTATGAATCTCCATTACTTGATAGCTTGTCTATGATAATTATTTTCTTCTACAATTATTTACAAGGGTAACATTATTAACAAGCAGTTTTGATATGTCTTGTGTGTCATTGATAGTTTAAGAGGTATTTTTATTGAAACCCTAGGAGGAATTGGAGCACAAGGATCTCACTAGTTTCCAATAAATTTACTCTAGAGAAATATTCATTGATAGATTCTTATTTAATATCTTGATAATCAATCCAATATTTTATTTTTATATAATAAGATGGATGCCCTAACCATAGGATTTAATTTTTTGAGGTTCCTTCTAAACCTTATTTTTCTTTTATGGATTTTTTTTGAAAAATCAATTTTTATTTTTTGATATTTTTTGTCTATATGTAGCACAAATGAGAGGATCATCTACATAATTAAGGGTGTCATATATCAATCATAAAATAATTAGGACTAGATTTCAATTCCATCAAGAGACAAAATGCATAGTTTTTCTTCTAGCATAAGGTATAAACCCAACTAGGTCTAGTCCCTATTGTGGTAGCACATTGACTAGATAAATATATGATCATCATACATTATCAATCCAGGTATGTATAAGCTTAGCCAAAGCATGTGTAGTACATACCCATCCATAAAGTAAATATTAACATAGCCTAACTAGCCTATTTAAATAAAACTAAAATAAGTCCATACTAATCCTACTCTAATGGGCTATGGATCTCTACTACTTATGTAGATAAGGAGGCCCTTCCTTGCCACATTCAAATATCTCCATGATTTTACTTAACTCATTATAGAATCACTTAAATAATAAGACAAGGGAATGGGGAAGAGAAAATCATGGTTATATCGTCTTCAATATTTTATAATATAATTTACATATTGTATAGAGAGACTATACAAAACAAATCATTAACAACCTATAAAAGTAGATCTTAAATCTGAATTAGTTGGCAATAAATACAACCAATTCTATCTAGAGAAAATAATAATCAGAATAATTTGGTAAATATTATAGCTAATTTGGATATAGATAATTTTTTTGGAAATCAATATAAAAAAATATGATTTCCATCTAACTAATATTGATCCAACTAGATCAATTGAAAATTGATCTCAACAATTTTGATTTACATATAACTAGTTTATATCAACCAACTTAGCTAGAAATTAATATCAAAAAATCTAATTTATATCTAATCAATTTAAATTTCAACCAAATTAGTTGGAAATAAATATAAAAAGTCTAATTTTTATCTCCAAATTTATTTTGTATTGACTAGACTTGAATCTTGTTGCATAATTCTATTATAAATTTAGAAACCTTCTTGTTGTCAATCCTGTAGTTGATCCCATAGTCGATCTATAATTGGCATAGTAGTTGGTATTTTAGTTGGTCAATAACACTACAAAATCCTACCATGACTAATTAAAAAAAAAAAAAAAAAAAAAAAAAAAAAAAAAAAAAAAAAAAAAAAAAAAAAAAAAAAAAAAAAAAAAAAAAAAAAAAAAAAAAAAAAAAAAAAAAAAAAAAAAAAAAAAAAAAAAAAAAAAAAAAAAAAAAAAAAAAAAAAAACCTCACAATTTTTCACCATAAAATCTTGATAAATGCTCTCTTATTCTATTTTATTGATATAAAATATAATTGTTTTTACTTGGTTAGTATGAGAAACCCCTATGACCAATGTACGGGGTTGAGCAGTCTCCTCCCAACCATGATCCCTCATAAAGTTGAGAGCTATGCTTATAAATAGGGAATTTAACACACAACCACCATAATGACAAAGTTCCTAAAATGGTCTAACAACTTTTTTGCTATATTGGCATGAGAAGATGACCTAATTGGTTGCATTTGAGAAAAATGGTTGTGTAGGAAAAATCATAACAAATAAAAATAAACCATTAGACCTTTTGAAATCTTTGTAAAATTTCAAAGGGTCTGAATTCAACACTTTTTCTATTTTACCTCTAGGTATATGTTTTACTATGTCAAATATTTGTTCAATTTCCCTATAATTTCTAAATTTTCAAATTTTAAAAGCAAGAATATTTGATGGAATATTCTAAATGGCCACATAATTTGAATTTTAGGAACTTTTCCAACCTATAATCCCAAAAGTGCTCTTTTATTGTAGTTTATTAACACAAAATATAAACTAATCCCTAAATTTGATAATATCTATATTTATATCATAATTAAAACAAATAGTCACATAATGACTTTTTAACATGAAAAACATGCCAAAGATGGTCCCAAAATATGGCATTTTTGGGAATCACCAATGATTGATGAAAAAAAAATAAGAGAGTGAATATTTTATAGTAGCCCCCATATGTCAAAGAAGTCATGGAAAAACTTCCATGCATAACAAAGAGCTCCACCTACTTGACAAATTTGTTAGAATGGTCCAACAACATTTTTGGTGTACTCGCATGAGACGATGGTCTAATTAGTTCCATCTAAGAAAAATGTTGTATAGATCAATCCATAAAAAAAACACAACCATTAACATTTTTAAATTCTTTGTGAAATTTTAAAGGGTTCCAATTCAATATTTGTTTTTATTAACCTCTAGGTATCTATTTTACTATGTTAAATATTTGTTCTATTTCCCTCCAAAATTGAAATTTTTATACTTAAAGTGAGAATATTTGATGGAATATTATCTATGGGGGTAAAAAGGGCACATAATTTTAATTTTGGGTACTTTTCCATATTGCACAATTTAGATTTTAGATGCATAAGGAATATTTTCATGGTGTGCAAAGCAAAATTAGGTCTCACACAAAGGGTTCCAATGCATTCCTTAAGAAAATCACCCTTTTCCTTCTTCATATGAGTGCCCAAGGTCATGGTTATGCAAAGCAATGAATATTCACAAATTGGGTGAATATTAGCATTTTTAAAAATGTAAATTGGCGATTTTGAGGGACCTTGGACATTGGTCAATTCACCCAAAATTTTTGGGACAAATTTTTTTTAGGTGTTGGTTCAGCGTGCATTGATAATAAATAGCATTACAGATTTTTCTAAATATTCGCTTGAAGAGAAATAAACAACACTGATAAACTAAAACAGAAAAATAGTAATAATAGAATCAAAAGAAGAAGATCGCATAATCACACATTACACAATATTTATCCTTGAAACCCGTAACTAGGAAAACCAACATAATATTATCTTCTTATTATTGCATTAACTTGACCGTCTCCAATATAGTAATATTCTCCTTATATCTCTACACAAACCCTAATGCAAGTGCAATATATATAACTAAGGCACATGCACAAATTTAACAATATCATGGGCAAAAAAGCAAGGGTTCAAATATAGTAACCCTAAAAGCCCATATGGGTCTAAAAATAACTTAAAACCCTAAAATAACATGGAAAATATTCAACATATTTCCAAAATTCTCCCACTTGTTGAATACTTTCCATAGGGCCAAAAACTGTCATTATCAACTGTCAAGGGCAAACCCATAGATCTTCTACACCAAAGAATTTCTGAGTAGGTATAGCTTTTGTTAATGAATCAGTAGTATTCTTATCTGTATCAACTTTCTCCAATATCAATCAGTTCTCTTCAACCATAAGTCTCACAAAATGATACTTTATATCAATATGTTTTGATCGATCATGAAAACCAAGATTATTTGCCAAAAATATTGCACTATGATTGTCACTGTTAATTCTCACAGCCTTTTTTTTAATACCAACTGTTGAACATAACCTTTTTAGATGCACTGCTCCTTTATTGTCATGAGTTGCTACAATGTACTCTGCTTTTGTATTGGATAAAGCAACAACTAATTGCTTTTTACTCATCCAACTTACTACCCCTCCAAATAACCTAAACACATAAGCACCTATGGATATTCTCTTGTCAAGATCTCTAGCCCAATCAACATCCACAAACCCTTGTATATTTACAATATTATTACCTTCAAAATTTCCTCCATAACATATAGCATAATATGTAGTTCCATGCAAGTATTTGAAGATCCTCTTTACAACATTCTAATGTTCTTTTCTTGTATTTAACATATATCTACTAACTACTCCCACTGCATGTGCAATATCAGGTCTAGTACAAACCATTGCATATATCAAACTGCCCTCAATACTAGCATAAGGAACATGATACATCTCTTCAATTTTCTCATATATTTAGGGACACTGTTCAGTAGATAACATTTTGACCAATCAGATATGGAGTACATATCGGTTTACAATAATGCATTCTAAACTTTTGTAATATCAAATCAACATATTTCCTTTGATTTAACCATAAATTTCTATTTTCATGATCCCTTATTATTTCCATACCCAAAATAAATTTTTCAGCACCCAAATCCTTCATGTCAAATTTAGAAGATAACTGAGATTTGAGTAACTTTATCATCTCCTTACTATTACCAATTAACATGTCATCCACATACAATACAATGATAACAAAATTTTCACCTTCTTTTTTGAAATATACACATGGATATGCTTTGTTTCTTCCAAGCCCAAGTGTTAAGACAAACCTATCAAATTTTTGGTTCCACATCATTGGAGAATGCTTCAACCCATAAAGAGACTTCTTCAGCTTGCATACCAAGTCCTCCTTACCTTTTACCTTAAAGCATTCTAGTTGTGACATGTATATATATTCATCAAGTTCACCATGTAGAAAAGTTGTCTTTACATCCATCTGTTCTATTTCAAAATCAAAAGCAGTAGAAATAGCCAACAAAAATCTGATTGAAGTTAGTTTAGCCACAGGAGAAAAAATCTCACCAAATTCAATTCCCTCAACCTGAGAAAATCCTTTTGCTACCAAGTGAGCCTTGTATTTATCTAACTTTCCTTCTACATTATACTTCTTCTTGAATAACCACTTAAAACCAACAGGTTTTCTGCCAGGAGGTAATTTCACCAAGTTCCATGTCTTATTTTTATCCAAGGATTCCATTTCTTCTTCCATAGCCCTTTTCCAAGACTTTCACTTGACTAAAGTGCCTCCTTTGCAGTATTGGGTTCTTCATCAGTAACTAATAAATTAAATGCAGAATAAAAATTTTAAGGACTATACCTATCTGGAATTCTTCTCTCTTGATCTGATCTCCTCAAAATTGGAGTTCTAGGTTCTACATCTTCAGCTTCCTCCTCACCTTCTTCCTCTAAATATTCCTCTTTAGAATCTCTCTATAATTTAGGTTCTACCACTAGTTCTTCCTCTTGTTCCAATTTTACCTGCAGTATTTTTGGTTCTTTGCTTGGTTGCATTTCCTGTTTTAAAACCCCTTTTGTTTCTCTAAAGATCACATTATGACTATAAATAACCTTATGTGTTTCTGGGTTTCACAACTTATATTCTTTAACACTAGTACTATAACCCATAAATATGTATTTTTTAGATTTATAGTCTAGCTTAGTCCTTTTCTATTTTGGGACATACATATAAGCATCACAACCAAAAATCCTTATATGTCTAAGAGAGGGTTTCTTACCAATCCATACTTCCTATGGAGTATTATCCACTAAAGCTGAGGTAGGAGATCTATTGTTGAGATAACAAGCTATTAACACAACTTCTATTCAAAACTTCTTTTCTAACCCAACACCACTTAGTATACTTCTAGCATTATCCATCAATGTCTTGTTCATCCGTTATGCAATCCCATTCTATTATGGAGTATATGAAGTTATTTTATGCCCTTCTATTCCACAGTCCTTGTAAAAATGCTCAAATTCAATAGAGCAATACTCACCACCATTATCATTTCTCAAAACCTTTATCTTTTTCTCTATTTGATTTTCTACAAGAGCCTTAAACTCTTTAAATTTATTAAAAACCTCATATTTGTTTCGTAGAAAATATACCCATGTCTTTCTTGAGAAGTCATATATAAATGTAACAAAATAGATATATTTACCTAATGATGGTACTTTTGTAGGTCCAAACACATCACTATGAACTAGATGTAAAATTCCTTCAGACCTTGTAGCACTACTTGGAAACTTGACTCTGGTTTGTTTTCCAAAAACATAGTGCTCACAAAAATCAAAATTTAATGGGCAATCAAAAATTCCTTTAGCCATACCTTTCATTTTCAATGCTCAAAGTTCTTTCTCACCAATGTGTCCCATGCATTGATGCCACAACATTGTCTTCTCTATAGGAATACTTGAAGCCATTTTAATCATATTATTTTCTTGTACCATTGAAAGAGTTATTACAAATAATACTTACAGTGCTAACCTAAAGTCTGAACAAAGTTCCTATGTGAAATCCCCTTGCCAACACCAAAGATCCATGAACCATCTTACAACTATCCTTATTGAATACCACATTCACACATGTATCATTCATCTTAATCACGGATATTAAATTCCTTGCCAAACCCGAAATATACAACACACTAGGAAGGGTTTTAATTCTTCCATATTTTAACCTTAGTTTGACTCTTCCTTGACCTATATTTTAATATTCTTATTTTACTGCCCCCTCTCTCGATTGAACCCCTCCCTATGAGGAGTCATATGAAAAGAAGCACCTAAGTCAATCAACCATGAGTCATGGCATTCACTTGAGCAAGCTACAACCAAGAATAAGTCCCCTAAATCTTCATTTGTGGTCTTCTTTTCTGTAGAAGTTCCTTCATCAAATGATTTATTATTATCAGCCTTCTAGATCTATAGTTTCTTTTATAATGCCTTACTTTACCACAATTATAACATTTCCTCTTTTCTGGGGCAACATATTTACCCCTAGATTTTGATTTATTTTCTTCTGATTTCTTTTTGCTTCTTTCTTGAGAATGACCTCTCACAACCAAGGCATCCTTTTGATGATAATATTTAGAATATTTATGTCTCATCTCCTCAGACAACAAAGTTCTTACTATATCCTCTAATTTTAATGTAGATGTAGTATTGGTGATAGCCATAACTAGGTTATCCCAAGAATTAGGTAATGAACAAAGCAAAGTAATATATTTTTCCTCTTCATCTATTTTTACTTCTATAGAGGTTATCTAACTTACCACAATGTTAAAAGCATTCAGATGTTCATCCAAAGAGTCACCATCATTCATCCAAAGCGAATACAACTTCTTTCGGGAAAAAAAATTTATTTACCAGTGATTTTGTTTGATACAATGTTCTCAACTTCTCCTATAATAGATTTTTTGTGGTCTTTTTAGATACATTCAATAATATTGAGTTAGATAAGCACAATATAATAGAGCTTCTTTCCTTCCTATCGATTTTTAGATAATCCTCATCTATCATTGATGTTGGTTTTGTTCTCGAGACTACAATCCACTGATCTCTATCAACCAATAGATCCTCCATCTTGAGTTTCCACAACTCAAAATTCTATCCATTAAATTTCATAATCTCTATCTATGTGCTTTCCATATTTCACCTTTTCCTAGATCCTTTCGCATACGACTCCCACTCAGGCATTAATTTATCACAGGGTTGAAACCATTATCCCTCGAATAAAACTAAAACCTAACTCTAATACCAAATGAAGAGAAATAAACAACCTTGATAAACTAAAATAGAAAAGTAGTAATAACATAATCAAAATAAGAAGATCGCATAATCACAAATTACAAAATATTTATCCTAGAAACCCTCAATCGGGAAAACCAACATAGTATTATATTCTTGTTATTACATTAACTTGACCATCTCCACCACAATAATATCCTCTTTCTGTCTCTACACAAACCCTAATGCAAGTGTGATATATATAACAAAGGCACATGCATGGATTTAACAATATCATGGGTGAAAAAGCAAGGTTTCAAATATAGTAACCCTAAAAGCCCGTATGGTCTAAAAATAACTTAAAACCCTAAAATAACATGGAAAATATTCATCATTTTTCCAACATCACCATCACTCCCACCTAAATCTTGGACCATTTTTACCTTAATTTTTTAACATTTTTAACTTATCCTCCCAAATTTACCAACTATACCACTATATATAATTAACTTGACATTGATACTTTTTCTTTTAAAACATTTGAACAATATGAAAATTGAGCAGCCATAGTGAAAAGTAAAACCTTCCAAGAAAAAAGATAAATTGAAACATTCAATCTATTCTAGAATTCCATCGAACTACACCCGTGTGTAGAAACCAATCAATCTAGATCAAAACTCTGCTCAGATTGAAACTAAACCCATATATGGACCCGAACAAATTTGGTTCTCCTTTTCCACCCGAACCCTATGATGCACTTGGAATGATAGTTGTACCCAATTATGTACTTAGATTGACATCTTGACATTGTTCTCTACCCAGACCAATACCAAATACTTTTCTATGCTAAAAATAATAATTGGTCCTAATTTCATACCTGGACCAACATTTGATCATTGTTTTGTACCTGGATCAGCACACGAAACCTGTTCTAAATCCAAACCAACATATGGACCATTTTCTACTACCATATTGACATTCAGACATTGATATTTACCTAAACTAACATTCAGATACTATTCTACACCTAGATCGATTGTCAAACCTAGTTCTCCATCCAAACTAACTATTGAACCTTCTTTTCACCTAGACCGCTAGATATCTTTTCCACTCGAATCGACCAAAAAACATTTTCTACATTAGGTACTTTGTTTCTCTTAAGACATTGTGAATATGTGATCCTATGTTTTTTATTTTTTAGAGAATATGAGTTGAAGCAGTTATAGTAATAAGATCTATTTTTTTATCATCTAATTGTGGGTTTTTATTTTATTATTTTTTTAATAATTTATTGAAAATAACTCAACTCTCTATTTTCCATATTATTCTCTATTTTGACCTATTCTCCATGTTTTTCCTTATTTTATCTCTTTTTGTTAAAATTCTTTGATTCTATGTTTCTATTGAGATCTACTTTTTTGTTATAAGATTATAAATAGGTAAATGCTTTGGTTCTCTAAGGACATTATGATGCTTTGTTTCTCTAAAGATATTGTGATTCTCTATTTCTTATCCATTTTGTACTATAATATTATATTTTCCATATTTGTATCTGTAATTATATATTTCGCATACACAATTTTTTTTTACATTGATTTGAATTTGTAAATTGATTAGTTTTATGCTCTTATTAGTTACAAGTATTGTGTCTAGAAAATAGAGTAGTGGCATACATTGAAAAATCACAATAAAATTTGTTTAGAAATATGTATGTATTTTCTACCAATCAACCATATGTCTATTCTAATTATTATATTATCTTGAGCCCTCACATAAGTAAGATCTCTTCAACATTTTATAGTTTTTATAAACTAAAAATTATTTTCTTTCCAAGTAAAATGTCACTTACTGGTAATGCAAAGAAGGGGGTCAAATCTTCTGCTGAAAAGAGTATCTTGAATTATTTAAGCCATATATCAAAATCCAATGAGCCATAACATCTGAGCAAATTCAAGGTATAATTTTGTTTACTACTAAACAATTAGTTGTATATTTTGTCACTATTTTAAATAATGAGTTCTTCTTCAAATAGTTAATTCACAGTATGTGCCTCTATCCATATTGCATAATGATATGAATCATATTTTTATTTATATGTTTTTTAAAATCTAAAAATAATAAAGAATATTATTGTATGCTACTCTATAGAATACACTATCGACCCTGATATACCTTCTCTTCAAGACATTTCTCACCAAGAGATACCTTCTAATTAAAATTCTCTTAACAATGACATCCAAAAAACACTTAAATATATTTCTCAAAATGACATATCAATTGAAAATAAAAATGATAAATCAAATACATTACAAACTTCTTTTGAATATTCAAGTAAAAATACTAAAAATACAAAGGCATCTAATTGGGATATTGAAAGGGCATTTAAGAATGAATGGACAAAAAAATTTCCTTGGATAGAGCCTATCCTGACCGAGGACAACCAAGTCGATCAAAAAGAATGTAGATGCAAAATTTGTAGTTGGAAACTAGGTAAGGATCACAAGATACAAAATAAGATAGATACAATATAAAACATATTGGCAAAGCTTATGTAAATGTTACATGAAGTGATGTAAAATTAATTAAGAAGTTAGGTGGAAGGATGCATAAGAATTTATACATGTTAGATATGTAATAGAATATGAAAATTACTTAAAACAACAACAATCTCTTGTTAAGAAATGTGGAACGATTGAATACCAATTTCATAAAATTCACAAGATCACATTAGCTTCAAAATGTTTATAGTTTACTATTGTATATTGTATTCTCAAAAAGGGTAGATCCATATCCGATTTTATTTATTATAAGCACCTGTTTCAACTAGATGATGTACAAAACCTTCCTAGTTCACATTGGTCAGATTGAAGTGGGTGAAAAATGGTAAAATATCTATCATTAGTTGAGAAGGAGAACCTGAAAGAGAAAGTAAAACTTGTCATATTCATATCGCTTTCTATTAAAGAGGTGATGACTATGGATAACACATCTTGGATTTGCATGCATGTGTACACATTTTAAAATCATGTAAGATATACAAGTTTGCTGAGATTACATAATATGGTGGAAATTTCAAATGCAAAGAACATCTATAATGTTATTGTGAGTAGTTTAAAGGATATTGTGAGAATGAATGATATAGATATAACCACAAAGTTATTATGCATTGGAACTGATGGTGCTGCTATAATGCAAGGGCATAGGAATGGTCTTTATGTTTGTCTCCAAACCTCAATTACCCCATATATGATATCCATTAATTGCATGGCTCATAGAGTGAATCTTGCATATAAAATCATGATCTCTTTTGAAAATGTTGCAAGAATGGAAGACCTAATTCATGAAATACATTCTTATTTTTCTTGCTCTTCAAAAATATTTGCAAAGTTTCAACAATTTGCACTAGAAGTTATATAAAGAAAAAAGTTGTTAAAATATGTGGACAGAAGGTGGATTTCATTGTATCAACCTGCACACATATTTTTTATAGAATGTCAATAATTAACTAGATTAATGTATGTAAATCATAAAGCAATTGATAATGCAAAATATTTGTTGTTCGGTTTAACTAACTTCACAATTATTTTAACGTTTTTGTGGTATTTTTCAAATGGTATATGAAATGAATAGATTGATTAAACTTGCACAAGAGAGATCCATCTATATCATTTATTTCATGAGGATGAGAAAGCAAATATGTATGACTATTGACAAGTTATATGTGTCCAAAGCAGATTTTACATATCCTTTGTTTGATAGTTGGAATACATTGAAAAACATGATTGATCCAAAAAGCCTTTTGAAGTTTGAAATAAGTGAATATTTTTGTATTAATGTTCATGGAAATATGGTACCTCTTTATTGTTTTGAATGACAATCAAGTATAATTACAGATGATGTTGAAAAAGTGTCTGTAACACACAATATATTTGAAGTTGTTTTACACAAAACTAAGACAAATTTATTAAAAATAGCAGAATCATTGGAAAGTGAGATAATAAAATAGTTTCAAAGGGATGAGTTGCTTGAGACCATGGGTGTGGTTATTCCCATGTTTTGAGGTCATTGTATTGAATACAATTCTACATAAGAGTTGTTTATTAAATATATGCTCATAATTATTAAGCATTTCAGTAAAAGTGTTGAAGTCAATGGTGTTGAAATCAAAGGTATACACAAAAAAGATCCTTTAAAACAATAATCATCGTATTTTGGAGGAACAATGGTTGATCATATATCACTTTTGAGTAACATCCATGAGACTAGTTCCATTGCAAATTTGTGAAAAAATTGTATCTAAGTAGTGTCTTACAAGATACTATTAGTGAATACTTTTGTTTATATGAATTATGTCAAATAATTATTTTGGGATACGTGGAAGATGAGAGGGTTTTCAGTGCACTATATTTTGTTAAATCTAAGCTCTGCAACAAGCTAGACAAAATTTTAGAAAATTGTTTGAGAATTTATGTGTCATCATATCCGTTGAACAAATTTCTCTATGATAGAGCATTGGCATACGAGAATTCCCTTGCAGGTAGAATAGGTACCATGAATACGAAATATAAGGATGATAATGATGCTTTTAGTGATCATATGTTAGAGACACATAAATCCGCTATGATTAATAGTGATATTGGACAAGCTGAGAAGTATTTGTTTCAGCTACCTAAATTGTGATTTTTCTAGTATTTCACAACATTAATAAATTTGAAATTATTTGATATTAGATTTCACAATATTGGCTAATATTTATTATATTTCACAAAACTTTATTATTCATATTATTTGTTTGTTTCAATTACCTGAATTTTACTTTTTACAAGATTTTACAACATTGATCAATATGAGTTTGTCAATTATCATTTTCATCTATAAATTTGATTATTTGCCATCACAATATTGTTTCATCTATATGAATTTTACCTTTATGATATATAACACAAAATTGTATTTAAAACTATATGTTTTATGTTGTAGTCATCGAAGTATCCAAACTATGTTCATTCATAACTAATTTATAGCATTGTATTTCAAAGTATATGTTTTTTGTTATAGTATTGTTAGTGTATTGATATTAATGTATTGGCACAACTGAGTTATATCATAGTTATATTTCATTTATTATTTCAAATTACAATTGTGAATATAGTTGAATTGTTCTAAATTTAAAAGTTGCACAAGAATATAAATGGAAACAACCTTTGAGTGATAGAAGATAAATATTAATAAAGTGTTTTTCATTATTTGCATAGACAATTTTACATTGTACAAACTTGTGTATAGAAATATAGCATAACTTGTTGTCAACTATGAAATATTTTACAATATATTAATTTTGATATGGGTGAGCAGGGGTATATTCAGTCGCTCCTTGAGCATATGGATCACCTTGGGATTGGGATTCAATCGCTACTTGTATTGCATCTCCTTGAGTTTGAGATGCTCTTGAAGTTGTAGGTTATTTTCCTTATCTTATGTCCTAATATCCAGTGCATGCCTTTTTAGTGCTCATATTCTGATGAGGCCTTCCTTTGCCTTTTGTAAGCTCCCCATAAATCCTCTATCTTCTTTGGATGGATCCTCAAGAAATACATGAGCATTTTGTTGAAGCTTCTTCTTAAGCAAGATATTTGGATTCATTTTGTGCTCTACTATAATTGCTCTTAAATAATTATTATATTTGAACTTAGCCTATAAGGTCTTATTTAATGCTATTGAATTTAATATTGATTTCTTTATAACTCAAGATTAACACCCATGAAGTCAACTTATTTTTGTAAATTATGAAAATTTTGTTGTAAAAAGTAAAAGAAAACCTTAGTTAGTGGATAGTTATATTAAAAAATATATTGCATCCAAATTTAGTTGATATGGGCTTCCCTAGTTAGTCAAGAGTTATATTGCATCTAAAGTCTCATTTTCGTTGCATTTCTTGCAACCTCGGTGATTAAAAATTTCTTCTTATTAGAAGGCCATAGGTTGTAATACTCTTGGGCTTCAACATTTAGGTTCTCTAAGTTGTTCAACATAACAAGGTTATGCATAAGGGATCGTCCCCAAAATGTATTTATAAAAATTTGGTGAATCAATTTCAAAATCCAGGTGAATAGTGTCCAAACACATGTAGAAGGTTCACTACTATTAGGGGTAATATTGGAAATTTAAATTTATAATGGTTAAACTATTATAAAATTTGGGTGAATCGACCCAAAAAAATTTGCACCCAAATATTTTTGGCTAATGGGCCCTGGTCAAGGGTCCCAAATATTAGCCAATTCCAAATTTCTAAAATCCTAATTTTAGCCAATTTGGCCATAAATAACCACTATGCATAACCTTGCAACATAATATTTAAAATTTGAGCATCATATGAAACAAGAGGGTTCATTGATCCTGATTGATCTTGATGTAACAACCTAGAAAGCTTCTCAGGTTGTTTTCTAACCAGAGATAAATTTTCTTCCTTTTTACCATAATTTTTTTAGTAGGTATTTATTTCCTTGATAAGGATCTTTTCCCGAAATTACCAATCCTTCATTTTCTTGATATTTTTAAGCAAAGGGTTCTGGATTAGTGCATAACAATTAAATAGAAACTAAATGCTCTTTAGAAAAACTAACATGTTTGTCCTTAGTTTGAGTACCATGATCGGTGGTGTTAGAATATGACGATGAAATTGGATTAGCTACAAGAATTTCTTGTTCTTGTAGTGCTTCAAAAATCTTTGACATATTCAACCATTCAATGTTCCCTTGTAAAATATAATCTTCCTCTAATGCTAGCACATATAATCCCAAGGTCAAAATATCTTTCAATTAACAATCAGTTAAAAATGACATGGATGGAAATTCAAAATTTTATGTCTTGGATGGTGCGGGTGCCCCCTATGATCTCGGTCCAGCAAGTTGTTTTCAACTAGTATGACCTCGCATTAATTTCTATAATTGTTGAGGTTGTACTAGTTGTGATGGTGGTGGTGGTAGTGGTGGTGGCATCATTTCATTCTTTTAGTAAATTTTTGGGAGTGACCTAAATACATTATAATAAGATATTATTAAATAAAATTGTGGTGGATAAAATTAGTACATAACATTAGAAACACACTTACCCAATAAAGAGATATCTTGCTACCCTTCAGTCAGTGGAGACAACTAGGTGCGCGTGCATGGGGGGTGGGGTGTAAAATTGAAAACATACAAAAAATGAAAAATAAATATAATTTCAACTAAATAATAATGGTAACTAATCAAGAAAACTCAAAATAGTAAACTTACCCATCATTGGTCTGGACCTGATATAACTAGATTCACATTCTACGATATGTGTTTGCACATGTTGACAAGAAATGGGAGAAGAAGTTGGCTTCATACATTTATGAGCCCTCTAGAGTGGTGATGATTCACACATTATGCCTTCTGAATTATCACCGTCCTCTAGCATGTGACCCCTGACAACAACATCATGTTTTTTTGGTACAATGACTGCCTTACTCTGCATTTAGGTGCAAATAGAAAGTTAAAATATAAATTAAAAAACATGCTAAAATATATAATTATTTGATGGTTAAAAATAGAATAATTACCTTCATATCTTCCATAGTCATACCAATGCTTTGTAATGTTGTGTGCACTATAATAGGTGAACCAATATCTTGCAAATTATGAAAACTTTCATAATAAAATGTTAAAATATAGTTTACATAGGCTATCATGGTGGGTTTCTCTAATTTTTTTTTAGCAATATAGAGCTCTGATCTGATGTGATCTGAAATATATGTACACCAATCGAATATTTTGTGGTAATTTACACAATGAATAATATAAGCCAATGACCAAAATGGAATCTCTATTCTTCCAAGAAAAAATAGTCTTGCTTGAAAAAACTCAACAATTGCCTTGAAATCATTTTTCTTAATTGAGGAAATAGTTAACCCTCTTTTGGACTTCTCCACAGAAGCTCTAAAAAGAAAAATAGATGACATACCAAATTTTAAATTTTGAAGTTTAAGATAATCAAGTGATGAGAATTATACCTGACAAAAAATTTAGAGAGATATCATAGTTGGTCACTAGGAAATCCTTATCATCCATAGAGAGAGCTAACTTCTATGAAATGGGATTGAGACCCTTCTGTGGAAGACCAGTCAATCTCTGGATATCAAAGGGTTTGATTGTGAAATAAAATTTTCTATTATGTACAAATAGACTAACCACCACAAGATCATTGTCGTAGCATTCTATGATATTGTATAGAGCAATTTTATCTATTTTGAAATAGGGTATAGAAATCAAATCCTTAAAACTTGCATTTTTGACCCATCTATGGTTGTTCCCAGGTGTGGTTAAGAAGTCTAAAAATCCAACACAGGTTTAATTTTTGAATGAATTTTTTGAGAGGTTATCGACATGGTGGCCATTGCTATGGAAAGGTGCAAGATAATGGTTGATTGAGGGAGGGAATGGTTCTCAATTTTACTCTGATCTCATGTAGAAGAATAAAGCCTAAAAAAATAACTATTCATACATTTTTATAGACAAAATTGACTGGGGTGGAAACATGGCAACATGTTATTGGACATGCACTAGGTAGTGATCGACCTTGTGATGTGTGGCCCGACCATTATCTTCACCCTATAAAATTTTGAATTGTTGTCATCACCCAGTCCAAAGATAAATATTGTTTTACACCTAGTTTTTCGTTGAACCATTATTTACACCGGATCTAATGTAGGACAATTATCTACACCCGATCCAAGGGAGGACCATTATTTACACCCAATCCAACCATTGTCTACATATGGTTTGATGCTAGACCATTATCTTCATCCGATTTGAGGTTGGACCATTATCTATATCCATTCTAAGGTTGGACCATTATATGCATCTAGTTTGACCATTACCTACACTCGATCCAAGACCGAACCATTATATACACCTAGTATGACCATTATCTACACCCCATTCGAGGCCAAACCATTATCTTCACTCAATCATAGGTTGGACCATTATCTACATCTAGTTTTACCATTACCTATACCCAATTTGAGGCTAGACCATTATATTCACCTAGTCTGAGGTTGAACAATTATCTGTAAACAATTTAGTGATTATATACACCCAATAAGAGGCTAGATTATTATCTTCACCCAGTCTGATGCTTGATATGAGGCCAAAATATTACTTGCACCCAATTCGAGGCTACACCATTATCTGCACCCGAACTAAGGTCAGACCTTTATCTGCACCCAGTTCATGGTCTAACAAAATTTATTACCCTTTTTGAAGTCAGAACATATTTTGCACCCAATCCTAAATATCATATGCCATTATTTATAATTTAACAATTTACAATGAGCTACTAACTAATGGAGAATGAACAATACATTTCAAATGTGAACTAATAATAATAGACAAACACTATTCTAACTACAATCCAAACAAAGCCTATGATACGTTATGTTGGTACAAGAAGATGTTATACATAAAAGTCTAAATATTACAAAAGTTTTTACTATTCAAATATACATAAAAAGTACTTTTTACATTTATTCCATTTTCAATTTCATATCTGATAAAGATGTTACTAAAACCCTAAATTTTAAAAATATTTGGGAACTACCCTACATATGGGGCAATTATGCTTACCCATATCAAACCACTTGAAAATATAGTTGGTATGGAATATGTGTCCTAGATGACAAGGAATTCCTATCACTAATGCTTTCGGATGAAATTCTTCCAAGCAAATAGTGCATTGGTTGACTCTAAATATCTTGAAGACTTCCTTGATTCTTCCATATTATCTAGCAAAATCCAATAAAAAATTCCCTATTAATGATTGGGAGACCATTAAACCCTAGACACAAAATACCCATGAAATATGGAATCAAATCATTAAACCCTAGCACAAAAATTGAAACTAATATTTACCTTTTTTCATCTATGATTTGCAGTAGGGAAATAAACTATGGCAACTCCCCCTTTTCCAGAAGCACGCTTGCAAGTCATGCACACTCCCAGGTCATCTATGCTCCTAAGTCGTCCATGCTCCTAGGCCATCCATGCTCCCATATCGTCCATGCTCCCAAGTCATCCATGCTCATCCATTGATTTGTGTTTTTTGTTCTTTTGGGAAGGTTTGTTTTTTAGTTTTATGTCTATTTTTTTGTTCATTTTATGTTTACTATCTAACATTGTACCCTTTTTCCACCTGGTCTGAGCCCAAGCTATTTTTACACCTTATCCGAGCTTGGACCATTTTTCCACTCGATCGGATTTCGGATCATGTTTTTCAATTGATCCATCATCGGATCATGTTTTTCATCCAATCCATCCCTAGATAGTATTTTTACCATGTTTTCCACCCGATATAAAATTTTCAAAGATTTTACATTTTTTTTTAAAATAAGGTAATTCACCATTATCTCCTACACGAAGCTGGATAGGATTTGCTAGGGTTACAAAATAGATTTTCCAATTTTTTACAAGTACATTTCGGGTCAAACTCCTTATGCATAATTCTACTCAAGGTGTTGTAGCTAGGGGAGGCATACCTAGTCTTTGGTACCTAGAAGGTCCAAGGGTTAAACCCTACATCCTTAATTTTTTAATGAAACTGATGATATCTCTCCCATGCATGATGACATCATCAATGATGACTTAGAGCTTATCAATGACATGGTGCATGATGACATCAACCCCTTTGGTACTACACATGCTAACATGGCACTTGCAGATGATATAGTGCTTGATGATGACACTTCCTTTAGCACTACATAAACTAACATGCCATATGTAGGTGATGTGGTAATTTATGATATCACACCTAGTGATGTGATAGGTGACATGGCACTTGATGATGTCACATATGATAAAATGGAAAATGATTACATCACCATTATTAAAGATGATTCTAATCCTAATTATGTGATAGTTTATGATATGGTAGTTGTTTATGTAGTAGTCATTGACATGGCATGTGATGGTATGATATGAGTTGACATGCTAGAGGTTTATGTGATAGTGGGAAATGTGACAAGTAGGATGAGGTGGATGTCGGAAGAGGTTTGAATAATCATATTTTTCCAACTAATAAAAACTTCTAACCTATAAGTCATATAGTTAATGACAAACTTGGATAATTGTAGGTTCTAGAGTACAGTAGAGCATGAAACATAACACATTGTAATTTACAAATACTCTATCCAATGGCTTACCTAGTTAGCATCCTAGTAGTACCCTCTTAAATAGAACAATGACACATGGTGGTAAGAGATTCATTATTCCTTTATCTATTCAATGCCTAATTGGCACCCCCTCAACTACTTAGATGGCAACACATGGTAGTATCCCCATTCATTATAAGTATTTATTTTTTGACTTTTTCAAATATTTTGGAGGTATTTTGTGTGACTTTAGGATTAAAAATTTGGGGGCCATAAATTTTACATACGAAAGCATTTTGAGCTCATTTTTAACAAATCATATATCTTTTGAATTATTTATAGTGATAGTGTTGTTTCAAAACACAAATACATGCAAGAAGTTATTTTTTATGGGAATGTAAACATGTACCTTTAATGAATGATCTGAACTATACCACAAAAAAATAATGTTGAATCTTTACCCCAAATTAAGGGATTTCTCAAATATATAAACGAGACCCCTCAAAGAATTTATTTTGAAGAAATAAAGTAGATGTCAAGAATAGTAAGGATGAGATACTTGGTGTGACATATCTTCATGTTAATAGGATATATGACACATGTTAGAAGTATTATAGATCCCAAGGCACTAGTTAAAATATTTTAGGATCTATGAGACAACATTAATTTTACATAAACTATTAGATTAGATTAGAGGTAGACTTGTTTGAGATCGTTAATGAGTATGCAATAAAATACAATTAAGAATCTTAAGTAGAAAAAAATGGGGTGTTGATATTGCTCTCTTCTATGATTATAATAAGGATAATAATGATGGTTAAACCTTATAGGAATATTTAAATATTCATTCAATATATTGGACATTTACTAGTTTTAATGACTAGATTTCAAGGTCAAGGGTGAGTTCACACATGAACAAGCATCATCATCTTCTACATGCCTATAGTACATGATATTATAGAGAGCATGTTGTCGTTGGGGATGATTCTTTTATTGCATGTGGATAGGTGTCGTGAGGTAAGCATTGGTTCTTCATCATTTGATAAGGTTATTCATGTTCCTAGTATGGAAAACAATATTTTATCTACCTATTTCATAACCCATACAAATACAAAGGTAGCATTTTGGCCACATTGATGGACAAAGAAGGATATTTATGATGACTTCAAGAAAATTACTCCAAGGTACTATGATGAGTCAAACTTGATATACAAACTAGGCGATCAACTAACATTTCTTTTTTCCCCTTCTCAAAGGAAGGATTTTGTCACTATGGTGGTACAAGTAGATGATTTTAGTAAACAATGACGTTAATAAATTAAGCATATTGGATATGGATCATTGATATATTAGTCATTATTAGTGGGATATTGAGAATCCATAAATTTCTCCAGCTAGTGGTCTTTGTGAGGGTTGTGCTCTTAGAAATCATCATTGAGACTTATTTTGAAAAAAAATTAATAGGTGTCTTACACAACCCTTGGATATCATTAATAGTGATGTTTCTATATCCATGGGAACACCATCTCTCTCAAAATATTGGTATTTTATTACCTTCATTTATTATTTCTCCTTACATGGTTGGTTGTCTATAATTTCACCAAAGACAAAGTTCTTAGGAAGTTCAAGGAATTCAAGTCACTAGTGGAGTATCTAATCAAGAAGATGATCAATTTATTGTTAACATACGAAGGAGATAAGCATGCAAGCAATGTTTTTTGTTTATATTTTTACTTTTTTTGATATAATATTTTATAGGACTATCCATTATACTTTAGAGAAAAATATGGTGGACAAGCAAAATTATAAGATCATTATGGAGATGACTACATGTATGTTGCATATTAATGGGATACAACCCAAGATTTGGGATAAAGAAGTCACTTGTGTAACACATATCATCATTTAAATTCAAACCTAGGCTATTTAGAGAAATACGCCTATTGAGAGATTGATAGAGAAAAATCTTGATGTATTCCAAATTTGCATCTTTAGATCTATGGAATAGGTCTATATACCCAAATAAATTTTAAATAAATGATGGCTTTTGAATCCTTAATAATATAATGAAGTTGCAATATAATGGAATCAATAGTATAAGAATAACAAATATATGATAGTTGCAATAATATCAAATATGATAAATCACACTAAGAATACCCATAAAATAATGTCCATGTTATGACATACAAAATACTAAAAATACCACTAAATAAATGTCTACTAATGCATGCATAAAGCTATGCATGTTTGATGCTTATTACAATACTTTATCACAAATATATAATTTTATGTGACTCCTCATATGTCACATTCTTGAGCTTCACTCTTCTTTACAACTCTTCACTTTCCTATTCTAAGGATACATGTGCACACTTACATATGAGACACTTGTGCACATTTACACTCATAACACTTGCACACATATTTACATGACACTTGTGTATTTATTGCACATTATTATATTATATAAATATTTACTCACACACTAATTTAGGAGACAACCCTAATCTAATATTTTCTATAATGTACCAAAGTGGTACATTGGCATGCACCAAATAATGTAATATTCTCCAACAACCCCTATATTATATTATTTTGTTATTGAATACTTTAGCCTTCAATATGGTATTTGTCTTCATATGATCTTGAACCTTGTGTTTTCTCTACTTTTTTTGTCTGCTATCTTCTTGTGCTTTGATAAATGAATGATTAAAGTACTCCAGTCTTTGTGGCTTCAAGATTACAAGTCTCTTGAATTCTTTCATAGTCATCAGATTCTTGCATAATAATCTCTTTTTAATTTTTCCATAGAATCATATGACCCTTTCATTTTTTGTATGGAGACTTCTCTAATTTCATCATCTTCATTATTTGGTTCTTCATTATTTGATTCATGAACTGCTTGAGATTCATATTTGATTTTTGGTTCATGATCATTTTGGAAGATAAATTTGGATCACAATTGATCCATTTTTATTTTCTTTGTTTTTTAAACATATTATTACAAAAAGTTTTCCCTTCCTGTATTTCAAAAACTAAATAATTTACTCTATCGTTAGAATATGTTATAGAATTTATTATTGTAAAACTACCAATGTGTAATTTTATGTTCTCAAATATATCTCTAAGGCATTTTGGTATTCTTATCATCATCTATTAAGTTTTGAGAATCAACTTTTAACTTGTTTTCAAATATATCTCATCCATTTTGGTTTCTTAAGTACATGAAATAATTACTCACTATCTTCATTGAATGCATTCTTAACAATTTCATCCATTTTTCTTAATCAATTTTCCATTGATGCAAACTAACCTATGTCTCCCTAGGTTTTGAATAATAATTTCTAAGTTTCTAATTTTTTCAAACCTATGAATTTGAATTCCTTATGTCACCCTAATTATTTAGAAACTAGAATATAATAATTTTTTAAATTTAATATTTCTAAATTTGAAGTATACTTCCTTATCTATCCAAAGTTAAACAATTTGCAAAAAATCTATAAAATTTTATATTTCAAAATATATTAAAGTAATACTTCCAAAAATACTTTAATAAAACTTTCAAAATTTTAATATAATAAACCCTAACACTACTTTTTTTTCCCCCCCCCCCCCCCCCCCCCCCCCCCCCCCCCCGGGGGGGGGGGCCCCCCCCCCCCCCGCCCGGCCCCCCCCCCGGCCCCCCCCCCCCCCCCCCCCAGTTTCCCACTATCACTCCAAAATACTTTATAATAAAAACCTAATTTTAAAAATAACTAATCACTCCACTTAAAACTTAAAAGTCAAAACATAACTTTATAAAAAACAAAAATTTAACCTTATGGCTCCATTATTCAATTCAACCTTATGGATTTGATTTAATTTGAAAAATAATTATTTCAAACCCTAATTTTACCCCACGATACTCTACGAATTTTTGAAATTCAAATTTAGACTTGAAGTACTATCTTTAAACCAAGTGTTTCTTTGATCAACCTACCTTGTCAATCATGATATGTCTTGCATGCAAATTTCTTACTTGAATAACTTCTTGTAAGAACACAAGCTTATACTGAGAGGGGGGGTGAACAATATAGCACCCACTTTTTACTTTCTTTCCAAACCAATATCAATTAGTGTCCTTAATTGTGATAACCAAATATAGCAATGTGCATTAATGACATAGAAATCAATAGTAAGCAAGTGTACAAATCACCACACACAATTGAGACACAAGATTTAATGTGGTTCCCCCAATGTGGGGTAGTCCACAAGATAATCTCCTTATAATATTTCACAAATAAATAGGGATCCTTATCCCAATACAAATGATTACTTTTATTTGCTCAAAGCTAGGCTATCCTAATATGCTCATGTGGGCTCCATTGATCTGCTCAGCTAGGCTATCCACTGATCTGCTCAGCTAGGCAATCCACTGATCTGCTCAGCTAGGCTATCCACTGATCTACTCAGCTAGGCAATCCACTGATCTACTTAGCTAGGCTATCCACTGATCTACTCAGCTAGGAAATCCACTGATCTACTCAGCTAGGCAATCATGATATGCTTAGGTGGGCTCTTCACTGATCTACTCAGCTAGGCAATTAGTGTTGGTATGTTTTTTCTATTTTTGTTCTCTCTATTTCACTGCTCATAAATCTGCCTCAATGCCTTCTCACAAGGCTCAAACAATCCTACTCAAATATTGTTCCAAATATATACTCAAGGCCTTCACAAAAGGCTCAAACAATCCTGCTCAAATGTTGTCCCAAATCTATCCACAAATTTGTCCCAAAATCCTTCTCAAAGGCTCACTCAATCATGCACAAAATCTGCCTCAAATCTGTCCAAAAATTCTATCCCAAAAGCCTTCTCAAAGGCTCAATCAATCATGCTCAAGTAGCACTCAAATCTCATCCACAAATCAATGAAGGCAAGGCTCAATGATGAACTCAACAATGAATGGCAATGTACTCTTCAATGGATGACAACAATGATCCACAATGATCTCAACAATGTATGACAAATACTCTCTCAAATGGATGATAACAATGCTCAACAATGAACTCAACCATGTATGACAAATACTCTCTCAAATGGATGATAACAATGCTCAAAAATGAACTCAACCATGTATGACAAATACTCTCTCAAATGGATGATAACAATGCTCAACAATGAACTCTCAAATATATGGCAAATGAGCTCTCTAATGAAAACCTCTCCAAGTAATAACAATGAGGACTTTAGCCAACCAAGGACAATCTCCACAAGTGATATTAATAGGTTCTCAATAATATCTTCCTCATGCAATGTCAATAAGCTCTCAAGAAACAAGCACAACTCTCTCAAGCAAAGAGCTCTCAAATAGCCAACAATGATTTCCTCAAATGAAATACAAATGTATCCACAAGTGGCTAGAAAATTATCTCCTCAATGGTCTCAAATAGTGGCAATGTACTCAAAAAGTAACCAACAATAATGTCCTCAAGCAATGGCAAAAACCTCCTCAATAATGGCAATACTCTCAATGAACTCCACTAAAGCAATAATGAACTCAAGCATCAATTTTATCCACAAAATTGATTTTCTAATCCATCCACTTATTATTAATAGCCAAGGCACATAATCAAGCAATTTGTCTTCAAATTCAAACCCTAACTCATGTGCATGTCTTCTAACTCAAGGTGGCAATTAACTAGGTCTCAAGTTCCTAGTTTAATTTCATAATTAAATCATGCACTAGAACATATAACAAGTTCAACACTTTCCAACCTTATGACTCCCTATTTTTTATTAATACATACAACAAACACCTATGCTTTTATTTTTAATTCCACACCTTATAACTCCACATACAACAATCACAAATATTTAACTTCAAACCTTATAACTCCCTAAGCACATACAACAATCATTTATTTTTACTAAATACCTTATAACTCCCTAGTTATAATAGAAATGATTTTCAATGCACCAAAACTTTTGCAATATCAAATATTACCATGCGCTAGAGATAAATACCTTTTTATAAAATTTGTAGCCTTCGCAACCTTTGAAATCAATAATGCCTTTGCCAAAATTAATGTGCCTTCACCATATTCGAAATCGTTAATGCCTTGCCAAAAATAATGCGCCTTCACACCTTTGCGGGAGTCGAACTTTGTTCCTCTCAGTTAGCGATGTGAAGTGCTTACCACATGGGCGTCACCCCACGTTGGGATTTAATCCCAAACACCCAACTTTGCCTACGCTCAAATCTGAAAAACTCAAATTGCCTTCCTTAGCAAAACACTTTGCCCCTGGCGGGATTCGAACATCGAACCTACCTTGTGCAAAGTTTGTGCGCTACCAACTGCGCTATAGGCTCCTGCGTGATATCACTTTCCCACGTTGTCTCCTTGACCTTGCTCTCAAACAAAATTTATTTTTCTTTATTTCTTCGCTACTCCCCTTTCGATGATTCTCACTCATGCGCAATATTCCCATTCTCGTATAAAAAAAAGGTTTTACCTTTTATTTATATGCACCTCCATGCCTTTGAATGACGTCGGTGGATTTTATTAATCTCCCCAACCATTGCACATTGGAGAATAATAAAATTAAACTTTAGACCTTATATTTATTAAATAAGAATTTAATAATTCACCTCTTAACTTTGAATTGGGATATCTCCTTCATTCTTTTGAATTTTGCCATGAAACTTTTTGCACCTAGGTTTTATTTGAAAAACATTTTCATCCATCATTATTTGGAGAAGTCTTAGCATAGTGGTTTTAATGAAAAACCCTTTCCAATGGTTTTAATAAAAACCCTTTCCATTGGTTTAAATAAAAACCTTTACCATTGGTTTTAATAAAAACCCTTGCCATTGGTTTTAATAAAAACCTTTACCATTGGTTTTAATAAAAACCATTAATATAATATTTAAAAATTAAATATTATATGCCTCTTGTGCCACAAAACCCTATGTATACATCCATGCTCTCCAAAATATCATAAATTATTATTTATGAAGTGCTTTTGCCACCAAAACTCAATGTGATCCATGTGACATCAATGATCCATGTGACATCAATGACAACACAAAATAACTCAAATTACCAACAATCTCCCCCTTTGTCATTGATGGCAACACCTCTAATGCAAATCACCACAATCACTACAAAAACCATATCTGAGAATCAAAGGTGCTCCCCCTAACTCAATACTCTCTATGGAGGTTGCTCCCCCTATCTCAATGCTCTCTTTGGAGGCTACTCTCCCTAACTCAATGCTCTCCCCCTTACTCAAATCTCTCCCCTTTTGACATCAATGGCAAAAGGGACACCTATGGGGCTAAAATATATGACTCTTAAGATTAGCCCCCCCCCAACATTTTCTCTTGAGGTGATTAATTTTTGGGTGGGAGTACATTTAATCCCATCTTACATTGTTCCTTTCCTTTGTCAACTTACTTCCACATATTTCTGATATCCTTTTCTTGATGAGTTACTTGATCTTCTTGTCTTGAACCTATTTGGAATTGAGTCCTACACCATTTTGTAATATGTCCAAAATTATTGCAATTAAAACACTTGATATTGTAGCCTTTGGATGGTGCCCATGTCCTAAATTATTTCTTGAAATAATTTCCATATCCATTCCTTTCCTAAACTCTATATTGTGAAGTTTTTTTTCATAATCATTATGACCATGACTTCTGAATAGTGTAGCTCTAAAAAAAAAACTATGTTGCTCATTTTATTTGCACTGAGAAGCTCTATGACCAATCCTATTGCATAAGAATAAATGTCCTTGAAAAGCCCTTTGTTCATGCCTTGGATCCTCATATATTTATTGACCATTATCCTTGTGATCATCTTTGAATTGTTCATTGTATCCTTGATCCTTCTTTGCAGTATCCAAATCCTCTTCCTTAATTTCTTCCTTGCTTTCCTTTTCAAGAATTTATTTTCCTCTTGAACTTGATTCACCTATCTTAGAACAAGATCCAAATTGGATGTTTGGAGCCATAGGAACTTTGGAACTTTCTTCATGAATCTTATGTGCTTCCTTACTTTCATATTTTAGAACTTCCTTTCCTTTTGAGTGTGACTTTTCTTGGAAATAAGATACAGCCTTAAAATATGTTTCCACTCCTTTTTGAACCTTTTCATCTAATGTGTCATGTCTTATTGTTATTACCCTTAGTTATTCATTCATCCTTTCCTCTATCCTTTTTGTATATTTAAGATCATCTCTTAGATCACTGATTGTCTGTAGTTGTTCTTCTCTGATTTTGATATCTGTTTGAGTCTTATTTTCAAGATTCTTGATTTCTTCTTTTAGCCTTTTGACTTATGATTTTTGTTTTCTTGGGTCATCCTCTTATTTTTATATTACCAAAAGTAATACTTCACCATATTCACTATCATAGAGATCATTATCATATTTTATATCAAACAAAATCTCATGATTTCTTTGACCATGCCTATTTCCTTGATGTGTCATCTCATCTTCACTATCACTTAAGCCATTGCAATATCCAGATCTATGATCTCTTTGACCACACACAAAGCACTATTCTCTTTCACCTTCTATTCCTAGGAATAAATATTCTTCATTTTCATCATCTGACTTGTCTCTATCGCTATGATCTGAGCTATCACTTGCTTCTTCAATGTAGAAAGTTTTCTTTGTCTTACGAAAACTTTTCTTCTTATCATACTTTCTTTGCTTATACTTGTCATCTTTGGCATGCTTATGTTTTTCTTCTCTTTTTCTTCTGTGACCCTATTTTTCATAATCATTGTTTTCTTCATGTGAAATTTTTTTTGTATAGTGACCATAATCACCACACTTGTATCATTTCAATTTTTTCATATCCTTGTAATTCCTTGAGTCCTCTTTCCTTTTGATGAAGTTAGCTTCCTCATCATTATCTGAATCTCTATCTATCTCTAGATCTTTCCCTTTATTTTTCTCTGAATTCTTGAATGCAATTTCTTTCATTAGAGCCTGATGCTTATCTATCCTCATCTCATAAGCTATGAGAGTTCCTTGTAGCTCTTCCATTGTTAGCTTGTCGATATTCATTATTTCTTATATCATTAAAACCTTTGCATCATACTTCATGGGAAGTGATCTCAAAATATTTTGAGTAACATATGATTCTTTCATCTCAAATCCTAGACCTCTCATGTTGTTAGAAATATCATCAACTCAAAGTAAAAACTTTGTAATATATTTATAATCTTCCATTTTTAATTCCTCAAATATTTTTCTATGAGTTTATATTTTTTCCAACTTTACCTTGGAATCTCCTTCAAAGGTATTATGCAACTTGGTCCATATTTCATTAGTTGAATTACATACCATGACTTTTGCAAAATTTGTCTCACATAGACCCCTTAGAATGCAATTCATTACCTTTGCATTTATCTCGACCAATTTCCTGATAGAATTATTTGTCTCGGGATCACCTTCAACCTTATACTCTTTTGAAACCATCTTCCATACCTCATATTCTTATGATATCAAGTAGTTCTTCATTATCATGCTCTAGAAATCATAATTTTTATCGTCAAATAGTGGAGCCTTACTTGTAGATGATTCATTGTATGAAGCCATATGTGTTCTTGTAGAATCTGCCCTCAAGTTATTAGCCTTTCAGAAGGAACTCGCTTTGATATCAATTGAAGAACACAAGCTTATACTAAGAGGGGTGAATAGTATAGCGTCCACTTTTTACTTTCTTTCCAAACCAATATCAATTAGTGTCCTTAATTGCAATAACCAAATATAGCAGTGTGCATTAATGGCATAGATAGCAATAGTAAGCAAGTGCACAAATCACCACACATAATTGAGACACAAGATTTAACGTGGTTCCCAAATATGGGGCAGTCCACAAGATAATATCCTTATAATATTTCACAAATAAATAGGGATACTTATCCCAATATAAATGATTGCTTTGATCTGCTCAAAGCTAGGTTATCCTGATATACTCAGGTGAGATCCACTGATCTGCTTAGCTATGCTATCCACTGATATTATTAACTAGGCAATCCACTGATCTGCTCAACTAGGTTATCCACTGATCTACTCAGCTAGGCAATCCACTAATCTTCTTAGCTAGGCTATCCACTAATCTGCTCAGCTAGGCAATCCACTGATCTACTTAGCTAGGCGATCCTGATTTGATCATGTGGGCTCTTCACTAATCTGCTCAACTAAGCAACTGGTGTTGGTATGTTTTTTGGTTTTTGTTCTATCTCTTTCAATGCTCACAAATCTACCTCAATGCCTTCTCACAAGGCTCAAACAATTCTGCTCAAATGTTGTCCCAAATATGTACTCAAGGCCTTCACACAAAGGCTCAAACAATCCTGCTCAAATGTTGTTCCAAATATGTGCACAAATCTATACCAAAAGCCTTCTCAAAGGATCACTCAATCATGCACAAAAGCTGCCTCAAATCTGTATAGAAATTCTATCCCAAAAGCCTTCTCAAAGGCTCAATATATCATGGTCAAGTAGCACTCAAATCTCATACACAAATCAATGAAGGTAAGGCTCAATGATGAACTCAACAATGAATGGCAATGTACTCTTCAATGAATGACAACAATGATCCACAATGATCTCAAAAATGGATGACAAATACTCTCTCAAATGGATGATAACAATGCTCAACAATGAAATCAACCATGTATGACAAATACTCTCTCAAATGGATGATAATAATGATAAAAAATAAACTCAACCATGTATGACATATACTCTCTCAAATGGATGATAACAATGTTCAACAATGAACTCTCAAATATATGGCAAATGAGCTCTCTAATAAAAACATATCCAAGTAATAATAATGAGGACTTTAGCCAACCAGGAAAATCTCTAAAAGTGATAGCAATAGGTTCTCAATAATATATTTCTCATGAAATATCAATAATATTTCAAGAAACAAGCACAAATATCTCAATAAAAGAGCTCTCAAATAGCCAACAATGATCTCCTCAAATGAAAGACAAATGTATCCAAAAGTGACTAGCAAATGATCTCTTCGATGGTTGCAAATAGTGGCAATGTACTCAAAAAGTAACCAAAAATAATCTTGTTGGCAATTTTGGGTACCTTGAGTACATTGCCTTTGCCTAAGTTCAGTTGTTGTCATTGATGTCAAGGAGCTATTGGTAGATGTTGTTTTTGATGTCAAGGAACTTTTGGAGCAACTTGTTTTTATGTCCAAGGATGTGTTTTTGTTGAAGGTTTCAGTTGGTCAGTAAGTCTCCAAGAAGATCAGAGTAGCCCAGTTGCCAAAAATCTAGAAAAAGATTAAGTAGAATAAGTTTGCAGGCTACTGGAAAAACTATCGTGATTTCGCGACATGTTTGAGGAGAGAGAAAGTCACGATTTCGCGACATGGTTGAGGAGAGAGAAAGTTCGGCCAAAACTGTCGCGATTTCGTGACATGCAGGAAGGTAGAGGCAAAGCGGGCAAAAGTGTCACGATTTCGTGACATGTTTGAGGAGAGAGAAAGTTCTGGCGAAAACTGTCACGATTTCGTGACATGCAGGAAGGCAGAAGCACAACGGGCAAAAGGTGTCACGATTTCGTGACAAGTTTCGAAGAAGTTGTACGGATGCAGGAAGTGTCACGATTTCGTGACATGTTCCAGTTTCGCGAGCAGTTGGCAAGAAAAATCCTAAGGCAGCGAAAGCGTCGCGATCTCGTGACATGTTTCATTTTCGCTAGTGCAAATCAAGAAAAGGATGAAGGAGCAAGAGGTGTCACGATTTCACGACAGAGTTGTTGATGACATCAGCAAAAGGCAAAAGTGTCACGATTTCATGACAGTTGCGGAGAAGAAGGCGTTGAGGTCCAGAGCGTCGTGATTTCATGACCAAAATCATGATGACGTCAGCAAGAGGCAAAGGTGTCACGATTTCACGACAGTTGCGGAGAAGAAGGCAGTGAAGTCTAGAGCGTCACGATTTCACGACAAGATTCATGATGACGTCAGCAAGAGGCAAAGGTGTCACGATTTCACGACAGTTGCGGAGAAGAAGGCAGTGAAGTCTAGAGCATCGCGATTTCACGACAAGATTCATGATGACATCAGCAAAAGCTATAGCGTCACGATTTCGCGACTGCAACGGAGAAGAAGGCAGTGAAGTCTAGAGCGTCACGATTTCGTGACAAGGTTTACAATGACGTCAGCAAAGGCTGTAGTGTCACGATTTCACGATAGCGTGTAATACAAGGTGTACGGCAGACCAAGGCGTAGCGATATCGTGACATATTTGAGTGTCACGCGAGAAAAGCCACAGAACAGTAGAAGCGTTTGTAGCCGACGAAGTTAACCTTTGTCGACAAAGTATAAAGTCTTACAGCCGACATGGTAGAAGATTGAACAGCCGACTAAAGATCAAAGATTTCATCTTGAGATTGTGAGTATTAAAAGAAGACTATTTGAGAATTTTTGTGCATTGATCGAAGTGTGCATTCGAAGTGTGGCGTTCACAGAGTTAGTGCGGCGAGCAAGGTTCGATCATCAAAAAAGCAGAGAGCGAAGTCCGACTGCAGCATCAAAGTGTGTTTCGTTGAAATCTTCTAAGTATAGAAGTCGATGTTGTTGCATACACGAAGAATGTGTTGTTGCTTATGAAAATACTGTGCAGAGAAGATTCTATTCTGATTGCGACTGTGTTCGCACAGTTTGGGTAATAGAAAGAAAAGTGTGCATAGTAGATACTGCTATAAGTGTGAACGGTTGTGAAGAACAGATTGTGATCAAGTGCTACTGTAAGTTGAGAAGAGAATGTTGCTGGAATTTAAGAAGACTGTGCTGCTGTAGTTGTGCAGACAGTGAAGGATTGTTTTCCAAACCAAGTGTCAAAAAGAACAAAGAAAGAGGACAGAATTGTGCCAGACCGAAGGACTGTGTTTTGGTGCAAAAAAGAGGACTAGCTTGTTGTGACAGAGTTGAGGACAGAGATCTCCAGCCAGAGCAGGGAAGACAGGTGTCTTCTATGGAAAGAGTTCCACTTGCTAAGGGTAAAAGAGATAGAGGTCCTCTAGAGGATCACTAGCAAAGTTGAATTAGGGGAAGGTGTCTCCTTTGAGCTGAGGCTCATAAACATTGTAATCGGGAAGGATTCCCAGAGGTTTTGATATAACTTTTAGAAGAAAAGTTTTTATCCGTGGATTAATTTGCTGTGTCTCATTACGGATTGCTTCTTGTGCTTTGTTGTATTGTTGTCATTACTGCTATCTTATTCTTCTTGTTAATGGTTTGAAAGCTGTAGTGATAAATCAAGTTAAAAAGGGTCTTATACTGTTCACCCCCCCCTCTTGGTATAAGCTTGTGTTCTTCAATTGGTATCAGAGCAGGTGCCTTCGAAAAGTTTAAATAGCTTGAAGGAAAAGTTTACAAAGAACACAATGGACTACTCGAGTAGCAATGCAGCACCTATTCTTGATGGATCAGATTTTGGTCTGTGGAGTGCAAGAATGAAAGTCTATCTAATGGCTCTCGGTAATGAGGTATGGGAAGTTGTTGAAGATGGATATACCATTCCTACAAATGGTCCTTACACTAAAGAAGACAGACTTCTACATCACAGCAATTCAAAAGCCATGAATGCAATCTTGAAGGGTTTACAAAAGGCAGATCTCACTAAAGTTATTCACTACAAGACAACCAGTGAAATGTGGAATCAATTGCAGGTTGTTCATACAGGTGATGCAAATGTTCGAAAGGCCAAGTTAAGACATTTTAAAGGTATGTTTGAACAACTCAAGATGAATGATGATGAAAATATTAGTGACTACATGCTCCGGATGGATGAAGTTGTTAATTCTATGAAAGACTTAGGTCTTGAACTTGCTGAAAATGATGTGTGTGATAAGATTTTAAGATCTCTTCCAAATAGATTTAGCGAAAAGATTTTTGCTATTGAGGAAGCCAAAGATTTAGATAAATTGAAAAAGGATGAGCTCCATAGTATTCTTGCAGCATTTGAATTGAGGACACAAGTGAAAGTTGATGTAAAGAAAGAGGCAGCTTTCAAAGCTATCAAGAAATCGAAGGGCAAACAGATTCAAGAAAGTGATGAGTCTTCTAGTGAGGAAGAGGCATATTACAGCAGGAAAGGCAAGTTTTCCAGAAAGCACAAAAGCAAGAAAAATATAAGATGTTTCAACTACGGGAAATTTGGTCATTATGCTACTGACTGTACTGTTTCTAAAGATGAAAGTGATGAAGATATACAGGATGTTAAAAGCAAGGATTCTAAAAAGCACAAGTATTACAGAAACAACAAAAATGAGTACAACAATCACCGAGAAAAGCAAATATGAGTACAACAATCATGGAAAGAGGCATTCTCACAAGAATAAGAAGAGCTTCTACTTGGACAAAGCAAGTAAGTGTTCTAGCAGTGAAAGTGACAGTTCTTCTAGTGATGATGAAAATGAGATGTTGTTCATTTCAGAAAAAGAGGAAGAACCGAAACACAAATTCATTATCATGAAATGTTTTAGATGTGGAAATTTTGGGCACCTTGAGGATGGTTGCAGAAATGATGATTTGGCTGCTAGTATGTATGAGGATGTTTCAGAAAACCCCAATGAAGATGCATGTATGGTTTTTGAAAAAGGTAGCACCTCTAGTGATAAGAAATCTGAAAAAGGTTGTGATGATTCAAAGCGCCATCAAATAGAGGATCTTGAATGCGAACTCAATAATGCTCTTAGTGTTTTGAAAAAGGAAAGAAAGAAGAATGATAGACTCAAGATTAAGGTTGATGAATGTTGTATGGAGATAGATGAACTTGTAGAAAATCTTGAAGTATCTATGGCTAAGACACAAGAACTCAAAAATGAGTTAGAATCTAAAATTTTGGAGTATAGTGAGTTAGAACAGGAAATAGCTTCTTTGAAAGAAGAAAATAAAGAGTATAAGGATAAGCTCTATAGATTTCAGGATAGCTCCAAGAAGGTTAAATTTCTCATCGAAGGACAGAGAAAACCAACAGATAAAATAGGTCTCGGTTTTATTAAGCCGCACAAGGAACAGGTTGGTAAATCTAGCAAAATATTTCAAAAGAAAGAGAGTCCTGTTGAAGAAAATACTTCAGATCATGAGTCTGTAAGTGATGAATACGCAGAAATAGAGAACGATATTCAGACTGAGAAGAAGAAGTTTTCGGGACCCATGAAGTCGAACAAAAGAAAATTTCATGGTAGATGTTATGTGTGTCATAGATTTGGTCACATGGCTGTACAATGCATGACTCAAATGCAGAGAGTAAATGACAGTTTCAGGAGACGTAATTTCTTTCAAGGGTATTGCTACTCTTGTCAACAATTCGGGCACAAGGCAATTTTTTGCAAGACAAATAACACGAACTGGGTTAGTCAGAACAGGCGAATTCAAAGAACAACCATGACTGATATTGTTACCTGCTATAAATGCAACAATGAAGGACACCTAGCTAGACAGTGTAGAGCTGATCTTCTGAGATACAGGAAAAGAAACAGCAGCATGAACAAGTTCAAGAATCAAGGCATGGATAAAAATAGGAATGATAACAAAAATAGGAAAAATGACATGAACAGGTCCAAGGATCAAGGTATGGATAAGAACAGAAAAGATAAAAGAAATAGGAACAGTAGTATTAACAGGTCCGAGGATCAAAACAGTGACAGGAACAAAAATACAGGAAAAGAATTCAAAAGAAGGCCCGGCAAAGAAATCTTGGACACTAATGATGATGAGTGTTTAATGGGAGTATCACTCCCAACCCTATTCTAATCATCTCATCAGGAGATGGGGGAGGGACTAAGCTAAGAGGCTCATTCTTAGTCCCAAGCCCCAAAGGTGACCCTTTGCCATTGATGACAAAGGGGGAGAGATTTAAGTAAGGGGGAGAGTTTTCAAGAGAAGAGGAAAGCTTCAATTCAGGGGGAGCAAAACTTGAAGAGATTGAATTCAGTTTTGGCTCTTGAAAGATGTGTTTTAGTTAAGGGTTGCCATCAATGACAAAGGGGGAGATTGTTGGCAATTTTGGGTACCTTGAGTACATTGCCTTTGCCTAAGTTTAGTTGTTGTCATTGATGTCAAGGAGCTATTGGTAGATGTTGTTTTTGATGTCAAGGAACTTTTGGAGCAACTTGTTTTTATGTCCAAGGATGTGTTTTTGTTGAAGGTTTCAGTTGGTCAGTAAGTCTCCAAGAAAATCAGAGTAGCCCAGTTGCCAAAAATCCAGAAAAAGATTAAGTAGAATAAGTTTGCAGGCTGCTGGAAAAACTATCACGATTTCGCGACATGTTTGAGGAGAGAGAAAGTCACGATTTCGCGACATGGTTGAGGAGAGAGAAAGTTTGGCCAAAACTATCATGATTTCGTGACATGCAAGAAGGCAGAGGCAAAGCGGGAAAAAGTGTCACGATTTCGTGACATGTTTGAGGAGAGAGAAAGTTTGGCCGAAACTGTCGCGATTTCGCGACATGCAGGAAGGCAGAAGCACAGCGGGCAAAAGGTGTCACGATTTCGTGACAAGTTTCGAAGAAGTTGTACGGATGCAGGAAGTGTCGCGATTTCGTGACATGTTCCAGTTTCACGAGCAGTTGGCAAGAAAAATCCTAAGGCAGCGAAAGCGTCACGATCTCGCGACATGTTTCATTTTTGCTAGTGCAAATCAAGAAAAGGATGAAGGAGCAAGAGGTGTCACGATTTCGTGACAAAGTTGCTGATGACGTCAGCAAAAGGCAAAAGTGTCACGATTTCATGACAATTACGAAGAAGAAGGCATTGAGGTCCAGAGCATCGCGATTTCATGACCAAAATCATGATGACATCAGCAAGAGGCAAAGGTGTCACGATTTCACGACAGTTGCGGAGAAGAAGGCAGTGAAGTCTAGAGCGTCGTGATTTCGTGACAAGATTCATGATGACGTCAGCAAGAGGCAAAGGTGTCACGATTTCACGACAGTTGCGGAGAAGAAGGCAGTGAAGTCTAGAGCATCATGATTTCGCGACAAGATTCATGATGACGTCAGCAAAAGCTGTAGCGTCATGATTTTGCAACTGCAATAGAGAAGGCAGTGAAGTCTAGAGCATCGCGATTTCACGACAAGGTTTACGATGACGTCAACAAAGGCTGTAGTGTCACGATTTCGTGACAGCGTGTAATACAAGGTGTATGACAGACCAAGGCGTAGCGATATCATGACATGTTTGAGTGTCGCACGAAAAAAGCCACAGAAAAGTAGAAGCGTTTGTAGCCGATGAAGTTAACCTTTGTCGACAAAGTATAAAGTCTTACAGCCGATGTGGTAGAAGTTGAACAGCCGACTAAAGATCAAAGATTTCATCTTGAGATTGTGAGTATTAAAAGAAGACTGTTTGAGCATTTTTGTGCATTGATCGAAGTGTGCATTCGAAGTGTGGCATTCATAGAGTTAGTGCGGCAAGCAAGGTTCGATCATCAAAAAAGCAGAGAGCAAAGTCCAACTGCAGCATCAAAGTGTGTTTCATTGAAATCTTCTAAGTATAGAAGTCGGTGTTGTTGCATACACGAAGAATGTGCTATTGCTTATGAAAAGACTATGCAGAGAATATTATGTTCTAATTGCGACTATGTTCGCACAGTTTGGGTAATAGAAAGAAAAGTGCGTGCAGTAGATGCTGCTATAAGTGCGAACGGTTGTGAAGAACAGATTGTGATCAAGTGCTGCTGTAAGTTGAGAAGAGAATGCTACTGGAATTTAAGAAGACTGTGCTGCTGTAGTTGTGCAGACAGTGAAGGATTGTTTTCCAAACCAAGTGCCGAAAAGAACAAAGAAAGAGGATAGAATTGTGCCATATCGAAGGACTATGTTTTGGTGCAGAAAAGAGGACTAGCTTGCTGTGACAGAGTTGAGGACAGAGATCTCCAGCCAAAGCAAGGAAGACAGGTGTCTTCTGTGGAAAGAGTTCCACTTGCTAAGGGTAAAAGAGATAGAGGTCTTCTAGAGGATCACTAGCAAAGCAGATTTAGGGGAAGGTGTCTCCTTTGAGCTGAGGCTCATAAACATTGTAATTGGGAAGGATTCCCAGAGGTTTTGATATTACTTTTAGAAGAAAAGTTTTTATCTGTGGATTATTTTGTTGTGTCTCATTACGGATTGCTTCTTGTGCACTGTTGTATTGTTGTCATTACTGCTATCTTATTCTACTTGTTAATGGTTTGAAAGCTGTAGTGATAAATCAAGTTAAAAAGAGTCTTATACTGTTCACCCCCCCTCTCAGTATAAGCTTGTGTTCTTCAAATCTCCTCAAGCAATGGTAAAATCTCCTCAATAATGACAATACTCTCAATGAACTCCACTAAAGCAATAATGAACTCAAGCATCAATTTTATCCATAAAATTGATTTTCTAATCCATCCACTTCTTATTAATAGCCAAGGCACATAATAAAGTAATTTGTCTTCAACTTCAAACCCTAATTCATGTGCATGTCTTCTAACTCAAGGTGGCAATTAACTAGGTCTCAAGTTCCTAGTTTAATTTCATAATTAAATCATGCACTAGAAGATATAACAAGTTCAACACTTTCCAACCTTATGAATCCCTAATTTTTTATTAATACATACAACAAATACCTATTATTATATTTTTAATTCCACGCCTTATAACTCCACATATAGCAATCACAAATATTTAACTTCAAACCTTATAACTCCCTAAGAACATACATTAATCATTTATTTTTACTAAATACCTTATAACTCCCTAGTTATAATAGAAATGATTTTCAATGCACCAAAACTTTGGCAATATCAAATATTACCATGCGCTAGAGATAAATACCTTTTTACGAAATTTGTAGCCTTCACAATCTTCGAAATAAATAATACCTTTTCCAAAATTAATGTGCCTTCACCATCTTCGAAATCATTAATGCCTTACCAAAAAAAATGCACCTTCACACCTTTGCGGGATTCAAACAATATTCATCTCACTTAGCACTGTGAAGTGCTTACCACATGGGCATCAGCCCATGTTGGGATTTAATCCCAAACACCCAACTTTGCCTATGCTCAAATCTAAAAAACTCAAATTGCCTTCCTTAGCAAAACACTTTGCCCCTGGCGGGATTCGAATAGCAAACCTACCTTGTGCAAAGTTGATGCGCTAGAAACTGCGCTATAGGATCGTACGTGATGTAACTTTCTCGCATTGTCTCCTTGACCTTGATCTCAAAAAAAAATTATTTTTCTTTATTTCTTTGTTGCTTCCCTTTCGACGATTCTCACTCATGTGCAATATTCCCAATATCTTATAAAAAAAAGGTTTTACCTTTTATTTATATGCACCTCCATGCCTTCGAATGACATCGGCGGATTTTATTAATCTCCCCAACCATTGCACGTCGGCGAATAATAAAATTCAACTTTAGACCTTAGAATTATTAAATAAGAATTTAATAATTCACCTCTTAACTTTGAATTGGGATATCTCCTTCATTATTTTGAATTTTTCCATGAAACTTTTTTCATCTAGGTTTTATTTGAAAAACCTTATCGTCCATCATTATCTGAATAAGTCTTAGCATATTGGTTTTAATGAAAAACCCTTTCCAATGGTTTTAATAAAAACCCTTTCCAATGGTTTTAATAAAAACCCTTTCCATTGGTTTAAATAAAAACCTTTACCATTGGTTTTAATAAAAACCCTTGCCATTGGTTTTAATAAAAACCTTTACCATTGGTTTTAATAAAAACCATTAATATAATATTTAAAAATTAATTATTATATGCCTCTTGTGCCACAAAACCCTGTATACATCCATGCTCTCCAGAATATCATAAATAATTATTTATGAAGTGCTTTTACCACCATAACTCAATGTGATCAATGTGACATCAATGATCCATGTGACATCAATGACAACACAAAATAACTCAATTTGCCAACATTCTTCAAAGATATTTTAGCTATGAAAAGAATTTCAACTACCAATAAATATGGACTAGTGCAATAATTTCTCTATCTCCCATGTGCAACTAACATTATCTCATATTTACCTTCGCTTACTTGATGTTCAATTTCCTTTAACATGCTCATTCTTACTATTAGAATCTTATCTCCACTCAAGATTTGAATCTCTTGGTGCTCAATTTTATTTCAATGATTCATTCACTTTGTTTCCCTTAGAAATTGATGTATTCTATGTTCTTACACTTAATTAGTGTTTGTCTTAGTTCTTGATCCAACACTTTGCTCTACTTATTTTTACTTGGAGCTCTATCTTCTTACCTTTCGGCTACATTCTCCTAGATGCTTGGTCCAACTCTTTTGACATGACTAAATTTTTTTATCTTTAAATCTTGTTGTTCTCCAAATATCATTATAATCAAAATTTGTTTTCCTCCTATCTAACTATCCTTCTATCTTTCTATTCTCCTATATTTCTATCCTCCATAGTATGCTTTCTCTTCAAATTGTCAAGATTTATCTTGGATAAATCTCCTTTTTTTGGTTTACTTTCTATATCTACAAAAAAAATTAGATTAATGGTCTCTTCTCTTACTAATGACAAATATATATTTTCTTGTGATGGACCTCTTTCAAATGGGTGTCATTACTTTATGAAAAAAATTTAATGGTACCTTCTCCAATGAGTCTCCTCAATCTTTACCTTCTATGGGACCTATTCTAATGAGTCCCCTTTGACTACCTTCAATGTCTATATCAAGGTTTATCTTCTAGATATGAATAAAAATTATAGATTACCTTCTATTTTAAATAGATTTCTTGGAATAGGTAAACTCAATCTATCTTATGAATATCAATATCTTAATGAATTAAATTTTTTATCAAGGTCTATCTTTGAGACTTGAAATTATAATAGAATGCAACTTGAATTAATCCCTACTAGAGGAAATCTTACTACCTTATTCTCACACTTAAATATGAAATTCTTATCTATTTTTTGTAGGAAGATTCCCAAATTCTATAGATCAATCTTCACTTCAATAATTTCTTAGGCTACTTTCTCTAGCATAACCCAAGAATCCAATATCAACAGTTTGAATGACCAACTATATCCTAATTTGATTCTCTCCTGTAATATTCAATTTGCAAAATCTTGAATAAATAATTATTCTCTTTGTCCCTGAAATCTTCTATTAATGTCAGTCTTGGATATTCTTTAAATAATAAATTATCTTCAAGTTGATTCACCCAAATAGGAATCCTAGTCTTCACTAGTTATCCTTCAACCTAGTTAAAATATCTTGGATAAATCATAGTTTCATTGGTTATCCTTCAACCTAGTGGAAAGACCTTAGCTAAGTCCTAGTATTCACTAGCTATTCCTACAATTGTAGAAATACTTTATTTCTCTTATTTTTGCAACTTAACAAATCCTGTGCAAGTAACCTTGTTGTAGCTCTGATACCATTGATGATTTTTGAAGCCTTAATAATAATAATATGAAAATCATAGAAAAATAATCACAAGATAAATATAATGATGTTTCAATATAATATAATCAATATTATAAGAAGAACAAATATATGATAGTTGCAATAATATAAAATATGCTAAATCATAACAAGAATACTCACAAAATAATATCCATAATATTGCACATATGATACTAAAAATATATACTATAGACACTAAAATTGCATCAATTCGATTAGACGACCAAGGCATTGTCTAATTTGACACCATATGGCTCCCTTGGGCAACCCTCAAAGGTTACATAGTGTTCCTAACCACTTTTGGGAGGTCCTACCCCACTTTTGGGAAGTTTTGGGCCATGTAGGCATGGCCATCCCACCCTAGGATGGCCATAGTTCATGGTCATCCCACTCAGGGACGACCACCAACAACCATCCATGGGTGGGACGACCATGGCCTTTGACCCTCAAAAAGTCAAAATTGGGATAAATGGCACCTAGAAACTACCATTTATTCTATATATTAGAGCATGCTAGTTATAGAGCATATAACTCTCATGACACATTATAGATTTAAGGCCAAAAAGAGATATTCCTTCCCCCTCTAATGTATGACAACCTTTGGGACAAATGGCAACCCTTGCCTCACATGGCCTCACATGATCTTTTGACCAAATGCCCTCTTGGGCTGTAAAGTGGATTAATTCCACCAAATTTTATAGAGGAGTATTTGCAACATTCACAATGAAGTGTTGTTGAGATTTATCTGCAACCTACCGTGTGTTTTCCCTTGAGATCTCTATAGAGCGAAGGAGGTTTTCAAGTGATTACAAAATGCACAATCTATTTACAAAACAATCCATTTGAGTTAAATCATATCCCAAAATTTATTGACAATACCTTTGATAGTGTTTTGGACCAATTCCCAAAGGAATTTATGGTAAAAACCACCATATTGGTGGCCATACCACCCAAGGATGACCCCCAAATTGTGATAGTCTAAAATGGCTCAGCCTGGGATGACCATAAATTGGAGTACAATTTTGTTACTATTTTTGCATAGATATTTTCTAGAATATATTATATGTTCTCTATTCAAATTTGGTGTAATTTGGAGTTGTATTGCTTATGTTATCATGTTTTTGTGATTTGTAGGTCTAAATGGCTCATCCCAGTACGACCACAAATATGAGCAAAATTTCTTTACTATTTTTAATTAGATCATTCACAGAGCACATAATATACCTATATCTCACTTTTTGTAGCATTTGGAGCAATTTTGAACAATCTATTACATTTTTCCTCTTTCAAGTTTATTGATGCATGCACCCTCACGGTTTCATCTTAATACACACATGCTTTTAATAGATTTCAGTTTTTTGTGTGCAGATCCAAATATCACAGTGTATGAAGAAGGAGAAGTAAGTTAGAAAATTCATAGAACACTTTGCAATAGCATTGGAAGCCCACTCCCTTCAATTGTGAATGCAAGGAAGACATTGGAATCACACCTTGGATTCTTGGAAGGATTTGACCCTTTGATTTCTATATGGAGTGTATCAATTGAGAGCTCTCAAGGGGACACTTTGTAACCAATTTTTGAAATTTATATCAATATAAGGATAACCGCCCATTTATTTCATATATATGTCATTTTATGCTTGTTTGAAGTATCGCTTTCATAGTTCTTAGATCAAGTAGAATAATAGATGCATCTTATTTTCCCTTGCTAGGTGTGTCATTTTTCCACTCTACAACTATTGAATAAAGGTCTACGAATGCATGCATAAATATATGCATGTTTGATGCTTATTATAGTACTTTATCACAAAAATATAATTGTATGTGACTCCTCATATGCTGCACTCTTGACCTTCTCTTATTTACAACTCCTCACTTTCCTATTCTAAGGACACATGCACAAACTTACATATGAGACACTTGTGCAATTTACACTCAGAACACTTGCACACATATCTACATGACACTTGTGCATTTCCTACACATTATTACATTATCTAAATATCTACTCACACACTAATATAGGACACAACCTTAATCTAATATTTACAATAATATAACAAGGTGGTACATTGGTATGTACCAAATAATGTAATATTATACAAGAAAAAAGAGGTTGCAAATAGTTATAGATACACTTTTATGGGATATTTAGATGCCTCCAAGGACTATTGTATCAATGATCTAGAGAAATAAGAGTTTATTGTGTGAGGAAATATGATTTTTTATGAGGTTATTACAATAATTTTTTTAGGCCATCTTGCTACTCTTTTGGCTAAAGTTCCTCCAATGTCTCCAATTATTCTAGAGACTCTATCAAAGATTTTAGTCATCACAATTATAGTTGCTTTTATACCATTAACCTCTAGTGGAGACTCCATAACTAAGCCTATTAATTTAAATTTTCCTTAGGTAATACACTCTCCAACAATGTTAAATTTTGACTTGAGGAATGATGAGCTTGATCCTCTTGAGTCTTATATGAAATTAATAGATGCTAAAGTAGATCGTAAGTGTGGTTTGGATGCTTCAATTATGGATTCTAGTGTTGAATATTTTAAAGGATGTGATTTAGTATTCCCTCATTCATTTGACACCCAAGTGGGTTTGGACCTTACTTTAGGATACTCAACTTATTCTTTTTATGGAGAATCACTAAAAGAATCCTTCTTGAGCCTTGCTATCAAAGATTTTTAATTTTGGATATCCTCTCACCTATTCCTAGCCCAAGCATCAACCAAAGTGGGAATATTTCATGATTACTATGTATGAATATATAATAAAAATCAAACACACGCTACACCAAAAAAGGCTTTTAATGGTGGCTAAAATAAGGCAATTTTTTATGGTGATAAAAAACTGCCCTAATAGATCCTAAGAGGGTGGTTTTAAACCAACCTCTTAGGGTGACATAAGAGGGTGGTTTTATAGCCCCTTTTGGTCTGAGGTTACTCTTTGCCGAGGTCTATAACCACCCTCTTATGTCACCCTAAGAGGGTGGTTTAAAACCACCCTCTTAGGGGAGGTCTCACTTAAAAAAATATTAAACTATGCGTAGAAAATGGCACTAATGCGCAATAAAATCCCCTATATTTGTAATGTTTGAAAGTAATTTGGAACTCCTATTCCTTCATCTACTATAGATGCCAAAAGAGATTTCTTTTGTTCTTAAACACTTTTATTTGAACTAAATTGCCAAAGTAGAAAAGACTAAACCAAACTTTTCTTTGAACTAAATTGCTTGAGTGTATAGAGAAGTATGGGGTGTCCCATTTTCCCGTAGTACCACTAATTTTATTAGCTATGATGAAAACATAGATCACTAGGAAATATGATTTGAGCTCCCTGCACACTATTCTGTGCGATGGAGAACCCCTCAGCAAGGAGTCCACCAAAGAGTTTATTTCCATGTTTCCCATGGTCTCATTAATGTAGGTTGGGGACCTTTTATTTATTTATTTATTTTTATTTTTATATTTTGTTCTTCATTGATGGTACTCATATACATAGTATTTGAGACCATAGAGAATATTGTTGAATGGGATTTGTGATGGTAAGAGATACTATGGAATATTATGAATATTTATATATTTTTAAAGTAAAATCACAAAGAACATTATCATAAGAAAATATTGTCAAATGTATTATGTTTTGCATCCTAAGACCCCACCTTTTTGGATTAAGATGATGTGGGACAAGGTTATGGACTCACATAAACAACAACAATGGGAGCATCCACTGATAGCCCAAAGGAAAGTAAATACTATGGAATGTTGTCATGTTGTCTCCAAATATTGAAGCTAAAATTATAGCTCCTAATTATGGTTGTTCTTTTCCTCCAAATCAAAGAGGATATTTGTGGCTCTGTGGCCCAACAATTATGAAAGGTATTGAAAATTGTTTTAATTTTTTGTTTGGATTTTAATGCATAAAAATACTAAAATATTTTCATAAAATGTTGAGCAACTAAACACCCTTAGGATAAACTAGGGTAACCATTACCTAGGATAAACTAGGATAAGCATTATGTCTAGAATATTAGTTACTATGGTGTTTATCAAATGCCTTGCTATCCTATGTTTTCTTTTAAACCTTCATTGAAGAAATCAAATAATGCTTCCTTGCATCTTTACCTTTTTACATAATACTATGCAATTTATTGTATTACTCTCCATAGATTGAAAATGACTTGTATCTTACAGGTGCATGGGTATTGAATAAAGTCCTAGTTTTATGTGTTAGTGCTTAGATTTATGTTAACCTTATATTATTACATGACTCAGGTTCAACCTTGGGCATTTTACCATAAGGGAAACATGTGAGGTACTAGATGGTAGATTTTCTATTTGATAAGAGAATGTTTGTTGTCTTTGTTTAGAGATGTGAATCAATGCAAAATAATTGAGTTATGAAGTTGGATAAGTCTCATATAATAGTAGTAAGTATATCATTTTGTTAATAATTTACTTCCAATAGCTGATTTTGTGTTAACCTTATATTACTACATGACTCAAGCTCAACCTTGAGCATTTTGCCACAAGGGAAACATTTAAGGTACTTGATGGTAGATTTTCTTTTCTTTGAGAAAAGAATGTTTTTGTTTGGAGATGTGAATTAGTGCAAAAGAAACAAGTTATTGAGTTGGATAAGTCTCATTTAATAGTAGTAGGCATATCATTTTGTTAATAATTTCCTTCCAGTTGTTGATTTTGTGACACTTTACTGCAAGGGGAACACTTGAGGTACTTAACGATAAATTTCTCACTGAGAAGAGAATATTAGTTGTCTTTGTATGGAGATGTGGATCAATGCAAATAAAACAAGTTCTCGAGTTGGATGTCTTATCTAACAACAATAGGTATATCATTTTATCAATAATTTCCTTAGGACTATTGGCCTATCTCATTCATATGGTACCATTGACAAAGTTGATATGTGATGGGACTAGAAATCTCTGTCTACCCTTACTCTGGTCTCTCTTTTTAATTGATCTATTGAAATTATTTTTCTTAAGTCTTTCTTGCATGTTTATAAAAAGGTTACAAGTTTGCAAAAAGTATTAGAGGATTATAAGATGTAAGCACTATCTTAACACATGCAACTTTTTTATAGGTTTTGAAATTGGATATTAAGGATATTACTAGCTCTCCTCCCAACTACTACTTCATTTATTTAACTTGTGGTTTTCTCAAGGTGTTTTCCTTGTCCATCTTGAACATGGAACATACTAGCTTATTTTCATTGGTGTTGTCAAGATGAATGGTCAGTTGTTATCTATTCTTAGTTTAAAATAGAATTTTTAAACTAGTTGCATTGTACGCATTCCACATAGAGTTGTTTGGGAGATCCTACAATTGATGTCTAGAAGAATATGCTTATTAGTATATGGTAGAAGAACCAAAATTTGAATTTCTTATTTCAAGATGGAGCTGAAATACTATGCATTTAGATGACCTTTGGTGATGAAATATATTTTTGACATATTCTGAAATAAAGTTTTGTGACAAATCTATTTATAATGAAATAATTTTTTTGACTTTCTGTAGAGTGTTGTTGTCAATCGTTGTTTAGCATGTTAATAAATCTTGGTTGTAATATTACCACAAATCACTATTATAATAATAACAATAATAATATTATAACCATCCTCTTAGGGCTAACTAACCTCTGGTGAAATCAATCATTTATCTTTGCATTATCTCCAATAAATTTATACTACAATTATGTTCATCTAGTACTATTACCATGTAACCCTATATGTGGCCCAATATACACTATAGAATATTAAATTTATGACTAATCAAAGTACATATTTGGATTGAGTGGTAAAGTTATCCAAAATTTCATGTTCTGCCATCTCTGGGAAATAACATTGCAATAAAAAAAATGGTGATTACATAGTCAACATCTAGCACCACAATCAATCAATTCTTTCTTGACAATCATGTTTCAATCGTTCCTCAAAACTAATGTTCGCAACTTAATTTTTGTCTTTTGGAACTCTAAATGTTGTGTTTTATTCTAAATTTTGTTTATTGTAATTTTAATTAGAAGAAAATAAATTCTCTTATTATACCATGCAATTAGGTATTGGAGAATCAATTTACCCTTTTGTACCCTATCTATTTTAGAAAGCATGTACTACATTTATCCATTCATTGGATTAAAATTTGACCTCATCCTTTTAGAAAGCTATGACCTAGTAGAATTTGAAAACTATGTGACCAGAGGTCTATGATACATCATGTTATCATCTATGCACTGTTGACATTGCATTGGTCTTTGTATGCTATATATTTTCTACGAGTTGGCTTTTGATAGGAAGTTTCATGTTTGAATTGGACAGGCATATAATCCAGGAAATATGACACTGGTTAGATGGTTACATCATGTTGGTTATGGAATACTTATTCATAATATATCACCTACTAGAATATTTTTACATTTGGTTACTAAATATTCTCAAGATAAAGGCATGTAGTCATTCTCTGCTTATCCATATCCTTTTGATTTGGGTCTTTTATATTTTCTCTATTTGATATAATTTTGAACTAATATCTAGCTTTCTCATGAGAAGAGTTATAACTATCCTGTGTATCATGAGGTATAAAATTTTCTTTATTATTTTTAAGGAGAGTTTGCATTTGACTTTTCTCTATAATATATTTAGGTACATTTCCACAAAAACCAACATTCATAGAGAAGTGCATCTTGGATTTTTGAAACACTTTAGATAGGGTTATGTGTAGTGTCTATTTATTGCAGAATTGGCTAAAATTAGGATTTTTAAAATTTGGATTGGCTAATATTTGGGACCCTGACCAAGGCCCATTAGCCAAAAAAAATTTTGGGTTGATTCGCCCCAATTTTATAATAATTTTATCATTTTAAGTTTAAATTTCCAACCTTACCCCTAATAATAGTGAACCTTCTACATATGTTTGGTCACTTTTTGCTTGGATTTTGAAACTGATTTGCCAATTTTTTATAAATACATTTTGAGGCCAACCCCTTACGCATAACCCTAAATTTAGAGTAGGAAGGGGTAAAATGCTTATCAAGAGAAATATCCACATAAGAAATACATTTTCCTTTTCATTCCTGATTCCATTGGCAACATATATAATGTTCTAAATTCTCTCTAGTGGTGATGTTGTTAGCAACAGACATTCATGAAGGTATATTAAGATTTATACTTTTCAAAACTCATGATTTCTTGTAATGCTATGCAAGATGTTTCATATAAAATTTTATAATGTACTAAGCCTTATCCAAAGGTCAATTATAGCACAAAAGAATTTTCATAGCATTGCAAAACTCCAAAAATAATATAATTTTGTTTCATTTTAAGATGTTTGTTATGGCATTGGTTTTTGAGTTATATGCTTTCCAAAGTTTTGATAACAACCTAAACACATTTCCCTTTTCAATTGGTAATATTAATTTAGTTTGATTGAGTTATAATAAACTAACAATTGTGTTGAGTTTCATCATTCTTGGGGTCATTGTATTTTTGGTTTTGTTGAGAATTCATGATCTGTGGGCCAAAGCTATTTCTGATTCTTCTAACTCAATTTGTAGGCCTGATTGTTTTGAATTGAGTAAATAATCATGCCAATGGATATTTGGTAGGGATAAAATTGGAGGTGATTATAATACAAGCTCATTTGATTACCATAAGTTACCTGATAAAATATGCATGTGTCATCATAAGGGCTACAAGGAAGAAATATGCTTGCAAAGTGCAAATTATGGGGATGGAATAAAAAATTGGTGAAATGTCTACATAACACATCTTGTATAGAATGGGAACTATGGGTTTGATGGCTCTATTTGGTTTTGAATTGCTTCTATTTTGGGCTGATATAGATGATCAAACTGATTGATATTATATTATGTGCACATTTTTTGGCAATACTCTGAATCTACCAAAGCTTCCAAGTGCATATTATACCAACCTTATTGTCAAAGAAAGGATGGTCATGGGACATAATTGGGACATGAGAAAATTACATTGTGATCATGTTTCTCCCATAAGTTTTATTATTTCCTCTAGTATTTCAAGTCAAAGAAGCTATTTTATTTCTTAGGAACTATGCAGTAAAATAGGTAATTGGTATTGCCTACACAATGACCTATCTCTTATGTGTTGTAGTTCATTGTAAGACATCTATGACTCTCATGAGCTTAAATGGTCCACTTATTACATCAGTCAAATGCCCAACAAGGCCTGAAGCAGCGGAATTGAAGCTACTAAAATAAACTAGGATATTTAAGAGGATTTTGATTTTGAGTTTGTGATCCTCAAGGCTGAATTGCAATCCAAATTTATGAGGACATTCAAGTTCAAAGTTTATATGCACAGGAATAGACATCCTTGTGATGGAACCTAGACATTCAAGGCATATCTGTCTTGGAAAGCTTTCTTGTGTGAAGGTCCAAAAAGCATCAGAATGCTGAATTGATGTATGTCAAGCAAAATACAACTTAAAAAAATGTTAACATGATCCAAACACAAAGTCATTCTTCATTTGTGGGACAATGAAGTCCATCCTAAATGCAACTATGAAGATGAACCAAATATTATTAGCATATTGAATTAAATAATACTATTTATCTTTCTCGCTTTTTTTATTTGCTTTGTTGCTCTTCAAATATTTTTTCATGTGGGTTAAGAACAGACTCAGTGAATACTATCATGGGTTTTTGTAGTCCATGCAATAGTGTAAATTAGAGCTGATTTAGACAAAATAAACATCTATAAATTTTAGTAATGTAATATGAAAAATGACCCTTAAGCATTGAAAATTATATTATTTAGTGTTGCCTTTTAAAACTCATGGGTTTTAAAACACCCTCTTCTAAGAGGGTGGTTTAGAATTGCCCTCCTAGGGTTACGAGGGTAGTGATAAACCTTCCTCTTAAGGCTAAGAGGGTGGTTTATAACCACCCTTGTAGATCTAAGAGGGTAATTTTAAACCACCCTCTTAGACCCTAATAGTGCAAGTTTTTGGGGTGGTTTTCAGCCACCATCATCTAATATAATTTTTTTATAACACCTTCATATATGGTTGCTAAGTAACCACCCTTAGAGGCCTTTAAGGGGGATTAAACACTGACCTAAAAGAGCCTTTTTTGTGTAGTTACAAGAGCTTGTTACTCTTCTAGAAGGGAATAATAATGTTGGTTGTAAATGGGTCTATAAGATCAATTATACCTATGATAGTTAGATCAAGAAGTACAAGGTATGTCTTGTTGAAAAAAGTTTCTCTCAAGAGGAAATTGACTACTTAAAGAAAATTCCTTCAATTGCTTGGATGATTCTATCCATAGCCACGTCCTATGGTTGTAAGGTACACTAGATGGATGTGAAGTGTGGTCTTCTTCATGGTGAGATTTAGAAGTAAATTCACATATATAAGCATTTTGGTTTTGAGGTTGATGAGTAAGCCCCTAATGTGTCATTTGACAAAATTCTTGTATGGTCTTAAGTAGGATTTGCATGCTTAGTATGAGAGTATCCATTTATTATTTCTTATTTGTGGTTTTCAGAAATGTGAGGTAAAATATGATGTCTACATTACGCATCAAGATGATAAGATATTTTTTATTATATATTTATGATCTTCTCATAACAACAAGGTTATGCATAAGGGGTTGGACTTGAAATATACTTGTAAAAAATAATAAATCCTAATCGAAATCAAGGTGAATTCTAAGAAAATTAAATCAATCATCTTCACACCAAAATATGTGGCATTTGAAGCCCTAAAAAGTATGGCCATATTTGGGATAAGTCTTGAACTATTAAATCACCTTTTAAATTCCTAAAAACACCACCATTATATCATGATCAAAAAGAGCTTTCCAAAAAGTACAAATATGCCCATTTTTGGATATATATTGTGGTGAATTGACCTTAAGATAAAATTAATCCTAAAAATTTTAGGCAAATGGATCAACGTTGAGGGTCCTCATATTCACCAATTTTCAATTTTGGAAATTCTAATACTCACCCAATATGTGAATATTCACCATTGTGCATAACCTTGCATCACAACTAACTTACCCTTATTAATTTAGGATATGAAGTCATACCTTCATGATACATTTGAGATGATAGGCTTGGGGTATCAACATTACTTCTTGGATACATATATTGGTCACACTTATTTGGGGATTACTATATTATATCCCAAGTATGCATTAGATTTTTTACAATATTTTATGATGGAGAATTATGAGTTCAATTAAACTTCCTTTGCTTTTGACCTAAAGCTCCAAGCAAATTGTACTACTCTATTGGTAGATGCTAATTCATATTGGTCCTTTATGGTGGTCTTCTTTATCTCACTCACACTTGGACATATATTACATTTACCATAAGCTATTATTCCAAGTACTTATAGGCTCCATAAAAGAGTCATAAAATAGTGGTTAAGTAGATCCTACGATATATACGAGGTACATATCAAATGGGTATTCACAACTTAGTTGGTGCACCAATGATTTTAACAAGATTTTCAAATCCATATTAGACTAATGATTTAGATAAATGGTGCTTCATTACTACATTTATCTTTTATCTTGGTTTATCTTAGTTTCTTGGTGTTGTAGATGATAAACCACTACATCGTAATCTTAATGGAATTTTAATACTATACTACCAATGCGGTCTCCAAGCACCTTCAATATATGCTCATGTTTTTTAATTTAGTGGGTATTCCTTAGTCTTTCACAGTCACTCTTCATTGTTAAAACACCATTAACCTTGTCCAAAATCTAGTGTTTCATAGATAAACCAAGCATATTGATATTTGGATGCATAATGTGTGATGAATTTATATATATGGTATATTTGATTTAGGTTCTATGCCTTCAATAGAGTAGATAGCAGATATCTTGACCAAGGTCATTCTTGAGGTACCTTTTATGTACATGGAAGAGCATCTTATAATAGGAGATAATCCATTAATGGCCATGAATAATAAGGCTCTCTCTATGTTCCCCGTTTAACATAAGAAGGGTGTTGGAATATATGGTGTAAAATCTTCAATTGAGGACAGAACTAGCTTTTGTATTGCATTATTTGTATAATATCTTTGGGCACTTGCACACCTTGTGTAGGTGAAAATATTGTAAATTTTTAAACATTTTTACTATCGGCTGTGTCATGACCCTCCTTGGTAGGCTTTATGTCCTGAAAAATATTTATTTATTAATGATTTTTTGATGCTTAGTTTTTTGCAAATAAAAAACTATGCAATTTTTAGTTTTATCATTAGAAGAACATGGTACTACTAACATATTGTTAATATGCAATATCTGGTACACTCATCAATGGAAGAGTTAGAATCATCCACCAGAAAATGGGTACTTAGGATTGGGGAATTGATGATTAAGGCAACCCGGGGGCAACATGGATGACTAACCTCATATAGGCATGCATTAGCATTTAGAGATAACCATAAACCAGCTAGCCACCAAGAGCCATAGTTGATAGCCTATTAGCTATCATAAATTATCTTATGGCTGATTGAGTTGATGGAAAGATTCCCGCTTTGCTTTTTGCATATAATTTTTTATCTTTTACTTCATCACTTGCTACATCATTGATTTGGAAAATGTGCATAAGTTTAGTTGCCTTTGAATTCTCTGAATTGTTGAAAGGATAACATGTTGCTAGTGAATAACATGTATATATGTAGAAATATACAATTTAAATAATAATAGAGTTTTATTTAAATAAATAATAAATATCTAATTTAAATAATAATAAAGTTTAAATAGATAATAAATATCTAATTTAAATAATAATAGAATTTTATTTAAATAGATAATAAAGATCTAATTTAAATAATAATAGAGTTTTATTTAAATAGATAATAAATATCTAATTTAAAGGTCTATATTAATAATAATGGAATTTTATTATATAGATAATATAGAGCTTTATTACATATAATAATAGAAGTTTCCTACTGACCATAAGAAGGAACTTCATTTGTGATAGGATTTCGATGCAAGGGAAATAGAATAAAAAAAAAAATCTCCTACCCTACGGAAGACAAGAGGGAAGATAAGTAATGGTGGGTAGGTGGAGTTAGTGAGACAAGACTGAGGTGTAGGAAGGAAGGAACTCATTGGTGTTGGAAGGAAGAAAAGAGAACATAAAGGATATGAGGAGAAAATAAATTTAGTTATTGCAAGGAAGGAAGAAAGGAGAAGCGCAGAACTAGAAGATAGTTGGAAAGTAAAACACCTCAAATATGAATCCAAATCAAAGTTTCTCAGGTTGGTTTACCATACAATACAGTAGATTTATTTGCTAAGTGAATGTGGGTCATACATTGGGGTAAATAGTTGGGTTTATTTTTTGTGTTCATGTGGTTTTGGTATTCTTCCCTTTCATAGAATGAGGATGGGAATCATCCCTTTAGAAATTATTCCTTTGAAGTTTAGTTAGGTCTCCCATGCCTTGGTAGGTCATTATCATAAACCTGCTAGCCAATGATGGTCATAGTATGGCTTCACCCTATTACCGCAATCATGTCACCCATTGGAAACCTTTGGTAAACCTTTGGTGTCATTAGAACCACTCCTTTCCTAGTTGGTTGATCATCTGTTTATTTTATTGTTTCATGTTATAATATTTAATTTATAATAGTTGGTTTTATTAAAAGAGAAATGTTATAATCTTTAATTTATAATAGTTGGTTATATTAAAAGAGAAATGGTATAATATTTAATTTGTAATAGTTGGTTATATTAAAGAATAAATGTTATAATATTTAATTTATAATAGTTGGTTATATTAAAAGAGAAATATTATAATATTTAATTTATAATAGTTGTTTATATTAAAAGAGAAATGTTATAATATTTCATTTATCATAATTAGTTATATTAAAGGAGAAATTTTATAATCTTTAATTTATAACAATAGGTTATATTAAAAGAGAAATGATATAATAGTATTTAATGTATAGGAGTTGGTTATATTAAAATAGAAATGATATCACCTTATATTTTATAATAGTTGGTTATATTATAGTGAAATGGCATAATGTTTTATTTTACTAAACTAGATTATAATACGGAAAGAAATATGGTTTATTTTATTGATTAAAGTTATGGGGCTTTGATTAATGAAAATAGAAAAGAATATGGTTTATTTTATTGATTAAAGTTATTGGGATTTGATTAATGAAAATATAAAAGAACATAGTTTATTTTATTGATTAAGATTGTAGTGCTTTGATTAATGAAAATAGAAAACAATATGGTTTATTTAAATAGTTAAAGATATGATACTTTGATTATTTGACTAGAGAAAAATGGTTTATTTAAATAGTTAAAGGTATGCGGCTTTCATTATTTGAATAGAGGAAAAATGGTTTATTTAAATAGTTAAAGGTATGGGACTTTGATTATTTGAATAGAGCAAAATGGTTTATTTAAATAGTTAAAGGTATGGGGATTTGATTATTTGGATAGAGGAAAAGTGGTTTATTTAAATAGTTAAAGGTATGGGAGTTTGATTATTTGAATAGAGTAAAATAGTTTATTTAAATAGTTAAAGATATGAGACTTGATTATTGGAAAGAAAGAGAATATAGTCTAATTGGTTAATTAAAGGTATGATATTTTTATTAATTTAATTAAATTAAGGGTATTTTTTTGTTTAATTAAGGAATGAAACCTTTGTTATTTGAAATAATGGCTTTTGCAATGATTTGATTAAACCTAGACTTGTGATCTATCTGTGATTGTTGAATGAATCTCTTAAAGTTGATGAGAGATAAGAATGGAAATGAGAATATTCTTATGAGATCAACTAAACAATAGATGGTTGGGTTCTTTAGTTAAATTTATATAGTTGTACTTTGGCAAAGTAAACAGTAAATGCACTAGATTCATGTTACTAGTAGATGCATTTAGATGCATGTATTTCATAAGACCATGGGTTGCGCTAATCCCTTACTATCCTCAAATGAATGATGGAAATAAAGGAGGAGCAAAGAGGCAATTGGAACTGATGGACTAGTTTGATTTAAAACTACAATAATTTACTTATGCTAAAATGGACTAGAATTGTCGGGAGAAATCCCTAGATAAATATGATGCATTATTTTATTCTTTGAAGAGCATGGAGGTTTTACCATGCTTGGATTTATGTAATAATTAATTGAATGAATAGGAAATGTATCTTTAATTTACTTTTATGATTTATTTATGTTTTTTATCTATATTTCTCTTTTTTTTAATGGTTACCTTCATTTAAATGTTGTTTCCATTTTAAGTGTTTATATTATGCTTTATGGATTTTATTCTTTAGCTAGTTAAGTAGATAGAAGTATTTATTGTCTTCTTGCTAAGCATAAAAGTAACCCAAGAGGTAGATAACTTAGGGTGAACATAAAGGGACCTAATATATTGAGACCTCTTAGGGAGAACATAGAAAAAATCTTAGGGCTTAAGACTCCCTTAGAGTGATGGTAGTTAAGTAAATTTATGGAGTACATCGAAGTTAAGATAGTTTATCATAAATATGAGAGGAATAGCTTAGATTGTAATACACGTAGCATAACTACATAGATGTACATGTGTATGGTATGGTGATTGGTGTATACCTTCAACTATACAAAATGTGATAAGTTTAGCTCATCAAGAAGGATGAGAGTGATAAACTTAGTTGTGGTAGACATAGTATGCCTACGTAGATGAGCTTGTGTAGGGTATTGAATGCGATGTGACTCTTAGTAAAGTTGGAAAACTTAGTAGACTTGAAACTATAGATTAACCAAGTGTTGGATAGGGGTTTATGGATCCCTCTCCACCATAAAAAAAGTCTTCCTTGTATTTTATTATAGCTAGTTTTTTGTATCATTACATCTGGTATCAAAGCTCTAGGTATGAGGGTGTAGATATTCTTAATGTGCTATAGGAATTTGGATGTATTTCTTTGTAGGTTTGCTTAAGTTTTAAGCTAAATTCAAGAAGACCTAGAATCCCTTTCTTACTAAAATATAGTAGGAATTAATCCCAAGGGTTATTGGAATGTGATGATACCTTACTATTAGTAAATATGGTCTTCAGTATTGAAGTTACATCATAACCTTGGAGTACTACTATAATTAGATTATTTATGTTTTAAGAAAGAGAACTCTACATTATGGCTTGTGTTAGTAGTTCATTTCAAAGTTAGAATTGTAACCTAAACTTCTATTATTGGTTGTCATAGGATAAATGGCACCTAAGGCTAGAAAAGAGAGTCCTGCACCTTTAGCTAGGAAAAATAAACATAATAATGTTGAATAAGGGATTCAAGATAAGGATCCCAAAATTTCTAATAGAGAGGTAGAATACCTCACTACTATGGTTGTTACCATGCAATATCAGATGAAGAAAATGTTGGAAACCATTGCAAATCAAAATTCACAAGCCAAAGGTTCATAGGTTAGCCAAGTTGATGAACTAATTACAAAATAATTGGAAACTAGATATTAAAAAAAAAAAGAATTGTCTAAGGATCTAAAAAATGTTCACACCAATAAGTTTGACAGAGAATGATATGGTGATGCAACCAAAGCCTAGTTAATGGAATTAGAAGTTTATTTTATAGTGAAGGGCTATTCCCCAGGAACCAAAATAGTTTGGGCCATATTCTACCTAGAAGAGGTTGCTTTAGATTGGTAGGAAACTTACTATGAGAAGAATAATATTGAACCTATCGATATTAAATGGAAATATTTTGTTGTAATATTCAAAAAGAGGTTCCTAAAAGGACACTTTTATGCATTAAAGTTTGAGGAGTTTATGAAACTTTGATAAAGAACCAAAACTATTAATGATAGATTACAAAAAGCTGGTATGATTACTAAAGTATGTACCTAGTTATAATGGGAAGATGAGGGTTCAAAAGTTCATTCTCAGGTTAGAATCAAGAGTGAGATATGATGTAAATATGCATGAACCAAATATGCTTCAAAGGGTGTATGTCCTAGCAAAGAAGGTAGAGTCTCACATATAATTCAACTATTATGTCCTATATGAGAAAGATCAACAAACACTTAGGAAAAAAAATAGTCAGGGATTCGTGAAATGGGAAGATGAATAAGATCAAAAGACCAATAACCCTCAAAATTTTGAGAAGATAAATTATGGAAAATAGATAAATTTTAATAATAAATTCCAAAAGAAAACCAAGAACAATCCCAACAATGCAAAACCTCAACCTCAAAAACTATAAACTTCAGTCCCAATAGGGAAAGCAGGGAAAAAAAAACTAGAAAAGTAGAAGGGACCCAAGGATGGGTGTTATAATTGTAGAGGCCCTAATTATGGTACTAAGTGTCCACTTAAACTAGGGATAAGTACATCTAGTTCCAAGGGAAAGGAACCCATGCACCAAATTTATGCTACAACTAGGAATCAGAAGTTGGAGGGGTAAGCCATCCCAATGCTTATAAAAGGTAAGATTTTTAATAAAGAAGTAAATATTTTAATTGATAGTGGAACCATAAATAGTTTTATTTCTTCTATTTTAGTAAGAGATATTTTGTAAATTCCAAGATATTTAACCCAAGGACGGAAGGTCGAGTATAGTTTTGGACAAACCTACTCAGTAAACCAATGTTTTCCAATGGTAGAGATTACTCTAACTAGTGGTACCATTGAAGGTTGTTTTTATGTAGCTCCACTTCATGCTTTTGATGTGATCCTATGTATGGATTGGTTACAATCCCATAAAGGCTTGATGGTGTAAACTCAGTTGCAAGAGACCAACAAAATGGACTCTAATCACATGACACAAATGCAATAATGGAATAAAACTACAAATTGGTATTCTTCTCATCCCTGAATTCATAGCCCTTATAAAAAATATTACAATCCATCATATAGCAACCGAAAACCAAAGAAACCCTAAATAAACCCTAAAAACATATTTTTTCTAAAACTACTAAAAATAGATCTTCTTTCTAAAAACTTCTAAAAATAGAAATGAGTCGAATTGCGCCCAAATTCAGTGCACACATATCTCTTACAATAAAAAACCTTAATTTAAAATATTAGGTCTCAAATTAATGTATAACAAAAGATAATAAACTTCTAACAACCAAAAAAACCCAAAAAACCCAGGAACCTATTCTAAAATCTAATTTTGGGATACTAGATGGAGGAGTTAGGTCCTAAAAATACTTTTTTTGGATAGTCAGTCCAATTGGAGATTCACCTTATGTAGAACACACACACAAAACCACCTACTAAATTTCAAGGCCAACGGGCATATGGTTCACAAGTTATGGCTCCGACAAGGTGCATCACTTGATCAATTTCCAAGATAGATGGATCTGGTACTCAAAAAAGGACAAGGAAAGAGTAATAATTTATAACGAACAAGGGTAGTTCAAATTCTACATGTTTTAAGATATGCAACTAAATAAATCCCTCATGAAGGCAGGGATATTTTGTTGTAAAATTCAATGAAGTTGAAGAAAATCAGAAAAAGAGAAGTGTTGGAGAAACACCCAATTTTGTAGGATTTTAAGGATGTGTTTCCTGATAATTTACTTAGACTTACCCATATGTGGGAATTTGATTTTACCATCGAACTTATGCTAGGATTAGAACCTATACATAGATATCTATATAGGATGAATCCTATTGAGATGCAAATATTAAAAATATAACTACAAGGGCTATTGGAAAAGGGACTTATAAAACCAAGTGTATCGCCTAAAGGTGCACCAATTTTATTTGTTAAAATGAAATCTAGTTCATTGAGGTTATGTATTGATTACACGATGCTTAACAATGCTACAATCAAGAACTGATATCCTTTACCTAGAATCAAATATTTTTTTGACCAACCAAGGGATGCCACAATATTCACAACTATTGATCTAAAATTAGGGTATCATCAATTAAGAATATGTGATAAGAACACTCACAAAACGACATTAAAAACTAGGTATGGAACTATGAGTTTACAGCCCTACCTTTTGGACTAACTAACACCCCAACTGCATTCACGAATCTAATGAACAGTGTGTTCTAGAGGTACCTAGATCAGCTTGTCCTTGTATTTATAGATGATATCTTAATATACTATCAAGATAAGGAGGAGCATGATAAACATATCAAGTTCATGTTAGAATAGTTGAGGGATAACCAACTCTATGGAAATCTAGCAAAAAGTGTTTTATATATCTCGGAGGGATGTTATATTGGGCATATTATATCAGTAGAAAGAATTGCTATAGATCCAAATAAAATTGAAGTCATTCTGAATTGGCCACCCCCTACCAATGTGACAAAAGTGTGAAGCTCCATGGGGATGACATACTACTATATATGTTATATAAAGAAATACTCCAATATTGCAACAACAATAACTAACCTTCAAAAAAAGGGAAAATAATTTAAGTGGTCAAAAAGTGTGAAGTTTTCTTTGCATTTCTAAAATATAAACTCACTACAACACCAATATTGAAAATTCTAGATCCTCAAGGAAACATTTTAGTATTCACGAGTGCATCACTAGAAGGGTTAGGATGAGTACTCTCTCAATATGAGTTAGTAGTAGCATACACTTCAAGTAAGTTTAAGAAGCATAAAACTAATTATGCTATGCATGATTTAGAGCTAGCTATAATGGTGCACGCTCTAAAATTCTGGTGCCACTACTTGGTAGGAAGACCCTTTGAATTAAAATTGATCAAAGTTTTAGGTATATATTCACCCAACCTATACTCAATACGAGATAGAGAATATGGGTCAAGTTTCTTACTGAATATGACTTTGAGATTGAGTATATACTAGGGAAATAAAATAAAATTGTTGATGCCTTAAGAAAAATAAAGCACATAGAAACCATAAACAGGAGTCACACAAGTCTAATGGATCAAGTGAGACAAAATCAATCTCAAGATGAGTATTACAAGGAAATTAAGGCTAGGATGAGTAGAGACCCTGAGTGTAATAAGGAATTTAGGATGAATGATGATATTTTGTGCTACAAGTAGAATCATTATACCAAATGTGGGAGATCTAAGGAATCTAATCATGCAATAATCCCATAGATTACCTTATTCGACTCATCCTAGAGGGACAAAAATGAGGTAAAACATGAAAAATATCTTCTTTTGGACATGAATGAAGAAGGATATCACCGTTTTTATCACTTGATGCCTCAAATATTAGAAGTTTAAGGATGAACATAGGCATCATATAAGGTAATTGTATCCACACGATATACCTACATAGAAATGGTAAGTTATATCTATGGATTTTATAGTATGTCTACCATAGACTAGGTATCAACATGATGCTATCCTTGTAATAGTCAATAGATTGACTAAGGTTGAATATTTCATACTAGGAAACATCAAGGATGATTCTCAGGTAGTGTTTAACAAATTTTTAAAAAAGTTATTTTGATTGCATAGGTTTCCTAAAATAATCATTTTAGATAGCAATTCTAGATTTACTTCTAAATTTTTGAAAGCTCTACATAATGCAGTAGGTATGAAGTTGAATATGAGCTTGGCATACCACCCTAAGATAGATGGTAAAATATAACGGGTGAACCAAGTACTAGAGGACATACTCTGCATGTACTACACGGATCAAGAGTCTCACTAGGAATACTACCTAAACCTTGTAGAGTTCACCTACAATAATGGAAATCATTCCTTTTTAGGGATGGATCCTTTTGATACCTTGTATGGCCAAAAATGTAGAACACCATTGCCTTAGGATAATATAGAAGATCGAGTTGTGATTGGACCAAATATGGTTAGACAAATGGAGGATCAATTAAAGGTAATTAGACAAAGGCTTAAGGAAGTCATTGATCGATAGAAACATTATGTCGATCTAAAAATAATTCCAAGAGAATACTCTATGGGAGATAAAGTGTTCTTGAAGGTTAAACCAATGAAGAGTGCTATCAAATACACAAACTTGGATATTTTTTTATGGGACCATTTGAGTTTGTTGAAAATATTATCTCGGTGGCATATCAACTTGCTTTACCACCCAACTTGTCAAAGATCCATGACACCTTCCACATATCCCTACTTAGAAAATATGTTGCTGACATTGAACATGTGTGGGATGTGTCTAAATTGCATATGGTAAAATTGGAGTCTATTGAAGTGATGCTAGTAAATATTCTTGAGTTCTATTATAAGTCTATGTGGAACCAGACTCTTGAACAATGTAAGGTCCAATGGGACCATTTTCTGAAATAAATACCACTTGGGAAAAAGTGGAGGACATGCAAATATATTTTTCCTTTTTGTTTTAAAATATAATGTAATAATATTTAACTTTGAGGTCCGATGTGTAGACCAATTGGTTCATCCAAACCCCATAAGGGGGGGAGGTCAAGGTTCAAATCTTGGGCCTCGTCGGACTGAACGCTTGTCCCTTTCCTGGTGCTTTCAGTAGCGTAAAAGGTTTAAAATGATTGTGGCATGGTGGTTATAGGGGCATAATGTGTGAAGATCTGTGTGGCAGCTTCTGGGATGGACAACACAGAATACTATGGCGGCCATAAATGCTGGACAGCCTGCCCAGATTCGTGGTGGCTACCGATTCCACCATGTAAATTAAAAAAAATATATATATATATTTAACTTTGTAACAAAAATACATGGGACGGTGTTTAGTTCTAGGGGGTAAGATTTCATGACCCTCCTTGATAGGCTTTATGTCATGAAAACTATGTATTAATTAATGATGTTTTGATGCTTAGTTTTATGCAAATGAACAACTATGTGATGTTTAGTTTGATTTTTGGAATAACATGGTACTGATGACATATTGTTAATATGCAATATCAGGTACACTCATTAGTGGAAGAGTTAGAATCTTCCACCAAAAAAAGGTACTTGAGGTTTGGGAAGTGATGATTAAGGCAACCCAAGGGAAACATGGATGACTACCCTCATATAGGTATGCATTAATGTTTAGGGATAATCATCAACTAGCTAGCCACCAAGGGCCACAATTGATATCTTAGTAGCTATCATAAATTCTCTAGCTAAGATGGGTGATTGGGTTGATGGAAAGATTCCCACTTTGATTGTTCCATATAATTTATTATATTTTACTTAATCACTTGTTGTATCACTGATTTGGAAAAGGAGCATAAGTTTGGTTGCCTTTGAATTCTCTGAATTGCTAAAAGGATATCATTTTACTAGTGAAGAACTTATATATATATATATAGAAAAATCTAATTTAAATAGTAATAGCATTTTATTTAAATAGATAAAAAGATATAATTTAAATGATAATAAAGTTTTATTTAAATAGATAATAAAGATCTAATTTTAATAATAATATAGTTTTATTTAAATAGATAATAAATATCTAATTTAAATAATAATATAATTTTATTTAAATAGTTAATAAAGATATATTATAAATAATAATAGAATTTTATTTATTAGACAATACAAGTCTATATTAATAATAATGAAATTTTATATATATATATATATATAATATAGAGCTTTATTGCATATAATAATAGAAGTTTCCTACCAACCAAAAGAAGGAACTTCATTTTTGATAAGGTTTCTAAACAAGGAAAATACAATAAAGAAAACAAAAATCTCCTACCCTTTGGATGGCAAGAGGGAATATGAGTAATGATGGGCAGGTGGAGTTAAGTGAGACAACACTGAGGCGTAGGGAGGAAGGAACTCGTTGGTGGTGGAATGGAGAAAAGAGAACAAGAAGGAGATGAGGAGAGAAGAGTTTTTATTATTGCAATGAAGAAAGGAGAAGTGTAAAATCAAAAGATAGTTGGAAAGAAAAACACCTCAAAGATGAAGCCAAATCAAATATTCACAGGTTGGTTTACCATAATCTGCAATAGATTTATTTGCTAAGTGGGTGTGTGAAGAACATGGACTTATACTGAGAGGGGGGGTGAACAGTATAAGACTTAACCATTTAATATTTTTAACTTTAGATAGCAGTAGCATCAACACAATATTAATCACCACAGAAAGCATCACACATTGGAAGCCCATTTTTAACGTGGTTCACCCAGAAGGCCTAGGCTACGTCCACAAAACTTTTCTCTAAAAGTTATCTCAAAGTTCTTTGGGAAACCTTCCCAATTACAATGTTTATGAGCCTCGGCCCAAAGGAGACACCTTCCCCTAATCTGAATTTATGAGCCTCTGCTCAAAGGAGATACCTTCCCCTCCTGCTCTGGAAATGATCCCTCAGAAGATCAACTGCCTCTACCTCTTGCCAGCATGTGGAACTCCTTTCCACCGAAGACCTCCTGTCCTCAATGCTTAGCCTAAGAGACCTCTGCCTTCTATGATCACGTCCATAGCAGCTCAGCTACCTGTACCAAACACAGTCGGTCGGTCTAGTACAAGTCTTCCTCTGTCTATCAGATCTGTCCAACTCGATGAACAAATCAATCCTCTGCACACAAGCCTTCTCAAAGACTTGCCAAATCTGTCCTCAGGTTCTTCTCAAAGAACCAATGCACTTCTATCCTCAAGTTCTCTGATAGAACTCTCAAAAACTCAGCTCACAAGTCCTCTGCTAGGACCTGCCCAAATCTGCTCACAAGTCCCCACCGAAACCTATCCAAATCTGCTCACAAGTCCCCACCGAAACCTGTCCAAAACCTGCTCACAAGTCCCCACCGAAACCTGTCCAAATCTGCTCACAAGTCCCCACCGGAACCTGTCCAAAACCTCAACAAGCTCACCAAGAAAAACTTGCTTAGCATGAACTCACAAAGAGAATTGTTAGAGACCCAATGTGATTCATAAACCTCATAGAAGCATAAAGAGAATTGTTAGAGACTCAATATGTTCTATACTTAACTCCCAATCTCAATCTCAAATCTCAACTCAAACTCAATCTCAAAAGAATAAGATAGATGTAGTATGCTTTTCTCAAGAATATGAAACACAACCCAACAATTGCCAACCATGCAATATCTCATATAACAATGATGCTTATATTCTTTTTACCAACAACTAGGGTTTCATCATCTCAATGCAAGTAGCAAGACTTATTAACATAAACCCTAGTGCAAAAAGTGCTTCTTCTTACTCAACCAGAATTATGCATTCACCCAAAAGTTCAACAATAACTTTAATGCATAAGCAATCTTCAATATCCAGAAAATAAGATTTACACCAAAATACCTAGTAGACAACCTTTTCACTCCAAACTCAATTTCAGAAAATATACCATAAACAACATACATGGAAGAAGTTGCCCATACCTTTACTTTGATGAAGAAGGAGAACTCAAAAATCTGTCACAACACTAACTCTCAATTTGCCACCAATTAGAGTTAGCAACTATACAATAATACACAATAATAAAGATCCAAATATAACACCTTATTTCTCCAACTTAGTAAAAACCACCAAAGTACAATAACATACAAAGTAAAACCTCTTTACACCTTATTACTCCACATAAACATTAAACATTAAACATCAATGTCAAAACAAAAAATGATACCTTAACCTTATACCTCCCGCGCATTCACGACCACCATTCTATGCACACCACGACCAAAAAGAAATTCCCAACGAAGAGAATCGAACTCAGCACCTCTGTCGTCTAGCGCTTTCGCTTAAACGCCACCGCCGTTGGGTCACAAGTGCCCAACGAAATAAAACACCGCTGCCCTCTCTTTTATCTTACTTTGATGCCAAGAACCTGGAAAACGTAAACGTCTTCCACAAACCGCATGCAAACAATCCACTGCCGTCAAGCCAAAGAGTAAGGATGCAGCCCAAGCTCAAATCCGATTTTTCCAGGCACAGTCTCCAAGACACAGAACAAGCACGATATCTAAGACGTCAAACGGAGATCAAAAACATAGAGCAAGCTCAACTCAAGTCACCAAGCGCTGTTCGAAGGAAATAGAGCACTTGCAAACCACGGACGCCAAGCGCAAATCAGATGAAACAGTGCAAGGGCAAATCACGGACGCCAAGAGCAAATCGAGCGAAATGGAGTATATGCAAATCGTATATGCCAAGCGCAAATCAAAAAATACAGAGAGCCACAAATCGTAGATGTCAAATAATAATCGTTGGTGCTCACTTTTGAAAACCATGCCAACTTATATAGCAATTTATCCTTCACTGATTGACGTCGACGCTCCTCCAACGATGGAAATAAATCGGCGACTCTTAAGGGTTGAAAGACCCTTTAATAATAATTAAAATAATAATAATTATTATTTTATTAATAATAAATTAAACTTGGACCTTTGACAAAGGTATGAGTTAATTTAATTATTAATAATACACATGGACCTTTGCATTAAGTTAAGCTTGGTTTTAATAAAAACCCTTAATGAGTCCAAATGGTTTTAAGAAAAACCTTTAGCCTTGTCACCATGGTTTTAATAAAAACCCTTTAACATAATGAAGCTTCTCAAGATATTCTTGACATCACACTCTTTTGAAATCAACACAAAAATGCCTTTTGACATCAATGACAACTTATACATTTGAGCAAAGGCAATGTACCCAAGGTACCCAAAATTGCCAACAATCTCCCCCTTTGTCATTGATGGCAAACCTTTACTGACAACACTTCTCAAGAGCAAAAACTGAAACCAACTGAAACCAACTGTGCTAACAACTGAGAATCTTCCTTTGAAGTTTTGCTCCCCCTGACTTGAAGCTTTCCTCTTCACTTTGAAGCTCTCCCCCTTACTCATATCTCTCCCCCTTTGTCATCAATGGCAAAGGGCCACCTTTGGGGCTCGGGACTAAGAATTAACCTCTTAGCTTAGTCCCTCCCCCACCTCTTGATGAGGTGATTAATTCTAGGGTGGGAGTACAACTCCCAATTTCTCCCTTAGATACTCAAACGTATCCCTTGGAAGAGGTTTGGTGAAGATATCTGCAATCTGCTCTTTAGTAGACACATACTCTACCTTGACCTATTTTTCTTGCACTTTTTCCCTTAGAAAATGATACTTGATGGAAATATGCTTTGTCCTTGAGTGCATTACCGGATTTTTGGAAATACTTATGGCACTTGTATTATCACAAAGTATGGAGATGGGTTGTTCATGTTTGACTTTGAAATCCTCTAGGGTGGTTTTCATCCATAAAACCTATGTACACCCAGCCACTGCTGCTATGTATTCAGCCTCTACTGTAGATAAGGAAACTGAAGGTTGTTTCTTACTTAGCCAAGAAACCAAACTCTTTCCCAAAAAGAATGCTCCACCACTAGTGCTTTTCCTGTCATCAATACCACCTGCCCAATCTGCATCTGTATAATCTGTGAGGGTGAAATCATCACCTTTGGGATACCAAAGCCCAAAGTCCATAGTGCCCTTCAGATATCTGAAAATCCTCTTAAATGCCATAACATGAGAATCTTTAGGAGCTGCCTGAAATCTTGCTACTAACCCAACTGCCTGCATGATATCTGGTCTGGTAGTCTGTAACATATAATAAACTGCCAATCATTGATCTGTACAACCTCTGATCTACTGCTGGAGATTCATCATCTTTACTCATCTTGCATCCTGTAATCATTGGAGTACATACTGGTTTGCTATCTATCATCCCAAATTTCTTCAACATTTCTTTGATATACTTTCCTTGAGAGAGAAATACACCATCTTTTGATTGAGAAATCTGAAGACCTAAAAAGAATGATAGCTCTCCAATCATAGACATCTCAAATTCCTTCTGCATGGTGTTAGCAAAAACTTTGCACATCTGAGTATTATTTCCCCCAAAAATAATATCATCAACATAGACAACCATAATAAGCATATCATCACCTTCATCTTTAATATACAAATTGCTATCTACCACACCTTTCCTGAAGCCTTGCTCATGAAGATACCTGTCTAGTCTTGAGTACCAAGCCCTAGGTGCTTACTTTAACCCATACAAGGCCTTTTTTAGTTTACACACATAGTCTGACTGTTCGAGAGAGACACTCCTTCTGGCTGTTCTATGTAGACTTCTTCTTCCAACACCCCATTTAGAAAAGTTGACTTTACATCCATTTGATACACCTTGAAATATTTGAAGCTTGAAAGGGCCAAAAACATTCTGATAGCTTCAAGACGAGCAACAGGAGCAAACGTCTCTTCGAAATCAACACCTTCTACTTGAGCATAACCTTTGCAGACTAACCTAGCTTTGTTTCTAACAATATTTCCATCCTCATTGAGTTTATTTCTGAATATCCATTTTGTGCCAATGACATTCTTGTCCTTAGGTCTTGGAACCAATTCCCAAGTTTCACTTTTCTCTATTTGATTTAGCTCTTCATCCATTGCTTTTACCCAAAACTTATCTGCACATGCTTCACTGAAATCTTTTGGCTCAATTTGAGATAATAATGAAACATTTGTAGAATCATGTGAGGGAATGACTCTTCTTCTTGTTTGCCTCCTATTTGGATCACCAATGATCAAATCTTTGGGATGATGTTTCTGAACATATCGTGAAGGAGTTTTGGGAAGCGAGTTGTTGTCTTTCCTCTTCTTCATCTGAAACCTCTCTAAATTCTTCTTGACAAATTTCATCACTGAGTTCCTGGATTGGTTCTCTTATCCCTGTCTTTTCATCAACAGTTACATTTATGCTCTCTACAACTGTATGAGTTCTTTTGTTGAAGCATCTGTAGGCCTTGCTTTTGTTGGAATACCCAAGAAAGATTCCCTCATCACATCTAGGATCAAACTTACCCAAATTCTGATCTTCCCTTCTGATGAAGCACTTACTCCCAAACACTTTGAAGTATTTTACTATAGTTGGTCTTCCTCTCCACAACTCATAAGGAGTTTTATGATGATTGACTCTAAGTTGGGCCCTGGTGATAATGTAGACTGATGTACTGACTGCCTCTTTCCAAAAGCCATCTGAAAGTTTTGACTCATTCAACATAGCTCTAGCCATATTTTCAATAGTTCTATTTTTCCTTTCAACTACTCCATTTTGTTGAGGAGTTCTTGTTGCTGAATATTCTCTTTTGATTCCTTGTTGCTCACAGTATTCCACAAATTCATTTGAAGTGAACTCTCCTCCTCTATCCGATCTTAAACATTTGATTCTCTTGTCAGTTTCATTTTCAACCATTTCTTTGAAAGCTTTAAATTTTTCAAAAGCTTCAGATTTTTCTTTGAGAAAAGTAACCCAAGTCATTCTAGAATAATCATCTATAAAAAGCATGAAGTAGCTTTCTCCCTGAATGCTATGAGTTCCGGTAGGGCCACATAAATCGGTATGAATAAGATCCAATGGTTTTGAAGAAGTATACCCTTTTGCTTTGAAACTGGTTCTGGTCTGTTTTCCATGTTGACAAGGACCGCAAATGATGTTATGGGGCCTTTTTATTTTGGGCAAGTCTCTAACCGCTTCCTTGTTACTAATATTGACAAGATTATCAAAGCTTAAATGCCCCAATATTTTATGCCATAACCAACTCTCATCTTCTTGAGTTAGAAAACACTTTTCCTTTTTTATCTCACTTAGCATGTAAAGATTGTTTGGAGTCCTTGTAGCACTAGCAATGAGTTTTCCATTTTTTTCTTTACTTATCTCACATCTATCTGAAAAGAAAGATACTATGTGCCCTTGATCACAAAGTTGACTCACACTTAGAAGATTATGTCTTAGACCTTCTACATAAAGCACATTTTCTGTTTTGGATTTCCCATCCAAACTAAGAGTCCCTTTACCACAGATTTTAGTTGACCTGTTATCTCCAAAACTAACTGTTCCTCTGTTTGTTTCTTTTAAGACCAAAAACTTTTCCTTTTCACCAGTCATATGTTTTGAACAACCACTATCAAGATACCATTTTTCTACTTTGTCTAGAGCATGAAAAGCAGTTTGAGCTATCATTGACTTAGATTTTATCTCATTTTTCTTTTTAGTGAACTCAAGGCTAGATCTATCCAAACTACACATCCTAGCAATATGCCCAAAATTATTGCACTTGTAACACATGACATCTTTATTCATAAGAGGTGCAAAAGAGTTACCATTTTCTTTACTATGTTTATTCACGGACTTATTGCAATGCATAGCTTTGTGACCAAATTTTTTGCAAGAAAAACAATAGCCATGGAAAGTATTATGTAACTTGTTTTGATGCCTTGGATGATTGTTCTTCTTGTGACCAACTGGAATCCACCGCTCTTCAGGATGAGGATTGATCTTGCTCGAAGACCCTATTTCTTGAATGGTGATACCATCCTTCTTTTGCTTTTCACATGGAGTATTCTGTCTGAGAGCCAACTGTTCCAACTTCACTCTAAGAGACATAACTTCTTCTTCTAGTTTCTCGCAATCAGCTTCCTTTCCTTTGAGAACCTCTATTAGAACTTGTTCAACCTTCTTCCCTTCTTCATCTAGAATTTTGAAGTCTATAACACTTTGAACCAATTATGATCTTGCTATCTTTTCTTCCTGATATTGATGCTTGAGAACAGAATTCTCTTCCCTGAATTTCTCAAGCTTTCTCAAAGCCAAGAAGAATTCACCCTTGAGATCGAACTCAACCTCTTCATCTCTTTTTGAATCTGTATGATCCTCTGATAGATCCTTCTCCAAGTTGTTAGGCTCTTTTTGGAGAGACCCGCTCTGATACCAATTGAAGAACATGGACTTATACTGAGAGGGGGGGTGAACAGTATAAGACTTAACCATTTAATATTTTTAACTTTAGATAGCAGTAGCATCAACACAATATTAATCACCACAGAAAGCATCACACATTGGAAGCCCATTTTTAACGTGGTTCACCCAGAAGGCCTGGGCTACGTCCACAAAACTTTTCTCTAAAAGTTATCTCAAAGTTCTTTGGGAAACCTTCCCAATTACAATGTTTATGAGCCTCGGCCCAAAGGAGACACCTTCCCCTAATCTGAATTTATGAGCCTCTGCTCAAAGGAGATACCTTCCCCTCTACTCTGGAAATGATCCCTCAGAAGATCAACTGCCTCTACCTCTTGCCGGCACGTGGAACTCCTTTCCACCGAAGACCTCCTGTCCTCAATGCTTAGCCTAAGAGACCTCTGCCTTCTATGATCACGTCCACAGCAGCTCAACTACTGTACCAAACATAGTCAGTCGGTCTAGTACAAGTCTTCCTCTGTCTGTCAGATCTGTCCAACTCTATGAACAAATCAATCCTCTGCACACAAGCCTTCTCAAAGACTTGCCAAATCTGTCCTCAGGTTCTTCTCAAAGAACCAATGCACTTCTATCCTCAAGTTCTCTGATAGAACTCTCAAAAACTCAGCTCACAAGTCCTCTGCTAGGACCTGCCCAAATCTGCTCACAAGTCCCCATCGAAACCTATCCAAATCTTCTCACAAGTCCCCACTGGAACCTGTCCAAAACCTACTCACAAGTCCCCACCGGAACCTGTCCAAAACCTGCTCACAAGTCCCCACCGAAACCTGTCCAAAACCTCAGCAAGCTCACCAAGAAAAACTTGCTTAGCATGAACTCACAAAGAGAATTGTTAGAGACCCAATGTGATTCATAAACCTCATAGAAGCATAAAGAGAATTGTTAGAGACTCAATATGTTCTATACTTAACTCCCAATCTCAATCTCAACTCAATCTCAACTCAAACTCAATCTCAAAAGAATAAGATAGATGTAGTATGCTTTTCTTAAGAATATGAAACACAACCCAACAATTGCCAACCATGCAATATCTCATATAACAATGATGCTTATATTCTTTTTACCAACAACTAGGGTTTCATCATCTCAATGCAAGTAGCAAGACTTATTAACATAAACCCTAGTGCAAAAAGTGCTTCTTCCTCAACCAGAATTATGCATTCACCCAAAAGTTCAACAATAACTTTAATGCATAAGCAATCTTCAATATCCAGAAAATAAGATTTACACCAAAATACCTAGTAGACAACCTTTTCACTCCAAACTCAATTTCAGAAAATATACCATAAACAACATACATGGAAGAAGTTGCCCATACCTTTACTTTGATGAAGAAGGAGAACTCAAAAATCTGTCACAACACTAACTCTCAATTTGCCACCAATTAGAGTTAGCAACTATACAATAATACACAATAATAAAGATCCAAATATAACACCTTATTTCTCCAACTTAGTAAAAACCACCAAAGTACAATAACATACAAAATAAAACCTCTTTACACCTTATTACTCCACATAAACATTAAACATTAAACATCAATGTCAAAACAAAAAATGATACCTTAACCTTATACCTCCCGCGCATTCACGGCCACCATTCTTTGCACACCACGACCAAAAAGAAATTCCCAACGAAGAGAATCGAACTCAGCACCTCTGCCATCTAGCGCTTTCGCTTAAACGCCACCGTCATTGGGTCACAAGTGCCCAACGAAATAAAACACCGCTGCCCTCTCTTTTATCTTTCTTTGACGCCAAGAACCTGGAAAACGTAAACGTCTTCCACAAACCGCATGCAAACAATCCACTATCGTCAAGCCAAAGAGTAAGGATGCAGCCCAAGCTCAAATCCGATTTTGCCAGGCATAGTCTCCAAGACACAGAACAAGCACGATATCTAAGACGTCAAACGGAGATCGAAAACACAGAGCAAGCTCAACTCAAGTCACCAAGCGCTGTTCGAAGGAAATAGAGCACTTGCAAACCACGGACGCCAAGCGCAAATCAGATGAAACAGTGCAAGGGCAAATCATGGACGCCAAGAGCAAATCGAGCGAAACGGAGTATATGCAAATCGTATATGCCAAGCGCAAATCAAAAAATACAGAGAGCCACAAATCGCAGATGTCAAAATAATAATCGTTGGTGCTTACTTTTGAAAACCATGCCAACTTATATAGCAATTTATCCTTCACTGATTGACGTCGACGCTCCTCCAACGATGGAAATAAATCGGCGACTCTTAAGGGTTGAAAGACCCTTTAATAATAATTAAAATAATAATTATTATTATTTTATTAATAATAAATTAAACTTGGACCTTTGACAAAGGTATGAGTTAATTTAATTATTAATAATACACATGGACCTTTGCATTAAGTTAAGCTTGGTTTTAATAAAAACCCTTAATGAGTCCAAATGGTTTTAAGAAAAACCTTTAGCCTTGTCACCATGGTTTTAATAAAAACCCTTTAACATAATGAAGCTTCTCAAGATATTCTTGACATCACACTCTTTTGAAATCAACACAAAAATGCCTTTTGACATCAATGACAACTTATACATTTGAGCAAAGGCAATGTACCCAAGGTACCCAAAATTGCCAACAGTGTGGGTCATACATTAGGGTACACAGTAAGGGTTTTTTTGTTTGTTTTCATGATATTTTTATGTTCTTCCCTTTTGTATAATTAGGATGGACATCGTCCCTTTAGAAATGCTCCCTTTGAAGTTTAGTTGGATCGCCCATGCCCTGGTAGGGTAAAAAAATCCTTGTTTTGCCTAGTGAATGGCTATTTTATAGCATGGTAGTTATCTACACCAATTATCAATGTGCTTAGAGAGCTTACTGTGATGGTGGTAGTGCTTCGAAGGCATCGAGTGTGTTTTTAGACTTTACCTAGTATTGTTTCATTGTTATCTCTCTAATAGCCATGCTTGAGCTTCTTACCACCTACCAGATATGAGTGTTGCCTTCCCTCCTAGCTTGGCTCGTTGTTTAGGATCGTTGGTCCTCTAGACATCATAAGGATGGTTTCCTTAGAGTTGGCTAGGTTTTTTGAGTCATGGATATTTTATGTTATCCAACGTGGATTGGTTGTTTAAGGTTGGTCACGATATCTTCTTGGAATTCAACATCTCCCTACGAGTAGGGGGATGGGTTGTATACCTGGCCACAATGGGCCATTATTATAAACCCATAGGTGCCCTTTCTAGTGGTGGTTGTGGTATGGTTTCGCCCTATTACCGTAGTTATAGCACCCTTTGGAAACCTTTGGTGTCACTGGAATCAATCCTTTCCTAGTCGGTTGATCATCGATTTATTTTGCTATTTCTTGTTATAGTCTTATTTTATAGCAATTGGTTATATTAAAAGAGAAATGTTATAATCTTTAATTTATAATAGTTGGTTATATTAAAGGATAAATGTTATAATCTTTAATTTATAATAGTTGGCTATATTAAAATAGAAATGTGATCATCTTTAATTTATAATAGTTGGTTATATTAAAAGAGAAATGGTATAATATTTAGTTTATAATAGTTGGTTATATTAAAAGAGAAATGATATAATATTTAGTTTATAATAGTAGGTTATATTAAAATATAAATGATATAATCTTTAATTTATAACAGTTGGTTATATTAAGAGAGAAATTATATAACCTTATATTTTATAACAGTTGGTTATATTATAGTGAAATGACAATCTTTTATTTAACTAAACTAGATTATTATATGGAAAGAAATATGATTTATTTTATTGATTAAATTTATGGGGCTTTGATTAATGAAAATAGAAAATAACATAGTTTATTTTATTGATTAAATTTAATGGGATTTGATTAATTAAAATAAAAAAGAACATAGTTTATTTTATTGATTAAGGTTATGGGAATTTGATTAATGAAAATATAAAAGCATATGGTTTATTTAAATAGTTAAAGTTATGGGGCTTTTATTATTTGAATAGAGGAGAAATGGTTTATTTAAATAATTTAAGATATGGGGTTTTGATTATTTGAATAGAGGAAAAATGGTTTATCTAAATAGTTAAAGGTATGGGACTTCGAAAAATGGTTTATTTAAATAGTTAAAGATAAGGGGATTTGATTATTTGAATAGAGGAAAAATGGTTTATTTAAATAGTTAAAGGTATGGGACTTTGATTATTTGAATAGAGGAAAATGGTTTATTTAAATAGTTAAAGGTATGGGACTTTGATTATTTAAATAAAGGGAATATAGTTTAATTGGTTAATTAAAGGTATGGTACTTTGATTAATTTAATTAAATTAAGGGTGTTTATTTTTTTAATTAAGGAATGAAACCTTAGTTATTTGAAATAATGGCCTTTTCAATGATTTGATTAAATCTAGACTTTTGATCTATTTGATTAAAGCTATACTTGTGATCTATTTGATTAAATCTAGACTTATGATCTCTTAGAATTGTTAAGAGAAAGGAATGGAAATGAGAATATTTTTATGAGATCAACTAAACAATAGATGGTTGGATGTTTTAGTTAAATTTGTATTGTTGCAATTTGATAACGTAAACAATAATGCACTAGTTTCATGTTACTAGTAGATGAATTTAGATGCATGTATTTCATAAGACCATGTGTTGCCTTGATCCCCTACTATCCTTAAAAGAATTATGGAAAGAAAGGAGGACCAAATAGGTAATTGGTACCGATGCAAGAGTTTGATTTAAAATTGCAGTAATTTACTTATGTTCAAATGGACTAGAATTGTAGGGAGAAATCCCTAGATAAATATGATGTGTTACCTTTATTCTTTTAAGAGCATAGAGGTTTTACCATGCTTGTATTTATGTAATAATTTATTGAATGAATGGGAAATGTATCTTTAATTTATTGTTATGATTTATTTATGCTTTGTTATCTAGCTTTATATTTTATTTAATGGTTATCTTCACATAAATGTTGTTTCTCTTTTAATTATTTCTATTATGCTTTATAGATTTTAATCTTTAGTTAGTTAAGTAGATAGAAATATTTATTTTTTTATTTCTTTTAAATAAAGAGGTAAAAATTTATTGATAAAAATTTTGGATTACAGAGTACAACTGAGCTTCCAACTAGGACTCAAATAAACAACCAAATAGGCTAAAACCACTAGACTAGAATGACACCCGAAAAAGACAAAGAAGAACAAACCACATTAAGTCTGTACATCCTTGTGGATCAACTCCCACAGGTGTTGAGAGTCCCCAGATGGGAGACTCTCCCAATTATCGATACTCCAAGGATCCAGAAGCTCAGAAGCCCTTTTGGCCAGGTAATCAGCAACCACATTCCATTCCCTTGGAATGTGCACAAAGGATATAAATTCAAACTCTTTACTCATTCTGAGAATTTGAATAGCTACAGAGGCCAATTGCCAATTAAATTCCTCCACCCTTTTACTGTTTAAAATATTAACCATAGTTTGAGAGTCAGACTCATAGATAATCCTATGCCAGCCAAGATAAAACCCCCTTTGCAAGGCCTCAAGAATTATAAGAGCTTCCATAAAATTGTTGGAGTGAACACCTTTATAAATAGAAAATAAAAAATTGACACCACCAGTAGAATCTCTCCCAACACCGCCAATGCTAGCATGTCCAAGATTACCCCTAGACGATCCATCAGTATTAATTTTTAAAACTCCTCTAGGGGGTGGCCCCCACCTACCATCTCTCTCCTAACCTTCTTTTTGAGCTGAGGAACCTTACTAGGGCTATAAGAGTTCACACCATCCCCAAAGAGACAAAGGGCATGTTGTACCTTATCCTCCCTAGAATCCAAAAGAGGGTGCACATCACATTTGTTGTGGATGGTTTCTTGAACCATATACAAGATCCTTTGCCAGATCTGTTGAACATCCAAATAATTGCTCTAAAATATGCGTTGGTTCCATTCAAGCCAAATTTGCCAGATGATGCAATAAGGGCCCAAATTCCAGGCCACCCAAAGGAAGGGGGCCTTAGCTAGAGGTCTACCCAGACTACTCCAAAACTCCACCAGGGATAGCACATGCAAACATGGATGGTTCCAAGAACTCCACCAATGGTGCCAAATGTCTCTGGCAAAGGAGCACTGGAAAAATAAATGAGAAGAGTCATCCTCATTCTTACTACAAAGGACACAAAAATAGGGACCCTGAAATCTCCTCTTCCTCACATTATCCCAAGTGAGGCATTTATTACGAGCTACCAACCAGAGAAAGAAGTAACATTTTGGCTAGACAAATTTGTTCCACACCTTTTTCCACCAAGTTATAGGAAGACTCCCATACTTTTGCTTATCAAGAACCTGATAACCATAGGCTACCGAGTAGGTTCCCTTAGGATCAGGGTTCCAAGAAAGAATATCTTTGCCCCTCAATAAAGAACAAGGCCTCCCCATAATAATAAGAGCAAGCACCTCTCTATCCTTGGCCAGTCCTCCCTGGGGCCATTCTTATGGATCTTTCCACCTGTACATCTCCATATTTCCAAAATACTGGATTTTTTTAAAGTCCACACGAGACCAACCTACTTCCAAAAAAAAAATACTTAGGAAATGTAACCTAGGATATTGATTCAAGATAGGAGGGTGACCATCCCAAGAATATTTCCAAAAAAGAGCATTTGATCCCTGATTGCAAATCCAGAACAAAACCTGCTTGATTAAATTAGATCCTCTTTTCAGAGTATCCCAGATAACTGAACCCTTCCCAACCAAGGTGACTCTAGGGATCTCATCCTTAGAAATACCTCTCAAGTATTTACAAGATAATATTTTATCCCAAATATGATCTTGAGAGGTACACCATCTCTAATAAAGTTTTGTAGCCAAAGCCTGCCTAGAAAGAGTTGTCTGTCACAACCCAAGGCCTCCCTCTTGCACCGGCCTACATATAGAATCCCACCTAACCAAAATCCATTTACATTGATCAAGTTTTCCAGACCATAAAAACTATCTTGACAAAGCATCCATGTCCTTGATGAAGTGAGAGGGATATATTTGTACAAAACATATATAAATGGGTAAATCTTGAATAACAGATTTTAAAAGCAACACTCTACCTACAGTGGATAGCCATCTGAAAGTCCAGTGATTCACCTTCCTTCTAAACTTATCAAGCATAAACTTCCAAGAAGATCTAGGTAGAGGATGAGATGAAATTGGAATACCAAGATAATTGAAGGGGGGAGTCCCAACCTAGAATATTAGAATGCGAGAAATCTTGGCTTGAATAAGAGGAGGGGTTTTTAAGAAGAAAATAGAAGACTTGTCCTCATTAATCAACTGTCCAGAAGCACCAAGATATATTTCAAGATACTGTCTAATATTGCCAACTTCCCTGATAGTGGTAACTCCCAACAAAGTAGTATCATAAAAAAATTGAATGTGGAAAAGAGGTACCAAACTACTATCACACTTCCACCCCTAAATGAGACCATGCATGACTTGAGACTTGAGAAATCTTCCCAACCCTTTCGCCATAATGATAAACAAATAAGGAGATAAAGGATATCCTTGCCTCAATCTCCTTGAGGCCTCAAACAACTCTAATGGCTCATTATTAACAAGAATAGAGAATGAGGAAGAAGAAACACAACTCATCACCCATCTAATCCATTCCTCATCAAATCCAAAAGTAGCAAGAACTTTTTGAAGAAAGGGCCATCTGACCCGATCATAGGCTTTGGTCATGTCCAACTTAATCAACATAGTTTTCTCCATAGAATTTTCCATCGAGTGAATAGATTCTATAGAAATAACAACCCCATCCAAGAATTTTCGGCCAGCAAAAAACCCTCCTTGCTCCTTAGAGATGATTTTGGTCAACCATATATTTAACCTCTCAGCAATAATTTTTGTGATGATCTTATACACAACATTGCAGAGAGCAATAGGCCTGAACATATCCAAGGAATTTCCCCCTCTTTTTTGGGTATAAGCACCACAAAGGTAGCATTTAGGGCCCTTACAATCTGTTTGTTCTGTTGGGACTCATGGACCACATCCAAAAGATCAAATTTGATTAAATCCCAAAACTCCTGATAAAACTAAATAGGGAATACATCTGGGCCTAGGGATTTTCCTTTTTTCATCTTGAATACAACATTTTACAACTCCTCAAGGGAAATTGGACCCATCAAGTGCTCATTCATCTCTTTAGAAACAATCGTTGGAATACAGTTTATAATAAGCTTTTCATTCTCATCATCTGATAGGGAGTCCTCCTTGAAGAGAGAGGAAAAATACCTCTTAGTCTCTTCTAAAATATCCCTAAAAGAAGATAGCAGGGAACCCTGAGAATTCACAAGAGAGGTAATCAGGTTACCATAATGGTGAGCCTTAACTGAGTTATAAAAGAATGCTATGTTCGTATCCCCTTCCTGAAGCCAATCTACTAAAGCTTTTTGTTTCCAAAAAATTCTTCCCTCAGTTCCCATTCAACAAGGTCTTTCACAGCCTCATATTCCTCAACAAGAAGCTCCTTCGTGAATCCCTTATCTCTAATATTCCTTGAAGCTTCTTCCATCCTCCTAAGAGCTGCCATCTTAGCCAAGGAAAGGTTCCCAAAATTTAGTCTATTCCATCTCTTCAATTTATGTTTTACAAATTGTAGTCACTTCATAAAGGAATACATAGCGGTGCCATGAGGAGGTTTGCCAGTGGTCCACCAGCCTCGCATGAAATCATGAAGCATAGGATCATGAAGCCACGTAAGTTGAACCTTAAAGGAGGGATTATTTTTTAGCCCTAACTCCAAAGCAAAGATTTTGATATGCCAATGATTAGATCCCCTACCCTCCAGAATCATAGAACTAGCACTTTTGTTATTACCCATCCAATAATTGGATATCAAAAATCTATCTAGTCTCTTTGAGATGGAAGTTTCCCCACACCTTCTATTGTGCAAATTAAAGATCCCATTATTTTGCTTGATGTCAACCAAGTTTAGGGTTTGGATATGAGCACTTAAGAAAAAATAAAAAGGCTCGAGATGGTCCACCCCACCACGTTTCTCCTCCAGATAAATGATAGAGTTGAAGTCTCCAGCCAAAATCCATGGGTATAGGGGAACCAAACTTCTCAAAAAGCAAATGTGCTCTCACAAATTCACTTTACCATTGTAATAAAAAAGAGAATACACATTTGTAAGTAGGATGGTTTCACCAAATTCATTATCATGCCCGACCATCAAAATAGACCATCTGCTAGAAATCCAAGTAAGAGGGGATATCTTAACCGGATCCCATAAACAAGCGACACCATAAGCATATCCACATGCATCAATACATTGGAATTGCCCCCTTCTCCAAAACCTAGGAGCAATATTGAACATACTATCAATAGCCAATTTAGTCTACTAAATAAACACCACATCTAGAGAATGCACACGAACCAAATCATGAACAAATTTTTGTTTGAGGATGTTGTTCAACCCCCTTACATTCCATGAGAGGATAATCATTTTGGGGGTTATAAAAATGGGAGTCCAATGTTCTCACCAAGCTTGATTCCACCAAATTATCCCCCATTAACTTAATTTTATCTTGGTCTTTATTTCGACCCAGCTTCATATTCTTATTTGAAAACTTTTTTTAATTATTTTTCGTTGCAATTCCAACACCGTAGGAGTTTCGCATTCCAAGGATGACTGCATCAGTGATTGAGTAGGATAGGGCATAAATAAATCTATACCACTTTCCAAAATAGTTTCCATTATAGGGTTAGACCCAACCATGTCCCCTATACTCAGATCCAAAGCCCTTTGTTCTTCATTTAAACCCCCTAGATCTAATTCCTTAAGTTCCCCCTCAAGAAGAGACATCTGATTTGGCCTTGTTATATTTGCATTAGGTAGTGATATTTTAGGTATCTCCATGCACTGATCAAGATCATCTAATATTTCAAAATGGTTGAGTAGAGCATCTGGATGGCTATCCTTAAGGTCTTTGTTTGCCCTTTGTCCTCTATTTCAGGATTTTACCAAAAAAAACCTTCCTTATCATGTTCCCCTTCCTTTATCGAGGCTTTTCCTTTATCCAAACTTTATCCAGACCGAGAGGGCCTAGGATTTGAAGCCACATGCGGGACAAACTTAGGGCATTTTCTTTTTAGGTGGCCATATTCACGACAAATCCAACAACGAAATGGAAGAGCTTCATAGTCAAGTTTTTGAACCCATGTAGTTGATCCAAATTGTATTTCAATAGAATCCGGAATAGGATTATTTAAGTCAATTTCAACATAAATACGAGCAACAGAGATTACCTTTTTATCCATTGTCTATTGTGATGGTCCAACCGGCTTCCCAAGTAGAAGGGCAATCTTATGCAAGATATGAGTTCTCCAAAATTCCAATGGGAGCCATGGAAGCCACACCCATACTTGAACCCATAAATACCGATCCTATGATGGGTTGAAACCCACATGCTAGGGTTTAATAAAGAGTCCCACTTGGTTATAGAAATAAGGACCCCATTCAAATTCTTTGTTACGATCTACAATACAAGATAAAACCACCATAAAATAGTTGTTCGCACTCAACATCACCCCCACATCACCTTCAGGTTTCCATGTATTCCTGACCCAAGCCCCCACAAAGGGGAGAGAAATTTGGATGCCCAAATATTTACCAATAAGGGCATGTTTGGTTAGATACCATAGTAAAGTTTTGGAGGGAGAAAAATTTAAGTTGTTTTTTCTTTAAGTCAAGTGGAGTGATAAGGTTTAGATACTTTAATTATTATTTTTTTAGAACCATATTTAATCTATCTTTTAGATATGGAGCGATAAGGTTTACAACTTAGATTTTATATTTTATAAATTTTGAAGTATTTTAAGTATTTCAATGTTTTTAAAGCTTTTAAGTGTTGAAGATTAGAAAGTTTAAAAGGTTGGATGAATTAAAAATTATTGGATTTAAAAGGGTTTAAGATATAAACTATTTAAGTTTTTAGGATTTTGAATCTTTTTGAAGAGTAAAGTTTTTTGGTTTGGAGTTATTTAAATATTTTGAAGATTTTGAATAATTTTGAAATTTTACAAATTTTATATTAAGGAGTTAAAATGATTTCTACATCAAACGTATTAAAAAAAATAAGATTTGCAAATTTCTTATTTGAGATATTTCTTAAATTTGGGAGATATAAGGTTTACTACTTAAAAAATGAATTTAATTATAAGATTTTATCATTATGGAAGGAAATATGGAGTCCATAATCAAAAAGAAAATATTAGAAGTTATAAAATTTGGCATTGGAAAATTGATTGAAAAATTTAAGGGTAAGCTAGATATGGCAATACAATTCATCTATAGAGAAGCTATGGATGAAATTTTTGAGACATTTGAATACTATTTATATTCAAAACTTGTTGAAGCAATTGATAATTCTAAGGATGATATTATGATACCTATTGATATAGGTAGTATAATGTATATGGTATTGCTTTCACTTGAAATTCATAAAGATGAAAATCGAAAGTAAAAAGATTTAATTGAAACTCTAAAAAGGAAAGTAGAGATTGATACAATTGAATCAATTGAATCATATCTAAAAATAATGTTTCATTCAACATTTAATATTGACATTCCAAGTTCATCCAAATCAAGAAATTATTATGATGCTCTAAGTGAATGTTTAGAAGATACAAGACAATATCAATATTATAAGAAAGCTAGAGTAATGAAGCACATGACCTAGAGATAAAAGAAAAAATAAAGTTCAGTTTATTCATGAACAATAATAAAATGTACTTGAACCATAGGCCAAAGTCAAAGAGAAGCTCAAATAGTTTGTGAACTAGATAACGAAAATACAAAAAATAAAGATTCACATAATGAAGATAAAGGAGAACTCAGAGTAGAACTCAAGGATGAAGCTAAATATAATTCTCAATCATATGTTTATGAAAAATGCAAGGTCACATGAATATTGAAGACAAATACAAAGACTAATATTAAATATTAAAGTCTTCAATAACCAAGTAATGTAATATAGGGGGTGTTAAAGAATATTACATTATTTGGTACATGTAAATGTACCCTCAAGGTACCTTCATGGTACAAATATAAATATGTAATAGATTAGGGTTGATTATATAGTTTAGATGAGTGATTTATATTTACCCTTTTATATAAGTGTTAATGTTCAATAAATGTACAAGTGTCATGTAAGAGTGCAATATGCATGAAATGCACACGTGTCATGTAAGTTAGAGTGCAAGAGTGTATTGAGAGAATGTGTACAAGTATTATGTATGTAAGTGTCCAAATATGTAAAGAGAGAATGTGCACAAGTGTCTTGTATTAGGAGTGCATGTAGGAGAGTAAGAGTCATGTATAAGTGTGTAAGTGTCATAAAATCAAGTGTTTATGTAAGAAGAGAATGAAGAATCTAGTATACAATGGCAAGATGAAAAGCCAAAGGTCATGGGAGTTGTGATATGGAGAGCAATAATCAAGTATGTGAAAAGTCATATTACTATATATATATTATGGAGATAAATCTCCATACAATGTAACATGAATGAATCTGGTTGTAAGATGAAGATATAGACAAGTGAATAAAGCTTTTATATAGATTTTGAGCAATTATTATTGTAAGTATTCTTCACGCATGTAAATGAATAATTTTAGGTATTTAAATTCATATTTGATATTATAAGTCAATGTTATTTCATTGTTATATTGGCCTAGATATACATATTAGATTGACCATATATATAATTATACTCTTCATTATTAATATTTAGACCTTTAATATTGTGGCTTATTTATATTGGGATCTATGATATTCTATGGTAGTAAGGCTTAAAAGCCAACAAGTTAGAGATTATACATATGAAATATTTTATGGAAAATCCTAAGTAGTCCCTACATATGCTTTTTTTGTGTTGCACTTAAATTTGAAGAACATAGACTTATACTAAGAGGGGCGGTGAACAGTATAAGATTCAACCATTTAAAAAAATTTGCTCTAGATAGCATTGGCATCACCATAACATTAACCATCACATAAAGCAACACACAAATAAGAGCCATTTTAATGTGGTTCACCCAATATGGGCTACATCCATAGAAATATTTTCACTAAAAGCTTTCTCAATCAAGTTCTTTGGGAAATCCTTTCCCTATTACAAATTTTATGAAATTCCTATCCAAAGGAGAATCCTTCCCCTCAACAAGTATTTATGAGTCTCCTACCCAAAGGAGAATCCTTCCCCTCAACAAGTATTTATGAGACTCCTACCCAAAGGAGATGTCCTATCCCCCAAAGCTCTGGAAATGAAACTTCAGAAGATCACTGCCTCTTCTACCGCTAGCAGGTGGAACTCCTTTCCATAGAAGACATCATGTCCTACTTGATCTAGATCTAGAGACTTATGTCCTCACTGATCACATCCATAGCTTCTCATAAAAACCTTTACTAAACAAAATCAGTTGGTCCAGCACAAGTCCTCTCAAACTTTGTCATAAATCTGCACCTAACTCAGTCATCTAGTCCAGCACAAATCTGCTCTCAAATATCTGTCAGATCTGTCCCAAGCTTAAGACAAAAATTTTAAAAAATCAATCACAACTTCTCACAAGTCTTCACCAAGACTTCATCAAATCTGTCCACAAGTTCTTCAACAAGAACCTATCCAAATTAGTCCTAGCAAGCTCACCAAGAACTTGCCCAAATCAGCTCAAGCAAGTTTACCAAGAAACTTGCCCAATGTGAACACACAAAGAGAATTGTTAGAGATCCAATGTGTTTCATCCAATCATATCAAATCAATATCATAGAAGCATAAAGATAATTGTTAGAGACTCAATATGTTCTATCCTTCAACTCTAATCTCAACTCAAATCAATCGCATAGAAGCATAAAGAGAATAGTTAGAGAATCAATATGTTCTATCCTTCAACTTTCAATCTCAACTCAAATCAATCTCATAGAAGCATAAAGACAATTGTTAGAGAATCAATATGTTTTATCCTTCAAATATCAACAACCAAACAACTCAATTAGGGTTTCAAAAAATTATAGCAATGGCATAAGCTTCTCACTCAAAAACCCTAAATCAAACTTCAAATGCTTCCACTCTCATAAACCAGAATTATGCAATAACTCATAAACTCATCATGATATCATAATGCATAATCAATACTTCCACTTTCAGAAAATAAGATCCACTCCAAATAAGGAAACTTAATTTAATCCTTTTCACTCCAAAATTATTTAAAAAAAACCATCAATAAATAATAACCACGAAATAATGTGCCCATACCTTTACTTTGATGAAGAAGGAGAACTCAAAATCTGTCACAACCCTAACTCTCAATTTGCCACAAATTAGAGTTAGCAACAATGGAATAATGCACAATGATAAGAGTCCTAATAACACCTTATCACTCAAACTCATCAATAATCAAAACTCACAAATATACATATCAACAATATTCCTTTACACCTTATAACTCCTACTTAATATATCACAAAATAACTTCAGCCTCAAAAATAATTACAAGAGAATATCCACTCAATAATTTCAAAGGCTTTCTAACCCCAATATGACATTAAGCACAATTATTCCTTAAACCCTTATAACTCCTAAAATACATTTACTTCTAAATGCATTTACCACATAAACATTAAACATCAATAATAACAATGTCAAAGCAATATTTCTATTTAACCTTATACCTCCATCCAATTACCAACAATAACTTGCCAAGTCAAATCAAATATTCCACATATCAACAAAAAATATACCTTGGCCAAAAATCAATTCTCCAACCTTAGGAGAAGTGTGGAGACACCAACATAAGCGTCAAAGTGCTTCCTCCTCCAAACTTGTGGCCCAAGGCAACTATTGTACCACATGCACAATAATACATGACCAAAAATGAAACATGCCCGATGCGAATCGATCTCGACACCTCTACCTAGCGAGCACCTTCGCTCCACTACCTTCGTCGTTGGAGCACAAGTGCCCAATGAAACTCTCAAGCACCACTCGTCGTTTTACCTTCCCTTTGCTCATAGAAATTAAAGATAAACAAATTTGTCTTTCTCACAGGCATACGAAATCAAAACTTAAACACAGAGCAATACAAAACTCGAAAATCATAGAGCAATCCAAAATCGAAGGTCATAGAGCAATACAAAATCGAAGGTCACAGAGCAATACAAATTCAAAGGTAATCGCACAAATTGGAGGTGTATTGAACCTTAGGAATTAATGTCCTTTAATAGTCTTTTGCATCCCATGCAAGTTGACATCGGCGCTCCTTCCAAACAAACGACGTCGGCGAGGTAAGTCTTCTACATTGGCGTCGCTAAGGGTTTAGAAACCCTTTCAATAATAATTATTAAATTAATAATTATTATTTTATTAATAATAAACTTAACTTAAAACATTTTCAAAGGTTTGAGTTAATTTATTTATTAATAATCAAAATGGACTTTTAAGGTTTTTTCAAGGAGCAAAAACCTTTTCATTAAGCCAAGATGGTTTTAATAAAAACCCTTAATGAGTCCAAATGGTTTTAAGAAAAACCTTTAACCTTGTCACCATGGTTTTAATTAAAAACCCTTAAAAAAACATCATGGAACTTTCAAGATATTTTTGGCACCAAACTCTTTCTGACATCAGCACAAATTCCTTTTGATATCAACACAAACTCCTTTTGACATCAATGGCAACTCACAACCATGAAGCTAGGCAACATACCCAAAATTTCCAACAATCTACCCCTTTGTCATTGATGGCAAACCACTACTAAAACCACTACCAAATGTCAAAACTGAAACCAGCTGAAAACCATCCTCTAAAGCTTTGCTCCCCCTTGACTCAAGGCTCCCCCCTTACTCAAATCTCTCCCCCTTTGTCATCAATGGCAAAGGGTCACATTTGGGGCTCAGGGGTAAGAATGAGTTGCTTAGCTTAGCCCCTACCCCACCTCCTGTTGAGGTGATTAATTATGGGGTGGGTGTAAAACTACTCCCAACTTCTTCCTTAAATAGTCAAAAGTCTCTCTTGGAAGACATTTGGTGAAAATGTCAGCAATATGTTCCTTAGTAGGCACATATTCCAACTTAACCTACTTGTCCTGAACCTGCTCTCTCAGAAAGTGATATTTTATGGGAATATGCTTTATTCTTGAGTGCATTACTAGATTCTTGGAGATACTTATGGCACTTGTATTATCACACAATATGGAAATGGATTGATCATGCTTTATTTTGAAATCCTCCAAGGTAGTCTTCATCCATAAAACTTGTGTACAACAAGCTACTGCTACTATGTATTATGCCTCTATTGTAGACAAGGAAACTGAAGGTTGTTTCTTACTTAACCAAGCAACTAAACAATTCCCCAAAAAGAAAGCTCCACCACCAGTGCTTTTTCTATCATCAATATTGTTGGCCAAATCTGCATCTGTAAAAGCTATGAGAATGAACTTATCACTCTTGGGATACCAAAGCCCAATATCTATAGTGCCTTTTAGATATCTGAGAATAATTTTTACTACCATAACATGAGTTTCTTTTGGTGCAGCCTGAAACCTTGCAACTAGTCCCACCGCCTGCATGATGTCTGGTTTGGTAGCTATAAGATAAAGAAAACTACCAATCATGGATCTGTACAACCTTTGATCTGCCTCTAGAGATTCATCATCCTTGCTCAACTTACACCCTATAATCATTGGAGTAATAACAGGTTTGCTATCCTCCATACCAAACTTTTTTAGAATCTCTCTTATGTACTTGCCTTGTGAGAGAAATATTCCTTCTTCTGATTGGGCAATCTGAAATCCTAGGAAGAAGGAAAATTCCCCAATCATGGACATATCAAATTCACTCTGCATATTTTTAGCAAAATATTTACACATTTTGGTGTTATTACCTCCAAAAATGATATCATCAACATAAACAACCACAATTAAGATATTATTTCCATCATTTTTTATATACAAATTGCTATCTACCATACCTTTTCTGAAACCTTGTTTCTAAAGATACCTGTCAAGCCTTGAATACCAAGACCTAGGAGCTTGTTTCAAACCATACAATGCATTTTTTAATCTACACACAAAATCTGAATTTTTTGAAAGTAAGAACCCTTCTAGTTGTTCAATGTAGACTTATTCATCTAACACACCATTTAGAAAAGATGATTTGACATCCATCTGATAGACCTTGAATTTTTTTAAAACTTGAAAAAGTCAAAAACATCTTGATAGCCTCAAGATGAGCAACTGGAGCAAAAGTTTATTCAAAATCAATTCCTTATACTTGACCATAACATTTGCAAACTAACCTTGCTTTATTTATGACTACTTGACCATATTCATTTAGCTTGTTTATGAAGACCCACTTAGTGCCAATGACATTTTTATCTTTAGGTCTTGGAACAAGTTCCCAACTCTCACTCTTCTCTATCTATTCCAATTCTTCATTCATAACATTTATCTAAAACTTATCTACACAGGCTTAACTGATATATTTTGGCTCAATCTGAGATAACAACGAAACATCTATATGAGAATTTGAATATATGATTCTTCTCCTTGTCTGTATGACTTCTAGATTACCAATAATTTTATCCTTTGGATGGTGTTTATGAATATATCTGGATGGAGTTTTAGGAAGGAGTTGTCTTTCTTCTTCTTTTTTATCTGAATCCTCCTTAAATTCTTCTTGGCAATCTTCATCATCAATTTCCTGAACTGGTTCTCTTATCCTTATTTTCTCATCCATTGTAACATTTATGATTTCCACAATAGTACAAGTTATTTTGTTGTAGCATCTATAGGCTTTTCTCTTGCTGTAGTACCCAATAAAAATGCCCTCATCACATCTAGGATCAAACTTCCCTAAATTCTGATCTTCCCTTCTGATGTAACATTTACTACCAAAAACTCTGAAATGTTTTACTATGGCTGGTCTTCCTTTCCATAGCTCATAGGGAGTTTTATGATTATTGACTCTTAACCGAGCTCTAGTGATAATATACACTGTTGTACTAACCGCCTCTTTCCAAAAACCATCAGGAAGCTTTGACTCATTCAACATAGCTCTAGCCATATTTTCAATAGTTCTATTTTTTCTTTCAACTACTCCATTTTGTTGAGGAGTTCTTGCTGCTAAAAATTCCCTCTTAATACTTTGTTTCTCACAATAATCCATAAATTCATTTGAAGTGAATTCTCCTCCTCTATCTGATCTTAAGAATTTTATTCTTTTGTCTATTTCATTCTTTATCATTTCTTTGAAGGCTTTAAACTTGTCAAGGGCTTCAAATTTTTCTTTCAGAAAGGTAACCCAAGTCATTCTAGAGAAATCATCTATGAAAATCATGAAGTAACTCTCTCCCTGCATACTATGAGTTCTGGTGGGACCACACAAATTAGTATGAATAAGATCTAAACATTTGGATGACATGTACCCTTTAGCCTTAAAGCTGGTTCTAGTTTGCTTTCCATGTTGACAAGGACCACAAATAGTATTTTGGGGTCTTTTCAATTTAGGTAAGTCTCTAAATACTTTCTTATGGCTAATGTTGATAATATTATCAAAGCTTAAATGTCCCATTCTTTTATGCCATAGCCAACTTTCATCCTCTTGAGACAAAAAACACTTTTCCCTTTTTATCTCACTTAGCATGTAGAGGTTGTTAGGAGTTCGTCTTGCATTAGCAATGATTTTTCCATTATCTACTTTCCTTATCTCACATCTATTAGAATAGAAAGTCACCATATGACCCTGATCATAAAATTGGCTAACACTCAAAATATTATGTCTCAATCCTTCTACATAAAGCACATTTTCAATTCTGTTTTTTACATCTAAACTTAGAGAACCCTTTCCACAAATTTTGGTTGATCTGTTATCTCCAAAGCTAACTGACCCTCTACTAGTTTCTTTGAGAACTATAAACTTTTCTTTTTCTCCAGTCATGTGCCTAGAACATCCACTATCAAGGTACCATTTTTCTTCCTTATCTTGAGCATGAAGAGCAGTTTGAACTATCATAGATCTAGTTTTATTTCCATTTCTTTTCCTAACATTCACTTCACTAGATCTTTCCAATTTACACGTTCTAGCTATATGCCCAAAATTATTGCATATGTAACACATAATACTATCATCCATGAGTGGTGCAAAAGAATTAACATTTTTCTTAACATTGTCATTCACAATCCTAGTACAATGGATAGCTCTATGACCATATTTATTGCAAGAAAAACAATAGCCATGGAAATTATTATGTAACTTGTTTGGAAGCCTTTGATGAGTGTTACTTATTTTGTGATCAACTCTTGTCCATTGCTCTCCTTTGTTTTCTTCTTTTTTGGTATCCTTTGGTTTTTGAAAGTTGACTTTATTTCTGATGGATGTTCCTGCTTCTTGGATATGGAGATCTTCTTCCCTTTGCTTTCTAATAAAAATATTTTGTTTAAGACTCATCTATTCAGGTCTCTCTTAGAGAAACCACCTCTTCTTCAAGTCTCTCATATTTAGCTTCCTTCATTTTCAAAACCTCTATCAAAACCTTCTCAACTTTCTTTCCTTCTTCAGCTAGGATTTTGAAGTCTGTGAGATTTTGAGATAGTTCTATTTTGGCCATCTTTTCTTCTTGATTTTGTTGTTTTAAAACAAAATTCTCTTCCCTGACGTTTTACATATTTCTTAGGGCCAAAAATAATTCCCCTTTCAAATCAAATTTAATCTCTTCATCACTTTTCGTGCTCACTTTTTGTGCTCATATGATCTTTCGAGGGATCCTTATCCAAGCTATTAGGCTCTTCCTAGAGAGACCCGCTCTAATACCAATTGAAGAACATAGACTTATACTGAGATGGGGGATGAACAGTATAAGATTCAACCATTTAAAAAACTTTACTTTAGATAGTAGTGGCATCACCATAACATTAACCATCATAGAAAGCAACACACAAAGAAGAGCCATTTTAACGTGGTTCACCCAAGATGGACTACATCCATAGAAATATTTTCACTATAAGCTTTCTCAATCAAGTTCTTTGGAAAATCCTTTTACTATTACAAATTTTATGAACTTTCTATCTAAGGGAGAATCCTTCCCCTCAAAAAGTATTTATGAGCCTCCTATCCAAAGGAGAATCCTTCCCCTCAACAAGTATTTATGAGCCTTCTGATCAAAGGAGATGTCATATCCCCCAAAGCTCTAGAAATGAAACTTCAGAAGATCACTACCTCTTCTATCGCTAGCAGGTGGAACTCCTTTCCACATAAGACGTCTTGTCCTCCTTGCTCTAGTTCTAGAGACTTCTATCCTCACTGATCACCTCCACAGTTGCTCATTAAAACTTGTACTAAACACAGTCAGTTGGTCCAACACAAGTCCTCTCAAACTCTGTCACAAATTTGCACCAAACTCAGTCTTCTGGTCCAGCACAAATCTGCTCTCAAATCTCGATCAGGTTTGTCCCAAGATTAAGCCAAAAGTTTGAACAAATAAATCACAACTGCTCACAAGTATTCACCAAGAATTAATAAAATCTATCCATAAGTTCTTCAATAAGAACTTGTCCAAATTAGTCCTAGCAAGCTCACAAAGAACTTGCCCAAATCAACTCAAGCAATTTTACCAAGAAACTTGACCAATGTGAACACACAAAGAGAATTGTTAGAGACCCAATGTGTTTCATCCAATCATATCAAATCAATCTCATAGAAGCATAAATAGAATTGTTAGAGACTCAATATGTTCTATCCTTCAACTCTCAATCTCAACTCAAATCAATCTCATATAAGCATAAAGAGAATTGTTAGAGACTCAATATGTTCTATCCTTCAACTTTCAATCTCAAATCAAATCAATCTCATATAAGCATAAAGAGAATTGTTAGAGACTGAATATATTCCATCCTTCAACTCTCAACAACCAAACAACTCAATTAGGGTTTCAACAACTTATAGCAATGGCATAAGCTTCTCACTCAAAAATCCTAAAGCAAACTTCAAATACTTCCACTCTCATAAACCAAAATTATGCAATAACTCATAAACTCATCATGATCTCATAATGCATAATAAATACTTCCACTTTCAGAAAATAAGATCCACTCCAAATAAGGAAACTTAATTTAATCCTTTTCACTCCAAACTTATTTTCAGAAAACCATCAAACAATAATAACCCTGGAAGAATGTGCCCATACCTTTACTTTGATGAAGTAGGAGAACTCAAAATCTTTCACAACACTAACTCTCAATTTGCCACAAATTAGAGTTAGCAATAATGGAATAATGCACAATGATAAGAGTCCTAATAACACCTTATCACTCCAACTCATCAATAATCAAAACTCACAAATATACATATCAAAAATATTCCTTTACACCTTATAACTCATACTTAATATATCATAAAATAACTTCAACCTCAAAAATAATTATGAGAGAATATCCACTCAATAACTCCAAAGGCTTTCTAATCCCAATATGACATTAAGCACAATTATTCCTTAAACCCTTATAACTCCTAAAATACATTTACTTCTAAATGCATATACCACATAAACATTAAGCATCAATAATAACAATGTCAAAGCAATATTTCTATTTAACCTTATACCTCCATCCAATTACCAACAATAATTTGCCAAGTCAAATAAAATATTCCACATTATCAACAAAAAATCTACCTTGGCCAAAAGTCAATTCTCCAACCTTAGGAGAAGTGTGGAGACACCAACATAAGTGTTAAAGCGCTTCCTCCTCTAAAATCATGGCCCAAGGCAACTACTGTACCACGTGCACAATAATCTATGACAAAAAATGAAACACACTCGATGCAAATTGATATCGACACCTCTGCCTAGTGAGCGCCTTCGCTCCATTACCTCCATCGTTGGAGCACAAGTTCCCAACGAACCTCTCAAGAACCACTCATTGTTTTACCTTTCCTTTGATCGTATAAATTAAATACAAACATATTTGTCTTCCTCACAGGCATACGAAATCTAAACTTAAACATAGAGCAATACGAAACTCAAAAATCACAGAGCAATCTGAAATCGAAGGTCATAGAGCAATACAAAATCGAAGGTCACATAGCAATACGAATTCAAATGTAATCATGCAAATCGGAGGTGTATTGAACCTTAGGAATTAATGCCCTTTAATAGTCTTTTGCATCTCATGCAAGTTGACGTCGGTGCTCTTTCCAAACAAACGACGTCGGTGAGGTAAGTCTTATACATTGGCATCGCTAAGGGTTTAGAAACCCTTTCAATAATAATTATTAAATTAATAATTATTATTTTATTAATAATAAACTTAACTTAAAACCTTTTCAAAAAAATGGAATTTTAAGGTTTTTTCAAGGAGCAAAAACCTTTTCATTAAACCAAAGATGGTTTTAATAAAAACCCTTAATGAGTCCAGATGGTTTTAAGAAAAAAATTTAACCTTGTCACCATGGTTTTAATTAAAAAACCTTAAACAAACATCATGGAACTTTCAAGATCTTTTTGGCACCAAACTCTTTTTGACATCAGCACAAATTCCTTTTGATATCAACACAAACTCCTTTTGACATCAATGACAACTCACAACCATGAAGCTAGGTAACATACCAAAAATTACCAACAAAATTAATAACATCAAATATAAGAACCATAAAAGAAATATTAAGACCTAATAAAAGTAATAATATATATTATTCATAAAATAATGGATTTAAAAATTTATTAGATAACAAAATTCATTGAATTAATAAATCATTAATAATTGCTAGGTAAACATGATTTTGTTTAATTTTTATAAATCACTATCTTTCAGTTTAGAACATCTAGTACTAAATTGATTCATTAAATTACTTTAGATCAAGATTAGAAAACAAAAAAATTAAAAATATCTACACATTCTAGACATTATAAATATACTCAACATAATAAAATATTACGCTTAAAAAACAACAATTTATATGAATAAAATCACTTCAATGAAAAATTAAGCTAAGAAATTATTTTAAATGGTAGAAATGGTGTATATATCTTTATTTATGTTTCAAATTATGTGTCATAATTTGTGTATATATCTAATAAATATATAATAGATTTACCTTTCAAAATAACTACAATAAATTTTAAGTTTTATTTGACAAAGTTAAATGCATAAATAAAACTAACAAGCATGAAGTGACCACAAGTCACAAGTTAGTATGAGAAAGGAGTGGGGATCAACTTTAAAATTCTAGTTGTGGATATTTCAAGAAATTTAAAAATATATATTTTTATGATGAAATGATGAGTGGAAAGAAAAAAATACCATTTAAAGAAAGACCTAGCTAGAAGTAAGGATTCCCTAATTGAGATCTAGCACTCATATCAAAAGAACATTACAATCATATAAAATAGAGAGAGGATCAATGACCTATACATGTGGTGACCCAAGGCTCAAGTATAGATTAATATATAGAAAGGAGAGGTTAAGAAAAAAACATTCAAGGCCAAATACAAGACATGAAAATAATTCTTCCTCCTCTCTACGTTACAAAATTGTCTTTTTATAGCTTGAATTCTAAATCAAAATTTTAAAATCCCTCCAATAATCCCTTGAGTAGGAAAATTAGTCTGCTTCAAGTTACTTCATTTGAGGTGCTACACAACATTTATTTCTTGACATACAAAGCTGATTTAGGGTCTAATATTTATAGAAGTCATCATGTAGAATGACATCCTTTTGGGATGTCATAATTGATGCCTTTCCTACTCCCATGCTTCTATAAAATCTTATGACTACCCATCATTTGGTCCTTAACTTCGATATTTGGTGGCCAAGATTCTTTATGTGGTATGGTTCTTGAGTTTTGTCACTTCTATAGTTTTACCTCATTCGTTTACCTCTTTTTTGAGTTACTAGATTCTTAGGATATTTTCTACCTTAAGGTTGACTTTACGAACTCGCTTGCTACTTTATGAATGATTCCTTTGTCCAATTGGTAATGCCTTATTCATTTTTTTATCTCTTAATTTTAGCTACAAGATATTTTGTGTACCTCAAGTTATTTTCTTTGTGTGGTTCAACCCCTTTGTCCCCGCTTTCCTTTTGTCACAAATTTTTATAGAAATTTTATGCGACTAAGCAAGCCTTGATAAGCTTATGAGCCTCAATTACTATATATATTTTCCCATTTCTTTTCTTCCTCTCTAGCCTTTAGGTTTTTCTTCCTAGGTATGTTGTTGGTGTCATTCTATAGCAATCTTGGGACACATGCATCTTTGAATTTTAATTTCCTGGAGAGGAAATTTTATTCCTTAGACCCATATCCCTAGTTGAGAGCTATATATGTGGTTACTAACATGATAGAATCCCTAATAGTAGTGAAGACCCATTAATCACCGATAAAACGGATTTTATGACCTTATTTGTAGTGGGGCATGGCTTAGTTACCACCAAAAAGATTAAGAATCTTCACTTGTCTAGTTCAGGTGGTTAACCTTACCTCACAGTGTGGGGAGTTTCAAAATTTCTAACAATTTTTTGCATAGGTTCCTTCCCACTAAAATTCTTACTATCTTCCTTACATCAACTATGGTAGGTATATGGAACTTATTGGCCCCTCATATCACTTGTTAGTAGGCAATAACTTTGATTTGAGGCCTACATTTTGGTGGGATCTGCCTAATGTAGTGATAGTTCACTATTGTTGGGTGACTCATGGGGGGATTCTACTTGTAGGAGACAAAGAAACAAAAAGTTGAAACCTTATCTATTGGACCACTCTAATAAATATTTGGATCAAGAGGAAGAACTCCTAAAACTTCATCGGGAACTACGATCATGTGGAGTGCATTAGAAGAGGCTCTCCTATTTTATAAACTTCTACTAGGAGAAGGTTTCATGAAGTCCTTCACTTCATTAGATTCATCAGTGGATTTATGAGAATTAGTCCTTTTGGTGTAGTAGAGGCATGATTTTTCATTGTTTTGCCTTATGTTCACTCATAGAAACTATATTTTCTTAGGTTATTATGTTAACTTCAAGTCTCTTAATCTATGAAACTCTCCTTAAATGACCATGTGATGGAACACTTTCCAAAATTTTCTTCATGTGAGTGCCTTAATACACTTTATCCTCTATATATGTCACTACTTTATCACTAACTTCATAACACTTGGCTACTACATATCTTATTATAAATGTCACGTATTTATACTATAGTACATAGTGTTGATACATTTTGCATGTCAAGTACTCCTCATGAGGCCTCTTTATTAGAACCTACAATGTCCATACCATATTGATTCAAATTTTTGTCACTCTTGTTTTTTTCTTTGAACATATGAATATCCTTGGAAGATGATGAGTCCCCAAGTTTGTAAGGGATTTTATACCAAGGTTAAGCAAGGAGGCCTCATTACTCACTTATAACTCTCCTTCTCCCATTGGCTCATCCTAATGTCCTAATTTATGCTTGATTACCATGTGAATATACTTATGGATATCACTTTCTAGGTAGGAACCACATTCATTCATCTCTTCCATGTGGTAAGGACAACCCATGTTTTGTTGGAACCCATACCCCTAATAAAGGATTTTCTTAAAGTTTAGCTCTAGAGGCATGTATTCAATCAATAGGGATGGATATAGGATATATCCCTTTTTATCTTTGAGAGCTCCATAAACTCATGTGGCACCATTAGGGAATTTTTATTTACTTATGCAATATGATTTGAACCTTTCTCACCACAGGGACCCTATGGATCTAAGCTAAGCCTTGAATAGGGAAGTCAAGATTGCTTGAAAATGTTTCCTTGAAAATAATGACTTTGATAAATTTTGATGGTCTCCTCTACTCTTGGACTGGTTTCTTGGTCACTCTTTGATACTACTTAGCTTCTCCTACCAATTTTTGAATGGTAATATTGGGCTATACTTGTGCTTCACCACCTACTTAGACATTTTTCTATTAGATCAATGCCAAATTTTATCACCAACATCTACTTTTGTGGTCTAGTTTGAGACTTTGGGTAGCACTTGAGGTGAGGCTTTGAGTAAATGGCTCTAGGATAGTGGGGGTGAGTTGGTAGTAGGTATTTTGGGTAATTTTGGGGGGACCCTAATAGGGGTTTCCATAAGTAAGATAACTAGGACCAGATTATGGATATTGTGAGTTGTTCTGTGTAGGTGTCATATTTTTAATTATGTTGTGTAGATCAAGTTGTGATAGAAATGGTAAGGAGGTGCTAAGGGTGTATTAATACAATAACATATATGGGTTATGTTGGTTCTTAAGTGCAATCATGTTATTAGACAACACCTTAACATTGCTCTATAATTTCTTGATCTTTGTAGCTTGAGATTCATTATATGATTGGCTCAAGGGTAGAAAGGGAGTTGGTATGAGGATGAGGATTAAGGAAGGGGATGAATATCATGTGGATGGATGATGGTAGGGAGATGTAATGTTTGATAAGGAGGGTATGAGGGTGATTGAGGGTAACCTTTTGACTCGGATTAGGTTCCTCTCAACTTGGTATACCATTTTGATAGGCTTATAATAGGGTGTTTCCTCTAGATTTTACCATTATAATAATATTTGAATTGAATTATTTTATATAGTATATGAAATACATACCAGGAGAAGGCTTGATATCATCTTGCATCATATACCAATTGTTTTTGAACATGGTATTGAAGTCATCCATAGCTTCCATGGGGTGTCTTTTGATGGTGGTTAACTACTTGATGAGTGACATCACATCTACTTTCTCCCCAAATTAGTCTACCAAAATATTGGTAACCTAATTCTAGTTAGTGATGCAGTGTGGGGGAAGGGATATGTGCCAATATCTTGCCCATTTGGTAAGATAATGTTCTAGAAACCTGAGTGCCATACCCTAGTGGTCAATGTTGTATAGAGTGCATAGGCTAATGAGGTGTTGGAGGTGATTTATGGGGGTAACCACATATTATATAGTGAATAGTGGTAAGAGATTTATTTCTTAAATTACAATGTCACCTCATATCACTGGTGGGGTTGGTCATTGTAATGGGATTCAATAGTTTTATGCTTGTAGTTGTATTTGATGGTGTGTTCAGGCTGCAACCATCTTTGGTTGTGTCTAATATTTAGGCTCATGAATTGTTGGGTCCACTTATAGGTAGTAGAGTTATTGTATTTTGGTTTCCTTAGATGGTGGAGTCACCAAGTAAAAATAATACTCACTTCTTAAACCAATAGACCAAGACCTTAATTAAAATCCCTATCTAATTTTCTTTAATATGACCTTGTTTATTTTTCATTCATACATTGAGTCACCAGGTGAATGCTTTTAGTGCTTCAACAAGTGATAAACTACGACCATAAAAATATTAGATTAAGCTTTTTTGATGTGACTGGTCCCATTGGGTATTCCAAAAAAACTATTGGAGACCAAATCTAGTCCTTACAATTCAGGAATCATGACCACCCATATGTGGTGCATTAAGTGCATATGGTGCTTGTGCTATGTGTGGAGCACCAATTTGAAAAGTTCAATAAGCATGAGATGTGGCTCCTCTAAAAAACCTTTGGGGTTTTTCCAAGGCCAACTCTTTTTTTGGATGTCATCTCTCTTTCTTTCCTTACTTCCTAAGCTAATATAAACTACTAGTTTTTATCAAGAAAAAGGGATAGAAAATAAATAAGTGGTAAAAAATAAAATAAACTAAAATTAAATACTTTTCTAAAGATGAGATGTGCCAAATATTACAACCTCATTTTCATATGTCAATGGGATGAATGAACATGGGGATCATAGTTAGATAACTAGATATGAACATGATCACCATTTGATACAATTGCATGATGGATAATTTCTAAAGATATCAAGATATATGCTAGACACAACTCTCCTTGGAAATATATATCCATTCCAAATATCAATATATAAATTTGCAATAGTCATAGTTGCTTGCATTCATATAAAAATCACATTACAATCATACAAAATAGAGAGAGGCTTGATGACCTCTACATGTGGTGACCTAAGGCTCAAGTCTAGACTAATATACAAAAGGAGAGATTGAGAAAATAACATTAAAGACCATATAATAGGCACAAATATAATTCTTTCTTCTCTCTAAGTTACAAAATTGGCTATTTATAGCCTAAATTCTAATTCAAAATTTTAAAACTCCCTCCAAGAACACCTTAAGTAGAAAAATTAGTATGCATTGAATTGTTGTATTCGAGGTGTTGCACTGTATTTATTTCTAGAAGATCCAAATTTGATACAAGGTCTAATCACCATAGAGGTAATAAAATGGGATGATGTCCTTTTGGAATGTCATTAATGGCACCTTTCCTACAATTCTTCTACTAGATCCAATGGATACCCATATCATTTGGTCCTTACCTTCAATATCTAATGGATAGGTTTCTTTTTGTGGCATGATTATTGAATTTTTCCACTTATTTGATATTATCTCATTCTTTTACCTCTTTTATAGATTACTAGACTCTTAGGATGTCTTCTTTTTCAAGGTTAACTTCAAGAACCTAGTTGTTGCCTTATGCATGATTTCTTTGTTGAGTTGGCAATGTCTTTGTTGTCGTTTCATATCTTAATTTATTATTGATGCTTTGGGCATGTATCTTCATTGGAGCTACCAAAGCTTTCATGTGACTTGAGTTATTTGCTTTGTTTGGTTCAACCCCTATGTCCCCTCTTTCCTTCTTCACAAATTTCATGAAGCTAAGCAAGCCTTGACAAGCTTAACAACCTCAATCTTACAGAAATTATTCCTCTTTTTTTCTTCCTCTCTAGTCCTTGGGTTTTTCTTCTCTAGTATGTTGTCATTCTATAGTAGTCCTAGAACACATGTCTCTTTGAATTCTAATTTCTTATACAGGGCATTTTTACCTTGAATTAATATCCCTAGTTAAGAGGTATATTTAGGGTTATCAATAGGGCAGAGGTCCTAAGGTAGTTAAGCCTCATTAGATACCATCAAAAGGAATGTAGTGTTATTATTTACAATAGGACATGGCTTATTTACCATAAAAAAGATTGATTTTCTTCATTTTCCTAGTTTGGGTGATAAACCTTACCTTATGGCATGGGGAGCTTCAAACTTACTATAGCTTTTGGTATAAGTTCCTTCCTACTATAATTTTGAGTATATTCCTTGCATCATCTACATGGTAGGTATATGGAAATTTTGGGCCCTTTATCTCACTTGGTAATAGACAACGATATGAAGCCCTACCTTCTAGTGGATTCTACCCAATGTAGTGAAATCTCACTACAATTTTATTAATGCTTATGTAGTTTTGACCATACCTTGATAGGGTCACTCTCCTATTTGATATGAAAAATTAACTTTAGTTCAATCAAAAAGGAAAAAAATGTAGAGTCTCTTTTATCCTTTGATGTTGAGTTCCATCATCAAGAATAGATGCTTTATCCTCCTAAAAGATGCACCATAGATTCTTACTTCATAGTAGTTCAATCATTTGGGTTGACTAAACACTATAGTTTTATTTATTAAGGTGAATAACAAGATATTTGTGGTTCATATTACACAAAATAACCCATAACACTATAGTAGACATAAACTAACACCATCAATGTGTAGAGTTCAAAAAATTGTGTGATTTAAAAATAACATGGGGACAAAATGCTTCTATATTCAAAAGTTATGGCCTTTAGAATTTTTTTCCTAATGGATACCCAAAAATAAAAATTAAAGGCTCTAACCTTAGGGTTGCAAGCACTAATCCTAACCTTCCACTTGGCAAAATCTAATTCATTGGTGACATGTAGTCACTTTTTTTCTACTTTAGCTCCCTTGATGTCCTTAGCCATTTACACTTGTCTAAATATGATTGGATGAGTCAATTTTAATGTTAATTAAATTAGGTAGACATGATGCTAAAGTGGGCCATATTGGCCACAATGTAGGAAAGATCCTCCATGTAATTTAAAAAGCTAAATCTATGTCATAGGGATTAACACCAGGGTCTCTCTAGTTCTAAATACAATGTCATATCCAACTTTCCACCATAACACTTAGGAGAGGAGGTCAAATGGCATGAATATGCCTCATCATTTTTCGTTTGTTGTAGCAAAACATTGATACCAGAAAATCAAAATTTTGATTGCATACCTCCAAAATAATCTTATTTCTCATTATCTCATAATGCACATCCATACAAAAGGTCCTTATATTGATATTGATGTTCAAAGGCATTAATTGATATACAAGGGAGGAGCATAACTCAATCACATGCCCTCCCTTCTCCAACATATAGGCCAAACCATAACACCATGCTAGCTATTGGATTAGGGAACAAAAAACTAGAAGAATAGTCAAACCTCCATAAATTATCATTCATAATCAAAGGGAATCCTCATTGTAAATCAAATTCAAGCTAGTAGAAAAGAAACTTTGTACATATCTAATTGGTTGTATCAGTCACCCTGCTAGATGACTCAAGGTGCATACCATGTTTCTGAAGAGGATAATAGCAAGCCTTGAAATCAAAGAGCACTAAGAAAAGGTCTTCAAAAGGGATTTATTTTTGTTTTAAAATTTAAATCTAACAGGAATGTCTTTATCCAATAGCATCTCATTCAACTATTCCTTAGAGAATAATTTCAGAGAAAGAAAGTAGGTTTCTTCTAATGAAATTTTTAGTAGGAGAATCTAAGGATAAAATCTCAAGAAGTATATTTACATGAAATCATACCATGATTTAGGAGATAAATATAAGGTACTTAACTCCCTTACTATGTGACCAAGCAATGTTAGTTCATACCCACTCTAATACAATATTAGAATTCACAATATTTTCTATAAATGAATGAAATCAAAACATATAATAAAATATTATATAGAAAGGGAAATAACGATTAAATATATTTGAGGCACCTACAGGCACTATAAATAATAATTATGCATAGATATTCTTCCACATGACTTTTATGATTAATGAGGAGTATGAGGGGGTATTTATAGCAATACCAAAATTCTAATTATAGTATTAAGTTTAACTTGAGCTAACATAATAGGCGGGTTATAGGTTAATTATAAATAATAATAAATATGGTTTAACCATAACAATGTTAATAATGGCCCGTTTGTTGTTATTGTTAGGGAAATGGGCCAAATGAGCCATTATTAACATTGTTATGGTTAAACCTGCCAGGTCCGAGTCCGAGTCTTGGGCGTTTTTTGCAGAATGGATACCCCTGCCTCCTTGGGTCTTACCCGGAAGTGGCATCCCTTTTGGGATGTTTTCCACAAATTAAAAAAATAAATAATAATAATGGCCCATTTGGATTACATAATAAATATTATAATATAACAAATACATTGTACAATGTAAATCCCCTAGGCTTATATAATACATTAGATAATTTCAGCTCATGGCCATGAATCAAATTATAATTTCAACAGTACCAACTTGAAATTGATCATAATCCCTAGATAAGCCTAAATCTACTTTAATATAATAAAAATAGGGAGACATTTTCATATTTAAACCAAAGTTTAATCATTCAATAGGAGAATCCCTCTTCACTCCTGTGCTACCCTTCATAAGGAAATTAATTCTTCATCCCATGCAACACATATTAGGAATACCATAATTTCCCTTCACTCCATTCACATATTTAAAAACATTAATGGTAAAAAAATGCCATACTATTATGAAAGTCACTCAAAATCATAGGATAATATGCAATGATTTTGTACATGGACTTCTATCACTATGGAAAATCATCCATCTCAATTAGGATCTAAAATATAGTATAATTTAAATAAATGCAAGAAAATACATACACAATATTTAGCAATATTAAATCATGGATAGATAGACATAAACCATACCAAACAATTCACAACCTTAGAAATTTTTTTATCTATCCTTTTATGAGTTTTTTTTTTTATAGATAGGTATAATAAAATGAGATGCCTACCTTGTTTTCAAGCTTTAATATTTGAAATGACTTGTTATGTTTGTTAGTGTGTACAAACTTTATTCAAATTTATCTTTCCTTGAACTCATACCTAATTTGATATTTCACTTTAGGTGCAATGTAAGGATGTAATCTACATGTTTAGTAAACTCTCCCAAATTTCTAAATACCATTTGATTCATATATTTGTTACACTATTACTTCATGCATTCATCTTAAAAAATTTCCTATGTCATTATTTCTCCATTATTTTCACTTTGGTACTTTTATTTTTATCTTAATATAAACCCCCTTCATAATTTTACTTTTGCTCACTTTTTTTCCATTTGGCTACTATTCTCTCTTTCACCATGTAACTACGCTAGCATATTTCTAGTAGGTTTTTCCATTTTCCACCTTCCACTTCCACTTCACACTACAATATCCACTTCCACTTCACACTACTATATCCACTTCCACTTTAGACACCTCATGCCCTCTCCCTTGATTTTTATGGATATTCCACCAAATATTGTAGGTATTTATATGATTGTTTGTTGGTTTTCTTAGTGTATCCCTTTAATACTTAATTAAAAATACATGAAGAATAAGGATGAAAAAGTTATTATGTCTTCCACCAACTATGTATTAATATGGGTTGGTGTTTTAAAATTTTGAAAGGTGTGAAGTAATAGGGGTAACCCTTGATCAATGTTTTCAAGGTATTTACATGGTTAGGATGCAAGGATATTTGTGTGTGAGAGTGCACACACACACATCCACACACGTGTGCATGCGTGTGCATTCACACACACATGGATTGGTTAAATTCTAATTATAAAAAAGTAATATTAAAAAAAGAAAGGTATGTAACTGGTAGCTGAAATTACTATTAACCCTGTGTATGATCTTGAGAAAAATATTAAATTCCCCGCATGGGCCAAAGTATAAAAATACATGCAAAGAACAATGACATGAAATTTTAAAGATAGGCATTCACTTTTCTTAGTATGAACTGCCTTTTTGATTTTTCATGCAGGGTGTTTTCACCATTTTTAGCTTCTCTCTTAGAAGTCTATAAATTGGCACTCACCCCCTCAATTTGAACCCCTAGTTTTCTTGAGTAAAGATCTAGAAATATTTAAATTTTTGCAATGAAGCTCTACCGAATTTGAGCCCCAACTTTAAGAAATGAAGTGTTGCTCCTTTTTTTCTCCAAGACATTCTACTATTGAAAGCCATGTTGTACTACTAAAAGGATGATGCACTCTCATTTTCTATGTAATCAAAGACCCTTCTCTTGGTGATCGATTTGACCCATCAAGTCACTCTCACAGTCCAAAAATCCATCGACAACACATCTAAGACATCTCACACACCACTCAAGATTGGTTTCAAGAAAGTTTTTTTCAACAACAACAGTGTCTCATCCCGAGATGACCTGTAGGCAAGGTCATCTCACCTTAAGATAACCTTTGCTAAAGATTTAGTTTTTACTATTTTTATTTAACATAGCATTAGATGATTATTTTTATCATTCATGCATTTAGATAGATTTTATATTTTCACATGCTTCAGTATGGTTTATCTTATTTCATCGCATTTAATTTCATTTATCATGCATATGCTTTTGATTTGTTTCTAGTTTTTTATGTACATATTATAGGATTTGACATACGAAAAAGGAGCACAAGATCCACACCAAATCACTACAACAGTCATAAAAAACCCATCCCCAAATTATTTATGATTTCAAGAAGACCGTTCAGTGCACCCAAACATTTTATTTGTATTTATTGTATCATGGGTTGCATCCCCTTAAAGGGGACTTGATTGTAACAATTTTGAAAATCAAATATTTAATACAAAAAGGGCCTCATAATTTTATTATTGTATCATCCTTTTTATAGTTATATATTTATTTCTATCTCTCTTTTACTTTATTGGTGCACAGTTTTTGAGCTATCGCATACTATTCTAAGACATCAAAATATTTCTAGCTCAATTTTAAAGACTATAAACAACAACAATTCTTTTTTTTTTGAGTAAAAAAATTAGGCAATACAAATAATTATATAAATTGGCTTTGGGTCAATCTAATACGGTTCCTAGTGACTTGTAGCTATAAGATAAATGACTTCAAATTGACTGAATCATTTTTGGTAAAGGGTAAAAGCATGTTAAAGTAATCAACATATTTGACATCAAACTACCCATTTTTCATATGACATGTGACATAAGTTTTAACAATATGATCAAATTTTTTTTGGTAAGTTAATTGATATTATATTATATCAAGAAATATGAAGACTCTCAAATACCTTTTACATAAACAGGGAACAACAGGCATCAGCCTAAGCCCAAGAGGAAGTATACAAAACCCTATGAAAAGCAGGTAAATCTTCACCTATTACATCGACAGAAAATACTATAGTAAATATAGAGAAAAGGACCCATCCTTCAAGACTACCAGATGAAAGTCAAACTTAAGAAAAACAAAGAAGACCCTTGGGAACTACCTAAAAAAAATAGCAGGAACATCCGAACAACAATCTACTAATCAAGACTGCCCATGGCCTCATTCTATTCATCCACCTTTTTGCTAGAAACTTTTGAATTCTTCTCAGCTCCTCCCAAAGTCTGAGAATTCTAGTAAGAAGTGAGTAATTTTCTAAATTGTTTTTGATGCAATAATTTTTTCCCACCCTATCACGTTTGGTGATGGTTACAAGACTTTTGGATTTTTTAAAAATGATGATTCCCAGCATTGTCATATTTCCTATCTCGGTCTTGGAGTAAATCTTACCAATATTCAAATTAATGTCTCTGAAAATATTTTGGTGCCAATTATCTTTCCACATGTAGCAGTAATCATTCGAATTGAAAAGAGTGAGACCTCCATTTATGTTGTTGATGTCCCCACTATATATGCAATAAACATCATTTGATTTGTTCCTAACTTTTTTTTTGAGACGTTAGTAGGCTTTGGGAATGAACTAGCACTCCTGGCTATTGAAAAATCACAAATTTTCTGGAGAAATGGATAGATCATGTGGCAATGGACATAGATACCAAACATGCTAGGGGTTATGTGACAAGGAACCCGCCTATTATGGAAATGATGTAGATTAATATTCATGAGATGAATGGGTTTGAAACAAGTCCAGATGATCATGAGACAACCATCCAACTGAAATTTCCACAGAGAGTAGGGGTCATCAAAATGATGGTATTTGTTATTCAAAAGGATAGGCCAGAAAACCAAGACCTCAAAGACTTTTTAAAATTTGGTACCTATTGTCCTACTAGAACCTTTTAAAACTTCAAAACTCCTACACAGTATGGAAAATTATAAAAAATATGGTAACCCATCTAATCATTGTTAATTTTTTCAATAGTGGCTAATGCACGTGCCTCCTATGGTAGTGTGTCTGTCCAAGTCAACAAACCTGGACCATCAACTCTAATGTTTGTCATTTTATCTGCTACCTTATTTGCTTCTTTGAAAGCATGTTGGAAGATAACTTTATGTTGGTGAGTAGCAAGTTTCTTGACCTCTTCAATGCAACTTCTAACTTTCTAAGATGGTCTTTTGGAGATTTTCATGTAATTAATGATATTGAGAGAATCCCCTTCAATGATGATTCTACTTGGGATATGTTTGATTAATGCAAGACCTCTCCATAATGCTTTTGATTCAGCCATATGATTGGACTGTTCACCAAGGTATTCAGTAAATGCTAAAATCGAGTTTCCTTTATGATCTCTGATTACGCCTCCTATTCCTACTTTGCCTGGATTGTCTTTTAAAGATCCATAAAAACTTAATTTGACCCATCCCTAGGGTGGGGGACACCATTTAATGTTGCTTCTAGGATTGGGTTAGTATGTTTTTGTTTAATATTATTTACAGTTTACCAATTAAATTCCCTTAGAAAAGGGAATTATATCTGAAGTGTTATTTTTTGAGAAGTAAATGTAACCCCTATACCATAAATGATTCTCATTATAGATGTCCTTTCCTCTATATAGTTATTTGAATTAGGAACCTTTAAAATTTTGATAAGCATTCCTAAATTTTCTTTTTTAGTTTAAATTCGCATAGTGCAATGAATAAGGTAAATATAATGAGAAACATTTGGATTCCTAAATAATGCATTATTTTTGTTTTAAAACCATAACCCATTTTGGAGGACACAAAATCAGATATTGTAATGAAAATAAATATAGATAAAATAAAATAAATAAAATCAACAAACTCATCAAAATAATCATAATCAAATATATTGGAGATATTAGACAGGTAAAAATATGAAACTCGTTGAAGCTAGGAATATAATTAAGACATGTCAATCCCAATTTAGGAGTGTTCATTAACTTGAACCTATTGTCTGAGGATAATATTATTATTATCATTGATAAAAAATAGATGACATCCTATGAAGTCTCTATAATATACCATAAGGATACCTAGATGAATCTTAGGAATCATAGATATTTGCTTCTTTATGTAATATATGCCTACTACTAAAAATGGTTCAAAAATAACTAATAACTAGCATTTTTACACCAAGACCTTTATAGATTGATGTTTTTGTTATTTTTATGGTATTTCAAATTTAAATAAAATTCAAAATAAATTTTTTTATCCCAAAACAAAAAGGGCCATGCCCTTATTACATAATGCAAGTAGTGAGTATTAATATACAATTTATCTACTTAGTTTTCTATGCTCATTTGGGAAATTCTTTTGTTGTTGTGAATAATTGGGCAAGTTATTCTACCCACTTGGGAAAGTTTAGTGTGCTACCAAGTTTTGTTTGATTGTTTCTGCTAGTTTATTATTAATCCTCAAACCAAATGATCTTGTTTTAATTTCCCTTTATAGACCCATTTAAGGCCTCCTCTTGTTAATAGTAGGTAATCAAATTCAATGTCATATCACTACTATCAAAGTAGTTCCAATCCTTATTAGGATTTGGGTTGTAAATCTCTTAATTTTATTTTAGTTATGTTATCAAAGGTTTGAATTGATAGAGATAACCTTAGGTAGATCTTTATCTTCATCCCACAAGCTAAATCTCAAGGTGGGTGAGCTCAACTTTCTAAAAATATGGCAACTATCCAAAAGGTACTTGACAATGTTGTGGTAGGTTGGAGCAACTAACTTGGTAAAAAATCCATAAGTATTTTTTAATAAGTGATGTTGAAAAACAAATGCAAAAATTTTCCCTCAAATTGTCATCCCTAGGTGACAACATTCTGGAAATAAAATTACCATGTGTCATTATTGATTCTATTGTGGGTACTTACCTAATTTTAAAAATAACTAAATAAATATTGGTTCTTGAAATCCATGGACCCTATTGTCCTAAATCCTTGAGAATAGCATTTGGATCTATAGAAATATTTGTGATATCTTAAAAACTCATGAAATTTTTTAGTAATAAAAACTTCTTAATGATTTTTTGTGGAAACCTTTCTCTATAAGAACCTAGGATTACAAAATCTTGAAAAAGAGTTTGAGAAAAGTGACAGTTTGAGATAGGAATGTCTTCCTATAGCACATCAAGTTACAATATTATGAAAATTTTGAGGAGGCCAATGTTTTGCTAGTGATTTTTTGGGGGAGTGATTTTTTTAAAGGGGTGAAATTTTTGAGTGGGTTGAATATTTTTCTACTAAAATATGTGTAGCATGTCCCAAGGTATATTGTTGCACATATGGGGACCCATCCAAATCTGATGCATTGCATCATGTAAGGCATATTATTTTCTTAGTGGAATCATTTCTATGAGCAATGTGATTATACTTCCCTTCCATTACCAAGACTTATCCATTATTGTATCAAGAACCACATCATAACTAGTCTAGGAAATCAAACTAGGACATGATTTAGAAGTCCAAATTCTAGGTTGTAGTAAGGAAAATTTAATAAAAAATTAAGCATTTACTTGGAGAAGGGAACTTTGATATTTTCCACAAAAATTGTGGGACCTGACATGATGATTTATGAATGCAAATTTGGATAAAAAAATTCTACATTTTTGTTTGGTAGATGGTACTTTTGTATTTTATATCTAAAGTAATTTTCGTGCTCAAATTCTTGTGGTCATATGAGGAAGAAATAATGTTTACCCAAAACAAGGTTTATCCCTACCTCTATAGACATTTAATCTTTCATCTCTTGCATGCTAAAATATTTTATCATAATTCTAGTCCCATTAGAAAGTAGACTCAACACTTTTTGATGATAGATTATATGATTTGCTTCATGAAAAGAAGATTTTAATTGTTGAAAACTAGTTAGTGATTCAAAATTATAATTGGTGAAAATGATTTTCACCCTGATGAAATTTGTAAACTTCAAATATTTTTAAACTTGTCATCTGATGGCCAAATTTATCATATAACCACTAATTTTAGTTGTTTATCCCATAGTCTAGACACACTTGTGGGATCATAATTGGTGTAGGTAGCCTAGATTTTATTATTGGGAGAACAAATTACCCTAACTAGTGATAACATGGAATATGTTGACAACTACACTTGCTAAAATGATGGTCAAGTTTGTCAATGTGGTGACTAGATTTATCAAAATATTTAATGACATCTCAATGTCTATGTCCTAAGATATGTTCTAGAAAAAATGTAAATTTAAGGTGTATGGTGGCTCTCATGATCTAAATATCATTGCAAGTTGAATCTTGGGCATGGAGGCATAGTTAGAGTACAACAATGTTGTAAAAGAGACAAGATACAATTTTCCAAATTTAATCTAAGTGGTATGGTCAAAGTCCAAATCATAAATCATCAAGAGTATTATAATACTATCAATGCATGGGATGAACTTTTTATAGCGCTTAAGGAAATATTATTTCCATATTATTACTTGGAATATTTGGGCATCAAATGGATTCGCTTATAATTTAGACATAATACATCCATGAAAGACTACATCTATGAGTTCAAAAATTACTGAATCATGTTGAATATGACAAATGATGCAACAACTCTTATCTTGAATTTCAAGAGTGAATTATAGTAACACATGTATTAGGAGGTAAAATATTTGATAATTGACACACTTGATGTAACATTCAACCAAACATAATTGGTAGAAGAAAAATATTTTTCTAAGCATATAGGCCAACATTCTTCTCTTTCATGTTACAACTTGATATCACTATTTTGAAGATTAGCATAGTCGTCAATAACAAGAAGCTAGTAATTTTACTCTCCAATAGGAAATGTTGCTTCTTTAATGAGGCCTCATTTATCTTCATGAAGAAGAAAAATTTTCTTTCATCTAGAAAATCAATATTCTTCTTCTTATTTTTATGCTTGGAAATATAGTAAGTTTTATAATAATAATAATAACAAGTCAAGACATGTATGTTCTAAGTGTTTTCACTTGAAGTAGAAGACCTTTATTTTATTGTCTCATTATGAGGAAATGAGTGATGTTCCCATAAATACTCATAGTTAAGATAGGTTATATGATAAATTTATAAGTTGACTCAACAAGACCATCTTGATGAATCACCATTACACTCTAAGGGTTTGAGATAACTTATTTGTCACTCATGCCACCTCACACATAAATTCATAAAATATTGTATGATTGACAATGGCTTGTATAACTTAACTATAATATCCTTATTTGACAAATCACATTTGTTGATGGATCCTTATCCTCATCCACATCCTTTGGATGGAAGTATCTTTGTTCATCTACATTTATCACACACACATGCACTATGTTCTTTGGTTTTGGTCTAAAGTACATAGATAAGGTCTTCTTTGAAGTGACTAATATAGATTGTTGTGGATTATTGCATGCAAGACCCTATCAGTATGATACCAAATCCTAGTATGATGCCTATAATAACACATATATGAAATAAAAAATATCAAAAAATTCCAAGTAAAGAACACTACAAAGACAATAAATTTGGTACTCATTTGTAAGCAAGCATGAAAAGAAGTTACTCAAGCCAACATCACTACTTTTTGGTAGGCCACAAAATAATCCAAAGCAAGCAAGCATCACATTATCTATGTCGAATGTAGATATTTGTTAGGTACCCAAGATAAGTATTTAATATTATAATATTGTATAAATATTATTAATATTATATTAGATGTAATTATCCCACATGCATTGATAAGTGGGGGTGGTGGGTAGTTAGTCATTATAAATATAGACAAAGAATCATTGAGAGGATATGAAGAGAAGAATATTGTAATTTACCTCGGGTGAGATATATTAAGGAGTGGATTATTTCCAATAAGGACCATTGTATGGTGTTTCCCTACCACAAGGGTTTTAAATATAAATTAAAAACATTTGAGTAATTTGCATTGACTATGTTATTTTATTATTCATTATGGTAATTTTATAAATTGTAATAATTTATGTGGATAAGAAAGGAAGATCTTAACAAGTGGTATCAGAGTGTTTTCTAGGGTTGTTTTTTATTGTAGAAGCTTCAGTACCAGAGGACATTCCAAGGTTGAGTTCGACTATAGAGGTTTTTGTTCTTATTAATAACCTGCATTAGACTAATAACCTCTTGTAGGATCGGGTGTAGGTCTTGATTTATTAATTGGGGGAAGTACTTCGGTTAATAATTACCCTAAAACTCATTATGAGGAGTGTCCTAGGAACCCTAGAGTAACTAGTTTGAGTGTCTTTCCAATGAAAAGGATTAACGGCTTCACACCCTATTAGTAGTATTTTTACCCTTTGAGACTATACAAAGAGATATCATTTAGAGGTTAAACTTTGGTTGATTTCTCATCAATTATTCCCTAGGGAAATATTATTGGTAATTAGAGAGTGGTACTCACATTGATAGCCTTTGTGGTTGGTGATATATACCTCAAGACACTATAAAACCAAAGTTTTGGGCCCAATTCATTGCTAGAATTTTTGTAGAAGTGTCATACAACCATCATCAACAACTTCAACAATAGTCTCTACATAGTTTATATAGATTTTTTAGCATAGTATCTATCAACAATTTGAAAGTTACAATTGTTTTAAAAAATAAAGAGAGAGAAGTTTGCAGTTTAGTTATAGTAAAACAAAAAAAAATAGTTCATAGAGCAAGTTGTTATCAATTAAAAAAAAAAAAAATGTTTACAAAGGAGCAACTTGTAGTTTGGTAGTAGTCCATAGAGTAGAAATGTCAAAATACTTAGTGGACAATTTGGTAGTAGTTAAAAAAAACAAGGGGGTTTACAATTTGGTAATGGTTTGGAAAACAAAGTCCATAGTTTTAAAGCAATCTGAAAGTGATAGTTTGTTAAAAAAAAAAGAGAAGTCCATAGTTTTGTCATAGTCCAAAAACATTTGCAATATTTTTGGATTTGAGATCATGGATTTTCTAGTATTCACTAGAAGGAATGATGATGCTAAGGGATGGTGGAGAATTGTTAAGCTTTTAAATAATTTTGAATGGAAATGTAAGATTTATAATTCTTTCGATGGGGCAGTTGCATCATGGTTGATAAAATTTTAGTGGACCCATAAATATAAATTCATGTGAGAGGAATTTGAAGATGCATTCTTAATTAGATGGGTGTTTGGAAAAATGGTAGTTAAAACCTAGGTTGTACAAATGGAATTAAAGAGAGAGTTAAAAAAATCAAGAAGTTAGTAGAAGAAAAATATAAGGTTAACAATATACAAATTAAAGGAAGCACAACTTGGATGTCAAATAAGCTGAACAATGTTAAAAAAGGTTTGTGTTTTTCAAAAGGTGTAAAAAAATAAATAAAATAAGTAGGTAAACCAAATATTGTGTAGAAAAAATAAACAAGTAGATAATTTGTAAAAAATGGAAAAACAAAAGAGAAGAATGATGGTATAAAGATTGAAGGAAGCACCAAAGGCTATGTAAAAAATATTGAAAATATGAAGAAGTTGACAGAAGAGGTAAATAGGCTTCAAGAGGAATAAAAAAATGAATAAAGAGGATATGATAGAAGGAAAAATTATAGATGACAATGTGCAAGTTGATAGAACCACATCATTGGTATCAGATATGCCAAATAAGTGGTTAGAGGGATTTGTTCAATTTTAAGAACTCTATTTTGTAGGTTCATGGTTGCATCCAAAAGAAAAATGTTATTATATCTATAAATCATAGTAGTAGATACAATGCCATTAATATGTCTTTGTCTAAGAGGTTGTAGGTTCAGGCAAAGAAAATCAAAGATACACAACTTAAGTGGTATGAATGTTCAAATTTTTGAAGACTTAAATATCACCATGGACACATATATTTTACATTTATATTTTTATGCATATGGGTTGTATGATACAGAAATTGTTCTTGGTTATCCCTAGTTAAATTATTTGGGTACTATTAACATTAATATACAAAAGAAGTTCATGAAGTTTTTGTATAGGAAAAAGAATATAATAGTACATGATATTTCTTGATATAAAATATAAGAATCCATGGAAAAATAAGAAGCGGAGAAGCTAATAGAAATATTAAAATTTGAACCTACAAAAACAACAATAGCATGGGATAAAATAAAAACAAAGATCTAGGAAACTATGTCAAAGATCAAGAAAATTTTAAAACAAATTTAAAAAGAACTTGAAATAGAGGTGGAGGAGGTAGTAGCAAAAAATAAAGAAGAAGAAAAAGTAGAGTCCAAGGAAAAACCAAAAGATGAGAGCATAATAGAGGATCATAATATAAAATAATAAAATATTGGACAATTAAAGTTAATGGAACATCATGTTAAGGTTGAGCATATTGCCACCCACATCATCAAGAGCAACAAAAATATGGAGGGATGAATTTGGGAAATGATATTATGGTTCTACATGGAATCAAGAGGGCAAAAACTATAGTAGTGTTTAGAGAACAAAGCATAGTGACTATCTTTTTTAGAGTAGTATAGCAACATCAAAGAACAAATGGACCCATCATTTGAGTTACTAGAGTAGGGTAGAAAAAGCATGGATCCAACAAATCCATATTGGATACTCAAGTGGAAAACACAAACAATTATAAATGAACAAGATATATTTATTTCCAGTGGAAATATACCTCCAACACATGGAACCAAAGGAATACTTCCAAAAATTAAAATTCTAGAAGGGCATATCAACATCAACAAAGACCACCACTAATCAAAGTCTCATTAGGATGGATGGATGATAAAGATCAGTACCAGTTCACAATAAGGAATGAGAAGATCATATTGTTTAGTCTCTTATTATATTTTGTGGATGAAATATTTTGTAAGGGGGATGGCATTTTAATTACCCAAGATAAGTATTTAATATTATAATATTGTATAAATATTATAATATTATATCATATTTAATTATCCCACATACATTAATAAGTGGGAGTGGTGATTAGCTTGGTATTATAAATATAGAAAAAGAATCATGGAGAGGATATGAAGAGAAGAATATTGTAATTTATTTCAAGTGAGATATATTAAGGAGTGTCTTCCTTCCAATAAGGAGCATTGTATGGTGTTGCCCTACCACAAGGGTTTGAAATATAAATTAAGAATATTTGAGTAATTTGCATTGATTGTGTTATTTTATTATTCATTGTGGTTATTTTTATAAATTGTAATATTTTTTGTGGATGAGCAAGGAGGTTATTAACAATATTTGATAACTTTATGATGTGTTTCAAGAATCCAAATGACTTAGAATTCTACAAGAGTAAAATAAAAATTGAAAAGAGAATTCCTTTATCTATAGAGTAAATTGAAAGATCTCAAAGATGAGAAAATGACCTTAAAAAAAGATAATTTCATCCTCCTGTATCAATTTGGATCCCTAATAGAGTAGATTAAAACCCTATAGTCACTGGTTTGTAAATTGTATATAGACAAGGAGAATAAATCCCAAGGTATATTCTATAATCATGAGCACACCTAGAGACTATAGTAATAATGTAGGAGATTGAATACCTAAACAACCAGATATAATTTGAGAAATAATATATTTAAATTGACTACCAACTTGTATATGAATGATTCAAAATCTACTAGTCCATGCTTAAAAATCTACAAAAAGAGTATTACTGATTTGTACTATAGGGGATAGTTTAGTTTCAAATGTGCATCAACATCAAAGGGTAAATGATGAACTTCATCACAAGGAACATAGCAAGGTCAAGCCTCTTTATTATGGATCATACATCATCCTTCATTAGGTGTCTAATAATGTATCACTTGATCTTTCAACTCACATGGGGATTCATGATGTCATGAATCATGATATTCTCAAAAAATATAATTAGTCAACATTGGAGTTTTAGATCCCCATACTATAGATTTTATTCCTTATTTCTAGCTTCTACTTAATGCAAATTAAGTTCTAGCATACACTCTTTCTAGACTTGATATAGTTCTAAACAAGGAAAACTTCCTCATCAATCCTGATGGATTTCTCAGTATCAAATGTTTTAGCTATTTATTTCTATATAACAATAATTAAATTCCAATGCTTCTATTGTTTGGAGGGATGATAAGTATTAATATACATTTTTTAGTTTATTTTATTATGTCCATTTAGTGTGCCTATTTGGGCAAGTTTTTATGCCCACTTTGGCAAATTTTAATGTGTTACCAAGTTCTGATGTTTATGTTTTTTATTTTATCTCCTCAAACCACCAAATCTTGTTTTGACGTATATTTGTAAACCTATTTAATGATAACTCTTATAAATAATAGGTACCATATTTAGTGCCATATTAGCAATCAACCATCTATTTTTATAATATGTCATCCCTCTTGCTAAAGAATATATAATACAAGGTTTTATATCTAAATACCGTTTATCATACATAAGTATAAAAAAACTAAATTTTATATATTCATCACTAGTTTTGATGCCAATAATCTTGATTGTGTATTAAAAAAAACTTTTGAATCTATAAGGTTATAAAAAATATCAATTTTATGTACAAATTATTTCATTCTAGTATTCCATAAAAAATAATTAATGAATGTGAGAATTTTTCTAGATTTAGAAAAATAAGTAGTGTTAAATAGACCACTGGAGTCCTATGAACAAATTGAAGGAGTTTTACATATAATGAGCTTCCCTTAAAAATTATATATAGTAATGTTTTTTTCCAAAAATAATTCCATAGCATACATATCCTAGAAAGAGACTTATAGAATTCTAATTTTCATTTTTATTTATTGACTTATTTAATACATATGAAGCTATGGTGCCAAACATGACATATTATTTATAACAACATATACTATTTACATGTGGAATACGATCAAACAAGGATGAACACTCTTGAAAGAATCCAAAATCATAGTCTTGAAGAATGACAATCCTTTCGAAGGATTACAAATTAAGTTAAATATTATAGTATCTAATTACAACATTATTATAGGTAAACTGTCATGACCCTCCCAGATGGACCTTTTTGATATGAAAAACAATGTATTATCTGATGATGCTTTAATACTTGATTTTGTGCAATTAAGTAGCTATGCGATATTAATAGATATTGAAGAGCATGATACTGTTAAATAAATTGCCAATGTGTAGGATCAGGTGCACTTGTAAGTGGAATAAGTTGAGTCATCCACCGAAGACGAGGGTACTTGAGTTTGGGGAAGTGATGACAAGGCAACTCAAAGGTAAAAATGATGGATACCTTCATATATGCATGCATTCAATTAAGGGATAATCATCAATAGCTAGCCACCTTGAGCCCTAGTATGATAGCCTAGTAGCTATCATAAGTTCTAGAGGCTGAGATAGGTGACTAGATTGATGGAAAGACTCCCTCTTTGTTTGTTGCACATGCATGATTATCTTTTACTTCAGCACTATTTACCTTAATAATTTGTGAGCTATGAATGAATAGGTTGTCTTCATAACTCCTTGTATGCCCTGGTAAATAGAATAGTAAAGAGATATCATTTTAAATAAATGATTGATTTATTTGAATAATAAAGAGATATCATTTTAAATAAATGATTGATTTATTTGAATAGTGAAAAGATATCATTTTGAATAAATAATTGATTTATTTAGAATAACAAGGAAATCTCATTTTAAATAAATAGTTAATTTATTTAAATAGTAAAGAGATCTCATTTTAAATAAATTATTGATTTATTTTAGAATGTTAAGGACATCCCATTTTAAATAAATGATTGATTTATCTTTTAGTGATAAAGAGTTTTCATTTTGAATAAATATGTTTTAGTTTTAATTTACCTTTTTAAAAGAAAAAAGAAACAATTTTTCTATATTAAGAAATAAAAGAACCCCATTATAAGAAAATGACCACTCTATTTTTCATGATAAACGTATTTCATTGAACGTATAGATAATATACTTTGACTGTTGAAATGGTGGGGAATTCGCTTAATCAAAATGACCAACCAATGTTGGTTTTAATTATGATAAGACTGATCTTCAGAGAATCAGATAGGTGCCTTTAATAAATCCAATCATACTAGCTATGCAAGGCTCCCCCTGACGTGAAGGTATACATTCTTTATAGCAAGCATACTAGGAAGGCAGAGGAAGGAAAATTATCCCCTACCATCTAATGGGTGTGAATGGGGAGTTATGGACAGTAGGTGGTGGATGAAAGCCAAGGATAACGATGTGAGAGGTGTGCTGGAAAGAGGACACAAATGGAAAAAATGGAAGGGTGTGATAGGTAAGAAGGCAAAGAGATGAACCACAATGAATTACGATGAAGCATTGTAAAGATAAGGGAGAAGCCTAGTGGAAATAAGAGGAAGTAGGTGATGGGAGTTTGAGTGCAACTGATATAGACAGCCAAAAATGAATAATATCAGGTTGGAATCATGAGACTCTAGATATGTTTAATGTTTTCATTCACTGGTTTAGACTATTACCAGGTTGTGGGTTCTCACCTATTTACGTTGGCTCCTTTAAGCTATGGTAAACCCGCTTCCTTAGGAGTGTAAATTTAAGATTAGTGAGGAGGTCCTCTGACCATCCTCCTATTGATCACTTATAGAACCATCGTGAGTTCATGGCCATGGTTAACTGCCTAAATCAAGCCTTAGCACCCTTTTTTTGGTCAGATGGATATGGTAGAACCTTTTGTGTAGTCAGCTGGTTGTAATGCACTTTGTCTATCGCCATGACTATTACTCCAAATAGAAATATATTGTTGTTAACATAGACAACATTTAGAGTAGGTATACCTCAAGGTAAATCATCCGCTTTATTTCTAGAGACAACCCTTATTTGACGTTCATAGCCATGCAAGTATTGCATGGTAGGTTTTAACCCCACTCGATAGCTGTCTTTGGGCATAGAGCATAGCACCATGGGCTATGCCAATGGTGGAATCAACCAACCACATCATCGTTGTTGTTTGACATCGTGGAGACCCTAAATACTCCATCAGTACTCTGGTTCGCTATGGAATAGAATCCATCTCAGTCGTGCTTTATCAACATCTATGTTGTAACCACTCCATGTTAATCTGTTCTCCCTTCGCTAGAGTTGATTTTTGGTTAATCACTGCGTAGGAGAGAGCATAAAGTATGGTTGGTTGAACCGAAACTTTAATGCAATTTTATCACCTAAGATGGTAGATTTTAGGGTAATGAAAGGAAATATTCTTTAATGATATTTCATTATCTAAAATGGTATATTTTAGGGTAATTAAAGGAAATAATATTTAATGTTATTTCATTATCTAAAATGGTAGATTTTAGGGTAATGAAAGGAAAGAATCTTTAATGATATTTCATTATCTAAAATGGTATATTTTAGGGTAATGAAAGGAAAGAATCTTTAATGATATTTCATTATCTAAAATGGTAGATTTTATGGTAATGAAAGGAAAGAATATTTAATAATATTTCATTATCTAAAATGGTAAATTTTAGGGTAATGAAAGGAAAGAATATTTAATGTTATTTCATTATCTAAAATGGTAGATTTTAGGGTAATGAAAGGAAAGAATCTTTAATGTTATTTCATTATCTAAAATGGTAAAATTTAGGATAATGAATGTGAATATGGTTGTTTTGTAAATTAAGGGTATGGGACTTTAATTTATGAAATGAAGAAAAAGTTTTATTTGAATATTAAAGTAGTTGGATTTAATTGGATAATGAATGTGAATATAGTTATTTGTAAATTAAGGGTATGGGACTTTAATTTATGAAACGAAGAAAAATATTTATTTGAAGATTAAAGTAGTTGGCTTTAATTGGACATGAATGTGAATATGGTTGTTTTATAAATTAAGAGTATGGGACTTTAATTTATGAAATGAAGAAAAAGGTTTATTTTAAGATCAAAGTATTTGGCTTTAATTGGATAATGAATGTGAATATGGTTTATTGGAATATTAAGGGTATAGGACTTTAATTTATGAAATGAAGAAAAAGGTTTATTGGAATATTAAAGTAGTTGGCTTTAATTGGATACTGAATGTGAATATGGTTGTTTGTAAATTAAGGGTATGGGACTTTAATTTATGAAATGAAGAAAATTTTTTATTTGAATATTAAATTAGTTGGCTTTAATTGGAAAATGAATGTGAATATGGTTGTTTTGTAAATTAAGGGTATGGGACTTTAATTTATGAAATAAAGAAAAAAGGTTTATTTAAAGATTAAAGTAGTTGGCTTTAATTGGATGATGAATGTGAATATGGTTATTTAGCAATTAAGGGTATGGAACTTTGATTGTTGAATAAGGGTTAAACCATTTATTATGAGTAGATAATGTGGTCTTGATGCATGGTTGAATAGCTCTCATGAGGAGATGAGAGGGGAAATAGAAAGAGTAGTTTTCTATGATGTCAACTATGCATTAGAAAGTTGAATTGCTTGGGTTATTTGTATAGTTGCAATTTGGCAATGAAATAAACAAATGCATTTTAGAAGCATATCTATCCTGAACTATGAGTGTCTTTATTCCCTACTATCCTCACTTGATTGATGGAATAGTGGGAGGACCAAAGTCATGAGATGGACTGATGCACAAGTTTACTCTCTACCTTACATCTTGTTTATTTATGCAAAGATATTAGATTTATGGGTAGATTCCCCAATGAAATTGATGTAATATATTATTTGAAATATGGTGTTTACCATACATACTTATGTAATAAATGAACCATATGATTTAGGTACCTTTGTATTCTATTGATTGAATGTGATTGTATTTAGATCCTTTCTATTGCTTGTTCATCCTTCAATTATTGCTTCATGTTTTAGTTGTCCTTTGCTTTATAATGAATTATGTTTTGTTGGATTTAGTATCTATATCTATCTTTTATATTCTTGTTTAAATAATTATTATAAAAATAATATTAAGTTCTAGGTGAACTTAGAGGGTGACCTAAGGGCTTGAGACCCCCTTAGGGAGATTGGTAACTAGGTTTAGAAGATCGTATTGAAGTTAACATAGCTTGTCAAAGGACAATATTGATATCTTAACTCGTAATACATGTAGCATACCCACATATAATTGCTTGCATGGAATATGGAGATGCATGTACACATTAGAATGATTGAGGGTGGTAAGTCTAGCTCATAAAGGTTTATGAGATAGATGGACTTGTGTGCATAACATGAGATATGCCTACGCAGAAGAGACTTGCATGAGGGGAATCTTGTGTGGTATAGTTCTTGAGAAAAATTAGGGGTTGTTAAACATTAAGTTAATATAAGGTTGGTTAGGGGTTTATGAATCCCTCTCCTTAGTCAAAAAAAAATCTTTCTATTTCTTGTGTTTTTGTTTCTTGATTTTTGGGTCATTACATAAACTAATCATTTTTTACTTAGACTAGAATGGCTGATCTACTTAGCAGAAACCAGTATTTTATAGATCAATGGTATTGAATACATCACAAATAGGATGTAAATTCCCACTAAAAGATTTCAAATTAAAAAACATATCAAAGAAATCACATTTATGTGTAACAAATTACATTAGTCTTTCACGAGAAATAATTAATAAATATGAGTGTCACTATATTATAAGAAATAGCTGGTGCAAAATGAACCATTCAATTACTATCAACAACTTAAAGAGATTTATTTTTGTATATAATTATATTATTTTATAAAATATATAGTAATTTATATTTTGTCAAGCATAAATCCAAAATATACTTGTCTTAGAAAGAGATCAATAAAATTCTAATTGTCATATTTGTGTGTAGAGATATTCAATACATACAAAGTTATGGTTCCAAGAATAGCATGTTATTCCTAATGACATACATCATTTGCATGTGGAATAAGATAAAAAAATCATGAATGTCCTTAAAAGAATAAAAATTTATAGTCTTGAAGAATAGCTAACATTACAATGGACTATAAAATATGTTACTTATAATAAATATCTAATTGCAAGATTATTCGTATTAAACTCAACAATTTTACTTGAAATAGAATGGGTGATTTGCAAAATGAAGAATTTTTTTTTATAGATCAAGGACATCTAATATATCTCCAAGATGCCCATGTTTTATCTATATTATACCTTTATATAGTATGGTTGAAATGTAATTATGTCCATTAATGATGTAATTGGAGTTATAGTCATAAAGAGAAAAATATATTTGTATAATTATCCATATGAAAGTATGATTAATTATATTGTTAGGAATTACTCCCATAATAGATAACATGATTGTCAACACAGGGTCCACGACTCTAAGTGGTAATTGTTTATTGTGCTATACTAGGCAAGGCTATTATGTACAAGTATTTCCAAAATAATAATGTAAATTACAAAACCATTCCTATCATCTGAGTAAGAGGTCAAAGGAATATCCAATTCTCCTTCTAATCCATGAATACTTGATGCATTTATGAGAAAGAACAATAAAACATTCCTATTGCTTCAATACAGATGGGATCCAAAGCACTCTAGAAGGTGCAAAAGAGAAAATATTGTGGGAAACAAAGATTTACCTCAATAAATTCCTCAATTTCCATCCTAAAATTAGAAAAAATTTTGTAGTATGGTGGTGCAAGTTGGAGCACAGATGAAAATGTACCATGAAAACATTAAAAGGATAGGAATATTCAATCATCCTCAACTATTCAATTTTTAAAATAAAAGATAGAAAAATTTTCTTGCACACAACACCTCACCAATAAGGCAATGTCAAACACATTATATTATCGAAGGAGGTTCCATTAGATCTCAACTATATGAGAATTTACATGAACTAGAAAATATTCTAGAAAGGACTTGACTAGCTTCAAATGGGTGACCTCCTGATATGCATTGCATTTTATAGATCCATGTCTAATGGGTGACTAGTTTTGAATAGTTGACTTTGAGATTCCATTTAGATACAAACCCAAAGTATTTATAGCATGCATATGGTGGTGGTGCCAAACTCTACCACCGTAATTTGTATGCTAAGATCATGTACAAAATGATAGCACCAAACTTCATCTTCCTATAACATGGACATGACATCGACATGATATCATGATTTGACTACAAGTCAACCTTCTCACAACTATGCACTTTGATCTATTGGACATCAATGTCTAACTACATAAATTATTTTACCAAAAAGGCACATTTATTTTGACCACTTATGAGCATTAGAACTAAGGATGAGTTATTTTAATAGTTAAATCATATTTTTAGGACTTCGTAAGAGTTTCAAATTAGGTGTAATTTATTCATTGATCATGATGAAGTTGTCGTGCAAGATATGAGAGGTGCTCATGGGATGAAACCCATACCTTTAGCCTTAGTTATCAATAACCAATCAAACATCTCCATTTTACTATCCCGCATGAAGCATGAGAGGGATTATTGAATCCCGTATCTTTTTTTCCTTTCATTTGATTTGATTCAAGAGAATAAGAAGGAGATTCATATAATTTTTTAAAGCAATAAAATATTTTGAGAATATTTCCTAGATATTTTGTATGGTGAAATATCCTCTACTTATTTTTTTTCTTGACAAGAAAATATTGATTTCCTTCAATTTGAAGCATTAATCAATTTAATAGTATAGGATTATATTGGAAAGCATTTTTTGAGGGTAATCTAGTGGAACTAAAATTTTCTAATTTTGTAAATTTTTAACATGGTTAGTGGTGCACCAAAGTTCCTATAATATAATTTCAAACTATTGCAAGGGAATACTTATTCTTCTTGGAAAACTAAACTCAAAAATCAACTTGACTTTGAGGATGTGTGCAAAGTTGTAAATGTACCCATTACTCATCCTAATGTAGATGATGAAGAACAAATAATTAATAGCAAAATATATAGAAAGGTTTAGTTGATCATCATGTTTGGTATCTTTGATGAAGTTCAACCACACATTTATGACATAATTATTGTAAATATGCATGGGACAATATCTAGATAGTATATGAGGTAAAGAAAAAGAACCCAATCTTGTTCCTTCAAAGCCAACTTCATTGATTAAAAACAAAGAATGGAGAAAAGCTCGAGTTATTCTTGAGATTAGTTGTCGAGATATGTGCATCACCACAAACTTTGGGATAAAGAGTGATTTATTACACACTTATTCCCATTATTTCTATCTCTCCCTTCATAGTATAATATGTTTGTGACATCTTTGAATATCACTAAACAAACACCAATATTTGAAAATTTGATAAATCTACTTCAAAAAATAGAGGCCTATCATACATTAAAATATGAATGTCACCTTATCCTTTTCAAAACAAAATATGAATTAGTTAGTCAAAAGAGGTACAAGACCTCAACATCACTTCTAGCATCAAATAAATAATTTGTGTGCAAAAAAGACATGAAATTTATGGAAACAATGGTGATACATTAAAGAAATGTTGAAATAATTCTATCACAAATGTATTCTCTTCTTAAGTAGAGCATACACAATAGAAGAAGTCGTTAATAGATAAGAAGATTTAAATTATAAGAAGATACATCAACAACATGGTAATGTTGTTGAATATGACCACTTATATGAAGAATAAAATGACCACTCAAAATAAGAAACTATATATTTGTTGCTCATGATCAACTAACTCATCCTAATGATGTTTGGTATATTGATTCTGGAGCAGCCAAATATATGACCAATTAAAAAGACTAGTTCAAGACTCTAGACTATTCTAATAATACATAAAAGATTTATCTAGGTGATGACACATCCTATAACATCAAAGGTACAGGTGGTGTTAAAGTGTGACCTGTATTACACATATATCAGATACCAAAAGTCTTGTATGTTTTAGGACTCAGTAAGAATCCACACTCCATAAACCAATTATCTAACCATATTTTGAAAGTTAAGTTTGACAAATGACAAGTCTCCAAGATATGTATCATTCATGGAAAATCTAGATAATCCATGATTATTGCATATGGTAAAGGAATATGAAAAATGTTTTAATTTCATCATGATATTCCGACATTAATCGTCAACTCTAATATTTTTGTAATTTATCATTGATGATATAGTCATTTATGTTTTGTCCATCTTATTATACAATAATCAATAACAAGAAGATAGTTATTTTTACTTGTACAACAATAAAAATTTATTCTTTAATGAGGTCTTCTTTATCTTCATGAAGAAGACAATTTTTCTCTCATTTAGGAAATAAATCTTCTTATTCTTATTTTTATGTTGGGAGGACTAGTAAGTTATATAATCATTACAAGTTCTGAATAACACAAGCTTATACTGAGAGGGGGGTGAATAGTATAAGACCACTTTTTACTTTTCTTTTCAAATAAATATTATACAATGTATAGATAGTAATATCAATAGAAGTAATAAAAGCAATGCACAAATCACCATGCACAATAGAGACACCAATTTAACGTGGTTCACCCAAAGATGGCTACTTCCATGGAGAAAATATTTCTTATAATTTTTTCTCAAATAATCTCTTGGGAATAATTTCCCTACAATGTTTATGGATCTCTACTCAAAGGATATTTTGATCCCCTAAATCAAGTTCATGGATCTCTATCCATAGGAGAACTCCTTCTCCTTTGCTTTTGCTGGTGATCCTCTAGAATAATACTTCCTCCAATGCACTGGCTTGTGGATATCTCTCCACTAAATACTCTTGTACCCACTCAAAAGACATGTCCTCACTGCCCTAATTGATGGATCCCTATCCATTGGAGACTACTATCCTCTCTGCTCTATCACCTCCAAAGCTCTATCTCAAATCTACACTAAACTCAGTCCTTCGGTCTAGCACAAATCTATCCTCAATCTCTGTCTTTGTTCTGGCACAAATCTATCCTCAAATTTGCACCAAATTCTACTCAAACAAGTCCACTCATAACTTTCTTAAATATGCTCAACAAGTCCGCTCAAAAATTTCTTAAATCTGCTCAACAAGTCCACTTAGAAATTTTTCAATCTGCTCAACAAGTCCACATAGAACTTGTTTAATCTTCTCAACAAGTCCACACAGAACTTGCTCAAATCTGCTCAAAAAATCCACATAGAACTTGCTCAAATCTACTCAACAAGTCCACATAGAACTTGTCCAAATCTGCTCAACAAGTCCACTCAGAACTTGTCCAAATTTGCTCAACAGGTCCACACATAACTTGCTCAAATATGCTCAACAAGTTCACACAGAACTTGCTCAATATTCTCAACAAGTCCACACAGAACTTGTCCAAATCTGCTCAACAAGTCCACTTTGAACTTGTCCAAATATGCTCAACAAGTCCACATAGAACTTGCTCAACTCTGCTCAACAAGCTCACTTAGAACTTGTCCAAATATCATAGAAACATAAATAGAATTGTTAGAGACTCAATATGTTCTACACTCAATGCTTAATCACTCTCTCAATTCAAATTAGAATATAGAATAGTTTGTTTTATGGAACTTGAACAATCACTCCACACATCCACTTGACTAGGCTCAATCAACTCTACTCAACCAATCACTCAATGAAACATCCCTTTCTCACAAACCCTAGTCCAAGCATATAACCACCAACTCAAAATATTTCCAATAATGCTCAACAACAAATCTCACATAATATTGATAATCATGTTCTTTTCAAACTCTAGTTCAAGTTCTTTGCACAACTTACTTCAACAACAATGCTTATAAAACAAAGTTTTAAAAACAACTCTTTACTTCAGAAAAACCTTGAAGTAATTAACTCAACACACTCAATAGGAAACCTTTATCAAGTCTTTTTTCACTCCAAACTTATTTTCCAGAAAACCAATCAATCAACTCAATTATGGAATAATGTGCTCATACATTTTTATTGAAGATGAAGGGATCTCATAAATATGTCACAACCACAAAAAAATTTATGCCAAGATCAAAGAGGTTAGAAGATAAATATTTCTCACAATATAATGTAAATACTCAATTACACCTTATCACTCCACCTTTCAAAAACAACCATCAACATACATAAAATATTTATCCAATAACACCTTATAAAATCCCAACTAAAAATAAATTCAACATCCACCAAAATAACTCAAAACCTCTTTAATCAATTTTAATGGCAAGAATAACTTTGGCATAAATCAAATCCTCTTCCTTTTAAAAACCTCAATAACATAAATCACTTCTCAATAAAACAAATTTTCAAAAACTCTTTTAACTCCAAATAGCACAAATCAATTTCCAATAAAATAATTCTTCACAAACCCTTATAACTCCAACTAGCACAAATCATTTACCCATAAAATAATTCTTCACAAACCCTTATAACTCCAAGCACAAATCAATTCAAAATAATTCTTCACAAACCCTTATAACTCCAAATGACCCCTTAAGAAAAACTTTAGGCAATTATAAAATTTAATCAAAATTTACCTTTGCCACTAGTGGGATTCAAACCCACAATCTCTACCTTCATGAGTGTTCTAGCCACGGACCTTAGCACCACATGTGCTAGGCACGCACTTAATACTCCATGAGCACCTCATGCTCCTTATACCACTCCTAGCACTCAGATTGAACGCGAACAAAACTTTCCCTTGGCGCTCAAGTCGAACATGCCAATCATCCATGTGAATCGATCGTGGAATCCTTCCACTCCAATACTCTCACACAAAACATTGTACCATTGAACCACCGTGTCCAATGTGGGTCACACCATGCACTTACACTTTTTGTCTTCTTCCTGCGCTAATAAGATAAATAAGCTCTTTGTCTTCTTCCTCAATGTTCACAATTTGCACGAATTCCTTTAGCTTGGTCGCATAAAATTAATTCGAAGAGGGATACTTTTGAATGCCTCTTGGCATCTTATTTATACACAATTTCACCTTATACCTTAGACGTCGATGCTCCATTTTATTTGATGATGCAGGCACATTTCGAAACCCTTTATAATTTATAAATTATTTAAATTCTAAGGAATTTAAATTTTATAAATTTTATTTATAAACTTTAACTTTAAGGAGATTAAAGCCTTCCTTGGGTTTAAAATTAAACATTTAATTTGTAAATTATTCTACCACCGTGGGTCTTTTAAAATCTTAACTGTCATCTCAATATGTGAGGAGCCTTTTTTTTTTTTTTTTTTTTAAGCGAAAAACCCCTTGCGGAGCCGCCTTGGTCTGAGAGACCATGAACAGGGGGTACTACACCGTCAAATTCACTCGGGGGCTGCACCCGACCCTTGCCCGCACCAACATTATCAATTGGATTTTTAGATACCCAATTCAGATTTTTGGTAGGGTGGATATTTGAACCTGGGACCTCCCTTGGAGGATTGCCCTCTCCTCTCCAACTCACCTACAACACCTAGGTTAAGTGAGGAGCATTTTATATCCTCATAATTATTTTAATAAAACCATTTAATCTCCCACCATGAGATTACTATAAACCCTCATAAAACATTATTTTGCCAACTTTTTATTCAAATCTTCACATTGTTCCTAGTGCTATTTATGGTATGCTCCATGGTATTAATAATGTCTTCATATGTTTACTTTGGCATGAATGACGACTTTTCACCTTGACATCAATGAAAACTAAATGAGCGCAGAATATACAACAATATCCCCCTTTGTCATTGATGGCAACCCAATTTCCTTTTACCAAAAACTTGACCTTTCCTTTGTTCTGCTCCCTGTGGGACATTGCTCCCCCTGGATCAATGCTCTCTCAAATATGAAATCTCTCCCCCTTACTCAAATCTCTCCCCCTTTGAAATCAATGGCAAAGGGTCACCTTTGGGGCTCGTGGCTAAGAATGAACCTCTTAGCTTAGCCCCTCCTCCAACTCCTCTTGAAGTGGTTTAATTTTGGGGTGGGAGTATTTCTACTCTTAGAAAGTATTTTTCTTTACCTTTGTCCTCTTTCCTTACTTTCTGATCCTTCTGATTCCTTTGACTGTTTCTTTTCATGTCCGTGTTTATATCCATGTCTACATTACTATTCATGTTCTTGTTCCTATTCATAACCATGTTCCTATTCCTATTCTTATTTTTGTTCATATCCATGTTCCTGTTCTTGTTCCTATTCCTATTCATATTCATGTTTCTATTCATGTTCCTATTCTTGTTCCTATTTTTGTTCATATCCATGTTCCTGTTATTTCATGTGTCCTACATTGTGAAGCCATGTGTCCAAACCTATGATATGAAAAACATCTTCCATTGAAGCCTCCTTGTATTGACCTCATTGGTCTCTTAGTCTCTTTTTATCTATTATGATTGTTGTTCCATTTGTATCTTCTTTGCGCATTGTTCCTATTTTTGTTGAACTCTCTATTGTCCAACTCATCCTCAAATGTCTCACTTTATTTTACATTGTCTTGTTCTGAAGTATCTTCATCTGAAGTTTCTTCTCCTCCAAAACTTGAGGAAGATTCTTTTTCCCATTTTTTTTATTCTATTCAAATTCAAGACCTATTTTTCTTGATGTAGTCTTTTGTTTCTTGATGAACTTATCCAAGTTCTTTGAGATATTTTTGAACCCTTTCATCTTGATCTTGGAGTCCTCAAAATATTCTCTTAGTAGTGCCACTTCTTGTGCTAACTTCTCACATTCTAATATATTTTCTTCTAACTTATACTTGAACCTTTTTGCCTTAGCCTTTGATTTTTCTAAATCCTCTATAAGAAGTCTTCTCTCTTCATCACATTCTTGAAATTGAAACTCAAGTTTAGATTTTTGCTTTCTTACCTTCTTTATTGTTTCAAGAGCATAGATAAGTTTTCCCTTGAGATCATATCCATCCTTCTCTGAATATTCCTCTATTTATTTACCTTTATGCACTTCTTTATTTTCTTTTGACTTGTCTTCTATGGGATCATATTTTTCATCTTCTAATGCCATTAGAAGATTTTCATCTGGTCCTTCAAGTGTATCTTCATATTCATCATCAATAAAACTATAGTCATCCCTTGTATAACTATATTCAAGATTTCCAAAGTTACCACATCTAAAAAACTTGAGAATGATTGGAGTCCTTTTCTTAACTGGTTATTTTTCTTCAATCATAGATAGGACTTCATCTCTATCATTGTTTGAAAAACCAGCATCACTATCACTTGAATACTTACTTGCATTATTCGCATAGTAGCTTCTCTTTTGTATTTGAAAGAACTTATTTCGTTGTCTTTTGTGTCCATCATTGCTTTTCTTCTGGTGCCTATATCTTTCTGATTCCCTGTTTCTATGATCCTATTTTTATTCACCATTGTTGTTCTTGGGTATTTGACAATATGTTGCAAAATATCCATACTTTACACAATTGAAAGACTTAAAAGATTTTAGATCTCTGGATATTCTATAGTCCTTATATCTTCTACCATGGTTAGCTTCTTCATCACTGGATGACTCATTGCTTTATTATGACTTCTTATCCTTTGTCTTTTTGATTGCTTTGAATGATGCTTCCTTCTAGGGAATAGGATATTTTGTTCTTATCTCAAATGCTAAGCATACCAAGCAACTTATCTCTTGTCAAACTATCACCACCCATTGACACTTCTATAGCAGAAACATGTTCATTGAATCTTTTTGGAAGAGATCTTAATACTTTATCACAAACATCAGATTCATCAATCGTCATTCCAATTCCTTACCTATCATTAACAACCTCATCAAATCAAAGTAGATAAGCACTAATATTTTCCTCATCGTTCATTCTCAATGTTTCAAATTGTCCTTTGAGATTTCAAATTTTTTCTTTCTTGACACTCTTATCTCCTTCATATATATTTTACAATTCATCCCACATTTCTTTGCAGTTTGACAATGCATAAATTTCATAGACTCTGTTATACACAAACCTCTCACAAGTGCATTCATTGCTTTTGAATTATAGTGTTGTAGAAGATTACCTTCCTTACCTTTAGGAGGATTGACTAAGTTATTGTATCCAAATTCTACTACTTCCCAAACTTCATTTCCAAGTGCCATCAAGTAGATCTTCATCATCATACTCCAATATATATATAGTCACTTTCATAAAATACTAGTGCTGAATTATTTGAGGACACCTCCTTAGGATCCATTGTGTTCTTGTTAGATTTTCATTCAATTTGTTAAACTCTTCTAAAGGAAACAACTTTGATACCAATTGAAGAACACAAGCTTATACTAAGAGGGGGGTGAACAATATAAGACCATTTTTTACTTTTCTTTCGAAATCAATATTATGCAATGTATAGATAGCAATATCAACAAAAGTAATAAAAGTAATGCACAAATTACCATGCACAATAGAGACACCAATTTAATGTGGTTCACCCGAATATGGCTACTTCCATGAAGAAAATATTTCTTATATTTTTTTCTCAAATAATCTCTTGGGAATCCTTTCCCTAAAATGTTTATGGACCTTTGGACCTTTTTTAGAAGCACTGCGAACAAACCATAAGGATTTATGTAGCAAAATTTGAACTGAAGGTGGTTGTTATCTTCAAGAACATGTTTTCCAAATTTCAATAAAAACGGATAAACGAGGCGACTTTTACAAGCGTTGCAAGACTGTCACAAAAATGCTCTTTTTGGAAAAAGTGTGTTAGTAGCAGTTTTTGTGGAAGTGGTACAGGAAAACCGTAAGGAATTAGGTAGTGAGTTTTGGTTTGGACATAGTCAGTGTTGCAAATATTCTACGTTTCAAATTTCAGAGAAAACTGAGTTACAAGGTGAGAGTTATGATTTTTGCAAAAACGTTACAGGTCTCTTTTATGTCAATTTGTGCCACTTGTGCAAAATCCTTTAGTTGGCTGTTTTGACCTTGAAGAGTCACCAGAGTTTCAATTTCAGTGTTTTTACACCTTCAAGGCATCAAATAGATCATATTTTTTTTTTGTTTGAGTTGTCACGTGGCTCCGAAGTATGAGAACGAGTATGGTGTCAAGTCTTTGCATGCGACGTGTTTGACGAAAATCCTTCTCAATATAAGAAAAAGGAGTTATATTATTTTAAGAAGTTTCATTAAAAAAAGAGAAAGTGAAAAGTAAAAAGGAATGCAAGTGTGTGCATTTAAGTTAGAAGTGTTTTATTGAAGAGGGTGATTTTATTTTTTGCGGAGAGAAGAGTGTGTGGAGAAAAATAAAGAGTGAAAATCCGTGTTTTTGGGAAAAAGTTGAAAAACGTCACTTTAGTATTTTGAGCATAAATTTTTCATATGAAATCAATTTTTGCTAAAATTTTGCGAGGAGATCATAGAAAGAGTTTTGCACAATACCCAGAAAGTGTTTAGCAATTTACAAAACGAGCTAAGAGAAAGGTTAATTTTTCTGTGAGAAGAGAAGATTCATATATGTCATTTTATTATCAATATCAAAATCAAGTGGGTGCTTGGTTGAGGGGTTGGTGCTCCTTTCTGTTGGTGCATATAAATCAAGGGTTGGTACTCCTTTCTGTTGGTGCAGATAAATCAGGGGTTGGTGCTCCTTTCTGTTGGTGTAGATAAAACAGGGGTTGGTGCTCTTTTTTGTTGGTGTAGATAAATCAGGGGTTGGTGCTCCTTCCAGTGGGTGCTGGTAAATTGATTGTAAAGTTGGTGCTTTGCAAAGGCTAGATTTGGATAGGAGTCAAAATAGTCATTTTGAGGATGTAGCCAAATCGATGAACCTCGATACATCTTGTGTTGTGTGATGTTCTCTTGTTATACTTGCTTTATTTGGTTTTAAGTTTTCATTGTTTCGAATTTAAGAGTTGAAGATTTAGGTTTTAAAGAGCTCCACTGATTCACCCCCCCCTCTCAGTGTCATTATGAGACTAACAATTGGTATCAGAGAAATATTCCTGAACAAGCTTAATCGACTAGGGTGATCTTGGAAGTGACATAATGGCAAGTGGTGAAGGCTTCTCATCAAACAAAGCACCATTGTTTGACGAAACTAATTACGCATTTTGGAGACTCAAGATGTAGACATATCTTTATGCTTTGGGATATGACATTTGAGATTCAGTATATAGTGGATACACAATACCCACCACTTTTCCAACCGATGCTGCTGGTAAGAAACTGTTTGAGAATGACTCAAAAGCAAAGAATGCTATCATGTGCGGATTAGTGGACAGTAAATTGGTAAAGATTATGAGTTGTAAAACAGCAAAATAAATATGGGACAAACTGAGGAGCATTCATGAAGGAGACATTAAGATCAAGGATGCCAAGTTACAAACACATCGAGCTCAGTTCAAAGTATTAAATATGAATGACGATGAGAACATAGAGGCATATATGCTGAGAGTTAATGAAGTCATTAATGTGATTAGAGGACTCAGTGAGGAAATCAAAGATTCTATCATTATGAAAAAGGTATTAAGATCTCTTCCCCAAAGATTTGATTCTAAAGTTTCAGCTATAGAAGAAGCTAAAGATCTAAATTCTTTTAGTATGGATGAGATGCATGGTTCTTTGACTACATATGAGATGAGAATAGGAAAATATAAACCCATAGATAGATAAGTTGCTTTTAAAGCCCATAAAAATATAAAAGCAAAACAAGAATCCGAGGAAGAAGAGACATCAGATGAAATGGAAGCAAACTTTATTCAAAAACTAACAATGGGAAAAGGAAAATATAGAGGAAAGTTATCGTTTAAATGTTTCAACTGTGGAGGCATTGGGGATTTTACAGCTAAATGTCCACTTAATGAGAAGAACAAAAGTGATGAAGGATCGCACCAAGAAAGAAGTGACTGGAAGAAAAAACAAATTTTAGAAAAGGCAACTTCAAGAAGAAAATTTTCATCTCCAATAATGTCAGTTCATCAGAAGACAGCTCCGGTGAGGATTTTGAAAAGGAAACAGGTGAATCTCTTTTCATGGCACTCAAAGAAGAAAAAATAGAAAAAGAATAGGAATGTGATGAAGAATAAATTGATGCAGAAGTAAATTTGGAAGAGGAACTAATTGTAATTCTAGATGAATTGAAGATAGAAAGAAAAAAGAATAAGAAAATTTTAAGACAGCTTGAGGATGCAAATGAAATCATAACCAGTTTGAAAGTACAAATAAAAGAATACAAGAAAATATTTGAAGATATCGAAGTGCAAATAACCATGAAAATAGATTATTGCAGCAAGCTAGAAGAAGAGACTGTTGGTTTAAGGATGCAGATAAAAGAGATGAATCGTAAAATTAGTTGTTATCACAAACGTGAAGAAAGTTCTATGAAGTTGGATAAGATCATAAATAACCAAAAGACTATAGGCATCAAATTTGGTTTGGGCTTTGATGAAGGAGAATCATCAAATGTATCAAAGGCCATAAATGAAGAATCCATAAAGAATGAAGATAAGAAAGAGGTTGATCAAGAAAAAATGACTCATGCAAAAGAAAGCAATAATGCAAAGCACAAAAGGAGAATTGACAATGATGGATTCACCAATGTCACACATCAAAGAAGAAGAAGATTTATGGCTCCTACGACAACATGGCAAAGACCATCACCCAGGTTCAATCATCTATTTTCTAGTTATTGTTTTAAATGCAATGGTTATGGACATAAGATTTCAGATTGCAAGTATAATGTAGGACCAAGGAATTTTACCAATAGAAATGTTTTTTCACCTTTGATGGATTATGCAATAGAATGTTATAATTGTCATAATTTTGGGCACATTGCAAGAAATTGTCGAAGTACATTTGCATCAAATCAATTTCAAGGAAGAAAATTTCAACCAAATGGAATGAGACAAAATAGAAAATTTCTCGAAAAACATGCACAAGCTACTGAAAAAGAAAATTCAAAACAAGAGCCCAAAACTATAATCAAACTAGAGTGGAAAGAAAAAGAGCGACCTAAGGAAGAAAAGGAATCCTTGATCGTACAAACATCATTTAAAGCACAAAATAAATCTGCACCATGGATACTTGATAGTGGATGCTCCAGTCATATGACAAGTGACAAATAGAAATTTGAGAAGTTACAGTAATATGAAGGTGGTTCAGTAAAATTTGGAAATAATGATGGAGCTAAGATAGTTGGCAAAGGTTTAGTTAAGATCAATGATGGAAAAATCAAGTCAAAAGAAGTCTTGTTTGTGGTTGGTCTGAAGCATAACTTGTTGAGCGTAAGTCAGATTTGTGATAGAGGTCATGAAGTGATTTTTAAGAAGTAGGGTTGTGAAGTCAAAAAAGCAAACAGTGGAAAGTTGATAGCAACTAGATCGAGGACATCTGGAAACCTATACACTCTCTCAAAGACTTCAGAAGGAGCTTGCTTGATTGGATAGGAAGAAGAAAATTGGTTGTGGCACAAGAGGCTCGATCATATTAGTTTTGAAAATCTAGTAAAAATTAGCTCAAAAAAGGCAGTGAGAGATATTCCCACCATTGGCAAACCATCAAATCGCATTTGTGCTTCATGCCAAAAGGGGAAGCTCATTTAAAAAAAAGAGTACTACACAATATAACCTTTGGAACTAATACATATTGATTTATGTGGACCTATGAGAACGCAAAGCATAAATGGTGACAAATATTTTATGTTGTGTATAGATGACTATTCCAGGATGACATGGGTACTATTTTTGAAGCATAAATCAAAATATTTTGAGATGTTCAAGGTTTTCAAAAACCAAGTTGAGAATAAAACAGGAAAAAGGATTAAATGTTTAAGATCAGATAGAGGAGGAGAGTTCATTTCAGAGGATTTTATAGAGTACTGTGAAAAATATGGTATTAGGAGACAGTTTTCAGCAGCCAGGACACCTCAGTAGAATGGTGTGGTAGAAAAAATAACAGGATAGTGCAGAAAATGGCATGGACTATGTTGACTGAGAGCAAAGTAGTAGACATATTTTGGAAAGAGGCAGTCCATACTACAGTATACATCCAAAATAGGTGCATGTTGAGGACGCATGAAAGCAAAACTCCTTATGAGTTGTGGTTCGGTAAAAAGGCAACAAGAAGATACTTTAAAGTTTTTGGTAGCAAGTGTTACATCAAAAGAACTGAAGAAAACCTTGGTAAGTTTGAAGATAGAGCGGATGAAGGTATTTTTCTTGGCTATTCGTCAAAAAGCAAAGCTTACAAATGCTACAAGAGGCTAAGGAAAATTATGGATAGTGTCGATGTTAAAGTTGATGAAGGTAGGGAACAAGTAATTAGCTATGAAGAGAACTACCCAATTTATGAAGAGGTTATTGAAGGAGATGAGGAAAAGGAAACGAAAAAGAAACAAAAAATTGACTCAGATGATTCAAACAGTGATTCAGAAGTGGAAGAAAATAATAAATTCAAAACAGACAACTGACAGAAAGATCATCCTAGAGAGAAAATAATTGGAGACCCCACAGTTGGTGTTCAGACAAGAAGAAGAGTAGTAAGTAACTAATCTCTATTATCCAGATTTGAGCCCAAAAAAATTGCTGATGCAAGCAAAGATGAAATTTGGATGAAGGCAATAAATGAAGAATTAGATCAGATCAAGAAAAACAAAACTTGGGAGTTAGTACCAAGACCTGCAAATAAAAATATAATCGGTACTAAATGGGTCTTTCGAAACAAATTGAATGAAGACGGATAGGTAGTCAGGAATAAAGCAATATTGGTATTTAAAGGCTATGCACAAGTTGAAGGTATTGACTTTGTGGAAACCTTTACACCTGTGGCTAGACTAGAGGCAATTAGAATTTTTCTGGCTTTAGCAGTTTACAAGAATTTCAAAGTTTATCAAATGGATGTGAAATTAGCATTTTTGAATGGAAAACTTGAAGAAGAGTTTTATATTGAGCAGCCAGATGGTTTCCAACTTGGTGATGATCCCAACTTGGTTTGCAAGTTGAAGAAAGCATTATATGGCTTAAAACAGGCACCCCGAGCATGGTATGCAAGGCTAGACAACTATCTTACTCAACAAGGGTTCAAGAAAGGTATGGTGGATAGTAATTTGTATGTCAAAATAGAAAATGGCCATATTATTGTTCTTGTTGTATACGTAGATGATATCATATTTGGCAGCAGCAAAGATGAGTCGTGTAAATATTTAGCAAATAAGATGCAAAAAGAATTTGAAATGTCAATAATTGGTGAAATTTCGTATTTCCTCGGGTTGCAAGTTAATCAAAATGAGAAGGGCATATTTATTTCTCAAATTAAATATGTGAAAGAGATGCTAAAAAGTTCACAATGGAGGATTGTAAGCTAGTTAGCACTCCCATGATGATAGGTTGCAAGTTGAGCAAGGATGACAAATCTCCACATGTTGATCAAACCATGTACAGATCTATGATTGGGAGCTTACTGTACTTGATAGCTACCAGACTAGATATTTTGCAGGCAGTATGCATGGTAGCACAATTTTAATCTAGTCCTAAGGAGACTCATGTGACAGCAGTGAAGAGGATTCTTCGATACCTCAAGGGTACTATGGAGTATGGGTTATGGTATTCGAAAGGTAAGGACTTCACCCTTATTGTGTATTCAAATGCAGATTGGGCAGGATGTGTAGATGATAGAAAGAGTACCAATGGAGGTGCATTCTATCTTGGAGACAGGTTGGTTGCGTGGCATAGTAAGAAACAAGATTCAGTCTCCTTATCCACAACAGAGGTAGAATATATTACAGCGACAACGTGTTGTACGTAGGTATTATGGATGAAACAAACCCTGAAAGATCTTGGTATTAACTTCAGTGAGCCAATTTCAGTTAAGTGTGATAACACCAATGCCATTAACATCTCAAAGAATCTGGTTATGCATTCTCGCACAAAACATATTGCTATCCAGTATCACTTTTTGAAGGAGAAAGTTGCGAAAGGTGAGGTTAAGTTGGATTTTGTTCCAACAACAGAGCAAGTAGTGGATATCTTCACAAAACCATTGCCCAAAGAAGTCTGAGTACCTTCACAATAAATTGGGAGTGGTCATGCTTCCCAATAATTGACTAGCTATTGGGACCACATTCTTAGGGGGAGCATTTGTGTATTTGTTTATCTTTTTGCTCATGTTTGTGATTTTTGCTAAGTGTAATAATTTTTGCTTAAGAATGTTGTGCATGGACTCAGGGGGATTTTGTAGCAGCCCTTTGGTATTGTTGTCAAAGGGGGAGAAGAGTTACAAGAAATTGCACGTGTTGCCAACAATTCCAAAGGGGGAGATTGTTGAGCAAGGTGCAATGACAGTATTGTCATTGTTGTCAACACAGTCAGATAGATCGATTGATGCAGTGGACAAGAGTTCAGAGGTTATTCAGAGTATGTATAGTGATGTTAAATGCTTATGAGGATGTTTTTGATGTCTGGGTGAAGTTGTTACAGGTTGTTTGCGCAAATTTGTAAAAGTTGAAAAAATCGTCAGAAAGTTGTCAAAGCAACAAAATAGTCAAAAAGTTGCAAAAGTCGCCATGGGCATAGTTGGACAGGATAGATCAGTTTGAAACATGCCAGAATGTTATGAAATAGTCTAGAATAGCGTTGGAGTTGTCAGCACAGTGTTTGGATTGATCGGTGATGTTTTCGGTATCTTGGCGGATGATTTGGCAAGTGGTTGTATAGGCTGAAAAAGTGCAGGTTTTATCAAAAGCACTGCAAAAAAATCGTAAGAATTTATGCAGCAAAATTTTAACTGGAGGTGGTCATTATCTTCAAAAACATTTTTTCCAAATTTCAACAAAAACGGAAAAACGAGGCAAATTTTACAAGCATTGCAAGACTGTCACAAAAATGCTCTTTTTGGAAAAAGTGTGTCAGTAGCAGTTTTTGTGGAAGTGGTACAGGTGAACCGTAAGGAGTTAGGTAGTGAGTTTTGGTTTGGACATATTCAGTGTTGCAAATATTCTACGTTTCAAATTTCAAAGAAAATCGAGTTATGAGGTGAGAGTTATGATTTTTGCAAAAACGTTATAGGTCTCTTTTATGTCAATTTGTGCCACTTGTGCAAAATCCTTTAGTTGGCCATTTCGACCTTGAAGAGTCGCCAGAGTTTCAATTTCAGTTTTGTTACACCTTCAAGGCATCAAATAAATCATCTTTTGTTTTTGGTTTGAGTTGTCATGTGGCTCCGAAGTATGAGAATGAGTAAGGTGTCAAGTCTTTGCATGTGACGTGTTTGACGAAATGGCTTCTCAATATAAAAAAAAGGGAGTTATATTATTTTAAGTAGTTTCATTAAAAAAATATCTTTGGAGAAAGTGAAAAGTAAAAAGGAATGCAAGTGTGTGCATTTAAGTGAGAAGTGTTTTATTGAAGAGGGTGATTTTATTTTGTGTGGAGAGAAGAGTGTGTGGAGAAAAATAAAGAGTGAAAATCCGTGTTTTTGGGAAAAAGGTGAAAAACATCACTTTAGTATTTTGGGAATAAATTTCTCATACGATATCATTTTTGGCTAAAATTTTGAGAGGAGGTCATAGACAGATTTCTACACAATACCCAGAAAGCATTTAGCAATTGACAAAACGAGCTAAGAGAATGGTCAATTTTTCTGTGAGAAGAGAAGATTCATATATGTCATTTTATTATCAATATCAAAATCAAGTGGGTGCTTGGTAGAGGGGTTGGTGCTACTTTATGTTGGTGTAGATAAATCAGGGGTTTGTGCTCCTTTCTGTTGGTGCAGATAAATTAGGGGTTGGTTCTCCTTTCTGTTGGTGTAGATAAATCAGGGGTTGGTGCTCCTTTCTGTTGGTGCAGATAAATCAAGGGTTGGTGCTCCTTCCAATGGGTGCTGGTAAATTGATTGTAAATTTGGTGCTTTGCAAAGGCTGGATTTGGATGGGAGTCAAAACAATCATTTTGAGGATATAGCCAAATCGGTGAACCTCGGTACATCTTGTGTTGTTGTTGGCAATTTTGGGTACTTTGGGTACATTGCCTTTGCTCAAGTGTATAAGTTGTCATTGATGTCAAGAAACTCTTGAAGGAATTTGATTTGATGTCAAATAATTTGTTTTGATTAAGGTTACGACATGACAGTTTCAAAGGTCTTTTGCAAACCCCAAGTTGGTGGGTTTAGAGATTACAGGTGGATGCATTGGTTTAATGCATTTGGGTCCAGGAGGAAGTATTTATTTAAATAATTAAAAACCTTGTTAAGGTTCCATTTAATTATTTTTAAATAAATAAATTATTATTTGCAATGGGTTCTCCTAATCCATGGCACAAATTTTTTAACATTATAGGCGCTAGCCAAGACCTCCACCGACGTGTTAAACTCCTCGCCGACATCAAAGAACTTATGGTAAATTGCATATAAATCTCCCTCGACAAAAACAAAGATGAATCCCATCCGAATTTCGAAAGGAGTTGCTCACTGTAAATTCATCTGTGTATTCACCATTTTTCGTGGATCTACTGTTCGTTTGTCTGCACTCATCGTTTGTCGAATCCGTCGTAAAGTTTATAGTCGTCATGTCATGACAGAGGAAAGGAAGGGACTGTGGTTTCATTTTATCCCTGTGCAGAAGTATCAAGTTTAACAGCGTGAGGTTTAAACCTCACCGAGTGCCTTTGGCGCACCGATAGCGGCTACGCTATTGGCACGCTACCCGAATGGGAGGTTCCACATTCGAATATCGTGAAAGGGTTTTTCGTCGTGAAGTGGACGCAGCGGGTGGTGTTAGAATTCATGCACAAATTTCTCCATAGTGATTTTTGATGTTGGCTAAGGTATTTTCAAAATTAATTTTTGCTAAGTGTTTTTGCGGATGGAGGAAGTTTGTTAGAGGGAAAAATAGCTTAGGAGTTATAAGGAGTTTAAAGCTTGTTTGTATTTTGATAAAAGATTTTTTTTGAAGATGTTGTTGAAATTTCTTATTGCATTCTTATGAGAGATAAATTTTATCTTTGATAAGACTATAAGGGAGAAATAAGGTGTATAAGGGTTAAATATTTCTTGTAATGTTGAGAGTGCTTTTGGTTGTTTATGGAAATGAAAGCATGATGTTTTAAGGTTAATTTCTTCTTGTGTGAAGTTGTGAAACCTCAAGTGGGCAGCTTTGAGATTAACATTTGCTTTCATTAAATTGGTAATAATCAAGCTATTCTTTACTTGGTTAAAGTGTTGAGCTTACTCCTTTGTTGATGATTTGAAAAGTTGTGTGTGCTATTGTGAGTTAAGTTGGTGGATGCTTTTGTTCAAACAATATTGGAGAGAAAAGGAGTTCTACTTGTTTCCTTTTCTAATGTCGATTGTGAAATGCTTCAATGTTGTGTTTTGAGCTAAATGGTGTTGATTGAACCTTGTTTGATGAGCATTGTTGTTGAAGCCCTAATTGATGGTGAAAAGAACATGAGTATCATTGTTATGTGATTCTTTGCATAGTTGGCAATTGTTGAAGTTTCAAGTTCTTGAAAGAAAGCATTCTATCCTATCCATTTCAGATATTGAGTTGAGTTTTCAGATTTGAGATTGAGTTTGAGTTGATTTTTTCAGATTTGAGATTGAGTTTGAGTTGAGTTGATTTGAGTTGAGTTTTGAGATTGGGAGTTGATTATAGAACATATTGAGTTTCTAACAATTCTCTTTATGCTTCTATGAGTTTGAAAAATCACATTGGGTCTCTAACAATTCACCTTGTGATTTCCTACTAAGAAAGTTTTTTCTTGGTGAGCTTGCTGAGGTTTTGGACAGGTTTTGGTGGGGACTTGTGAGCAGGTTTTGGACAGGTTCCAGCAGAGGACTTGTGAGCTGAGTTTTGATAGTTCTATTAGAGAACTTGAGGAGAGAGGACCACTGGTTCTTTGAGAAGAACCTGAGGACAAATTTGGCAAGTCTTTGAGAAGGCTTGTGTGTAGAGGATTGATTTGTTCAAGTGTTGGACAGATCTAACAGATAGAGGAAGACTTGTACTAGACCGACTGACTGTGTTTAGTACAGGTTGTTGAGCTGGTATGGACGTGATCATAGAAGGTAGAGGTCTCTTAGGCTAAGCATTGAGGACAGAGGTCTTCGATGGCAAGGAGTTCCATGTGCTGGCAATAGGTAGAGGCAGTTGATCTTCTGAGGGATCATTTCCAGAGCAGAGGGGAAGGTATCTCCTTTGAGCAGAGGCTCATAAATTTATATTGAGGGGAAGGTATCTCCTTTGAGCAGAGGCTCATAAATTCATATTGGGGGAAGGTATCTCCTTTGAGTAGAGGATCATAAATTCAGATTGGGGGAAGGTATCTCCTTTGGGCTGAGGCTCATAAACATTGTAATTGGGAAGGATTCCCAAATAACTTTGAGATAACTTTTTAGACAAAAGTTTTATGGATGTAGCCCAGCCATTCTGGGTGAACCACGTTAAAATTGGTGTCACTTTATGGATGATATTGTGCATTGCTTTGATATTGCTTTGGGTATATTGCTCTACTATTTTAAAGTATAATGGAAAAAGTAAAAAGAGGTCTTATACTGTTCACCCCCCCTCTCAGTATAAGCTTGTGTTCTTCAATTGGTATCAGAGTCAATGCCTTCAAAAAGTTTAACAGCTTGAAGGAAAAGATAGTAAAGAACACAATGGATAATTCAAGTGGCAATGTAGCACCTATTCTTGATGGGTCAGATTTTGGTCTTTGGAGTGCAAGGATGAAGGTTCATCTAATGGCACTTGGTAATGAGGTATGGGAAGTGATTGAAGATGAGTACACTATTCTTGTACATGGTCCTAATACTTAAGAAGAAAGGCTCCTACATCACAACAATTCAAAAGCAATGAATGCAATCCTGAAAGGCTTACAAAAAGCAGATCTCACCAAAGTGATTCACTGCAAGACAACTAATGAAATGTGGAAATAGTTGAAGGTGGTTCATATAGGTGATACAAATGTCAGAAAATCCAAGTTAAGACACTTCAAAGGTATGTTTGAACAACTCAAGATGAATGATGATGAAAATATTAGTGACTACATGCTTCGTATGGATGAGGTTGTTAACTCCATGAAAGACTTAGGTCTTGATCTTGCTGAAAATGATGTTTGTGATAATATTTTAAGATCTCTTCCTAATAGATTTAGTAAAAATATTTTTGCTATTGAGGAAGCTAAAGATTTGGATAAGTTGAAAAATGATGAGCTCCATAGTATACTTGCAGCATTTGAGTTGAGAACTCAAGTAAAGGTTGATGTCAAGAAAGAGGCAGCTTTCAAGGCTACCAAGGAATCCAAGGGTAAACAACTTCAAGATAGTGATGAGTCTTCTAGTGATGAAGAGGCTTATTACAACAAGAAAGGCAAGTTCTCTAGAAAAAACAAAAGTATGAAAAATATAAGATGTTTCAATTGTGGAAAGTTTGGTCATTATGCTACTAACTGTACTGTTCCCAAGAATGAAAGTGATGAAGATAAACAGGATTCTAAGAGCAAGGATTCTGATGAGCACAACAATCAAGGAAAGAGATATTCTCACAAGCACAAGAAGAGTTTCTATCTAGACAAAGCAAGTAAGTGTTCTAGTAGTGATAGTGAAAGTTCTTCAAGTGATAATGAAAATGAGATGTTGTTCATATCAAAAAAGAGGAAGAACCGAAACATAGATTCATTATCATGAAATGTCTTATATGTGGAAATTTTGGTCACCTTGAGGATGATTGCACAAATAATGATTTTATTTCTAGTATGTATGAGGATGCTTTAGAAAACTATAAGGAAGATGCATGTATGGTTTTTGAAAAGGGTAGCACCTCTAGTGATAAGAAATCTAAAAAAGGCTTTGATGATTCAAAAGGAAATCAAATAAAGGATCTTGAAAGTGAACTTATTAGTGCTCTTAGTGCTTTGAAAAAGTAAAGAAAGAAGAATGCTAGACTCAAGGATAAGTTAGATGAATGTTGTATGGAGAGATATGATCTTATAGAAAGTCTTGACTTCTCTATAGCTAAGACACAAGAACTCAAGGATGAGTTAGAGTCTAAGGTTCTTGAGTATAGTGAGTTAGAACAGAAAATGGCTTCTTTGAAAGAGGAAACTAAAGAGTACAAGGATAAGATTTACAGGTTTCAAGATAGCTCCAAAAAGGTTAAGTCACTCATCAAATGTCAAAGAAAGACAACAGATAAAATAAACCTTTTTTTTGTTAAGCCACATAAGGAACAAGTTGGAGAGTCTAGAAAGAGACTCCAAAAGGAAGAGAGTTCTGATGAGGAAAGTACTTCAGGAAAGGAGTCCTTGAATGATAGATGCACAAAAATAGAAAATAGTATTCAGAATGAGAAGAAGTTTTCAAGACCCAAGAGGTCAAATAAAATAAAGTTTCAAGGCAAATGTTTTGCTTGTCATAGGTTTGGTCACATGGCTTCACATTGCATGGCTCAAGTGAAGAAGGTAAATGATAGTTTCAGAAGTGCTAGTTTCTTTCAAGGGTATTGCTACTCTTGTAAATAGTTTGGGCACAAGGCAGTCTATTGCAAGGTAAATAATAGGAACATGTTTGAGCAAAATAGGTTTGGTCAGAACAGGTTTGATCAGAACAGGTTTGGTCAGAACAGGCTTGGTCAAAACAGGTTTGGTTAGAACAGGTTTGGTCAGAATAGGTTTGGTCAGAACAAGTTTGGCTAGAATAGTTTTGGTCAGAATAGGTGGATTCAAAGATCGGGTTTACCTCAGAAAAACAACATCGTCAAGTGTTTCAAGTGCAACAATGAAGGTCACATAATCAGACAGTGTAGAGCTGAAATTCTAGAATACAGGAACAATAACAGTGGCATGATCAGGTCCAAGGATCAAGGCATGGACAAGAACAGGGATGAGAACAAGAACAAGAACAGTGACAAGAACAAGAATATGGACAAAGAGTTCAAGAGAAGGCCCGAAAAGGAAGTTATAGACGCTGATGATGATCAGTGCCTAATGGGAGTTTTACTCCCACCACAGAATTAATCACCTCATCAAGAGGTGGGGGAGGGACTAAGCTAAGAGGCTCATTCTTAGTCCCGAGCCCCAAAGGTGGCCCTTTGCCATTGATGACAAAGGGAGAGAGATATGAGTAAGGGGGAGAGCTTCAAAGTGAAGAGGAAAGCTTCAAGTCAGGGGGAGAAAAACTTCAAAGGAAGATTCTCAGTTGTGGGCACAGTTTCTTAGTTGTTAGCACAGTTGGTTTCAGTTTTGGCTCTTGAGAAGTGTTTTTAGTAAAGGTTTGCCATCAATGACAAAGGGGGATACTGTTGGCAATTTTGGGTACATTGCCTTTGCTCAAGTGTATAAGTTGTCATTGATGTCAAGAAGAACTTGAAGGAATTTGATTTGATGTTAAGTAATTTGTTTTGATGAAGGTTACGGCATGATAGTTTCAAAGGTCTTTTGCAAACCCCAAGTTGGCAGGTTTAGAGATTACAGGTGGATGCATTGGTTTAATGCATTTGGGTCCAGGGGGAAGTATTTATTTAAATAATTAAAAACCTTATTAAGGTTCCATTTAATTATTTTTAAATAAATAAATTATTATTTGCAATGGGTTCTCCTAATCCATGGTGCAAATGTTTTAACATTGTGGGCACTAGCCAAGACCTCTGTCGACGTGTTAAACTCCTCACCGACGTCAAAGAGCTTATGGTAAATTGCATATAAATCTCCCTCGATGAAAACAAACATGAATCCCATCCGAATTTCAAAAGGATTTGCTCACTGTAAATTCATCTGTGTATTCGTCGTTTTTTGTGGATCTGCTATTCGTTTGTTTGCACTCATCATTTTTTGAATCCATCGTAAAGTTTATAGTCATCGTGTCACAACAGAGGAAAGGAAGGGACTGTGGTTTCATTTTATCCCTGTGCAGAAGGATCAAGTTTAACAGCGTGAGGTTTAAACCTCACTAGGTGCCTTTGGCACATCGGTAGTGGCTAGGCTGTTGGCGCGCTACCCGAAAGGGAGGTTCCATGTTCGAATATCATGAAAGGGTTTTTCGTCGTGAAGTGGACGCAGCGGGTGGTGTTAGAAATCATGCGCAAATTTCTCCATAGCGATTTTTGATGTTGGCTAAGGTATTTTCAAAATTAATTTTTGCTAAGTGTTTTTGCGGATGGAGGAAGTTTGTTAGAGGGAAAAATAGCTTAGGAGTTATAAGGAGTTTAAAGCTTGTTTGTATTTTGATAAAAGATTCTTTTTGAAGATGTTGAAATTTCTTATTGCATTCTTATGAGAGATAAATTTTATTTTTGATAAGACTATAAGGGAGAAATAAGGTGTATAAGGGTTAAATCTTTCTTGTAATGTTGAGAGTGCTTTTGGTTATTTATGGAAATGAAAGCATGATGTTTTAAGGTTAATTGCTTCTTGTGTGAAGTTGTGAAACCTCAAGTGGGCAGCTTTGAGATTAACATTTGATTTCATTAAATTGGTAATAATCAAGCTATTCTTTACTTGGTTAAAGTGTTGAGCTTACTCCTTTGTTGATGATTTGAAAAGTTGTGTGTGCTATTGTGAGTTAAGTTGGTGGATGCTTTTGTTCAAACAATATTGGAGAGAAAAGGAGTTCTACTTGTTTCCTTTTCTAATGTCGATTGTGAAATGCTTCAAGGTTGTGTTTTGAGCTGAATGGTGTTGATTGAACCTTGTTTGATGAGCATTTTTGTTGAAGCCCTAATTGATGGTGAAAAGAACATGAGTATCATTGTTATGTGATTCTTTGCATAGTTGGCAATTGTTGGAGTTTCATGTTCTTGAAAGAAAACATTCTATCCTATCCATTTCAGATATTGAGTTGAGTTTTTAGATTTGAGATTGAGTTTGAGTTGAGTTTTTCAAATTTGATATTGATTTTGAGTTGAGTTGATTTGAGTTGAGTTTTGAGATTGGGAGTTGAGTATAGAACATATTGAGTTTCTAACAATTCTCTTTATGCTTCTATGAGTTTGAAAAATCACATTGGGTCTCTAAAAATTCACCTTGTGATTTCCTACTAAGAAAGTTTTTCTTGGTGAGCTTGCTAAGGTTTTGGATAGGTTCCGGTGGGGACTTGTGAGCAGGTTTTGGACAGGTTTCGGTAGATGACTTGTGAGCTGAGTTTTGATAGTTCTATCAAAGAACTTGAGGACAGAGGAGCACTGGTTCTTTGAGAAGAACCTGAGGACAGATTTTGCAAGTCTTTGAGAAGGCTTGTGTGTAGAGGATTGATTTGTTCAAGTATTGGATAGATCTGACATACAGAGGAAGACTTGTACTAGACTGACTAACTGTGTTTTGTACAGGTTGCTGAGCTGCTGTGGACGTGATCATAGAAGGCAGAGGTCTCTTAGGCTAAGCATTGAGGATAGGAGGTCTTTGATGAAAAGGAGTTCCATGTGCTAGCAAGAGGTAGAGGCAATAGATCTTCTAAGGGATCATTTCCAGAGTAGAGGGGAAGGTATATCCTTTGAGCAGAGGCTCATAAATTTAGATTGAGGGAAGGTATCTCCTTTGAGTAGAGGCTCATAAATTTTGATTGGGGGAAGTTATCTCCTTTGAGTAGAGGCTCAGAAATTCTGATTGGGGGAAGGTATCTCCTTTGGGCCAAGGCTCATAAACATTGTAATTGGGAAGGATTCCCAAAGAACTTTGAGATAAATTTTTAGAGAAAAGTTTTGTGGACGTATCCCAGCCATTCTGGGTGAACCACGTTAAAATCGGTGTCACTTTGTGGATGATATTGTGCATTGCTTTGATATTGCTTTGGGTATATTGCTTTACTATTTTGAAGTATAAAGGAAAAAGTAAAAAGAGGTCTTATACTGTTCACCCCCCTTCTCAGTAAAAGCTTATGTTCTTCAGTTGTGTGATGTTCTCTTGTTATACTTGCTTTATTTGCTTTTAAGTTTTCATTGTTTTGGCTTTAAAAGTTGAAGATTTAAGTTTTAAAGAGCTACACTGATTCACCCCCCCTCTCAGTATCATTGTGAGACTAACATTCTTTGCACAACAACTTAATTCAATAACAATGCTTATAAAACAAAGTTTTAACAACAACTCTTTACTTTAGAAAAACCTTGACGTATTAAATCAACACACTCAATAGGAAACCTTAATCAAGTCCTTTTCACTCCAAACTTGTTTTCCAGAAAACCAATCAATCAACTCAATTATGTAAGAATGTGCTCATAACTTTTTACTGAAGATGAAGGGATCGCATAAATATGTCACAACCACAAACACATCTATGCCAAGCTCAAAGAGGTTAGAAGATAAATCTTTCTCACAATATAATGTAAATACTCAATTACACCTTATCACTCCACATTTCAAAAATAACCATCAACATACATAAAATATTTATCCAATAACACCTTATAAACTCCCAACTAAAAATAAATTTAACATCCACCAAAATAACTCAAAATCTCTTTAATCAATTTTAATGGCAAGAAGAAATTTGGCATAAATCAAATCCTATTCCTTTTAAAAACCTCAATAACATAAATCACTTCTCAATAAAACAATTTTTCAAAAACCCTTTTAACTCCAAATAGCACAAATCAATTTCCAACAAAATAATTCTTCACAAACCCTTATAACTCCAAATAGCACAAATCATTTACCAATAAAATAATTCTTCACAAACCCCTTATAACTCCAAGCACAAATCAATTCAAAATAATTATTCACAAACCCTTATAACTCCAAATGACCCCTTAAGAAAAACTTTAGGCAACTATAAAATTTAATCAAAAATTACCTTTGCCACTTGTGGGATTTGAACACACAATCTCTGCCTCTGCAAGCGCTCTAGCCATGGATCTTACCACCACGTGTGCTAAGCACACGCTTAACACTCCATGAGCACCTCATGATCCTTCTACCACACCTGGCGCTCAAACCGAATGCGAACAAAACTTTCCCTTGGTTCTCAAGTCGAACACGCCAATCATCCACGCAAATCGATCATGGACTCCTTCCACTCCAATGCTCTCACACAAAATGTTGTACCATTGGACCACTGTGTCCAATGTGGGTCACACCATGCGCTTACACCTTTCGTCTTCTTCCTGCGCTAATAAGACAAATAAGCTCTTTGTCTTCTTCCTCAACGTTCACGATTGCATGAATTCCTTTAGATTTCTCACATAAAGTTAATTCGAAGAGGGATACTTTTGAATGGCTCTAGGCATCTTATTTATACATGATTTCACCTTATACCTTAGACGTTAGCGCTCCATTTTATTTGATGACGTTGGCGCATTTTGAAACCCTTTATAATTTATAAATTATTTATATTCTAAGGAATTTAAAATTTATAAATTATATTTATAAACTTTAACTTTAATTAGATTAAAGCCTTCCTTGGGTCTAAACTTAAACCTTTAATTTGTAAATTATTCTTCCACCATGGGTCTTTTAAAATCTTAACTACCATCTCAATATGTGAGGAACCTTTTATATCCTCATAATGATTTTAATAAAACCATTTAATCTTCCACCATGATTTTACCATAAACTCTCATAAAATATTATTTTTCCAACCTTTTCTTCAACTCTTCACATTTTTCCTGGTGTTATTGATGATATGCTCCATGGCATTAATAACGTCTTCATATGTTTACTTTGGCATCAATGACGACTTTTCACCTTGAAATCAATGACAACTAAATGAGCTCAAAATGTCCAACAAGTTAAGAAATGTAAGTTTTGAGTGTTTGTACTTGAAGTAGAAGATATTGATTATATTGTCTCATGATGAGGAAATGGGTGATCTTACCATTGATACTGATAGTGAAGATAGACCATATGATGAGTTGATAGGTTGACTTAGCAACCTTAATGTATCATCATTCCACTGAATGGGGTTGAGATAGTTTGTTTATCACTCAAGCCCACCTCACACATGATTTCTTCATAGATTGTATCGTTGGCAATGGTTTGTATAAATTAACTACAAGATACATAGTTGATAAATCTTATTTTTTATGGTCCTCATCCTCATCCATATGCTCTATATGGAAGGATCTTTGTTCATCCATATTGATCACACACACATCCACTATGTCCTTTTCTTATGGTGTGAAGTATATAGATAAGGTCTTCTTTAAAGTGACTAATGTAGATATTTATGGATTATTGCTTGTAATACACTATAAGTATGATAGGAAATCCTATTATTATGCCTATAATAACACCTATATTCTATAAAAACATTATCAAAAGTACCACATAAAAAGCACTATGAAGATAAAAAATTTGGTATCTACTTGTAAGCAAGCATGCAAAGGAGTCACTCAAAACAACATCACTACTTTTTGGTAGAACACAAAATAATCCCAAAGCAACTTCACTCAAGACAACTTCCTCATTAGGACTGATTGATTTATCATTATAAAATATCTTAGCTATTTTTTCATTTACAAATATTAGATTCTAATGCTTCTATTTTTTGGAGGTATGATGAGGATTAGCATACAAATTTTTAGTTTAGTTTGTTATACCCATTTGGATAAACCTATTTTATTTGTTGTGCCTATTTAAGCAAGTTGTTATACCCACTTTGGGTAGTTTAGTGTGTTGCCAAGTTCCGTTTGATTTTTTATGTTGGTTTATTGTAAATTCTTAAACCATCCAATCTTGTTTTGATTTAACTTTGTAAGCATATTTAATGGTTCCTCTAATCAATAATAAGTAGCCACATTTAATGTCATGTCAACAATCAACCATTTATTTTTATATTATATCATCCCTCTCACTAAGGAATATATAATATAAGGGTTTATATCTAAATACCATATGTCATACATAAGTATAAATAAATTAAAGTTTATATATTCATCACTAGTTTCAATGTCAATAATTTTTATTGTGTACAAACAAAAGCTTTTGAATGTATAAATTTATACAAAAATATCACTTTTATGTGTAAAAAAGATCATTGAAGTTTTTCATAAAAAATAATTAATAAATGTGAGAATGTCTCTATATTTAGATAAATAAGTGGTGTAAAACACACAGTTGGAGTCCTATGAACAAATTGAATAAGGGGTTTTACATCTAATAATATTTCCTTAAAAATATCTAGTAATGTTGTTTTTCAAAAATAATTCCATAACATACATCATTTTTGTTTATTCAATTAAAGCTATGGTACCAAATGTGACATATATTTTATAATGGCATATACTATTTGCATATAGAATAATATTAAACAAGGATGGACACTCTTAAAAGGATTCAAACTTATAATCTTGAAGAAGAACTAACCTTGCACACAATTACAAATTAAATAAAATATTATAAATATTTTATTGCAACATTATTATGTGTAAACTCAACATTTTTCACATATACTATAATAGGTGGATAATATAATTTTTAAGATCAATAACCCGAAATATATCATCAATTTGATGCAAATACATATGATAAGTGTCTAGATTACCTGCCATTAACAGCTTTAAAACTCATAAACATATCAGTGAAATCACTTTTATGTATACCAAATCACATCTAAGTCTTCCACAAGAAATAAGTAATAAATGTGAGTATCGTTCGTTTCATAAGAAAAATAGGTGATGCAAATGGACCATTCAATTATTATCGATAAATGGAAGAGATGTTTTCGTTTCTAGTGATATTCCTTTATAAAATATCATTTTAAAATAGGCTAGTTTTGTTTTAAAAGATAATATAACAGTTTAATTTTTTTTAAAATTTAAGATTCAAATAATAATATGGGTGTGAATGTGTAAAAAGATGGATGTATATTTGATAATAAAAAAATTATATAAAAAAACATACCAGTCTTAGACAGGGACTAATAGAATCCTAATTGTCATATTTGTTTGTAGAGATATTTAATACATACAAAAAGTTATGGTTCGAAACATAACATGTTATTTATAATAACATACATCATTAGCATGTGGAATAATATCACAAGAATGAATTTATAGTGCTGTAGAAAGGCATGTCTTGATACATCTTTCAGTTGTCCATATTCAACACAGAAACGACAAATACCCGATTAATATTTTACTATAAGCAGTCAGGCTTTCCGATGTGCAGCTTTCAGGCCTAACATCAGAAAACTTTACAAATTGTGGGCAACTCGCGGACACAGAAGAGGATGACATGGAAGATATAATTTATATAAATTAGATGGCAGACATTTTATTAAAACATGCAGAGATTAAGAGAGATACCTACATCGTGCACAACATAAATGCGAGAAAACAAACACGAACTAACGAACAGACAAACAAACACACAGGCATTAAGACCAGTAGTTATGCTGCAGTGGGGGGTGGTGGTGGCGGTGGCAGTAACACCTGGAATTCTTCAAAGCTGACGGCACCGTCGCCGTCTAGATCGATGGCGTTGATGAAGCCACGGCAATCATCAAGGGAAGCGGGATCACCCAGGCGCTTCACCACCCGATGGAGTTCCTCCGCGGTGATACGTCCGCTCTTGTCAAGGTCGAAAATCTGGAATCCCGCACGGAGGTCGTCCATGGTCTGGTAGACGTTCATGTCCCGCGAGTTGAGGCGGATGAACTCGCGAAGGTCGATGCAACCGTCGCCATCCCAGTCAGCGTTGCCCACAAATCCGTAGATATCTTCGTCGGAGGGGTTGTACCCCAACGTCACCCGCATCACGTCGCGAAGCTCCGCCCGCGAAATCTTGCCGTCGCCGCTGAGATCGAACGACTTGAACACGTCAGTGAGCTCCTTGATTCGCACCAGCACTTGGAATTTCGTCGCCTGACTTGTTATCATCCTCATCTGCCCCTGCCCCTGCGAGGGTAAGGGTGAGGGTGATGGGGCGAGTTGGGCCAGAGATTGGGGTAGGCGTGGCGGTGGCAGCAATACGTGGAATTCTTCAAAGCTGACGGCACCGTCACCGTCTAGATCGATGGCGTTGATGAAGCCACGGCAGTCATCAAGGGAAGCAGGATCACCCAGGCGCTTCACCACCCGATGGAGTTCTTCTGCGGTGATACGTCCGCTCTTGTCAAGGTCGAAAATCTGGAATCCCGCACGGAGGTCGTCCATGGTCTGGTAGACGTTCACGTCCCGGGAGTTGAGGCGGATGAACTCGCGAAGGTCGATGCAACCGTCGCCATCCCAGTCAGCGTTGCCCACCAACTCGTAGATCTCCTGCTCGGAGGGGGAGTAGCCCAACGTCACCCGCATCACGTCTTGGAGCTCCGCCCGCGAAATCTTGCCGTCGCCGTTGACATCGAACGACTTGAACACGTCAGTGAGCTCCTTGATGCGCACCAGCACTTGGAATTTCGTTGCCTTACTCGTTATCATCCTCATCTTCCCCTGTACTTGGGTTGGCTTGGGCTGCTGATACATAATGCTCCCTACAACTGATGCTTCTTAATGCCTCTCTTCTCTTCTATTCTACCCAGTACACCACTTGCTTTGCGACTGCTCTTCTCTTCTCTTCTCTCTATATATAGACCCCAAAAGTTATCAACTATGAACATCATGACCCTGCCAGTGGGCTTCTCGGCTTTGTCGTTTGCTTTTTTTTCTACACTTATTCTCAGTTTTTCTTCCTTCCTTTGGACTGCGCTGCCCTCTCGGGTCCACCTAGCGCTTTCACGTGACAATGCACGGCGGATTGATACGCCCTACACATGGGGGCTTCTCGGCTTTTTCGTTTGCTTTTTTTTCTACACTTATTCTCAGTTTTTCTTCCTTCCTTTTGACCGCGCTGCCCTCTCGGGTCCACCTAGCGCTTTCACATGACAATCCTCGGCGGATTGATACTCCCCACACATGCTGACTGCTTAAAGATGATATGGACATATAAGGTTCCCAAAACGAGTGAGGTTGAGTCTTCGCTCATTAGGACATTTTAATAGTGTATACAATTTCAATATAATTTAAAAAAGAATTTTACAATTTCAATATAATTTGTAAAATAACTTTACAGCAAAATGGCCCATCTACTCTCCTCTTTATCTTCTCCTGGTCCATACTTTAAGTAATGTGAATCTTCTCTCACATCTATAACACTTTACTTCAATAATGGAAACGGAGTATATATCATGATTATTAATTATCTTCATGTTCGTCATGTAACGTTTTCCGTGAATCGATTAGACCAATCAGTGACAATGTTTATCCATATTTAGAATGAATTGACCTCAAATATATTTGAAGTAATATTAGATAGGCTCAATTAGCTTTACACATGTTACATTTAAAAAATTATAATAAATCAAAAATAAAATATTTTCAAAATGTTAGGTTAATAATTTTAATAGATAGTTATATATATATAATGGGTAATATGGAATTGAAACAAGTTTATATGACCATAATACTACAACAATATGTTTGTATCATTTAGTAAGATTACTCTTAAGAAAATAGCATTGGTTAAATATAGAGCATTGCTTACGCATTTGATGTATGGTGGAATTTTTTTTATTGCTCCTACTTTCTTAGATATTTGCAAAAAATATGGAAACAAATATAGTTAGAGGTATAAGACTCCCTCAATTAGTATTAAATCCCTATTTAAAAAGAAAAATAAAATAGGGATGAAGACTAAAATAATGATTATCGCATTAGGTACAAAAGCACAACAAAAAATTGGTAGCATCGCTCAAACTTTTGTCAACTAGTGGTATTTTTGTTATCTATAACAATTAGTTCCTTGTAAAGTCAAATTCTTTGTTGTGGCAAAAATAAAGCATAATAGTCCTACCAAGATTGCACTCATATGGTGCTTCTATATATAAACATAACATAATGAATTTTTGGATATGGCTAATGGAAAACCCTAGTCAAAAGAGGACAAGGATCTTGACAAAATAAACTATTGAAAGTAAGATTTTTATGCGAAAAAAATTAAATAATTATAAAATAATAAAGATAAAAGATAAAATCTTCAAAGATGGAAAATGATACAACCTAGTCAATTGTGATGAGGCTTATAGATTTAAAGCTTTTATGAATACCTTTATTGTGATGAAATCTTGTTATTGTCAAGAGGAGATCAGAAATTGTAGAATACCTTTTGCTTCTAACAAAAAATACTTTATGCATTGATTTTAGCAGAGCTTTAGGTTTCATTATTGAAAAATTAGTACCTTAAACCCATATTTTTATCAAAATTTTATCTCAAAAAGCATATCTAAAGGGAAGGGCATCACTTTCATGCAATGATAGCATTACTACTCTTGTAATTTCACTAGTTGGTAGTACTATCATGTTGCAACAATTCCATCACCATATTGATAATGCATTTGCTACATAGTAGTACCTTCATCATATGATGGTGATTTTACCTCTCAATGGCACTTTTACAAGGTTATGTTTTGTGTTGATTTTATGAGTTTTAAGGAGACTAAGTTAATGATTTAGTGGTTACATGAGAGATTTTAGACTTTAGACTACCAAGAGAGGAGACCTCATGTATTAGAGATGATCTTAGATCTCTTGGAATACATATAGCATGCATTGCTAGTAGCAATAGGGCTCTACCATGTATCTCTTATACCAAAGGTTGTGTTTGACTAAATACTAGTAATGCCACTAGCATAGAGATGGTATTCATAGATGAATATCTTTTAGTTGCCATGTAGGGAGTTACTAGTCACTCTAGAAGATGTATTTAGGATCCCATAAGTGTCAAACAAGGGTTCTTTGGTCGACACAAGTTAGATCTATTAGAGGATCTTGAAGTAGATGATAGGTGATACACATTTTCTAGTGTTTAGGTTAGGTATTGATATCAATGTTACCTATGCTAGAGGTCATCTAAACAAGTAGATAACCTTATTCTATGTCCTTAAATTAGGAGTATTGATTCACAATATGAGTAGGAGATATATACACTAGGAATAGGGGGAGGTAGTGGTTGACATATTAGAGTAGAAGATGGTGTTCACCTATTTACCTATCATCTTGGCTAGGCTATATCACTTGTTACACCAAGTACCTATAGAGGATGCAAAGGATTATCCTATTGTATGCTACTCTATGAGTGGGCCTAGGAGCATATAGCATTGCTATAGCCACTAGGGATTTAAGAGAAGGTGAAGAATCCATAGGTTCTTTTAGCATATCAATGGATGCATCACTTAGAAGAGGAAAGGGAAGACCTAGTAGAGAGGTATTTTAGGGAGGGTATGATGCATTATCTATGACTTACAAAGAAATAAAGTCACTAGAAAATATATATAGGAAACACCTAGGATGCATACATGAAGCACACCAATTAGCCTAAGTGAGGAGGATAAGATGGATGGTTGGGTCATAAGGAGAGCATGAGATCTTGTATTTTGACCATGTAGTTTGCTACTTTAGGCAAAGATAAGATATTATTATTAGGATAGTATGGTATCAACATTCGATGCAGGAGTGATATTTGAAACATTATTAAATAGACTCATATCATAAGACAAACATTAGTGATGCTATCATCCCAAATGCCAAAGACAATGATATTGGAGTCAATGCCAACTATTGGTGATGGTACCAGACCACCCAACCACTAAGGATCATCTTAGCTAGTTTGAGGATATGCAAGCATAAATGGGTAGGAATCCAACCTCAAAGAGCCTAGAAAACAGTTCCACTACTATATAGATAGTAGTAAGAGTTTCACTAGAGGTAGAGCAAGGCAATAATAATAACTACAAAGGGTACACCTACAACAATTATGTTGATGATCATGACTAGAGAGGCAAGACCTAGTAGATCTTCTCATTTAGCTCTTGAGATAGAGAGGGATGCACTAGCATAGGAGGTGGCTAGTTTATAGGCTAAACTAATAACAACAATAGTATAAAGAAAGACATTTTTTCAATTGTTATGAAGATATATGTAAACTTTAGATATTATTCAACTTTTAGTCATTTTTTAATTTTTGCTCTAGGTTATACATTAAAAAAGTGACTCATATTTTCCTTACATAACATGATTTATAGAATCAAACAACTACCAAATAATAAAACACAATACAAAATTTATCTAATTATGTTACATTGCTAAATATTTATTGGATGTAATATTCATCCACAAATCCTTGAAATCAATTACCTTAACTTGCTAAATAAAAGTAGTCTTTACCTTAAATAAGGAATTAATATTTCTATTATATATTATTATTTCTAATTTTTATTAGAAAATTAATATGTTTTAATTTCAAATATAATTTATATATTTACATGAAAACAACAATTTGATCACAATTATACGGCATTTCAATATTTTTTTAAAGTTTATAAAAATAAATAAATTAATTTAATTGTTATCATAAAACTTTATCATTCGTATATAAAGAATAAAATAATTATGTTTTAAAAAAACAAATAATTTTATAACTACTTTTTACGAGTATAATAACATAATGTTTTTTAATTAAACTGGATATAACTAATTTATATATCTTAAAATCTGTGATATTGCACAAACTAAGATCTATATTGAAAATAGAATGTCCTTTCTCTTTAGTCTAGTATCTTTAATTCTATTCTACCCCGGAGAGCATGCTTTATTATTATGCGTTGCCTTGCCCTAAGCTCCTCCTCTACATATATGCAATAAGGTTAAAATATCACCATGCTGATGCCGATGCATATGCCCGGGTGGGGGTCTCCCATCTTTTTCTTAATGTTTTCCACTCCGGCACATTGACGTCATAATGGATGATGTCATAATATTCCTGCACATGCCCGTAAAAGATGATATTCAATAGACAAGTCTGACGGGAATATGACAGACACGGTTCTCTAGAAACTCGGGGGTTTTGTCAAACACAGGGAAGAGGGAGCTTCAACGAAATTTGATATTCCATAAAATTTCAATGTGATCTTAAACGGAATTTAAAAACCATATACATCTCTTCTAGTTTTATGTAGTCTCCATCCATACTTTCGCAGGACGGTGACATCAATCAACTAAACGTAGTGAATTGGCAAAAGTTTAATTTACCAAATAATACTTCTCCAGCTTCAAATCTTAGTAGCTTATGTTGAATCTTCTAAATACTTTAGACCCATGATGATAGTACGGAATCTGAGCGATTAGTGGTCTCCATCTTATGCCGAGTCAACAACAACATCTTACGCCGAGTCAACAACAATGAGACAAATAAACTGTTGGGAGCAGTTCTTATGATTTGAACCCTCCACTTAACAATTACTTAACTAAGTAGTATGATTCTAAATGTTCCACCCCAAAAATTGGATATAGGATTAATGATCTTCAATTTTCATACGATAAGAAAACATGGGAAAAAGGTAGCAATAATTGTTTTTTATTATTATTAAATGAATTAAAAAAATATTAAGAATGTTTATTTACATCTAAAATATGTAGTAAAGTATACGATGTGAAGTTAAATTTTATTTTAAATATAAAAATCTATCAGTTATAAACATGTTCAATTTAAAAATATATAATATAAAAATTTTAATATTATATTATTTTTAAATATTAATTTTTTTATTGATAGTAGAAGGGGTTTTAAAAGGGTTCCCAAACCTATTACAAGTAGGGTTTTGAGGGGCACCTTCAAACCTTAGATCTAGCAATAAGACATTAAGAAAGAATGAGCTGGATTTCATGAATTAAACCCGAAAATCCAATGAAACAACCTCCTAGCAAATAAGCCGTAGATTTTTATCAAGTAAATACAAGAGATTGTTCCATGGTCAAACTACCATGTGCTCTAAATCTAAAGCAAAGGAGAAAAACAACAGAATAATGAAAATGCTACGAGTTAAAAATAAATTTACAAATAAAAACTATCCAAACCGAAGCATTTTCCACCTAATATGAAAGGAAAACAAGGAAATCTTGTCATCACGATCAATAAATCATGATGCTCTGAGAAGATTCGATGCCTAGAAAAACCCTTAGCACAAACACCAACCAAGAAAACTACATAATAAATAACACACAAAAGCACCCTCCTTTTTCAGATAGGATGCAAAATCGTGGAGCCCTTCACCAGGAGGTACCCAGAAGCAACAACCGCCTAAATAGTTAATTCCCAAGCCCCCAATGACAAAACTGGTCTAGTCTTCCACCTACCAACAAGGCTAGTATTTGTAGCTACTTCAGTTGACCCAACCTACTAGCCTATTGTTCGAGTTCCTTCAACCAAACCAGCAAACCTTACCACCCAGAGCAAACCAAAGAACATCCACTAGATTGCAAGGAAGTTTCCAAAAATCAGGGCCCTCCATGCAAGCCCTCAGAGCTGCAAGCCTCTAAAACATTTTCATATATTATATATTTAAGATACTATAAGGGCAATAAGATAACCATTTATATATTTAAGGGCAATGTTGTATGTTGTTTATGAGATTTGAAATTATTATCGCATATGGAAGTGTTGGGTAGAAGGCTTATATGGATGATACATTTTGGTTAGGATGGTGATGATGTATGATGATGCAAAAGCATGTATGAAAATGTTTGATTATGGATTCAAGACTCAAGACACTTTGGGTATGGAATTCAACATAAGTGTATTCTAGGAGATTTGGATTGCATAGTATATTTATAGGGTAAGAGGTATGTTTCCTACCTAAATAAGGACATCGTCTTATCCATTTGCTTCTTTGAATGCTACAATTAGTGTAGATGATTAGCATTATAGACCATTGGGATTAAGTTAGATTGTAAATCTTTGATGTAATATGGCAATGCTTATTCTTCAATTTGGACTAGCATTTTATGGAATCATATTTAGACTCCTCAAGAATATAGTATTGAAATCATGGATGTTTTCTTGAGGGTGCTTTACATCATATTTAATTGGAACAAAGTTGAATAACAATTAGCTATGTTACCAAACCTATACATAAATGGTTCTACTTTTGATACCCAACTAGTAATTGAATTAACTAACAATCCCTTACACCACAAAGCTATTTTATAACAAAGAGAATAGATTTGTAATTTTACCATTATATCCTCTTCCTAAATGTAGTGATTTGAATTTTGAGTTGATAGTTCCTTAAGCTGATCTAGTGTTGTCTTGTTTTTATTCTCATAAAAGTAAGTAAGACTCTCATAGTTGTTGGGAGAATTGGAGAATAGACCACTAGCCTACTAGGTTTAACAACCCTTGGTAGGTCTAATCAAGAAGATGGTTTATATGGTCTATGGGGCACTCTCAAATTATTTTTATCAAAAAGAGGTACCATATTGTTGTTGAGTAGGAGGGTACTTTATGTATTTGGAAGGTGTGTATGGATGGATAGAGGGTAAAAATGTGGAGGATACTAAGGTGAAAAGATTTGGTAAGCCTACTACTGATTATAAGGTAGATAATTTTTTTGCTATGGAGGAGCATAATTTAATGTCTATGCGATTTGTTGGATTTAAAGATGTAGTCATTGCACAATTAGTTATACTTTTCTATGTGATTTGTTGGATTTAAAGGTCGTGTTGATCCCTAGGTGTTTACCTAGGACATTTGTGACCCTACTTGTCCAACCATCATTTGCATATTCTAAGCAAATTTTATGTTTAATTTGAATGACCCTATTGGAGTTGAGGATTTGATGCGGGAGCATCCTAACAATACCAGGAAGATGAACAGTCGTGGAATTTAAAGACCAATTGTTCACCTCTTATGCAATGAGACTATAAATTGTTTGCTTTTGTGAAAAAGTGGGCTGGTGGAGAGAGGAAAAGAGAGATTTCCAAATGGCTTTGTCATTATGATAAATAATTTTTTTTTTTTTTTGTTTACTTTTGTGATGTTTGTTGCTATGAATTGCTTATTTGGAATTTTATGTGTTCTATTATTTCCATTATGTAGCTTCCTAAGTATCATTAGGTATGTTGCAGCCCAATAAGGAAGACTTGTGCTGCTAGAATTAGAATTTGCATAGCCCTTCAAATGAGAGGAGGAAGGAACACATTAAGGACAACCACCAACAATAGAGGATAGCAGAGCCATCGAAATATAGTCCCGCATGCATGAACATAATATGAAAAACCAATGTTATTAAGGATTTATGAACTTGCTTCCAAATGATAGTGCATGATATTTTAATACACAAGGAGTTGCTGCTCATTTTGGAGCTAGATTGGAAATAAGAAAATAATATGTGATAGGTTACATAGTTGACCTACTAAGATTCAAATCAATATTAACCTTGCAATTAAATGCCAACCACTCAGTTTTATGGAGGAACACGTTGTTAGGGTTTGGGTTGGAAGTGTACAATTGTGCTACCTCAATCAAGAAATCCTCGTACAATTTGTATGATCTAAATTTTTGGTTGAATAGTTGCTCAAATCGTACGACTACATGGATGGAATAATCGAATAGATTGAACAATTGCCCAAAATGGATTGGTTGTTGTTTTATATTGAATGATTGCCCAAGGTTGTATGATTTCCTAGGGTTTAACGATTGTAGTTTTAATTGAACGATTCTAGTTTGGATTGTACAATTGCCCATGATTGTATGATTACAATTTGAATTGTATGATTACCTAGGGTTGTACAATTGTAGTTTGCACTATATGATTACCCTCTATTGTACGATTGTTATTGAGGTTGAACAATTACCTAATTGTTGTACGGTTACCCAAATTGAATGGTTTTCCCATTGTTGAACGATTTCCTAGATCAAACATTGAACGATTTTCTAGATTGAACAATTTCCCATGGTTTGCAAAAATTGTCATCGCCAGATTATTGAAGAAGAAAATATTAGCTTGATTGTGTCTTATTGGAGGTGTTTTTTTCTACTGCATTAGGAATGACCTAGAGGGATGTTGGAAGTATTTGATAATCTAGATCTAGGTGATCTCAAGGATAGAGGAGTACTCACAAGGGTATATGTTATATACAAAAATATGGTGTTGGGTTGTCGAATTGATTCACATAGGGCATGTTACTCATAAGGTTGTTTATGTCAATTAGTATCTAGTACAAAGGTTTGGTGTGAGTCATAGTGGGGGCTAGATTTAACCAAGTATGATTTGCTAGAGATGATGAATTTGTTGGCTTAAATAACCAATTTATGGTAGTATAAGGTTTTGGTTCACTTGAATAATGAATGAAATTTTTCCTTTGAACAGGGAAAAATTTGATACTAGAACCTCTTCAAACTCATCCTCTTGATGCACCCCCATGGCTATTTGCTCTTTCCTATTTTCTTTAGCATTTATTTGGTGGCACACATCAATTTTTGTGACCACTTTTCCCAAATTTTGTGCTTGTGGTCACATGTTCATAGGTTTACACATACATAATTGCATAGATAGAATTTTGGGTCAAATGTTATAAAATTTCATAATATTATTTGTTGAGTGATTCACTTAGAAAATTGTAATTTTTCACTTATGATTATGGGGCAATTTGCTAGTAGAACACAGTTTTATAGAATAAGAATATAGAGTTATTGACTTAGAATATGGAGGTGATTTGCTAACTTTTTTGAGCTATTTGCTTAGATTTTTTAATATAGAAAAACTTTGTAGAAAGAAGATGGTCCAAGCAGATTCCTTGGAGTGAATCACTTTTGAGGTTAAACCATATTGCCATCCCATTATGAAGAGAGAAAGAAACTTATCTTTCCTAGTGAATCACTTCTCAAACTCAAAGTAAATCACTTCAGACCTGTGTTAGAAATTTTTTATTATTTTATAGCAAATCATTCAATTTTAACAATCAATTCACTTGTTTTATACTTAGGTAAAAATGACTTAGAATTTTCTAAAAGTGCTTTCCATCCTAGGAAAATGCACTTACAAGGTCATATTCGAGTTTTGATATTGTTCAAATGTTGTAAAAGTCATCACCTTTGTAAAAATTTTAGAATTAAGATTCATATTGGAGTCACCATTCACAAAGGACCTACAAAATTTGAACAAAAATAACAAAATAAATGGTCAAAAATTAAGCAAAACTAGGTTTATAACTAAAATGCTTAGCTCCTAGCCTTGGTAACTAGAAAAATATTAATCTATGCTAGATTAAGCTAATTGCATAACTGGAAATGAAAAATTTATTGCTAAAACAAAGGAAATTAAAGATCAAACCCTCACCATAGGTCTGAGGCGCAGCTGGCACTGTTAGCCATGGTTGACCTGAAAGTATTCTTTCTCTTGTAGGTGTCTATAGATACTCATTTTGATGTGTTGTGAGAAAGAACAACGCTGAGCAAAAATAGACCTTATACAACCATGTTGTAGGTTGAATGGCAATCATTGATTAGATCAATATTAGATGCATAGTCCTGCAAAAGGATGTGCATATTAGTATTGTTGCTTCTAACTAAGAGAAGGCTTAATTTACAAAGCGTTTGCAAGCTCCACAGTGATCGGGTAGCGTTAGTGCTATAATCATACCGATAGGTGGAGAGATACTAGCTTAATTGTCATATTTGATTTTTACCCCAACAAAGGGTAAGCTTATGATAGTTGTTGGCAATGATTCATAAGACAAATGCAATTTTGACAAGATCGAGTGATCTCCTATTGAATTTGATTATGATTATTTATATTATGACTACCCCCTTAAGTGATGAGTCGATGAGGGTAGGACAATTAATGAAGTGACAAGTCGCTTGACCAACATGATTGATTTGAACAATTGAAGACTTTTATACTTTGATATTACTTGGCAAGCCTAATTATAGTCGTGATTTCAACTATGAATAGTAATTATATATCTCTATCCCATGGAGTAGTCCGACTGCAATGGCCTTATTGGAGAATCAAGATGATAAAAATTCTATTTAATCTTGTGTTGAATCACAATGTGAACTTCCTTTTATCAAAGTTTTAATGGTAGGAGGTCCGATGTCTTCGCGATCTTCCCAACGCAATTTTACACGCATGTGGAATGATGTCCTAGACTGGATCATCTCCATTCCACCAATGATTGATTTTGCCCCAAATGTCCTTATTGTGACTTATTCATCTTGCCTGATTGCATGAATCACAAGTCGCTGCAACCGCCAAGTGTATAGAATAAATGACTAAATATGAAGCACATTTGGATTTTTGAATTATGTAACTTTTTTGTTATTTTTGAAAATTTGAGAGTTTTGCACCATTAGATATTTTTTATTTTTTATTGTGAAGCTCCTCATGGTTGAATTTTGAGAGCATTTATGTCTAGATTCTAGCTGTGGTTGTCAGACGTAGCTAATTTTTATAAATTCCTTAGCTGTGGCTCTGACCCGCGATCGACAAACCCTAATTCTATGACCGCGGTTGCTAGGTGCGGTTAAGGAAAAAATTGAAAATATAAAAGAAAAATTTGTCATTTTCAATTCATTATTTTCCAATTTTCTATTGCTATCAAGAGAGATCTGAGAGGTGCAAATTAAACTTTGATACAAAATGATGTTGAATCGAACACACACCCAATGGTTGACAAACCAGAGGCATCTTCCAGTGGCGGAGCCAATGCCGTGAAGGTAGCATCGCATCTCACATATCTGATTACCAATTTAAAATGAACCTCATTAAAAAATGGGTTAAATAAACCACATTTAAACTACTAGTAACGAACCTCACCCTAGTTAGGATTAGTCGAGGGTAGCTTAGTGGGGAGGGTTTTTAATTTTTGGGGTTTCTTGGGATGTGAAGTGACCTAGAAAGGGGCGCTACTCTTAGCCGTAGGTGGCAGACACAACTCCCAATTGGTAAATTAGGGGTCATGGTTGTTACCCGCGACGAGATTCAAATATCAACGATAAAAAATTTGACCATTTCTGTCGACCACAAGTCCTAGCTGTGGTTGAGCAACTTTAGAATTTTTTTTTCAATTTTTTGATTTTTTGACTTATTTAATTGATTTTTTTAAAATTTTCTTGTGCATTTATGAATGTTTTTGTCTTTTTGAATATTTTTTGAATTTGTTTGACTTTTGAAGTATATTTTTTTGATATTTTTATTTATTTTATGTATTATTATTATGTGTCCTTTTAGTTGACTACCCGAGCGAGGGAGTTCGAGCTCTTTCATGACCTCCTCCGCTAGATTAGCGACATCGACCAGGAGTGGTTCACTGCTATAGGCCTTGGTTATGTCCTCTACCTATCATCCATCAGGGTCAACCAGGCCTATATGATTACTTTAGCCCATCACTAGGATGCACAGACCAACATGTTTCATTTGTCGATCGAAGAGATTACGGTCACCTTGGAGGATTTTTACTGTATCTTTAGCATCCTTATTGATGGCGAGGCCATCTGTTCTTCACCTACCATGGTGAATTTTGTAGTCTTTTAACAGATATTTCATGCTCAAAGCGATTACGCACTAGAGAACATTGACCATGGGGGTGTACCAATTGAGAACTGGTATAGAGTGCATGTCTTTACAGAGTGACAGGTCATCTTGATGTACCTATGCATACATGTCCTACTCCCAGATATGTCTAGAGAGAGGTTCCCATGAAACCTATTAGCCAGGATGTAGGATCTTATAGGGAGTCCTAGAGAGAAACCATTGATTCTATCATGGGGTAGTGCCCTCCTAGCACAACTCTACGATGAGTTGTATCGGATCACTCAACGAGACCGCGTCGGGGTTACCTACAACCTGCTGCTTTAGATTTAGGTATGGCAACACATCACAATTGACCACCTCGAAGGACTTATATGTTATATTGGATATATTGTAGAGGCATCCCAATGCTATGTTGCTTACTGGACTAGACAGGCTGAGGAGTTCAGGATCAAGTCCTAAGCAGGGGATTTGTAATATTACTTGGATTGATTGACTGAATTGTGGCTAGGGAATGTCTTATGGTGACCCTAAATGAATTGTCCTACATGGTGATAAGTTTACAGTTACCTGAGGTGGACAATACAAGATAGGTGGCTCCTCAAGTGTAAGGTCAACATGTGTGATTTCTTCCACTTCTCGTGTGTCATGAGGCAATTTTGGATCTATTAGGATATTCCACTAGTGCCCACTCTCTACTACCACCTTAAGGTGGAGAAGGATTTAACTTGGCCTATTGTGACTCCACTAGGTGAGGAGGATTATCACTTGTAGGATTCAATATTGGTAGATCCAAAGACCACTACTGACTACGATGTCTAGTAGACTACTAGGATATGATGGGATAATGACCCACTAGGCCAATATGGGGATGGAGCAAAAGGACCAGAGGCAACTAGGGAATATGAGGTAGTAGACCCTCATGGGAAATGAGTGTGCTAGAAGATAGAGGTTGGATGAGATGAGGGCACAATCATAGAGGAGGAGCTCCAAGTAGAAGAGGAGGGCAAGGAGGAGCCAGATGATGAGACCTCACAAATTAGAGCCTAGGTCATTAGTTTGTAATCATAGTTGGGGACCGTGTAGATATAGATCTCGGGGAGGGAAACCTCAATTACTACTCTACATGCATAGCTTAGAGTATCTTAGAATAAAATCACAGAGAGATAGACTCACTGGCACAGATACTAGGAGGATATGACTCTTCACCTAGCACATACTAAGAGTGCCACTCTAGCTCTAGAGAAGATGGCACTTGAGCAAGATCTTCTATTGTCTTGTCTATATCTTAGGACTCAAGAGAGGGTGCTAGCGATTTTACGAGGTGAGACCTCAAATCCACAAGCTACTACTATGACTCTAGTTGTATAGGAACCTGTAGGATTGGATCCATCTACAGAGATCATGTGACTGCAGGATTTAGTACAAACTCACATTAGACAACATGCTTTAGATGCGGCCCACATAACTCTCTTGGAGGGAGAGGTCACACTCCGTGGTGTCGATATTCTAGAGATATCCAGAGCTCCAGGGACTAAGCGAACTCAGACGTAGGAGATAAGACAATCCTTAGCTTAGCCCAACCATAGGACTCACAAGTCTGAGAGTTTCATCGGTACCAGCTCTAGGTGGACTCACCAAGAGGGTGTAGGCGATGGAGGAGCCTCACAAATAGGGGGTGTAGGCCAGTCATGATTATGCATTGGGAATATTGTATTATTTTTTAGTGTAAGGTCTAATGACCTACACATTTTTAGTCTATAGATATTTTGGACACACCTATATATTTTTTGACACACACACACACACACACACACACACACACACACACACACATATATATATATATATGATTAGACATTGGATTTATGACTCATTATATGTGTACATTTATTTATTTTATGTTTATGAGATGCATATGGATGCAATGCTTATATGTTATGTTTATTTGATGCTATATGATGTGATGTATGGATGACATGCACTAGCTAGATGATGGATGTATGACTAGGTATTGTGATCTAGATGTGTAGATGGACTACTATGATGTATGCATATGTGGATGCAATATTAGATGTTAAATGATTTTTTAATTTTATGTACTTGTATGCATTTAATTTATGATGTTATAATATGTTGAATGCAATGTATGTAATGCATTATTTACATGATGATAATCTAATGTAAATTTACTTGTATGCTTTAATCACGTAAAACATAAGGAACGAATGCAATGTGAGTTTAATAATCTAATGGATGACACCACAAAATGTATAACAATCATGAAATATAATTTATATATCTTATCATAAGAATTAATGAACTAGACATCCATATGTGAAATGAAATGATGATGTATTTTTTCTATTCATAAGCTTTTGTATGTTAAAAAATATGCACAACATAGTCAGTGGTCATCTAAATACCATTGTTGATATCCATTCGGTATCTAACGTATCTTATGAGCACCATTTAACAAGCAAACTCTTATAAAAATAAGTTGATAATTGATGACATGAAATGGTTGTTGCTATTTGAGATTTTTGAGGTTTTCCATGAAATTCAAACACCCTAGTTGACTTATCAAAAGTTGTTTAATGACTATACTAGACTTCTGAAAGATAAATTTTTCATTATGAAATACCAACCTATTCATTATCCCTATGTGTGCAAATGAATATATTAGATGAGACATAAGCATACCCCAATGCTAGGAGGGATTAATTCATCCCATTTTTGTATTGGGGATCCTCAAATGTTCACCCGATCCTAGGTTTGGACTTAGACTAGACCACTAGGCAATACAAGCCACCTAAATCTAGCTCATTTGTAAATTTCTAGAACTACCCCAATGTCAGATGGGATTCATTCAATCCATTGCTATATTGGGGATCACTCCATGATTTTTGAGTATTGACCATTCCAGGGATTCAAGTTCACCTCATTCTTTTCTTCAATTTATTGGGATACTTTCTCATATATAGTGATAAGAATCATTGTTTATTTTGTATTTTGTATTTTTTTTATTATTATTATTTTTGTAGAGCAAGGGATTTGATTTGACTTTGGGATTTTTCTTCTTTTGATGTAATCAAGGGATTTCTCGGGTAGGGGAGAAACTTGTCCTTTTGCCAATTATCAGTACTCTAGACCATTGCACCTCACAAATGATAAAGTAACAAAAAATTCACTTAAGGTGACTCAGACCACTTTGTAGCACTCGTCCTTCCTTACCCTAATTAGGATTGTTAATGTGTTGATTAGTGATGATATTCTAATATGCTAAATGCTATCAAAACTAGACCTTATCTCCAAAAGCAAAGCAAGCTTTCTACCAAATTTGAGAAGACCACTATCAATGGCCAAATGACTTAAAAACCCTAGTATATTCTTCATAGCAATAGGAGGGGTTGTGTTGAGAAACGCAATTACTCACAAGGGTGATGGATGATGATGATGCATACATGCATGATTGAAATATAAATGTGGTGTCATTTGTAAGATTACAAACACAACCTATCCTAATGCAAGTACGATGGATGGAAATGCTTAATGCAATGCAATTAAATGGAATGCAATTGCAACATAAAATGCATGATGCAAATTGCAACATAATATTTTTTGGATTATATTATTTTTTGCTTTTTATGGATTTTAAAATTTTCCATGTTTTTGAATTATTATGTGTGGAACGCCTTAAGATGAAGGATGTTGAGAGGTTTATGCTCTTCAAAACCTTCAAGAGATGTCAAACGATACATTCTAGGTCCAATATCCTCGACGATGATATATGGACCTAACCAATTAGCTATAAATTTATCTTGCAAGTAGGTTTGAGTTTTGTTGGTTCTCTTTCAACACAAGATCACCAACTTTAAAGTCTCTCAAATGGAATTTATTATTGTAAGTTTGTTTTAAGCACTCTTGATAAATGTGGATATGCTTGAGGGCATTCATACGATGTTCACCAAGAAGCGTTAGTTGATCAAGATAATATTACTGCACAGTGTTGCCATCAATTAACTCTTTCAATGCGATGTGCAACGTTGGAATTTCTAATTCTAAGGGTATAATGGCCTCAACGCCATATACTAGAAAAAAGAGTGTTGCCTTAGTGGGTATCCATATGCTAGTCCTATAAGCCCATAATGCAAGGGGCAACTAGATGTGCCAATATTTATGGTTTTATTATACCATATTTTTCAAGATGACTACCACTATCTTATTTGAAGCCCCAGCTTACTCGTTTGCCTACAGGTAGTAAGAAGTCGTAAAACTATGATGTATATTGTACTTGGATGTCAAAGCCCTTATATTTTTTTCTTGAATGATGTTCCATTATCTAAGATTATTTTAGATGGTATCCCAAAATGATTAATAATATTATGAAGTATAAATTCTGCAATACTTACTCCAATTGTCGTTGTTAAGGGGATTGCTTACACCCACTTTGTAAAATACTCAATAGCTGTTATAATAAATGTATGTCGACCCAGTGATGGGGGAGAGACCTTACCGATTAGATCTAAACATCACTGATCAAATGGCCAAGCTATTTGGATGGGCCTATGATGGTAAGTGTGTAAGATTAGCATGATGCTAACATTTTATGTATTTATTGACATACACAGTGTAATCCTTATCCATAGTGGGTCAATAATAACCTATTTGAAGAATGCACTTGACAATGGCCATATGGCTAAAATGGACATCACATGTACCATCATGAGCCTGCAAAATTACCCAAGCTAAATCTTGGGGCTCAAGAAAACGAAGGAGAACTCCATCATAGCTTCAACGATACAAGATGTCTCCTAGCAAGACATACTTTATCGATTTTTTTCTGAATGTGTGCTTCGTAGCATGCAAAAATCCTTAAGGGATTAAACCAAGCTATCATGTAATTATGACATCCAGTCCTGATAAGATTTTGCCTCAATTGACAAGATGACTTGTTCCCCTGATATTTCATTGTGTGTGAATACAGACTGGGATACAACCTTGTGGTGAATGGGAGTGCCATTCCACATAGGATCCTGTGAGATCAAATACCCCTATGGCACATTTTTAAGAAAGTATTTGGTTGTATAGAATCATTCATGGTTTGGTTCTATATGAATCATGTTGAATAATTCCTTCTTATCGAAATCCTCACACTGCATCGTGACATGCAATAGCGTCTTTACATGAATGGTAGTAAAATAGGTAGATGGATTCTATGGTAATAAAGATCCCAAATATGTCATAATTTCTACAAATATGTTTGATATGATGGATTGCCTTGATGTCATACCACTCTAGTTGATCTAGATAAGTGTTAGCAAGATCCTTATAAGCTTTTAGGATAGGACACCTGCATTGAAAACTTCCCTTCACCTAATTGAATATGAGAAGGGAATCACTAAAGATGTTTAATATTTTAATATTCATGGTGATAGTTTTTTGGAGTCCCAAAATTAGGGATTCATATTTAGCATTGTTATTGGTACAAGGAAAGTCTAACTTAAATGTCATGGACATTAGAGTGCCTTGTGGTGTGAAGAAGACAATTATTGCACCACCCCCTTGCTCATACTTTGAACCATAAAAGAATAGAGTCATGTCAGCCTTGTTATCTAGGTCTTCGAGTTTGGATTCTATGGTTAGGGGTCTACTATTATCAAGAGACACCTCTGCTAGTTGATCAACTATGACCTATCCCTTGATGGAATTTTGGATGATGAATTCCAAATAAAATTCTATCAATAACATGATCCACTTTGCAATACGTGTATTATGATATGTCATGTTCATCATATACTGTAAAGGATTTTCTTTGGATATCACATACATCGTATGACTCAGCATGTAATGATGCAACTTCTTCATTGCAAACACCACTGCTAAACACAACTTCTCCATGTATGCATACCCCAGCTCATAACTCACCAAGGTGTGACTGATGTAATATATCACTTGATCTTTGTCTTGCATGTTATTTTGGGCTAATATTGTTCCCAATGCAATTTCAGTAGCTGATATATATAGCAAAAAAGGCACATCCGATCTTGGTGGAGATAGAACTGGTGACGTTGCCAAGTATTGTTTAATTTCAATGAAGACCGCTTGACAATCCTTGCCCCAATTGAATGGGACCCCTTTGTATAGTAACCAATTCAATGGTCGGTATTTGTCCAATAATTGTGCAATAAATCACTTTATGGATGCTACTTTGCATTGTAGGCTTCTTAGCTCTTTGATTTTTGTGGGAGGATATATTTCTAATATGGCCTTGACCTTCACTGGGTCAAATTTGATCCCTAATTTTGAAATGATGAATCCCAAGAGCTTTCCTGAAGTTACGCCAAATACGCACTTCTTGGGATTCAACCTAACATTATGCTCTATCAGGTGATCAAATATCTTCCTCAGTTTCTCTACGTGCTCAAAATGCAACAATGACTTTACAAATAAGTCATTGATATAATCTTCTAATATTTTGTGCATGTAGTCATGGAAAGTGTATGTCATGGCTCGTTGATATGTGGCACCAGTATTTTTAAGTCCGAATAGCATAAATTTATAGCAGAATGTTCCTCATGGTGTCGTGAATGCAATTTTATGTTGGTCTTCGACTTTAATCCAAATTTGATTGTAACCAAAAAAATCATCTATAAGGGAGAGCATCTCATGACTTTTAGTTGTGTCTACAAGAGCATCTATTTTGGGAAATGGGAATGAATCCTTTGGTTACACCTTGTTGAGGTCTTTGAAATTCGTACAAATATGGATCCTTCCATCAGGTTTTTCTACAAGTACCATGTTTGATACCCATTTCAGATAGTCGATGGAGATAATGAACTCTACATCCAAAAACTTCTATAGCTAATATTTAAACATTAAAGTGATTATTAGATGCATCTTCCTGAGCTTATGCTTGTCAAGTCTATTAGAAGATCCTAGTGAAAGGTTATGAGCAACCATTTTTGGATCTAGTCGAAGCATATCCTTGTGTGTCCAAGCAAAGAGATCAGGTCTCTCTTTCAATAAAGGGATGAGGTTGGCCCGCTCATTGGGAGATAGACTCTCTCCAAAATTAACCTTCGTAGTATTAGTGTGATCATCACTGATATCGACATCAAAGGTTTTCTCTATTGACATATGTGATCCCTCCTCAAATTGGTGAGGTGTAGGAATTAAGTGGATGTCATCATTTGGGTTTAACGATTCCACATTAGAATTACCTTAAGTGTGATAAACATCATGTGCACAACCTAGCATAAAATGGAAATTTTGTAACATTTCTTCATTAGAAAACAAATATTTAGGCTCTAGTGGTGAATCAGTACGATCATAATCAATAAAATCTTCATTAAGATACAATGGTTTGTAAGGATCGACTAGATTACGAAATAGAGTGGTCAAATAAATGGAGATCATATTGATGGAATGGATTAGATCTCTAGGACCACATGTGTGCAATTATAATTTATTTGTGTTATTCACATACCCAAGATATGGCTCTAAGGGTATGGGGATCTCTAGATTCGATCTATTAACAGATTGGAAAGTGGGATCACTCGGCTCAAGGAGCTACATGTATGTTTGTGGATCAATGAAGACTATATGATAAATCATATTCAAATTGGATGCTCTCCCTCTGAGGCATAGGCCAAGATAGACTCCCCGATACATCTTATTGATGTCAACTAACTCATGATGATGGTGCAAATAGTGAGGCCTATGATAGGCTCTCTTGGTCTCATCCTTGTCATAACTATTGTATATGAGTCCTTCATCATGGGTGATTGGAATTGAATGATTAGCAATATGAGGCCCAAGGTAGGCCTTCTCTTCATATCCACTATCATCACTGAGGACTCCTTCATTCTCACCCACTATATCCATGGGTAACAAATGACATAAATGTACAGGACCTAAGTAGGCCAAATCAGTATTGTCCTCATGTTTTTTATTTCTTGAGGATTGCTCACTATCATCTATTCCAAAATTGTAATTGGGTCTCTCACTTTCGACAATAGAATCTGCTTGCACTTCCTCATAAGAAAATTTTGATTCAGTGTTGATTTCTATACCTAGATTATGGATCTACATACCAGATTTATTATTAGCTTCACATATTTCAATGTCCAAGTTAGATCTTGGATTGTCTCCTAGATTGACCTCTACCACGATGTTATAATGATAGATCTCAGGTAGTTCAATAGAGATGTAGGTTACCAACCTATTACCTCTTCATATGCAAGAAGGGTTAGGGTGATAAAGATTCCAATCACATCATCCTCCAAACTGAGGTTCAGATGATCTAAATATGCTTCTAGGAACTTGTCTTATCCTCTTATGTGGTAGCCTAAATCAAACCTATTAGTTGGTAGTTGATATTGTGGTTCTATGGGAACTCAGCACCCTTGCTTTAATAAGCCTAAACCGTAACCATTCCAATGGTAACGTTTGAAATAGTGCAAGGTGAATTCAAGGTTAGAAAAATAATGAACATTCACCATGAATGGTTCATCATCATCCTCATCTATGGGCGTGTGATTTGCAAGTTGATCCAACCCTCCATAAATTAAGTTTGTTTGGTTAGGTGGCACCCCCAATGGTACCACTATTCCCATGGGAAAGCGATGGGATTGAGGATGGTGCATGTCCTGTATAGTTTTGATAAATGGCATGAATGTAATTTTTTGCACGATATATTCTGCTAATCCAAGATTAACTAAATGTATGGTCACCTGTGGTGTAGATAACCCTGTTAAAGAAGTAGATGAGGTAGGTTGAGGTACCTCCTCAAATTGATTTTGAGAGTCCCCTTCATCCATGGGACCAAGCACCTCAATAGTTGCTACCTTGGGTGCTTGCTTTGACTCTTTTTTACCCATAACTTCCTTAAGCTTCTTATAATTCCTAGGCATTTTGGATACTATAGGCTTTGTTTAATGTGCTATTGTGTGCTTTGGTAGTTATGGTTCTGTCGTGGAAGGTTCTGCACACATTTCTTTTAATTTACCTTCTAGATGTTTGATTGGTGATGTCAGCCATATATCCAGATGCGTTGAGGGAAGAATGAAATCTCCTGGTAAATCATCTAAGGTCACATATTTTAATGGCTCCTCATCAGAAGGAACCATTTCAACTTATCCCTCATGTATATATTTAATAAACTGATATAAAATTGAGGGAACACAACACATTTCTATAATCCAAGACCTCCCGAAGAGTATGTTTTATTGCATGGAACCTTCTATCACATGACACATCACAGGGATGGTCTTCAGTCCAAATTGAATCAGAAGGACTATAGTACCTACCATTGAGTATAGTGCATCACTAAATTCTCTCAAGGTGAAAGTAGAAGGTACGATGTGTGACTTTGGAAACTTTAGATGCATCAATGTCTTGGTAGTAATAATGTTGATTGATGACCCTATGTCAATAAAAACCTATTTAAATGGTGTGTGATTAACATATGCAATTATATGTAGCAGTAGGTCCTCTATGGCATTTGAGACCATATTAATCTCATGATAACTGAATTGAATCACTAGTTTACTTCACTGCTGCAAATGTCCCACAAAGTTTATAAATGCTTCAGGGTCCTAGGATTGAATATTGATATACCTTAGAATATCCATGAGCATATCCCTATGCTTAGGAGAATGTTGAATCAGTTCATAGATCAAAAAATTCACTAGATTTGTCTACAGGATTTGAACTAGCCTACTCCTAATAGTCACCATCAGTCTAGTTGGTGGGCCTGGAACATTTTGCGTTGGCGTTTGAGGGGGCATGGATTGAACTCTAATTAGAGCTGTAGGTGGATTTGGTTGCTCATACCTCCCTTTTCTTGTGAAAATATTGACCATGTCAATGAATACTTGAGTTGGTAGTTCCATTTGCACTTGATTCACATGACCAACATTATTCCTCAGTGGCTTATGATTTGATAAGGGGTTCTTGAAGATCCCCATATTTTGGTTTTCCAGAGCTTGAGGTTTATCCACAATCAGCTCACAATTTTCAATCATGTTCTACAATACGTATTTGAAACTATAACATACTTCAATGTCATGTCCCTTCATCCTATGGAAAGTGCAATACATATCATCCTTATACCCCTTTGGTTTGGGTTGATTAGGGTCTATTAATTTGATCTTCAGTAAGTTGAGGGTCTTGGCCTCAAACAGTTGATGGAATATCGATATCATAGACTCTAAAAAAGGTGTGAACTGGTGAGATGGACACTGCTCTTTATTATTACCCTTACTGTTACTATTGCACTTATCATATCATGCAAGAGGAGGTTGGGCATGATAATTTTGTTGTTGCCCCTTATCCCATTTTTGGAGGTTTAACACCACTTGGTTTACATGGGCCGACTTGGCCCGTTCTTTCTAATTGTGGGTGTTCTTCTTGTTCCATTCCTTCTTATTTTAGAGCTTCAAGTTACCCTCCTATAACTTGATGTCCTTTATTACCTTGGCTTGTGACAAGGCCTCCTTGAATATCTGATACTATTGCAACTGCAGCAGTATTGAGATGTGTTTTACACAAATCTTGGTAAACATCTGAGTTAGCTCTGTGGTCAGAATGGGAAATGGTAAATTTACCATTATCTTTATCCATATTTTCCCATAATCCATTATCATCGTCATGTTGCATTAAAGAAGCCAGATCAGATAGGTTTACCTTCTTCTTGACACCAAAGGAGAAGCATTCAAGAAACACATTAGCTAATTGTTCAAAGATGGTTATGTTATGCCTCTTAAGTTGATTGAACCACTCTCAGGCAGGGCCTGAAAGGGTTATGATGAAGGTTCTCAACAACACAACATCATTACTTTCTATTTGAAAGCACATATCCATAAAGCTCGTAAAATGTTCCTGAGCATCCTCATCTCCTTGAAATTTCTCTAGCCTTGGCATCTTGAATTGATCAAGATACACTGGAATGGGAACTGAAGGACACAAAGGCTCATTGTGTATTTTTTCCATGTTTGGTTTTTGATAAGATGTCCCTTATTTCTCTATAGCTCGAACCTTGAATTCCAAGGCTTGATAGGACTTCAAAGATAGAATTTACTCTTCTTTGAGAGGTTGTTGAGGAGCCTTCAAAGGTAAATTATTTTTTTGGTTGAGTTGGAGGACAAGGCTCATCCTCCACGTCTACTAAGGAGATTTCAAGATATTCATGTTCTTGTTCAACTCCTGCTACTTCTTCATAATGCATACACCCATGATGTTCTAGCACTTGGTGTTGCGTCATGTTTTGGGCCATGTGATGAGTACATGTTTAAATGTGTTTGGGATATAAATCGGGTTGTGAAGCAACTCATCTATGAATGCACTCCCTGTATTCACTATGAGGGGATAAATTGGCACGAGCCAATCGGTCCTATCACTTAGCATGTTCCTTTTGATCAAGGATGTGTTGCTCGCACATGCATTGCTCAAAACTATGTTGCCTTAGCAACCTCTATCTTTTAGTATCCTCATTTTCAAGGCACCCATGCTCTACATAGACATCTTCCAATTGGTCTTGGAAATTTTTTTGTCATTGTTCTGACACCAATTTTTGTGATTGATCTATAATATCGATCCTATGCGGTCTCTGGTGTGTTTTTTCTATTCGAGAAGCTTTGTAGGTATGACCTCCAACAAATTTATTTTCCACACTCTTACCCTTGTTTGTGTAGACAACATTCACATTATGGTATTATCTATGTTCTATGCCTGCATGGTTCTACGGGGCAAGTATACTACGAGAACACTTAGAGCATTCTCTTGGTTCTGTAATGGTCATACATGTGCTCTCAATATGATAACTCATATAATGAGAGTGTTCAACTAAGGTTTTATACCCTAGCTACCCAAGGAATCTATCCAAACCATCTAATTGTCTAGTGCACCATGGATCATGTGGTGGTATACCATTGAATCCAACCTTAGACATATAAAATGTGAGCTTACCAAGTTCATTATTGTTTGGAGTCTATGTGGGCCTATTCTTTTAAGCATCCCTCTCTTCCTACCCCTAAATGGGTAGATTTTCTACTTATTTATTTGTAACTGATGGGGGCTTTGAGCCACCCTTAGCTCGAGTACAGATGGGAACCAACTTGGTTATAGTTACTTCCTCAATGATGTACTCTTTAGCAGATCCAATGGATCCACGATGTGTACAATCACAATATATGATCCCATGCTCGAAGGTCCCATATTGGGATCTTCCATACATGTATCTATCTCACGAGGCGTGTACATTACCTTCTCTGGGAGGGGTATTCTGATGAGAACCCCCACACAAAGTTTTCCCCTCTAATTATCATCAAATTTCATCCAAGAGGATCTTATGATTAAGGGTTTGACATGTTATGCTATGCATTATATGGAGCTTCAGCTTCAACCTCAGTTCTACATCGAGATCGGCCTCTCCGTATTTCTAACCATGATGTGTATTATCTCATATATAGATTTTAAAGCAAACAAAGAAAACAAGAATTATTATCTCTTTTAAATTTTATTTGTGAGCCCTACACTAGTTTGATGTGTTTGAAATTTATTGAAAACTTAAACTACTCTCATCATGTTTGAAATTGTTGATGTAATGCTCAATATTTTAAGGTTTTCACTTGTATTCTTGCAGCTTGACAACTGGCAATGAAATTCATGATCACATAAACCCCCTAAAATGTTGAGATGAAATCCACACCTGGGAAGGGAGCGCAAGTCCTGCCAATCCTCACCCAACACCCTATGCACAGTGATACACCTCTATGAAGAGGAATGTAAGCTATTTTATATGGTTAGGACAGATCTTGGAGTCAGTATTGCCCAATAGTACAAGGTTCAAGGGAGTTGGACCAACATATGGAAATCAATGCCATTATCATTGAACCCTATTAGTGGTTGGCTATGACTTCCAACTAACCAGAGTTTAAGTGTTACTTGGTGTGTGTGTGTGTGTGTGTATATGTTCATTTTATACTTTACAAAAAATATAAAATGCAACACCAAGCATACAATGCTCTTTCCTATATGCCTAATGATAAAAGTATTTTAATATTCAAAAATATGCATCTAATTATCGAATGATTTTCAGAGAATGCAGGTAAAATTCTCTAATAAACCTCTGATTGGGCCACCACAGGTAATCTCTAAAAATATATATTCTCTATTAGATGTGGGATAGAGCCATAGGTAATAGTGATGGCCACAGGATAGAGTTGCAAGCCAAAATTTAGCCATGTTTGACAGGTGCAGCTAACAGAGCTAGCCATGGCTGTCATGTGCGATTGACAGAAAATATGAAAATTGCATTGAAATTCATTCACTTTACTATTTTCTAAGTTTTCTAATTACCTACAACAATGAAAATAGTAAGCTAAAAAATTATAGAGGATCAGGGTTACCTGGATTCCTCATCCGATGGAGAGAGAAGCTGATTATTGTCTACTTTTCTGATCTACTACTAGCTGCGGATATCACACATGGTGGAGACTATACACTGTGGCTGACAAATACAAAAAAAAGTTCAAAAATACATCAATTCTTATAGAATTTGCAGGATTTCCACTATGATCACCATATGTAACGATCTAAAATGCATACACCTAACTAGTGCATCAATTGAAATCGATTATTAAAGCAATAAAGAATAGATAACAATGAATTTAACAAGAAAGTAGGGTTTTATTTTATTAAAACTTTGTCAAATCTAGATTACAAATACGTCCCTCTTAGGGATACTCAATTTTTGATACAATTGATACAATTTTGAAGGCCCTATAAATGAGGGGGTGGCGTAATCCGTAAAATTTTTAGAAGGTACATGAACTTATTAAGGCTAAATATAGCATTATTCTCCTTTGGTTGGAGGTATATGTTGCCTTTAATACCTTGAAATTGATTAGAAATTGTAAACCCTACGTTCAAGAAACACCATGAAAGGGGTTAATGACAAAGGAGGCCTCTCTTGATGATGCTTTTGAGGTGATTGCATAAATTGATGATAAATAAAGCAAGAAAGCATGTAAATCTATGAAGATATGTAAGAAATCATCAAATTACTATAAAGCATGTAAAGAAAGCATAAAATATAGCAATTAGGAAGCCTAATTAGCCATTAGAACTTGAAAAGCATAAAACTAGTCTAAATTGATAATTGCAAGGAAATGGAAGCAAATCTACATCTAAATCCTAAATTAAACAGTCAAATGTCTGCTAAAATATTAATTTATGCTAGATTAAGCTAATTGTATAATTGGAATTGGAAATCTACTACTAAAACAAAGAAAATTAAAGATCAAACCCTTGTTGCAAGTCTGAGGCATAGCTGACACTATTAGCCATGGCTAACAACCGTGGATGAGCTAAAAGTATTCTTACTCTTGTAATCAGGGCTTGGATCTCTAATTCCCTTCATGGAATTGATGATCAAGGGTCACCTCTATGTCCCAAGATGGATTGATAGTTGAATTTGATAAGATTCACATTCAATTGGTTTGATTTTGTGATTGATGCTTCGTAGTCCTTTGTAATATCCATTGACGAGTTCATGCTTATCACTCCATAATTAGGCAACACTTCGACTCTCCTCAAGGGTTTTTTATTTTACTATCTATTTGGCAGAGCTTTGTGGTGTTTTAACTCAAGATTTTTACAAACTTATCCTCAATTTTAAGGGGGGTCTTATAGCCTTCCTAATATCTAATATTGGATTTCTTGGGAATCCAAGATCAAGATCTAGGAGGTTGGATCAGTTGGGAGGAAAAATATTGAAGGTTCCCTACCCAAAATTGTTTGAACTTCATTTCCTAGACTATTGCAACCAAATTTGGCTCACCCTAGGATTCAAAACTATTTTTATGCTAGTCGTAGCTTTGAGGAACAACTATCTCTATTAGCCATGGGTTTCAGCCATGGCTAAGGCTAAATATGCCAACTCTACCCAAATTGAGTGGTTAAAACCATTGATTCACCTTGGAACTGTCCAAGATCATTCATATGATCGATTAGCATACCCATATGATTAGTCCCCTACACATGACATGTTTTATGTGTCTACACAAAGCTCATATGGGGTTTTGTGATGATTTACTCTCACTTGAGCTCTATTGATGATATAGACAACTATATGAACTACCTCTTTCTAAAAACCATCTGAAATCTTAGACTCACTTAGTGTAGCTCTGGCTATATTCTTGATAATTCTATTTTTTCTTTCAACTACTCCATTTTTTTGTGGAGTCCTTGCTATTTAGCATTCTATTTTGATTCCATGTTGTTCATATAATTATATGAACTCATTTGAAGTGAATTATCCTCCTCTATCTTATCTTAGACACTTGATATTTTTACCTATTTCATTTTCTACTAAAACCTTGAATGCTTGAAACTTCTCAAAAGCTTCTAAATTTTCTTTTAAGAATGCCACCCAAGTCATTCTAGAGAAATCATCTATAATTAGCATGATGTAAATTTCAGCTTGCAAACTCTTTGTCCTAGGAGGACCATAGAAATTAGTGTGAACTAGTTTCAATAGTTTAGATGAAGAAAATTATTTTTACTTGAAACTTACCATACTAACATTTTACACAAATTGTGCTTTGGGGTTTGTTTTTATCTTGGGTAAGTCTCTGAATACATTTTTGTTGCTTATTTTTACTATGTTGTCAAAGTTTAGATGACACATTCTTCTATTCCATAACCAACTCTCATCCTCTTGTGATAAAAAATATTTTTTCTCCTTTAATTTCACTCAACATGTAGATATTGTTTGTAGTTCTATTGGCATCTGCAATAAGCTTTCCTGTCTTGGATTTACTGATCTCACATCCATTTAGGTGAAAAGTGATTATCTACCCCTAATCACAAATCTAACTTAAACTTAGTAAATTGTGCTTCAATCCCTTAACATACAATACATTTTATGTCTTTTATTTTCCATTATCTAAACTCAAAGTCCCTTTTTCAACCATTTATGTTGAAGCATTATCACCAAATTTTACTGATCCTCCATTGATTTCTTTAAGTGAAAAAAATTTACTTTTGTCACTTGTCATATGAATTGAACAACCACTATCAACATACCACTAATTTCCCTTATATTGTGCATGAAGAGCTGTAACTTATCCTTAGACTTTTCAATTCCCTTTCTCAGATAGAACTTCAAGTTCCAATATTTCACATTCTAACTCTTTTGCCTTTAACTGTTCAGCCATATATTTTTCAATTTTCTTTGCCTTTTCAACCTTCACCTTTAATTTTATGATATTTTGTAGAAGCTTTGTCATTTTGTCCTCATATTATTGAATTTGAGCCTTCAAACATGAATTCTTCTTTCTAACTCTTTCCAATTTTCCAAGAGCAACAATAAGTTTTGTTTTCATGTCAATCATGGCTTCTTCTCCATTTTTTGGATCTCTCTCTTTGATTTCAACCATAGGGAAATATTCTTTCATTTCAGTGGTCATGTGTGTTCTTGTAGGATATTCCTTCAAACTATTAGGCATTTCATGAAGGAACCCACTCTGATACCAATTGAAGAAGATAAGCTTATACTAAGAGGGGGGTGAACAGTATAAGATAAAACTTTTTACTTTTTAATCCAAATTATAACAACAATAATATCAAGGTAGTAAACAATGCACAAATCATCTCACACATGGGAGACATGGATTTAACGTGGTTCACCCAATGTGGGCTATGTCCACAGAGAAAATATTTCTTATAAATTTTCTCAACAAAATCTCTTGGGAATAAAATCCCTATTACAATGTGTATGGACCTCTATGAAAAGGATACATCAATCCCATATGCTTGAATTCATGGACCTCTATCCACAGAAGACCTATGTCCCCACTTATCTAGTTTGTGGACCTCTATCTATATGATACCTCTATCATCTTTGTTTAGGTTAGCTCCAAATCCTACTCTCGACTCTGCTCAACTCTGATCGAATCTGTTCACAATTGTAATCAAATATGCTTAAGTGCCTATATTGATCTGTCTCATATCTACTCACAAGTATATCTCTAGCCTACTCACAAATCCTACATAAGTTTACCTCAAACCTACTCACATACTCTACTTAGAACTACTCACAAGACTTCTCAAAATACCTACTCAAAATAGCTCACAATCCAACACTAATCAGCTCACTCTCTCTGCTTAACTTTGCCTTAACACATGCTCAAAACTACTCATAACACTTTATCAACACTGCTCATAGTCACATGCTTTTATTATAATTATTTAGACATATTCTACATAGAATTATTGTTCAAGAATGCAAGAAATTATATGCGATATAATTTCACAATACGTTCTTTCCAAATATCACTCAATCCCAATGCACAAATTGTTTCATAGAACTTGATTTCAAAAACTTTCACAATCACTTTCAATGTCACTCAAATCAATACCCAAATGCTTCACAATGATGCACAAACTTGTTTTTAACCCTAGGACAAGTGTTTCCAATTTCACTAATCAATGATGCACAATTTTTTGTCAAATCCTAGCTCAAATATTTCCAATAATGCACACTAATAAAACCTTTTATGTCCATCTTAAAAATGTTTTCTCAAAGTACTACCACTTAAAGAGGGAGTTATATCACCATAACTCAAATTTTCTTTGATGAAGATGTGCCCACAAAAACATGTCTCAAAACAACTTATATTTCTTATGCAACTTCAAGGGTTAGATAGCAAAATCACTTTTTAAATAATCCACATGAAAAACCTACCCAAGATATGTGCATAGTAAAACTTGAAAATAATACTTTATTATTTCCTTTTTTCTTTACAAGAATACAACATGTAGAACCCTTAAACCTTTTTCTTATGATGTGCATGAATTACAAATTACAATGATCACAAGTACACCATTTTATCTCCTTTCTAATAATGCAATATTTCAATCCTCATACACTAATCAAAACTTCTTAATGTTAATTTATTTCATGCAAACATTACAAAATAGAACAATTTTATTACATCTTATAACTCCCTTATGAACTTTCAACAATTCTAAAATACTTGCACAACCCTTTTACCTCCTGGACACACATTTCTCAACAACACTTTTATTCTAACAAAGCTCTTAGAAAAACTTGCTACCCAACCACCTATACAATCAAACTTTATGCCTCTAATTTTTGCATTCAACAAAAACCAAATACCTCTTATGCTTTCGTGATTCAAACTCTGCAAAAACATAGGACAACGCTATCCAAAGTGCTCAACGACTAACCATGCTAGAACAACTTAGTGACACAAAAAGTGGTCCACGTGTTTTAACTCAACTCTACCTCAAAATAGTGAAATGATTCTGCCTTGAAAACAACAAAACTCTTCTACCTAAAACACTGTCAAAGGGACTTGACCCCAATATATCTCTATGCCTTGCACTCTAGCTCACAACCAGCAACCAACTACTCTGCACAAGCTAGTGTGTCATCAACAAAAGCTTCCTCAAAATTGTTTCCACCTCTTGCACCTAAGATGTTTGTTGCCTCTATCGTTCATTGTCACTCTCAATGAATAGAAAATGATGTGCAAGTTAGTGATTATATCCTAAGGTACAACCTTAGGTATATATACATTTACCTTCATTACTTGGATGATTTCATCACTCAAATAACATGGTGTGCCCTTTTTTACCTTGGACTATGTTGGTGCTCAAATTCAAACTTATTTTTGGTGCCATCCTCCTTTTAAAACTTGGCATTATAATATTAAAAATATTATAATGTTTATTATTTTTTAAGCCTTGGTCTATTGAAAATAAACTCCTTTTTCCTCTTATCCTCTTAGACCATGGTCCAATGCTTTTAAATATTTTTCTTCTTGTCTTTTAAGCCTCGTTCCATGTCTTTTTTAAAAACTTTTTATAATATTGACATATAGTATTTAAATATTATACTCCTTAACTTTTTAACATCAACACATGTGAACCTCTCATTTTCCAAGCTTGTACCATGTTATTTTTATCATCAAACTTCATGAACCTTGTCTTGAATAATTATCCAACCATAAGAGAATATTTATGCCATGCTAATATCTCTTTGAAATCAACCTATGACATCAATGACAACACAATATGCTCAATATTTCCAATATTTGGAAAAATTCAATAAACTAGATCTAAGTGATCTCTAGGATAGAGGAGTACTCACAAGGGTATATGTTACATACCAAAATATGGTGTTGGGTTGTATAATTTATTAGGGTTATGCATAAGGGGTTGGACCCAAAATGTACTTGTAAAAAAATGGCAAATCCTAATCAAAATCAAGGTGAATCCTAAGCAAATCAAATCAATCATCTTCACACCAAAATTTGGGGGTATTTGAAGCTCTAAAAAGTAAGGTCATATTTATTAGATCACCTTATAACTTAAAAAATATCACCATTAGATCAGGCTCGAAAAAAGCTTTCCAAAAAGTACAAATATGCCTATGTTTGAATATATATTGTGGCAAATTGACCCTAAGAAAAAATTTGTCCCAAAAAATTTAGGCAAATGGGCCGATATCAAGGGTCCTCATATTTGCAAATTTCAAATTTTATAAATCCTAATATTCACCCAATTTTTGAATATTCGTCACTATGCATAACCTTGGAATCGATTCACAAAGAGGAGGTTAGTCACAAGGTTGTTTTATGTCAATTAGTATCTAGTATGAAGGTTTGGTGTGAGTCATAGTGGGTGTTAGATTTAACCAAGTCTACATTTTTAGAGATGATGATAACCCATTTGTTGGCTTAAATAACCAATTTATAGTAGTATAAGTCTTTGGCTCACTTTATTAATGATAGGAATATTTCCTTTGAATAGGGTATACTTGGATACTAAAATATCATCAAAATCATCCTCTTGATGCACCCCCATGGCTATTTGCTCTTTCCTATTTTATTTAGTATTTATTTGGTGGTACACAAAAATGTTTATCATTTGGATATCTTTTCCCAATTCATAGGTTTACACATACATACTTGCATGGATAGAATTTTGGGCCAATTGTTATAAAATTTCATAACTTTATTTGTTGAGAAATTCACTTGTGAAATTGTAATGATCCACTTATGATTATGGGAAAATTTGCTAGTAGAATGTAGTTTTATAAAATTTAAAAATAGAGTGATTGACTTAGAATATGGAGGTGATTTGCTAACTTTTTTAAGCGATTTACTTAGATTTTTGAACTTAGAAATTTTTAGTAGAAAGAATATGGTCCACCAAATTACTTGGAGTGAATCACTTTTGAGGCTGGACCATATTGCCATCCCATGAGAGAGAGGGAAAAAAACTTATCTTTCTTAGTGAATCACTTCTCAAGCTCAAAGTGAATCACTCATCATACCTATGTTAGACATATTTTATAGCAAATCATTCAATTTTTGATATACAAATCACTTGTTTTATACTTAGGTAACAATGACTTAGAATCTTCTATAAGTGCTTTCCATCCATGGAAAATTGACTTACAAGGTCAGATTCAATTTTTGACATTGTTCAAATATTGTACAAGTCGTCACCTTTGTGAAAATTTTAGAATTAAGGTTCATATTAGAGTCACCATTCACAAAGCACCTACATAATTTGAACAAAAGTAACAAATAAATGGTCAAAACTAAAGCAAAAATAGGTTTATAACTAAAAAGTTTAGTTCCTAGCCTTGGTAACCCACTTTGGATTCAATATATGAAAATGTAGGTTTTATCAAGTGAATCACTTACTAAATAAAAGTGAATCACTTTGATTTATGAATTGAATTGCTCATTTTTAAAGCTTAGTATTTTTTTAAACTTTTGCCTAAATTCAAGAAATTCATTCCAAATTTTAGAGTGAATCACTTGATAAATTGATTTAATAAAATTTTCCAATTTCAATCTAGTCACTCCATTAATGATGGGCACATTTTATAGCTAAATACTTGAACAAGGGATTAAGCTTTATGGAAGATCAAAACCCCCTTCATGGCTTGGTCTTTTGGAAAAACATAGTCAAAACTAAAAAAACTTCTTCAAAAGGGTCTCAAATGGAGAATAGGTACTAAAGATACCATTGAATTTTGGGAGAACCTTGGCTTGAGGATATACCCCTCATGAATATCCCTTCCTTTTCTATATTACGGCCCAAATTTTTCTAGCGCTTTGGTCCCAAAGTGGTAGACTATATTGAAGAAGTTATAGGTGAGGTATGTCCCAGTTCAAGGAGTGGAAATTCCCTTGAAGTCCATGGATCTTGCCTTAAAATCTCAAGTTATTAGGAACTTTTTTTGTGTGGACTCATTGATATAGAAAAAAGAAGAGAATGACTCATTTTTGATGAAGTTAGCCTAATTTCTCAATGTTGATGAGAATACCTCTTGGTTACCCTATAGTTAGTGTAAACACCTAAACCTAACCGCTTAAAAAATGCACCCACACCACAAATCTACATGATAAAAATGTGCATAAGGTTTAACTTGGGCATAATTTACTACACATTATCCTATTTTCCAAATTTTGTAAAATCTAGAAAATCTACCTAGGATACCTTGTCTCTCCACTAGCCAAGTTTCCTAACCACCACTACCTATTCCATTACCATATCTCACACACTTCAATTCACTCTCACCTACCCACATGCCACCACTCCACCTAAGTGAGACACCATGGATAACTTACTCTAAATGCCTAGGATAGGTGGCTACCTAGTCCCTACCACTTGGTAGCCCTGACTTGCTACCTATCCTTTTCTTCCTCATACCCCAAAAGCCTATAAAGGCACCCCCATTTTGACTAACCAAGAGGACTAAAATGTACCATCACACTTCCCAAATTATGCCAGGAGGACATCAACATTCTTTAAGGTCGAGCCATCAAAGCCAAGGAGCCATCTCAAGCCTTCTAGCATTTATTCCTAAATTTAGAACTATGTTTACATAGGCAAAAACATAGCCCTACGTTTTCATAAACATAGCCCTGCATTTAACCAAGAAACCATAAATGTAGCCCTACATTTAACCATACCCAAACATATTCCTACGTTTTCTCAAGAGCATTTTTAGACATCAACAAATTTAGATCAGATAGGTAAAGCAGCAAGGTTTCAAGTTTCATTACTTTATGTCTTCTACATAGTATTTTCATATTTTGCAAATATTTACAGTTAGGGTTTTATAGTTTCCATTTACATCAAAATAGGCCTCACACAGTGGAGGCCCTTCATAAGCTATTGACTCTTTTCCTTGCAGGATATGTTTTTAGATGATAGGATTTTTAAGATCTACTGAATCAAGGATGACCTATAAGTATAATCAAGCCCATCCAACCAAATGATTATAGAATAGAAGATCAATCGACACCACATTCATTTTATTAGGCAAAAGGGGTTTTCCCCCTTTTGATCGTTGTATTTTTTTAGAGCATGCAAATTTTGTAATCATACCCCTACATACTTAGGGCAATTCATTGTAAAATGAGATCAAGGCTCCACTGTATCTTAATACAAAATCTATATTTATTTGCACATCGTTGATCTTTATATTTTATTACTTGGGGTCTTCTTTATTTGCTTACAAAATGGCAATCATGATGGGACCCCCAAAGGGTTATATTTTGTTTGCCTTACTACTTTATGTTTTCTGATTTATGTTTATCTTTTATTGGAAGTTTTTGGAATTCTATCGTACAAATATTGAAAATAACTTTTGTGAGTTTCAAGGACTATTCGAGCTAATTTTTGACCCGTGCAAATGTATCCTACATTTGGAAACTTGATCAAACACAACTCTACGTTTAGGAAATACAACCTTGCATTTCTCAAATGCAACCTTACATTGGGGAAATGAAACCCTAAGTTTCCTAAATGTATCCCTACAATTGGGAACCTATGCAAATGTGGCCCTATGTTTGGAAAAGCGGAAAAAGAGAGCTTAGGTTTCCAGGTATGAGGTTTCAACATTTTTAAGGTCAAATTTGCTTATGGAAAGAAAACAATTTCCTTTGCTTTCAGTAAATTAGAAGTGCATTCTACAATAGAACATTTTTTAGGTAAACTGCATCCAAACATAGATATTTTGGAAGAATCTAAGTAAAGTTGCATCTTAGGGTAAACTGCATATCGCAAAATGAAGAACACAAGCTTATACTTAGAGGGGGGTGAGCAGTATAAGATCAAATTTTACTTTTCTTTCCCAAATAATATTATCCAATATTATCAATGGCAATATCAATAGCAGTAATCAAAGCAATGCACAAATCATCACACACATGAGAGACACAAATTTAATGTGGTTCACCCAATGTGGGTTACGTCCATGGAGAAAATATTTCTTCTAAATTTTCTCAACAAATATCTTGGGAATCAATTCCCTATTACAATGTTTATGGACCTCTATCCAAAGGAGACACCAATCCCCTATACTCTAATTTATGGATCTCTCTCCATAGGAGAACTCTATCCCCTTGCTCTGGTTTATGGATCTCTCTCCATAAGAGAACTCTTTCCCCTTTGCTCTGGTTTGTGGATCTCTCTCCATAGGAGAACTCTTTCCCATTTGCTTTGGTTTATGGATATCTCTCCATAGGAGAACTCTATCCCCTCTACTCTATGTGGTGAACTTCTATAAGAATTCTATCCCCACTGCTCTAGCTTGTGGATCTCTCTCCATAGGAGACCTCTATCCCCACTATACTAGCTTATGGACCTCTATCCACTAGAGACCTCTATCCTCTCTTCTCTTATCACCTCCAAAGTTCTTCTCTCAAATTCTATCTCAAATTTACACCAAACCCTATCACAAGTCTAGCACAAATCTGCTCTAACTCTGCTCACAAATATGTTTCAATGTTATCTCAAGTCTTCACAAGACTTGCTCAAATATACCTCAAATATACTCCAAGTCTTCTCACAAGACTTGCTCAAATATGCCTTCAAGCCTTCTCAAAAGACTTTCTCAAATCTACCTTCAAGCCTTCTCAAAATACTTGCTCAAATCTACCTTCAAGCCTTCTCAAAAGACTTGCTCAAATCTACCTTCAAGCCTTCTCAAAAGACTTGCTCAAATCTACCTTCAAGCCTTCTCAAAAGACTTGCTCAAATCTGCCTTCAATGCTGCTCACAAAACTTGCTCAAATATTTCCAAATATTGCATACAAACACAACTTAAATCTCTTTCAAAAAATATTTCTTCAAATAGACAAATTCTACTTAGAATTCGTTTAACCTCTAGAACATATAGAGAATGATATGCTCTATCAAAAACTCAATATGTTCTTCACACTCACAAATCTTGTACTCAACTAATCCAATCTCTATCTCTTGCAAAATCCCTTTCAAATCAAATCAAAACAATGTATAACTTGTTTCACAAAACTGGTCTATCTTTCTTGCAAATTTTCTCTAAAAGATCAATCACACTAATGCACAATTTTCCCTCATAAAATTGATCTCAAACACTTTCACAATTGCTTTCAATATCTCTCAAACCAATGTTCAAAAGGTTTCATAATGATGCAAAAACTTATCTTCAAATCTAGCACAAGTAGTTCACAATCTCTAGCACAAATGTCTCAATCTCTTTCAACAATGGAAGCACAATCTTGATTCTCAAACTCTATCCCAAATATTTCCAAAATCATTCAACAATGAATTACAAACCCTAACTCAAATATTTCCAACAATGCATACCAAACAACCCTTTTATCTCCACCTTATGTTTCAGAAACATTTACTCAACAAAACACCTTAAATAAGGAATGATGTGCCCATACCTCTTAATTTTCTCTTATGGAGATATGTCTTCAAAAACCTATCTCACAAACAACTAATTTTTCTAGTGCCACTTCAAGGGTTAGATAGCAAAATACTTTCTCAAACCATCCACATGAACTTCCTTCTCAAAATATATGCTCAATGAAATCTGAAATTGATGTTCAATAATTCTTCTCTTGTTCTCAAAATATAGGGCATTAATAATTATCAAAGACCTTCAAACTCACTTTCACCATACAAAAATTACAATAAAATATCAAACCATTATAACACCTTATTACTCCTATTCTTGCATGCAAAACATATTTTTCATTTATCCACTTTGCAAAAATAAACTATATAAAGCACTCTCAAAATTTTATTAAATTACACCCTTATAACTCCCTAAGTGCAAATTCAAACTTTATAAACTTAACCCTTATGACTCCCTAATAGAAAAAATCATGCATCATTAATTTCAACCCTTATGGCACTCTTAATCAACACCTAACCCTTATGACTCCCTAAAATAAAAAATCAAACTTTATAAAAAAAAATTGCCCTTACCAACTTGCTATCACGGGGATTTGAACATGCGACCTCATGGAGCCCATGCTCTAGCACTTGCTAGAGCACCACATGGGCTAACTACCCACACAACAATCACAATGCACAATATTTCCTTTAAACCTATCATGGACCTTTGATCAACAAAACAAAATGAACACCTTATCACCATCGAGACTCGATCTCGAAACCTCCTCTATGCCATGCCTTACACGGGGTCCACCTACCAACTGAGCTACCCGCTCGGTTGAAACCAACCATGTGGCTACTTTTATTTAAACCTCGTGCACCATCCTCTTGTTTAAAAAAACATGTGTCTCTTTCCCTCTGTACCTTTTGTTCGATCACCATGCACTTGCTTTTGCGAATAGGATGCAGTCAATAATCTGAATGCCAATTAAATCATTTCAACACCTTGCCAAATGATTTTTATTCCTCCTTATATATGCGCTTCGATTTAGGAAAAACGACGTCGGCGCTTTTCAATTTAAAAATAATTTTAAATTTTGGTGCCATAGGAAATTCAAATAATATTATTATAATATTTAAAATTTTAATTTAAATATTATAATTAATCCTTTGTATTTTGCCTTGGAAACTTCCTCAACTTTGCAATTAATTGAACCTTTTTCAAAGGAGCTTTGTCTATCTTGTCTTCCTTTTTCAATGGAGGTATTTGCCTTGCAATTTTAATATTTCAACCTAGAAGATGATTTTCAATCATTTTACCTTTGACATCAATGACAACCAAAATACTCAAAATTTCCAACAATCTCCCCCTTTGTCATTGATGGCAACCCTTTCTAAAAAATCCTTTTCCAACCACTAGATTCCAAATCTGCTCCCCCTAAGAAACTTCTCCCCCTGACTGAATGCTCTCCCCCTTACTCAAATACTCAAATCTCTCCCCCTTTGACATCAATGGCAAAGGGACTCCTTTGGGGCTAAATATAAGACTCTTAGCTCAGCCCCCTCCCCACCTCCTCTCCTTGAGGTGATTAATTTTGGGGTGGGAGTATCTCTACTCCCAGCATACAATGCTCTTTTTCTTTGTCAACCTTCTTTTTCAACATACCCTTTTGATCCTTTTGAGTGTCCCTGTTCTTGCTTGTCTCTGGAAGTTCTGGAAACTCTGTTCTACACCACTTGGCCTTATGCCCAAGATTATTGCACTTGTAACACTTAATGTTGTAGTTCTTGGAAGGTGCAAATATCTTGAAGTTCCTCTTGGTGAAGCCATAATCATTTCTATCATGAACCCTGTAGTGGATTGCTTTATGACCAAAGTGATTACAAGAGTAGCAATACCCTTGAAAGAAATGTCCATCTTTGAATGAGTTGAAATTCCTTTTAGTGAGGCCATACTCTTTCTTTTCATGAACCCTACAATGCATAGCCTTGTGACCAAACTGATTACATGAAAAACAATGTCCTTTGAAGAAATCTTGTCTTGAACCCTCTGGTCTCTTAGTCCTTTCTTTTCCTTCTCTGTGATGATCCATGTTTCTTGTTTGTGCATTGTTTCCTTTCTTAGTGAAGCTTCTATTCTTCAACTTATCCTCATAAGTCTTTATCTCTTCTTCACTCTCTTCCTCTGAAACTTCCTCTTCTTTTGAGCTTGAGCTTGACCCTTCTTCTTGTTTCCCTTGTCCTTCTTCAAAACCAAGTCCTATTTTGATAGATGAAGATCTTTGTGCATTGATAATTTTATCCAAAGTCTTTGAAATTTTCCCAAACTTGTGTAGCTTGTCCTTAGAATCTTTCACTTCCATCCTTAGTGAAACTACCTCATGTTCTAATATTTCACATTCTAACTCTTTTACCTCTAACTTTTCAACCATGACATCTTTAAATCTCCTTGCCTTAGCTTTTGAGTTTGTTAGGTCTTGTAGAAGCTTTTATTTTTCTTCCTCATGTTCTTGAACTTGAGCCTTTAGTCTTGAATTCTACTTTCTAACCTTTTTCAATTCTCTGAGAGCAACAATAAGTTCTTCTTCTAGATCAATTGTGCCTTCCTCTTCATTTTTTAAATCTTTCTCTACTTCTTGGTCTCCAAGAGCATCTTCATACTTTTCGACTTTATCTTCAATAGGAGCATTTTCTTCCTCTTCTATTGCCAAAAATAGAATCTCTTCTTCTCCACTATCTGAGAGTATTTCATCATTGTCACTTGAAGCCTTGCTTGCCTTGTTAACATAGAAACTCTTCTTGTGCCTTTGAAAGAACTTCTTTTCATGCTTACCTTGACCATACCTATTTTTATTTTCATGCCTGGATTTTCCTCCTTCCTTTTTCTTATGATCTTGTTTCTCTTCACTGCTATTACTTTCGACTTCTGGATAATTAGATGCATAGTGACCAAAATTACCACAATTAAAATATTTCACAGTCTTCATACCTTTGTGCTTTCTTGAGTCCTTCTTGTTTCTTCTCACATAGTTAGCTTCTTCATCACTACTTGACTCACCACTTGATTCTATTTTCTTATATTTTATCTTATTTGAAGCTTTGAAAGCTACCTCTTTCTTGGATTTGGGATCCTTTACTATTCTCATCTCATAAGCTATGAGAATTCCATGTAACTCATCCATAGTCAACTTATCAATATCTCTCATCTCTTCTATAGCTGAAACCTTTCCATCATACCTCATAGGAAGTGATCTTAATACTTTCTGAGCAACACTAGAGTCTTCAATTTTGAATCCAAGTCCATGCATGGTATTAAAAACCTCATCCACACGAAGTAAGTATGTAGCAATATCTTCCTCATCTTCCATATTCAAATCTTCAAACCTTTTCTTGTGGTTTTGTAGTTTTGCCAACTTGACCTTTTTATCTCCTTCATATGTTTGCTTCAATTTGTCCCATATCTCTTTTGTTGATTTGCAGTGCATAACTTTCACAAATTCTTGCTTCACGTAATCCACTTAATATTCCATTCATATCCTTGGAATTATTCACATGTAACAACTTACCATATTTATCTATGGGAGGAGTAGTTGTAGGTGTGAATCCATCCTCAATCGATTGCCATGTCTCATATCCTTGTGCCATCAAGTAAGTCTTCATTCTTATACTCTAGAAGGTATAATTATTCCCATCAAACAATGGTACCTTATTTGATGAGGATCCATTCTAATATGCCATATGTGTTCTTGTAATATCTTCCTTCAAGCTATTAGACTCTTCCAAAGGAACCTGCTCTGATACCAATTGAAGAACATAGGCTTATATTGAGAGGGGGGGTGAAAAGTATAAGATCAAATTTTACTTTTCTTTCCCAAACAATATTATCTAATATTATCAATGGTAATATCAATAGAAGTAATCAAAGTAATGCATAAATCATCACACACATGAGAGACACAAATTTAATGTGGTTCACCCAATGTGGGTTACGTCCACAAAGAAAATATTTCTTCTAAATTTTCTCAACAAATATCTTGGGAATCAATTCCCTATTACAATGTTTATGGACCTCTATCCAAAGGAGACACCAATCCCCTATACTCTGATTTTTGGATCTCTCTCCATAGGAGAACTCTATCCCCTTGCTCTAGTTCATGGATCTCTCTCCATAGGAGAAATCTTTCCCCTTTTCTTTGGTTCGTGGATCTCTCTCCATAGGATAACTCTTTCCCCTTTGCTCTGGTTCATGGATCTCTCTCCATAGGAGAAATCTATCCCCTCTACTCTGGATAGTGAACTTCTAGAAGACTTATATCCCCACTACTCTAGCTTGTGGATCTCTCTCCATAGGAGACCTCTATCCCCACTACATTGGCTGATGGACCTCTATCCACTAGAGACCTCTATCCTCTCTTCTCTTATCACCTCCAAAGTATACTCTCAACTCTATCTCAAATCTACACCAAACCCTATCACAAGTCTAGCACAAATCTTCTCTAACTCTACTCACAAATCTATTTCAATTTTATCTCAAGTCTTCATAAGACTTTCTCAAATCTACCTCAAATCTTCTCCAAGTCTTCTCACAAGAATTTCTCAAATCTACCTCCAAGCCTTCTCAAAATACTTGCTCAAATCTACCTTCAAGCCTTCTCAAAAGACTTTCTCAAATATGCCTTCAAGCCTTCTCAAAAGACTTGCTCAAATCTGCCTTCAATCCTTCTCAAAAGACTTGCTCAAATCTGCCTTCAAGCCTTCTCAAAATACTTGCTCAAATCTACCTTCAAGCCTTCTCAAAATACTTTCTCAAATCTACCTTCAATGTTGCTCACAAAACCTGCTCAAATATTTCCAAATCTTGCATACAAACACAACTTAAATCTCTTTCAAAAAATATTTCTTCAAATAGAAAAATTCTACTTAGAATTCATTTAACCTCTGGAACATATAGAGAATGATATGCTCTATCAAAAACTCAATATGTTCTTCACACTCACAAATCTTGTACTCAACTAATCCAATCTCTATCTCTTGCAAAATCCCTTTCAAATCAAATCAAAATAGTGTATAACTTGTTTCACAAAACTGGTCTATCTTTCTTGCAAATTTTCTCTAAAAGATCAATCACACTAATGCACAATTTTTCCCTCACAAAATTGATCTCAAACACTTTCACAATTGCTTTCAATATCTCTCAAACCAATGTTCAAAAGGTTTCACAATGATGCAAAAACTTATCTTCAAATCTAGCACAAGTAGTTCACAATCTCTAGCACAAATGTCTCAATCTCTTTCAACAATGGAAGCACAATATTGTTCTCAAACTCTATTCCAAATGTTTCCAAAACCATTCAACAATGAAGTACAAACCCTAACTCAAATATTTCCAACAATGCATACCAAACAACCCTTTTATCTCCACCTTATGTTTCAGAAACATTTACTCAACAAAACACCTTAAATAAGGAATGATGTGCCCATACCTCTTAATTTGCTCTTATGGAGATATGTCTTCAAAAACCTATCTCACAAACAACTGATTTTTCTAGTGCCACTTCAAGGGTTAGATAGCAAAATACTTTCTCAAACCATCCACATGAACTTCCTTCTCAAAATATATGCTCAATGAAATCTGAAATTGATGTTCAATAATTCTTCTCTTGTTCTCAAAATATAGGGCATTAATAATTATCCAAGACCTTCAAACTCACTTTCACCATAAAAACATTACAATAAAATATCAAACCATTATAACACCTTATTACTCCTATTCTTGCATGCAAAACATATTTTTCATTTATCCACTTTACAAAAATAAACTATATAAAGCACTCTCAAAATTTTATTAAATTACACCCTTATAACTCCCTAAGTGCAAATTCAAACTTTATAAACTTAACCCTTATGACTCCCTAATAGAAAAAATCATGCATCATTAATTTCAACCCTTATGGCACTCTTAATCAACACCTAACCCTTATGACTCCCTAAAATCAAAAATCAAACTTTATAAAAAAATTTTGCCCTTACCAACTTGCTGCCATAGGGATTCGAATGCGCGACCTCACGGAGCCCATGCTCTAGCGCGTGCTAGAGCACCGCGTGGGCTAACTACCCACACAACAATCACAATGCACAATATTTACTTTAAACCTATCATGGACCTTCGATCAACAAAACAAAATGAACACCCTATCACCATCGAGACTCGATCTCGAAACCTCCTCCATGCCATGCCTTACGTGGGGTCTGCCTACCAACTGAGCTACCCACTCGATTGAAACCAACCACATGGTTGCTTTTATTTAAACCTTGTGCACCATCCTCTTATTTAAAAAAATGTGCATCTCTTTCCCTCTATGCCTTTTGTTCGATCACCGTGCGCTTGCTTTTACGAATAGGATGTAGTCAATAATCCGAATGCCAATTAAATCATTTCAACACACCTTGCCAAAAGATTTTTATTCCTCCTTATATATGCACTTCGATTTAGGAAAAACGATGTCGACGCTTTTCAATTTAAAAATGATTTTAAATTTTGGCGCCATAGGAAATTCAAATAATATTATTATAATATTTAAACTTTTAATTTAAATATTATAATTAATCCTTTGTCTTTTGCCTTGGAAACTTCCTCAACTTTGCAATTAATTGAACCTTTTTCAAAGGAGCTTTGTCTACCTTGTCTTCCTTTTTCAATGGAGGTATTTGCCTTGCAATTTTAATATTTCAACCTAGAAGATGATTTTCAATCATTTACCTTTGACATCAATGACAACCAAAATACTCAAAATTTCCAACTCAAAAGACATATTAGTTGCATCTACAGTTAATTTGCATTCATGAGTGCATTTTAGGGCATATGTTTGCTTCAAACTTGCCCTATTTTGTTTCTAGAACATAGTCAAAAACACATATATGTGTTTGACTAGTCCCAAATACATCCTTGCATTTGACCAAACATAGCTCTGCATTTGACTAGTACCAAACACAACTCTACATTTGGCTCTATGTCTCAAAATTAGTTTAGGGCCTGTCTATATTTTTAACTTAGGATTCTATTTGTTTTTCTATTTTGAAGTGTTGTCTATTTTTATCTATTTTTTAATTGCATTTTAGGCATCAAAATATGAATGGCATCATAGGTTGTATTTTAGGGTTAGCTTTGTATTTGCTTTACAAAAATTGTACAAAACCAAAAATAAAATACCACACACACTTGCACAAATCATCATTCTGCACCTCTACATGATAAGTACAAGGAAAACCTCCTAAATGAGTTGGACTTCATCACCAACTATTAGTAGAGCCCTAGAATAAACCATAGTTAGTATGATAGTCACTTGGATTTCATCACTAAGGGGATAGTCTTTCTTGACATTAGCTCAGGATGATCATTAGGTTAGATTTTACCATGGGGATAAATAATTAGTGGATCATAAATTTCATTCTTGTCCAAGAATGCCCGAGTGTGAAGCAAAATCTTGGGTAGGAAATCAGCAAGACTTAGATAGCACAACCTCTTTTGGGAGGTAACTTTGATTCCTTAGGTTACACCCATCACCAAGCCTTCATCTAGGAAGCTTTTTTAGTCATTCATGACTCATCCTTCGATAGAGGGGTGGGTTAAAATACACCCTTTTAGATTTCATTCCAAAACCTACCATTCATATTTTTAGGTATAGGTTTACATAAAACACACAACACCCCTCCCTAAAAAAAAATCAAAAAATAAAAAAATATTGAAAAAAAAGGGAAAAAAAATAAAAAATTGAAAATAAAAACTACAAAAATAAAAAGAAAATTTAAAATATTTGCTTTCTTGTGTGATTGTGTGTTGTTATTTGTATTGTATTTTCACATTTGCCATACACAATCTTACACATTCACCACCCCATATCACCCATAGCATATGGTAATGACCTGAAGTCATATCCAATACCTAAATCCAACCACCTGCATCCATGGAATATTTCGATCAAGTTTTCCATTCCCCAACCACTTCTACATTAGAAATGACAAATATTTTCATGCTACTATAAAAATAATTTTCTTGTTTCACTAAATTAAAAATATCACAATTTTAGATTGAAGAAATATCAAACAAATAAAGATCAAGAATGAAATAATGAATTACTACAAGATATGTAATTATAAATTTGGAAGAATAATAAGTCTTAGGGTGTGTTTGTAAAAAATATTCCATCAATTATCAGACAAATATAAAACTAAATCTTGATGAAAAATATTTTTAATGGAGAAGGTAAATTAAACAATTTCCTCTTTTCATCCTTATAAGGAGCTTAGTCCCGATGGACTTCTTGTAATTTTATTTTAAATAGTTTGGGATATGTTGGGTAATGAAATACTATATGTAAATGAAGAGGCAAGCACAAATAGTGTTATAGTAATTAAAAGTAATATAATCTTTATTTTAGTAATTTTCATCCCATAATCCTTCGTAATATAATTTTAAGATTAAGATACATAAATTTTGATATATCAAAGGAGTAAGATAGTTTTTATTATGGAAAGAAAATATTTAATGGTATAATAATCGCACAAGATATTAGGCATTATCTTAGTCCAAAAAAAAATTGATTATGCTTATAAAATAGATGTAAACAAAGTAGATGATATGATTTTATGTAGTTTTCTAAATGATATCCTTAGAAAACATCATTTCTATCAAGGTTGGTATGAATGGACTATATGTTTTTAAAGAACTCCCAAATATACTATTTTTATCAATGGATTCCATTTATATGGCCTTTGCCAAGTTCATTTGTTACCTTTTATATTTTTATTTTTATTGTTGAGGTTTTGGTAAGAGCTTTCTTAATGGTAAAATTGGAAGGCAAAATCAAAGGTGTTCATGTTGTGACAAATAGTCTATTCAAATATCATATCCAATTTGTTTATAAAAAATATATATTTAGCTTGTAGTTATTATCAAACTATTATAAGACTATTGGATAGTTGGATAAAATGAAAAAATCTAATTTTTTTTTGTCAATGTGGCCCTTGATTTAAATATATTACTATAGAGATTTTACGATATAAATTTTAAATTTTATAATCAATATATCGAGGTATTTCAATCGAAGGTAGATGGACTAGCTCAAGCATCCCACATGCATGAAACTAACAAACATAATATATCTAAACTTCAATATGCTTCATCTAGTGATGCAAAAATGAATCATAAAAAATCAATGATGGACACCCTCCCTAATTAGAATGGAATATGGAAGGTGGAGATTGAAACCCTAAGGGACACACTAGAGGAAGACCTTGCAAAATGGACTTGTTAGGACTTAAAGAAAGAAGAACACCGAATATAATTAGGTGACCATTATAATACTAAAGTGATTAGATGTAAAGAAATGGAAATGACCGATCTTGATCTTCCTAACTCAATCCACCAGGCATAGTCCCCAAGGCAACAATTGGTGTATTAAAGGCAACAATAGAGGCAACACCAAAATAAAAAAAATCAATGGAGGAGAACCTCAATGATCTAATCACTATGATAAATCATATGAAGTAGTGAGAGGGGATATTGTCCCATAAAATCAACCTTACCTATAATATTTATGGTTATAGATCCAGAAATATCATGTAAAGTTAATTATGAAAACCTAGGAAAAATTTGAACTAGATAATTTTGAATTCTTTCTCAAGTTTTGGAGGGAAATATATCCCTTTTCTTATTATAAATTCTTCCCCATTTATTGTAAAATAATAAAAAAAATGAAGTACTTCCTTGTTCTAGGTATTTCACCCAAAAGAATTTTTCTCTTATCTTCTTGTGTATTGATTTGGACTCAAAAACCCAAGTCATTCTATGTATAGGCCCCTTTGAGCACTTTTATTGTAACACATGCAATTCATTGAGGTTCACTATATATATATATATAAGAACCATGGGTATTTTATTTCTACCTTATTATTTGTGTGTATGCAAGTTTTTAGGGAACCTCATGATTAATATTTATCCCTTCTCTATTCAGGCTTCATAAGAGAGAGTTGTGTGTTGTAATAATACATGTTCACTTTCTAGGCATAGGTGGCTCATGTGTTTACTAATCCCATTGTTGTATGTAGGATCATATTATTTGTGCATCACCACCCATTAGTCTATGATAGATAGGTTTTACTACTTTCCTTTACTAATTTTCTCTCCAACCCTTTTCCCTCACAAAACCTAGTAGTCTAGGCTAGAGTATGAAGCAAAATCTAGACAAGGAGTTGGCCTTGGTAAAATATCCTAGAGTTTGTCCATTAAGTCACATAGCATACTCCCTAGACTTCCTAGACTATATGCTCCATTCAAGGCATAATAATTGGATTCACTTAGCAACCACAATGGATGGTCACTATGTTGAAGCACGGATTGGAGTTAGATCTGATACCCAACACATATCTTATTTTTCTATAAAGACTATATATTATTTTTTAATGATTGTTTTAAATATATTCAATGGGCATTGATGATTCTTGATTGGCTAGGAATTCTTGTGCAACTATATAGGAAACTAATTTATGATATTTAGAGCATACATATCATAAATTATGTCTATGATTAATTTTTGCATCACTAGATGAAGCATATTGAAGTTTAGATATATTATGTTTGTTAGTTTCATGCATGTGGGATGCTTGAGCTAGTCCATATACCTTTGATTGAAATACCTAGATATATTGACTATAAAATTTAAAATTTATATCCTAAAATCTCTATAGTAATATATTTAAATCAAGGGCCACATTGACAAAATAATCTTAGATTTTTTCATTTTAGCCAACTATCCAATATCCTTCTAATAGTTTGATAATAACTACAAGCTAAATATATTTTTTTATAAACAAATTGGATATTATATTTGAATGGACCATTTGTCACAACATGAACACCTTTGATTTTGCCTTCCAATTTTACCATTAAGAAAGCTCTTATCAAAGCCTCAACAATAAAAATAAAAAGATAAAAGGTAACAAATGAACTTTGCAAAGGCCATCTAAATGGAATCCATTGATAAAAATAGTATATTTGGGAGTGCTTTTAAAACATATAGTCCATTCATACCAACCTTGATAGAAATGATGTTTTCTAAGAATATCATTTTGAAAACTACATAAAATCCTATCATCTACTTTGTTTACACCTAGTTTATAAGCATACTCAATTTTTTTTGGACTAAGAGAATGCCTAATATCTTGTGCAATTATTATACCATTAGATATTTTCTTTCCATAATAAAAACTATCTTACTCCTTTGAGTTATCATAATTTATGTATCTTAATAATAAAATTATATTACGAAGGATTATGGGATGAAAATTACTAAAATAAATATGATATTACTTTTAATTACTATAATATTATTTTTGCTTGCCTCTTCATTCATATCTAGTATTTCATTACCCAACATATCCCAAACTATTTAAAATAAAATTACAAGAAGTCCATCAGGACTAAGTTCCCTATAAGGATGAAAAGAGGAAATTGTTTAATTTCGCTTCTCCATTAAAAATATTTTTCATCAAGATTTAGTTTTATATTTGTTTGATAACTGATGTAATATTTTATAAAAACACACCCTAAGCCTTATTATTCTTTCAAATTTATAATTACATATCTTGTAGTAATTCATTGTTTCATTCCTGATCTCTATTTGTTTGATATTTCTTCAATATAAAATTGTGATATTTTTAATTTAGTGAAACAACAAAACTATTTTTATAGTAGCATGAAAATATTTATCATTTCTATCAAAAAATTTACATCCATGAAATATCCTTTTGAAACTCAGGATATTTTGGTCTAGAGAGATGTTTCTAGATAAGTAATAGAGTTGTCCAATCAAATGAATAGATGGAATTTTCATTTGAATATCCATATTTAGACTAAAATAGAAACTAATTTTGGGCTCATTCATTAGTAGATCCATTGAACTTCTATATTCTTAAACTATTGGAATCACCAAGTGAATATTTACAATGCCTATTGGTGGTGGTTGAGACCTTCATCAAGACTATTGCATAATTCTTCAACTCCAAGAAAAAATATTGTTTAGGTATTTTATTCTATACCTTAATCATGGATAATGCACTATGATTAGGGTCCCATAGATCGTACCAAAATAATTATTTGAGACTGTATCTAACTCCAACCCATATTTCAACACAATTAGCACCCTATGGTTGTTGAGTGCATCTAGTGCCTATGTCTCACATAGAGTGTATAGTCTAAGACATATTTGGAGCATCCAACATGGTTATAGGGACAACCTATAGTATTTTTTACCATGTTTGAATCTTTTCTAGGTGTCTTCTTGGTGTTTTCTTCCTAATCTAGCCTAGATTACTAGATTCTAAGTAGGAAAAGGGTTAGAGAGAAAAATAGCAAAGAAAAGAAATAAAACCTATCAAGCCTAGATTATGGGATGAAATTGTACCAAGAGTAAGGTCCTCTATGCAATGATGGACTTAGTGAACACATGATCCACCCATGCTATGAAAGTGAACATGTCTTATTGCAACACAAAACTCTCTCTTATGAATCCTACATAGAGAAGGGATATGTACTAGTCACGAGGTTCTCCTACAAATTTGCATACACACAAAGAATGGGGTAGAAAGCAAACAACAATGACTCATATATATATGTTGAAGCTGGATGAATTGCATGTGTTCCAATAAAAAAGGCTCAAAGGGGCCTATACATAGAATGAAATGAGGTTCAAGTCTATATCACTAAACAAAAGAAGATGCGAGGAAAACATATTTTGGGACAGAGACTATGCATAAGGAAGTTATTTTTTTTCCCTTGCTTTTATAATGGAGGAAGAATTTATAAGAAGAAAAGGGATTCTATTCTCTTCAAAACTTGAGAAATAATTCAAAATTTTCTAGTTCAAATTTATCCTAGGTTTTCATCACTAACTTTGGATGACATTTCTAGATATATAACCATAAATGTTTTATTTAGGGCTTATTTGATGGGATATTGTCCCCTCTGACCGCTCCATATAATTAATAATAGTGATTAGATCCTTGAGGTTCTCCTCTATTAATATTTTCAATTTTGGTGTTGCCTCTCTAGGATGCCTTCATATTTTTTCCTTTAATACACCAATTTTTACCCTAGGGACCATGCCTAGTGGCTTGGGATAGTAATACATATATTAGGCCACTATACTTCCCTTGCATCTAATCTCTTTGGTATTTTTATAGAAACCTAATTATAGTCTATGCTCTTATTTCTTTGCATCCTAACTAGTCCATTTGATGAGGTTCTCTCTTAGTGTGTCACTGAGGGTTCTGGTATCTACCATATGTATCACATTCTAGTCTAAGAGGATGTCCATCATTGACCTATCTATAAATTTTATCTTAGTGTCACGATGATGACTATGACTATCGAGTTCTTTATTTTGGTAGGTGTGCCTAAGATACCCTTCCCTTCTAGACTTTTTCTCTTCTACTTTTTATTGCTCCTCTACGATGGGTTTTGGGTAGACCTTGTAGGGATTATAGATCCTTGAGATTTAATTGGAGTTTCACAACTTAATATATTCAAGATGCTCCACTTTTCTCTATCCTTAAAATGATAATCTCTTTCTAAGGAGATAGGAACTTTCCTTATTGATTTCCTACCCAATATTTTTGAAATAAACCACTTTCCTCCTCCATGTAATTGGATCCAATTACTTGGGGTTACTAATTGATGAGGACTTTGTGACCTTACCAAGGAACTATGAACACCATCATACATGGAAGAGAACTAGGCAAGGGGCTATTCCTTTTTGAGGAGGAGAGAGGATTGTACATACTGAATGGGGTGGAATCCTAATGAGAGTGAAACCTATTTAGTTTTCACTAGGAAGTATATGAGACTATATCTCATGGTAGAATTCATCTTCATTGTTGACAAAAAGGATTGTAAACCATAAATTTATTGGTCTAATATATTATCTAAGCTTTGTGGCATAGAGATATTTCGATTTAGTATTAGTTTATGGTATAGGCCCTTCCTTAGATGAACTTTTGAGGGTCTTTCAATGTTGGTTGCTTCATAGGTTTTAGGGAATTTGGATCCTCTCATCTTGGTTTCAGATGGCATTTTGATGAAAATTGCATTTTCTATAGAATTTTCCTAATGTAATGATTCCTCACTATAATATGGTTAACTATAAATGACAATATCAAGATATTAAGATCAAAGTAAAAAATACAATGTCAATAGTGACCATGTTTGATCAACATAAAATTCCCAATATACATTTGATTATCCTTATAGAGATGAATCCTAGTGGAGAAATGGATTTCCACCTATTAGGTAGTTGTTATGTATTGTTGAATATGCTTGGTTATCTATCCAATGATACTCATACGGTGCCTACAAGTACCTAGAATATTAAGTGATATCAAAAATAGTATTAAAGTATGTGTGCTTAGGTAAAGAAGAAAACCACCAAAATATCAATATAAAGTAGAATCAATCAATGGATTAGAAATGATATTACAAAAATTCAACCCTAAAGCAAAGTAAATATAAGTAGGATTATACAGTGATCCTAGATGATGTCTAATCAATGTAACTTCTCAATAAATACTAAAGAAGATATAAATCTATCATCTCAAAAATTTCTTAAGGATGTAGCTCCATATCCTAAATTATAAATATTGAACTTTGTATGATGAGAAGGTCATCTACACATAAAGTAATAATAATAATCTACACATCATGGTATTCCTTACAACGATGAAAGTCACATCTAAAAATGAAAGAATGGATCTTCTAATACCAATCACAAGGCACTTGCCTAAAGGGATATGAGTATCTAGAACAATTCTATGGGGTTACTACATATTTATTTACTCATTAAGCTCATCATAAAAATTGATCATTATAATAGTATCCATGTTATGAATAGCCTCTAAAACCTGTTAATTTAATTGGGTCATTCATTAAGTTTTTTGGTTATGTTCTATTAAAGATACCTTTTGACTTATTTATTTAAACAATAAATTTCCTCTTTATCTATTTTTCTAAGTCTTTAACATTCAATTCATCAAATAAAAATAATACTAATTACTTTATATAGATAAAAGTACCATTTTCATTCTTCATTTTATCTTTATGTAACCACATATATTTCCAATTTTATTCACAAGGCAATCCTTTCTAATTGGTTATGTATGAACAGACATATAGACCATCATTTTATTCAATAATATAAAAATTTCTTACAAGAATTCAAATTATATGTTACATATAAATTGGATTTAATAATCAAACTTTGTGCAAGAGTCACTATATGCACTAAAATTAAACATAATAATTTCAAAATCAAGGAATTGTACACATTAGACATTTACATACATTTCAATTTTTATACTAAATATGTGATATTTGTTTCTAATAATTTAGGCTAATAACGTACTCCAACTAGATTTCAAATTGTTACTTTTGTGTGTGAAGAATCATAAGTGGTAATGAGGCTTGATTTCCCTGTATCCCCTAAGCCCCATAAGCAATCTAACAAAAAATCCTTGTGACTCCTTTGCATAGACTAAATCTCAATTTTCATAATAGAAGACAAATTGGATATCACATACACATCAATTTTAATCATCAAGGATCCTACTTTTTTTAGAAATAGAGTTGTATAGTGGATCATCCCTATTGGAATTCACAATATTTCTAGAAATGAATGAAAGAAAAACATTGATTCAAATATTATAAAAAAAGGAAAATAGGGAAAAAAGAGATTTGGAACACTCATAGGCATCATAAATAATCATTATTCATAGATAATATTTCAAAATACTCCAATGATTAATGAGTGTGAATAGCAATACCAAAACCCAAAATACATCATTAATTTTAACCTAAGTAGATTTATTAAGTATGCTATAGTTTAATTACCAACAATATTAAATAGGATTTAAACATAACAAGTCTAACCATGGACCATTGGGCTTCCATAATAATATATTACAAAATAAAAAATACATTATACAATAATGTTATAATTTCAACACCCTCCATAATCTAAATTGAGGGGCCAAGCAAAGAAGACGTTAGTGATAATAGTATCTTCCCTCTATAATGGATACTCTAGTGGGCATCAATAGTTGATATAGATCATTATAAATCTACATCATCATATCGAAGATGTTCACTTAGCTTCAAGAACTCAACTTCAATCCTTTGTAGCTTCAATAAGCAAATCTTAGGTGGATATCCCTCCCTCTTATAGTATCTACAAGTATTTTTTATTTTCTTTGAAGACTTAGCCTAGCCCTTGGGCTCCTGGGTCTTACTCTTCTTCAATATGAATACCTTTGCATGAGCTTATATTTGAGGAGTCCCATGATAATTCTATATTAATACCTAAAAATTAACTAGGGGAGAAAATAACTAATAAATATTAAGTCCTTTAATATTATTGAAAAATAGGAATCATATGAACCATTAGGTTAAACATCTAAAAATAATGGGGATATTAGCAAAGGTAATCTTAGTGCATTATACGTAATATTTATTTTTACCTTCAAAAGATACAACATTTTCCCTTCAAGCCTTGAATCTCATAATATAGTTCTCAACATTATCAAACTCAACTATCTTAAAAAAAGAAAACTCTAATTCCAAGTGAATCACTTTAGTAGTATTAATATTTTTGTTGGGGACTGAATCTGGTCCTTATTACTTGGGTTCCATGACCACCCACATGCAATTTTTTAAGTGCATTTTATGCTTCCACCATGCATGGAGTGTTATTTTAGGAAGTCTAGGGAGTGTGGAATGCAACTCCTCTAGATGACCTCCATGGTCTTACCAAGACTAGTTCCTTGTTTGGATGCAATATTAAATGCTATTTTTCTTGTCTTACTTCCTAAGCTAATCTAAACTACCAATTTTAATCATGGAAAAGGGATAGAAAAGAAAGAAAACAACATCAAACTAAAATTAAATCCTATGCTAAAGAGATGGTGCACCAAATATTATAGGCTTCTTTTTGGCCATAAGTGGGATGAATTAACATGAGGATCATAGTGAGACAACTAGACATGAAAATTATCACCATTCGGTACTATTTCATGATGGGTAATCTCCCATGAAGTCCAGGACAAATCCTAGTCATATCTCTCCTTGAAAAGATATATGCATGGTAAAGAACAAGATAAAAATTTTCAATAGTCTTGGTTACTTTCACTCATATCAAAAGCATATTACAATCATACAAAATAGAGAGAGGCCTAATGAACTATACATATTATGACTAGGCTCGAGTCTAGATTAATATACAAAAATAATAGATTAAGAAAAAATCATTCAAGGCCAAAATACAAGTCATGAAAATAATTCTTCCTCCTCTAAGTTACAAAATTGGTTATTTATAGCTTGAATCCTAATTCAAAATTTAAAAAATACCTCCAATAATTCCTTGAGTGGGAAATTGGTCTACTTTAAGTTGCTTCATTTGAGGTGATACATAACATTTATTTCTTGAAGATCCAAAGTTGATTTGGGGTCTAATATTTGTAGAAGTCGTCATGTAGGATGACACCCTTTTGGGATGTCATAAATGGTGCCTTTCCTACTCCCATGCTTCTATCAAATTTGATTGATACCCATTATTTGGTACTTACCTTTGATACTTGGTGGCCAAGATTATTTATGTGGCATGGTTCTTGAGTTTTATCACTTCTTTGGTTTTACCTCATTATTTTATCTCTTTTTGAGATATCATATTCTTAGGATGTCTTCTACCTTAAGGTTGACTTTAGGAACTCGATTACTGCTTTATGAATGATTTATTTGTCTAATTGGTGATGCCTTTATCATTGTTTTATATCTTGATTGATTTTTATGACTTAGGGCTATCTCTTCATTGGCTATACATGATATTTCATGTATCTCAAGTTATATTCCTTGTGTGGTTCAGCCCCTTTGGTCCCTCTTTGCTTTTGTTACAAATTTTGGTAGAAATTTTATGTGGCTAGGCAAGTTTTAACAAGCTTACCAATCTAAATCCTATAGCTATTTTTTCCTTTATTTTCTTCCTTTTTGGTCCTTGGGTTTTGCTTCTTGGGTATATTTTTGGATCCATTCTGTAGCAATCTTGGGTTACATGACTCTTTGATTTTAATTTCCTAGAGAGGAAATTTTAGTCCTTAGATCTATATCCCTAGTTGAGAGGTAGATCAAGGGCTGCTAAGAGGGTATAAACCCTATCAATAGTGAAGCCCCATCAGTCACCATTAAAATGTCTTTGATGAACTCATTTGTAGTAGGGCATGGATTAGTTACCATAAAAAGGTTAATAATTTTCAATTTTCTAGTTTGGGTCGTTAAAATTACATTATAGCATAGGGATATTCAAACTTACTAACAAATTTTGTCATAGGTTCCTTCCTACTAGAATTTTTACTATCTTCCTTGCATCAACTATGTGGTAGGTAGATGTAACTTCTTGACCCCTCATCTCACTTGTTACTAGAAAATAACTTTTATTTGAGGCCAACTTTTTAGTGGGATTTGCCTAATTTAGTAATAGTTCACTATAGTTTGGTGACTCATGGGGGCATTCTACTTGTAGGAGATAAAGAATACAAAATTTGAAGCCTTATCTATTGGACCACTCTAAGGAATATTTGGATCAAGAAGATGATTTTCCAAAACTTCATCGAGAACTAGAATCTTGTGGAGTGCATTAGAAGAGACTCTCCCATTTTATAGACTTCTACTAGGAGAAGGTTGCATGAATTCCTTCACTTCATCAGGTGCATTGTCGTATTGATGAGAATTAGTCCTTTTGGTGTAGTAGAGGTACGATTTTTAATTATATTACCTTATGTTCACTCATAACAACTATATTTTCTTAGGTTATTATGTTGAATTTGAGTCTCTTAATCTATGAAACTCTCCTCAAATTACCATGTGATGGAACACTTTCCAAACTTTTCTTCATGCAAGTGCCTTGACATGGTTTATCCTCTATATATATTAGTACTTGATCATTGGCTTCACAAAACTTTGCTACTACCTGTCTTAGTATAAATATCACATAATTATACTATAGTACATGGTGTTGACATATTTTTCATGCCATGTACTCCTCATGATGTCTCTTCATCAGAATCTATAATGTCCATACAATATTGATTCCAATTTTTGTCACTCTCACTTGTTTGTTTCTTTGAACATATGAATATCCTTGGAATATGATGAGTCCCCAAGTTTGTAAGAGATTTTATACCAAGGTTAAGCATGGGGGCCTCATTACTCAGTTATAACGCTCCTTTTTCCATTGTATCATTCTAATGTCCTAATTTATGCTTCATTACCATGTAAAGTATTTTCTTAAAGGTTAGCTCTAGGGGCATTTATTCAATCAATAGGTATGGGACTGGCACATTCTCCTTTATATCTTTGAGATCTCCAAAAATCCATGTGGTATAATTAGCGAATGTTCATTTACTTCTACAACATTATTTGGACCTTGCCTACCATGTGGACCCTATGGATCTAAGCTAAGCTTTGAATAGGGCACTTGGGCTTGCATGAAAATGTTTCCTTGAAAACAATGACTCTGATAAATTTTGGTGGCCTCCTCTACTCTTGGCCTAGTTTCTTGGTCACCTTATGATGCTAATAAAATTCTCCTACCAATTTTACAATGGTAATATTGGGATATACTTGTGCTCCACCACATATTTAGACATTTTTTCTATTATATCAATGTAGGATTTTATCACTAACATCTTCTTTGGTGGTCTAGTTTTGAAACTTTAGGCATCATGACCACCTGTATACGATGCATCAAGTGCATTTGGTACTTGTGCTATGTATAGAGAACCAATTTAGAAATTCCAAGGAGCATGAGATGTGGCTCCTCTGGAAAAAATATAGGGTTTTACCAAGGCCAACTCCTTGTTTGTATGTCATATCTATTGCTCTATTTATTACCTTGTTTCCTAAGCTAATTTGAAGTACTATTTTTTGTTGAGGAAAAGGGATAGGAAATAAATAAGTGGTAAATAGTAAAAATAAACTAAAATTAAATAATATTCTAAAGATGATATTTTCCAAATATTATAGCCTCCTTTTCAGATGTCAATGGGATGAATGAACATGGGGATCATAGTGAGATTTCTAGATATGAACATGATCACCATTTGTTATAATTGCATGATGGATAATCTCCTATAGAGACCAAGCCATATGCTAGACATAACTCTCCTCGGAAAGATATATGCATGCCAAGATCAAGATAGAAATTTGCAATAGTCATAGTTTCTTGCATTCATATTAAAATCACATTACAATAATACAAAATAGATAGAGACTTGATGACCTCTACATGTGATGACTTGAGGCTCATGTCCAAAATAATATATAGGAGAGATTTGAAAAAAAAACATTCAAGGCTATATACTAGGCACACATATAATTATTCCTTATCTTTAAGTTATAGAATTGACTATTTATATCTTGAATTCTAATTCAAAATTTTTAAAATCCTTCCAAGAATGCCTTAAGTAGAAAATGTAGTATGCTTTGAGTTGTTTCATTTGAGGTGTTACACCATATTTTTTCTAGAAGATCCAAATTTGATATGGGGTCTAACCACCATAGAGGTCATCAAGTGGGATGATATCCTTTTAGGACATCATTAATGGCACCTTTACTAATTCTATTCTTCTACTAGATCTAATGGATACCCACATCATTTTGTCCTTACCTTCAATCTCCAATGGATAGGTTTATTTGTGTGGTATGGATCTCGAGGTTTTCCACTTCTTTGGTTTTACCTCATTCTTTTATCTCTTTTATAAGTTACTAGAATCTTAGGTTGTCTTCTTCCTTAAGGTTAACTTCAAGAACCTAGTTTTTGCTTTATGAATGATTCCTTCATTTAGTTGGTGATAAATTTGTTGTTGTTTCATATCTTAATTTATTGTTGATGCTTTGGGAATATATCTTCATTGGATCTACCAAAGATTTCATGTGCATTGAGTTATTTTATTTATTTGGTTCAACCCCCATGTCCCCTTTTTCCTTCTTCACAAATTTCATGCAGCTAAGCAAGACTTAACAAGCTTATCAACCTCAATATTATAGAAATTGTTCCGCTTATTTTATTCCTCTCTAGTCCTTGGGTTTTTCTTCCTGAATATGTTGTTGGTGTAATTTTGTAGCAGTCCTATTGGTACAAAAATAGATACTGAACAAGTAGGAGTACACCTGCAGGTCCTAGAACAATATTAAATGGTCACCTGGCCTAGGAGAGGTAGGGGTGATCGATATTCGAATAAGGTCAGCTCCTTCAATTCTAGCTACCTATGCTGCAAAGGATAAAAGGGGAAAAGGAAACAAGAGAGAGAGAAAAAAGAGGCCATATAAAAAACTAACAAGGATGGGGTATGGACACATAAAGCCATACCCATTTGACATCGTAGGGGTAAACAGTGACACACCACCTAAAAAATCAGCTCATCTCATCCTAACTTTATCGTTTGGTGTAGTGGGCAAGGGAAAATTCTAGAACCAATGGAAGGGTGCATGAAATCCAGATTGTAGAATTAGAGCACTCCCATACAACTGGATTTAGAAAAATTAAAACCCCAACACCCAGGGATGGATATAAATTATAGAACCACCCAATGAAACCCATGAAATCTAAATAGAAGAATTAAGTGAACCAACTCGAATGGTCATCGTAGAAATAAACATCCAAACTTTAACAAAACAAAAATGAAGTTATATTGAGATATAAAACAATGATATACTTTTATTTAAAAGGTAAAGAAGAATTACATGTGAATTGTAATGGCCATAGAGCCATATTTTGGAATGGCAAGCATTCTACTATTTATATAAGATTTTACAATGGATTTAAATTTAAGAATTAATGGCATTCAATGGGAAGAATCATACTAGAATGGTTAGAAGATCTACTCATGTTACCCTTAAGGAGGGATGGAATTTATATAGAATATATCTGGTGCTTCTAAATAGATCTAATCCTTGATCATTTCTACTAGATATATTTAAGCAATAAATTGTATCTACTTTACCCCTTTGAGTAGCTAGAAAGTTTACATTTAATTACTTCAGGCACCACAAACTTAAAACTACCCTTCATTAGCTCATACTGAGGTAGTTATAATAGTTAATAGTCCTTGATTATTTCAAGGCCTTCCTTTTAACGTCAACTGAGGACATGAATGATCCTTCATGCACAACCCTCCTAGTCTTTCATCCATCATATCTTCAGGGAGGGTGGATGATTGGGATCAAAACTTTGATGTTGCTTTCCCAAAGTTTTGTCTAAATTTAGGGATGGAAACTTGGGACTTATGACCACTATGTTGTAGTTTGATTATTCCATACAGGGATTTGGGATCCCAATATTTAGTCCAAAGTTAGGGTGGGGACTTAGATTCTTCTTTTGAGTATGCCCTTGCCCAATTTTTCATTTGATCCCAGAATTTGAGATTTTTTCTTTTATCCATCCACTTAGTCTCTAAAATCCGCTTCAACCATAAAAGCTTAAAAAATTGGTTGGACCTAATATATCATCATCTTCAAAAAATAAGAGTAGGTGATGAGGTATAAAATATCACCCACACTCTTGGCAACTTATAGGGTTTTTTCATCTTGTGAGAAAAGGAACCCAAAGGGAAATGAGATATAACAACTAAAACAAAGAGAGGAGATAAGGAGGGAACAATGGAGAGGAAAGGAAGACACACAAGAAGCGAAAACAAAGGGGAAGAACAAGGAAAATAAAGCCAAAAAAATAGGATGGAAATGAAAAATATAGATAAAACTATGGTATAAAAGAGCAGCAGGAATACAAGCAATGAATACAACAAGCAAAAACAAGAAATTAATATGGGAAGACACAAAAGAAGAAATGGGAGACTAGGAAACAGTTGACATAAATAAGCATTTATCATCAACCTCAAGAAATATGGGCAATAAAGGGAAGGGGAAGGCAAAATAAAGGGCAAGGCAAAGGAATGGGGAGACATGAATGGAAAGCAACCCGAATATTATCAAGTGAAATTTATAGGGCATAAACCCTTTTTCATGAGGCACTCTCTCATATTGAATTCCTTTAAAACAACCCTACAAGGATCTGAGACATTCCAAGAGCAGATATATTGATATTGATATTTTCTTCTCTTATCCCAAGTATTCTGTTTACACAATCTAGTAAATGACCCTCTTTTACTGATTGTTATCAACTATGAGGCCATTATATTTCCACTATGCTTTGCAGTTTATACTTCTTATTCCCATATGTATCTACCTGTGGGGTGCTATTTATAGTGTGCTTTCCTTACCTTGTACTTGTGATAGCAAGTTTCAAAGCTTATTGATGCAGATACTAAGGATGAGATAAGAGGTCTTGATAATTTTTGGATGCATCCATTGGGCTATGGGGTCACAACAACAATATATGAAAGAAACAAAAACTAGGAAGAGAACATGAATATGGAGGAGGAATGTTATATTTCTAAGATAAATCCTAGGGAACATTTACTAATGCTTTTCGGTGCCTGACTAGGTAGAAACCTTTTACAGGGGAAAATTCCTTGTAAGTCCTAAAAAGCATGATGATATCTCACAAGTGGCTATGCATAGGGCATAGATTTATTTACTTGATATAAAAAATATGACATGTCACCCTAGGATGTTTGTGCCATTTATCCCCTGAATCTGTAATGGCCAAACCAAAGTACACCAAATTTGAGCCTCTGCTTGTATTGTATCTGGCACCATCTGTGCGAGATCTAAATTGTGATAAAATCACAATTCTTCTTGCTTTGTCTGAATCCCTCGGTACTTAGGACCTCAAAATTTAGGGTGGTAATTAATTTTTCCATATCATTCCACCTTCTAGATGGTGACTTTTCAAAGAATAAGTTCTTGATATTGGCCTCCTATGACCATCCCACGACTAACTTCTTCTCCTAAGGTGACCCCATTTCTTGATCTAACACAAGCTCTATGAATGAGATGCTTGTGTAGGGCTACGATAGCCACTGCTTCCCCACTAATACCTGCTTAGCTTTGATGAATTCCCAATAAAGTTAAAGAAATTTGTTTTCCATAGATTAGCACATGAGAATTGCCATATCAGGGTTTAAGATTTGAATGTAGAATATATATGCTTGGATAGAGGATGGAGGGAGTAGACTTGGAATTTTCTTCCAAATACTACTGAAATAGACATTGAAGTCCACCACACTTTCAAGAGGGTTCCTCTTGATAAATGTGAATTGAGTTTATAGCTTGAATATGTCCTCAAGTTCACCAAAAACATCTAGAAGAGACTCAGTCAATTTGCCTATGTGGATATAATCCCATACTGCAAGGTTTTATACCAGAGCCATGCTATACATTTTAGAGAAACAACAAGCAGCATGATCATCACATATTCATGCATGATATTGTGAAGAGTGGCGAGGAAAGCCATAATGTCTAGGTGATCCTTCACACATCCACTGACACCATCACAATTTGGTAGAAATTCTAGCATCATTTTAGGAATATCATGCAAATAAGGAAGACTAAAGTGACCATGATCATTCCATCTAGGAAAACTTGTATGGGCCATTAAAGTATCGATCCCTTAGAGATTTTGGATTATACCACCAAGTTGGAGTCACTATATGAGCATACTTTATCCGCTAGAAATGTCAAGGATGCTCATAAAACCTTGATTCCTTCAAGAAATAGATATTTTTTAGCACAAAAAGGCAACTGATCTTGAAATCTAGAAATATTATTCAGAGGAGTGACGAGGTGATTGAACTAGATATGGGTAAACCAGAGTATCACAAAAATATGATTTCCTCAAACACAAAAACTCAATGAGTTCCCCAGCAGAGTTGCCAAAAATTGATGGTGCAAAAATAGGCACCGAATAAGCAAGAGAACACCCAACGATCCTCAACCAGTATTGAACAAAAAATTGGCCCAGGAGAGGTAGGGGTGGTCAATCTCCAAAGAAAACTAGATCCTTCAATTCCAACTACCAATGTCACAAAGGAGGAAAGGGAAAAAGGGAACAAGAGCAAAAACAAAAGGAGGTTGTAGCAAAAACTAACAAGGATGGGGTATGGCCACATCAAGACACACATATTTGACATTGCCAAGGTAAAAAGTGGTACATCACCTAACAAATCATCTTATGTCATCCTAACTTTATAATTTGGTGCATTGTGTAAGGGTATATTCTAGAACCAGCAAGAGGGTGCATGAAATCTAGAGTGTAGAATTAGAGCAATCCCACCCAATCTGATTTAGTAGAAATAAAATCCCAACACCTAGGGATAGATTTGAATTCTATAACCATCCAACAAAACCCATGAAATCTAGATAAAAAAATTAAGTGAACCAACTTGAATGGCCATTGCAAAAATAAACATCCAAACTTAAACAAAACAAAAGTGAATATAAATTGAGAGACCAAATAGTGATATGCTTTTATTTACAAGGAAAAGAAGAATTACACATGAATTATAATGTCCACAAAGCTACCTTTTGTAATGGTAATCATTTCGCTATTTATAGAATATTTCACAATGGATTTAAATTTAATCATTAATGGACTTCGATGGGAAGAATCACACTACAACGGTTAGAAGATCTGCTAATGTTCTTCTTTAGGAGGGATGTCATTTGTCCAAAAAATATCTGGTGCTTCTAAATAGATCTAGAACCTTGATAATTTCTATTAGACCTATTTAAGCAATAATTTTTATCTACTTTACCCCTTCAAGCAACTGGAAGGTCTGCATTTAATTACTTCAGGCACTACGTACTTCAAACTGCCCTTCATCAATTCATACCGAGGCAACTGTGATCATTAATAGTACTTATTGAGTCTTCTGAGGCATTCCTTTTGACATCAATTAAGGACAAAAATGCCCCTTCATATGTGATCCTTCTAGTATTCCATCCATCATATATTTAGGGGGATGGATTATTAAGCTTGGACCTTTGATGTTGCTTTCCCAAAGTTTCATCCAAATTTGGGAACAAAAAGTTGAGACTGAAGACCGCTATGTCATAGTCCAATTCTTCCTTGTAGGGATTTGGGATCCCAATATTCCACCCAAATTTGGGGTGGGGATTTGGGTTTTTCTTTTGAGCATGCCCCTACCCAATATTTTTTCTGATCCCTATTGGCAATTTTGGGTACCTTGGGTACATTGCCTTTGCTCAAGTGTAGAAGTTGTCATTGATGTCAAGAAGCTCTTGAAGGAATTTGATTTAATGTCAAATAATTCAAAGAGCATGGACAGTGAGTTTCCAAGAAGACCATAGTGGCCCATTTGCAAAAGATCAAAGAAAAAGACAAGTAAGAAAAGTGTCGCGATATCGCGACATATACAACAGGAAAGAAAAATAGTCACGATTTCGCGACATGTTAGAGGAGAGAGAAAGTGCTGGAAAAACTATCGTGATTTCGCGACATGTTAGAGGAGAGAGAAAGAGCTAGCAAAACTATCATGATTTCGTGACATGTTGGAAGAGAGAGAAGAAGCAGGAAAAACTGTCATGATTTCGTGACATGTTGGTAGAGAAAAAGGCAAGTGGAAAAACTGTCACGATTTCGCGACATGTTGGCAGAGAAGGAGAGCAAGGTGGAAAGTGTTGCGATTTCGTGACTTGAAAAGAGCAGGAATGCAGAGAAGGAAAAGTGTCACGATTTCATGACATATTGCAAGGAAGGTTGTACGGATGAAAAAGTGTCACGATTTCATGACATAATGCAGAAGAGAGAGTCCGCAGTGTGAACTGTCGTGATTTCACGACAAGTTTGAAGAGAGAGAAAGTAACTCAAAAAGTGTCATGATTTCGTGACATGCTACTAAGTTTAAAGTGAGAACTGTCATGATTTCGCGACATGCTACAGAGTTCAAAGTGAGAACCGTCACGATTTCGTGACATGCTGTAGATGAAAATGTTCCAAGTGAGAACTATCACAATTTTGTGACATGCAGCAAAGGAAAGGTTTTGAAGTGAGAACTATCACGATTTTATGATAGGTTGTGGAGAAAACGTACGGATGAAGAAAGTGTCATGATTTTGCGACAAGATGAAGGGAAAGCGTACGGATGCGAAAAGTGTCACGATTTTATGATAGGCGAGAAAGAAAGTAGTGCGAAGAGAAGTGTCACGATTTCATGACAAAAATTGAAAGCAGGTCTTCTATAGGTGAAGTGTCATGATTTCATGACAAAAGCAGAGAGGAAGGTTATGAAGACATAAGTGTCATGATTTCATGACAGAAGTGAAGACGAAGTCTGCAAAGGCAGAAGTGTCACGATTTCATGACAAAAGCAGAAAGGAGGTCGATGAAGGGAGAAGTGTCGCGATATCACGACAAAAGCAAAGTTGATGTTGACAAAGACGAAGTGTCATGATATCATGAACAAGATTAGTTTGACAAAGGTTGAAGTGTCGCGATATCATGACAAAAGCCAAAAGAAAGTGTACGGTTGCAAAGGTGTCACGATATCATGACATGTTGTAGTTTTATGGCCAAAAGCTACAGAACTACAGAAGCAGTTGAAGCCGACAAAGTTAAATGTGAGCCGACAAAGTTTAGGGTTGGTAACCGACTAAGATTAAGGTTTTGATCTTGAAAGTGTTTATTATAAAAGGAGGGATGTTTGGAGAGTTGGGAGTAATTGAATTGGTAAGTTAAGTCCTGGTGCAGAGAGCGAGTCGTGTCGAATCGAGCTAAGTGCAAAGCAAGAGTGCACAAAGAGCAAAAGCAAAGTTTTGGGAGTTAAGAGTCATGGTTGTGAGAATAAGAGATCGAGACAAGTCTTGGTGAAGACTTGGGTGAAGATCAAGCAAGCTTTAGTGGAAGCTTGTGAACCACTTTGTGGAACAATTTGAGGACCGAGTGTGAGGAGAGAGATGGGGCATTCGAGGACATTTGTGCCGGACCGAAGGACTATGTTTGGTGGCCAGATCGGAGAAAGAGAACGAGGACATTTGTGCTAGACCGAAGGACTGTGTTTAGTGCAAATTCGAGGACCAGCTTTGGAGGTGATAGAGTTGAGGACAGAGGTCTCTAGCCAGAGCAAGGAGGACAGGTGTCTTCTATGGATAGAGTTCCATTTGCTAAGGGCAGTGGAGGCAGAGGTCTTCTAGAGGATCACCAGTTAGAGCAGAGCTAGGGGATTGGTGTCTCCTGTGGGTTGGTGCCCACAAACTCGAGATTGGGGGAAGGTATCTCCTTTGGGCCGAGGCTCATAAACATTGTAATTGGGAAGGATTCCCAAAGAACTTTGAGATAACTTTTAGAGAAAAGTTTTGTGGACGTAGCCCGACCATTCTAGGTGAACCACGTTAAAATTGGTGTCACTTTGTGGATGATATTGTGCATTGTTTTGATATTGCTTTGGGTATATTGCTTTACTATTTTGAAGTATAAAGGAAAAAGTAAAAAGAGGTCTTATACTATTCACCCCCCTCTCAGTATAAGCTTGTGTTCTTCAATTGGTATCGGAGCGGGTGCCTTCGAAAAGTTTAACGACTTGAAGGAAAAGCTAGCAAAGAACACAATGGATTATTCAAGTGGCAATGCAACACCTATTCTTGATGGATCAGATTTTGGTCTTTGGAGTGCAAGGATGAAGGTTCATCTAATGGCACTTGGGAATGAGGTTTGGGAAGTGATTGAAGATGAGTACACTATTCCTGAACATGGTCCTTATACTAAAGAAGACAGGCTCCTACATCACAGCAATTCAAAAGCAATGAATGCAATCCTGAAAGGCTTACAGAAAGCGAGATCTCACCAAAGTGATTCACTACAAGACAGCTAGTGAAATGTGGAAACAGTTGAAGGTGGTTCATACAGGTGATGCAAATTCCAGAAAGGCCAAGTTGAGACACTTCAAAGGTATGTTTGAACAACTCAAGATGAATGATGATGAAAATATTAGTGACTACATGCTTCGTATGGATGAGGTTGTTAACTCCATGAAAGACTTAGGTCTTGAGCTTGCTGAAAATGATGTTTGTGATAAGATTTTAAGATCTCTTCCTAATAGATTTAGTGAAAATATTTTTGCTATTGAGGAAGCTAAAGATTTGGATAAGTTGAAAAAGGATGAGCTCCATAGTATACTTGCAGCATTTGAGTTGAGAACTCAAGTGAAGGTTGATGTCAAGAAAGATGCAACTTTCAAGGCTACCAAGAAATCCAAGGGTAAACAGATTCAAGAGAGTGATGAGTCTTCTAGTGATGAAGAGGCATATTACAGCAAGAAAGGCAAGTTCTCTAGAAAGCACAAAAGCATGAAAAATATAAGATGTTTCAATTGTGGAAAGTTTGGTCATTATGCTACTGATCGTATCTTGTTTCCAAGAATGAAAGTGATGAAGATAAACAGGATTCTAAGAGCAAGGATTCTAAAAAGCACAAGCATCACAGGAAGAACAAAGATGAGCACAACAATCAAGGAAAGAGGTATTCTCACAAGCACAAGAAGAGTTTCTACCTAGACAAAGCAAGTAAGTGTTCTAGTAGTGATAGTGAAAGTTCTTCAAGTGATGATGAAAATGAGATGTTGTTCATATCAAAAAAAGAGGAAGAACCGAAACATAGATTCATTATCATGAAATGTCTTAGATGTGGAAATTTTGGTCACCTTGAGGATGATTGCACAAATAATGATTTGGTTTCTAGTATGTATGAGGATGCTTCAGAAAACTATAAGGAAGATGCATGTATGGTTTTTGAAAAAGGTAGCACCTCTAGTGATAAGAAATCTGAAAAAGGCTTTGATGATTCTGAAAGCAAACAAATAAAGGATCTTGAAAGTGAACTTACTAATGCTCTTAGTGCTTTGAAAAAGGAAAGAAAGAAGAATGCTAGACTCAAGGATAAGTTAGATGAATGTTATATGGAGAGAGATGATCTTATAGAAAATCTTGATTTCTCTATAGCTAAGACACAAGAACTCAAGGATGAGTTAGAGTCTAAGGTTCTTGAGTATAGTGAGTTAGAACAGAAAATGGCTTCTTTGAAAGAGGAAACTAAAGAGTACAAGGATAAGCTTTACAGGTTTCAAGATAGCTCCAAAAAGGTTAAGTCACTCATCAAAGGTCAAAGAAAGACAACAGATAAAACAGGCCTTGGTTTTGTTAAGCCGCACAAGGAACAGGTTGGGGAATCTAGTAAGAGATTCCAAAAAGAAGAGAGTTCTGATGAGGAGAGTATTTCAGAGAAAGAGTCCATGAGTGATAGATGTGCAGAAACAGAAAATAGAGTTCAGAATGAGAAGAAGAAGTTTTCGGGACCCAAGAGGTCAAATAGAAGAAAATTTCAAGGCAGATGTTTTGCGTGTCACAGGTTTGGTCACACGGCTTCACATTGCATGGCTCAAATGAAGAAGGTAAACAACAATTTTAGAAGTGCTAGTTTCTTTCAAGGGTATTGCTACTCTTGTCAACAGTTTGGGCACAAGGCAGTTTATTGCAAGACAAATAACAGGAACAGGTTTGGTCAGAATCGGTGGATTCAAAGAACAGGTATGCCTAAAAGAAATAACATTGTTACTTGTTATAAGTGCAACAATGAAGGTCACACAACTAGACAGTGTAGAGCTAAACTTCCAAGGTACAGGAACAGGAACAGTGGTATGAACAGGTCCAAGGATCAAGGCATGGACAAGAACAGGGATGAGAACAAGAACAAGAACAGTGACAAGAACAGGAATATGGACAAAGAGTTCAAGAGAAGGCCCGGCAAGGAAGTTATAGACGCTGATGATGATCGGTGCCTAATGGGAGTTTTACTCCCACCCCAGAATTAATCACCTCATCGGGAGGTGGGGGAGGGACTAAGCTAAGAGGCTCATTCTTAGTCCCGAGCCCCAAAGGTGACCCTTTGCCATTGATGACAAAGGGGGAGAGATATGAGTAAGGGGGAGAGCTTCAAGTGAAGAGGAAAGCTTCAAGTCAGGGGGAGCAAAACTTCAAAGGAAGATTCTCAGTTGTTAGCACAGTTGGTTTCAGTTTTGGCTCTTGAGATGTGTTTTCCATAAAGGTTTGCCATCAATGACAAAGGGGGAGATTGTTGGCAATTTTGGGTACCTTGGGTACATTGCCTTTGCTCAAGTGTATAAGTTGTCATTGATGTCAAGAAGCTCTTGAAGGAATTTGATTTAATGTCAAATAATTTGTTTTGATGAAGGTTACAGCATGACAAGTTCAGGTAGAGCATGGACAGTGAGTTTCCAAGAAGACCATAGTGGCCCATTTGCAAAAGATCAAAGAAAAAGACAAGTAAGAAAAGTGTCGCGATATCGCGACATATACAGCAGGCAAGAAAAATAGTCACGATTTCGCGACATGTTAGAGGAGAGAGAAAGTGCTGGAAAAACTATCACGATTTCGTGACATGTTAGAGGAGAGAGAAAGAGCTGGCAAAACTGTCACGATTTCGTGACATGTTGGAAGAGAGAGAAGAAGCAAGAAAAACTATCATGATTTCGTGACATGTTGGCAGAGAAAAAGGCAAGTGGAAAAACTATCACGATTTCGCGACATGTTGGCAGAGAAGGAGAGCAAGGTGGAAAGTGTCACGATTTCGCGACATGTCGCATTTTCGCGACTTGAAAAGAGCAGGAAGGCAGAGAAGGAAAAGTGTCACGATTTCATGACATATTGCAAGGAAGGTTGTACGGATGAAAAAGTGTCATGATTTCGTGACATAATGCAGAAGAGAGAGTCCGTAGTATGAACTGTCATGATTTCGTGACAAGTTCAAAGAGAGAAAGTAACTCGAAAAGTGTCATGATTTCGCCATGCTAAGTTCGAAGTGAGAAGTACACGATTTCGTGACATGCTAGAGCTCGAAGTGAGAACGTCATGATTTCGTGACATGCTGGATGAAAATGTTCCAAGTGAGAACTATCACGATTTCAGACATGCAGCAAAGGAAAGGTTTTGAAGTGAGAACTGTCACGATTTCGTGATAGGTTGTGGAGAAAATGTACGGATGAAGAAAGTGTCACGATTTCGTGACAGGATGAAGGGAAAGCGTACGGATGCAGAAAGTGTCACGATTTCATGACAGGCAGAAAAGAAAGCAGACGAAAAGAGAAGTGTCATGATTTCATGACAGAAATTGAAAGCAGGTCTTCTATAGGTGAAGTGTCACGATTTCACGACAAAAGCAGAGAGGAAGGTTATGAAGATAGAAGTGTCACGATTTCATGATAGAAGTGAAGACGAAGTCTGCAGAGGCAGAAGTGTCACGATTTCGTGACAAAAGCAGAAAGGAGGTCGATGAAGGGAGAAGTGTCGCGATATCATGACAAAAGCAAAGTTGATGCTGACAAAGATAGAAGTGTCACGATATCACGACAAGAACTTAGTTGAAGTCGACAAAGGCTGAAGTGTCACGATATCATGACAAAAGCCAAAAGAAAGTGTACGGTTGCAAAGGTGTCGTGATATCGTGACATGTTGTAGTTTCACGGAAAAAAGCTACAGAACTACGTAAGCGGTTGAAGCTGACAAAGTTAAATGTGAGCCGACGAAGTTTAGGGTTGCGAGTAGGGGCAGTAGGGTTACAACCGACTAAGATTAAGGTTTTGATCTTGAGAATTTTTGTTATAAAAGGAGGGTTGTTTGGAGATTAGTATGAATTTTGAAGTTAAGTCCATGGTGCATAGAGAGCGAGTCATGTCGAATCGAGCTAAGTGCGAAGCAAGAGCGCACAGAGAGCAAAAAAGCGCAAAGCTGTGGAGTCGAAGAGTCATTGGTGATGTTCAAGTTGGGGTGGGTAGTGGATGAGAATTGAGGAGGTTTCTAGTGAGAACTTGCAAAGCAGATCCGAGACAAGTCTTGGTGAAGACTTGGGTGAAGATCAAGCAAGCTTTAGTGAAAGCTTGTGAACCATTTTGTGAACCAGATTTGAGGACCAGTTGAGGACAGATATTGGTGTAGATTCAAGGACATTTGTGCCAGACCGAAGGACTATGTTTGGTGCAGATCAAAGAAAGAGAATGAGGACATTTGTGCTAGACCGAAGGACTATGTTTAGTGCAAATTCGAGGACCAGCTTTGGAGGTGATAGAGTTGAGGAAAGAGGTCTCCAGCTAGAGCAGGGAGGACAGGTGTCTTCTATGGATAGAATTCCATTTGCTAAGGGCAGTGAAGGCAGAGGTCTTCTAGAGGATCACCAGTCAGAGTAGAGCTAGGGGATTGGTGTCTCCTGTGGGTTGGTGCCCATGAACTTGAGATTGGGGGAAGGTATCTCCTTTGGGCCGAGGCTCATAAACATTGTAATTGGGAAGGATTCCCAAAGAACTTTGAGATAACTTTTAGAGAAAAGTTTTGTGGACGTAGCCCGACCATTTTGGGTGAACCACGTTAAAATTGGTGTCACTTTGTGGATGATATTGTGCATTGCTTTGATATTGCTTTGGGTATATTGCTTTACTATTTTGAAGTATAAAGGAAAAAGTAAAAAGAGGTCTTATACTGTTCACCCCCCTCTCGAGTATAAGCTTGTGTTCTTCAATTGGTATCAGAGCCGGTGCCTTCGAAAAGTTTAACAGACTTGAAGGAAAAGCTAGCAAAGAACACAATGGATTATTCAAGTGGCAATGCAGCACCTATTCTTGATGGATCAGATTTTGGTCTTTGGAGTGCAAGGATGAAGGTTCATCTAATGGCACTTGGGAATGAGGTTTGGGAAGTGATTGAAGATGAGTACACTATTCTTGAACATGGTCCTTATACTAAAGAAGACAGGCTCCTACATCACAACAATTCAAAAGCAATGAATGCAATCCTGAAAGGCTTATAGAAAGCAGATCTCACCAAAGTGATTCACTGCAAGACAGCTAGTGAAATGTGGAAACAGTTGAAGGTGGTTCATACAGGTGATGCAAATGTCGGAAAGGCCAAGTTGAGACACTTCAAAGGTATGTTTGAACAACTCCAGATGAATGATGATGAAAATATTAGTGACTACATGCTTCGTATGGATGAGGTTGTTAACTCCATGAAAGACTTAGGTCTTGAGCTTGCTGAAAATGATGTTTGTGATAAGATTTTAAGATCTCTTCCTAATAGATTTAGTGAAAATATTTCTGCTATTGAGGAAGCTAAAGATTTGGATAAGTTGAAAAAGGATGAGCTCCATAGTATACTTGCAGCATTTGAGTTGAGAACTCAAGTGAAGGTTGATGTCAAGAAAGAGGCAGCTTTCAAGGCTACCAAGAAATCCAAGGGTAAACAACTTCAAGAGAGTGATGAGTCTTCTAGTGATGAAGAGGCATATTACAGCAAGAAAGGCAAGTTCTCTAGAAAGCACAAAAGCATGAAAAATATAAGATGTTTCAATTGTGGAAAGTTTGGTCATTATGCTACTGACTGTACTATTTCCAAGAATGAAAGTGATGAAGATAAACAAGATTCTAAGAGCAAGGATTCTAAAAAGCACAAGCATCACAGGAAGAACAAAGATGAGCACAACAATCAAGGAAAGAGGTATTCTCACAAGCACAAGAAGAGTTTCTACCTAGACAAAGCAAGTAAGTGTTCTAGTAGTGATAGTGAAAGTTCTTCAAGTGATGATGAAAATGAGATGTTGTTCATATCAGAAAAAAGAGGAAGAACCGAAACATAGATTCATTATCATGAAATGTCTTAGATGTGGAAATTTTGGTCACCTTGAGGATGATTGCACAAATAATGATTTGGTTTCTAGTATGTATGAGGATGCTTCAGAAAACTATAAGGAAGATGCTTGTATGGTTTTTGAAAAAGGTAGCACCTCTAGTGAGAAGAAATCTGAAAAAGGCTTTGATGATTCAGAAAGCAAACAAATAAAGGATCTTGAAAGTGAACTTACTAATGCTCTTAGTGCTTTGAAAAAGGAAAGAAAGAAGAATGCTAGACTCAAGGATAAGTTAGATGAATGTTATATGGAGAGAGATGATCTTATAGAAAATCTTGATTTCTCTATAGCTAAGACACAAGAACTCAAGGATGAGTTAGAGTCTAAGGTTCTTGAGTATAGTGAGTTAGAACAGAAAATGGCTTCTTTGAAAGAGGAAACTAAAGAGTACAAGGATAAGCTTTACAGGTTTCAAGATAGCTCCAAAAAGGTTAAGTCACTCATCAAAGGTCAAAGAAAGACAACAGATAAAACAGGCCTTGGTTTTGTTAAGCCGCACAAGGAACAGGTTGGGGAATCTAGTAAGAGATTCCAAAAAGAAGAGAGTTCTGATGAGGAGAGTATTTCAGAGAAAGAGTCCGTGAGTGATAGATGCGTAGAAACAGAAAACAGAGTTCAGAATGAGAAGAAGAAGTTTTCGGGACCCAAGAGGTCAAATAGAAGAAAATTTCAAGGCAGATGTTTTGCGTGTCACAGGTTTGGTCACACGGCTTCACATTGCATGGCTCAAATGAAGAAGGTAAACAACAATTTTAGAAGTGCTAGTTTCTTTCAAGGGTATTGCTACTCTTGTCAATAGTTTGGGCACAAGGCAGTTTATTGCAAGGCAAATAATAGGAACAGGTTTGGTCAAAACTGGTGGATTCAAAGAACAGGTATGCCTAAAAGAAATAACATTGTTACTTGTTATAAGTGCAACAATGAAGGTCACACAACTAGACAGTGTAGAGCTGAACTTCCAAGGTACAGGAACAGGAACAGTGGTATGAACAGGTCCAAGGATCAAGGCATGGACAAGAACAGGGATGAGAACAAGAACAAGAACAGTGACAAGAACAGGAATATGGACAAAGAGTTCAAGAGAAGGCCCGACAAGGAAGTTATAGACGCTGATGATGATCAGTGCCTAATGGGAGTTTTACTCCCACCCCAAAATTAATCACCTCATCAGGAGGTGGGGGAGGGACTAAGCTAAGAGGCTCATTCTTAGTCCCGAGCCCCAAAGGTGACCCTTTGCCATTGATGACAAAGGGGGAGAGATATGAGTAAGGGGGAGAGCTTCAAGTGAAGAGGAAAGCTTCAAGTCAGGGGGAGCAAAACTTCAAAGGAAGATTCTCAGTTGTTAGCACAGTTGGTTTCAGTTTTGGCTCTTGAGATGTGTTTTCCGTAAAGGTTTGCCATCAATGACAAAGGGGGAGATTGTTGGCAATTTTGGGTACCTTGGGTACATTGCCTTTGCTCAAGTGTATAAGTTGTCATTGATGTCAAGAAGCTCTTGAAGGAATTTGATTTAATGTCAAATAATTTGTTTTGATGAAGGTTACGACATGACAAGATTCAGTGAGCATGGACAAGTGAGTTTCCAAGAAGACCATAGTGGCCCATTTGCAAAAGATCAAAGAAAAAGACAAGTAAGAAAAGTGTCACGATATCGCGACATATACAACAGGCAAGAAAAATAGTCACGATTTCGCGACATGTTAGAGGAGAGAGAAAGTGCTGGAAAAACTATCACGATTTCGCGACATGTTAGAGGAGAGAGAAAGAGCTGGCAAAACTATCACGATTTCACGACATGTTGGAAGAGAGAGAAGAAGTAGGAAAAATTGTCACGATTTTGCGACATGTTGGTAGAGAAAAAGGCAAGTGGAAAAACTGTCATGATTTCGTGACATGTTGGTAGAGAAGGAGAGCAAGGTGGAAAGTGTCACGATTTCGTGACATGTCGCATTTTCGCGACTTGAAAAGAGCAGGAAGGCAGAGAAGGAAAAGTGTCACGATTTCGTGACATATTGCAAGGTAGGTTGTACGGACGAAAAAGTGTCACGATTTCACGACATAATGCAGAAGAGAGAGTCCGTAGTATGAACTGTCATGATTTCACGACAAGTTCGAAGAGAGAGAAAGTAACTCAAAAAGTGTCACGATTTCGTGACATGTGCTAAATTTTGAAGTGAGAACTGTCATGATTTTGTGACATGTCGAGTGAAGTGATTTCGTGACATGCTAGATGAAAATGTTCCAAGTGAGAACTATCATGATTTTGTGACATGCAGCAAAGGAAAGAGTTTTGAAGTGAGAACTGTCACGATTTCGTGACAGGTTGTGGAGAAAATGTACGGATGAAGAAAGTGTCACGATTTCATGACAAGATGAAGGGAAAGCGTACGGATGCAGAAAGTGTCACGATTTTACGATAGGCAGAAAAGAAAGCAGGCAGAAGTAGAAGTGTCATGATTTCATGACAGAAACTGAAAGCAGGTCTTCTATAGGTGAAGTGTCACGATTTCACGACAAAAGTAGAGAGGAAGGTTATGAAGACAGAAGTGTCACGATTTCGTGATAGAAGTGAAGATGAAGTCTGCAGAGGCAGAAGTGTCACGATTTCATGACAAAAGCAGAAAGGAGGTCGACGAAGGGAGAAGTGTCGCGATATCATGACAAAAGCAAAGTTGATGCTAACAAAGATAGAAGTGTCGCGATATCATGACAAGAACTTAGTTGAAGTCGACAAAGGCTGAAGTGTCACGATATCACGACAAAAGCCAAAAGAAAGTGTACGGTTGCAAAGGTGTCACGATATCATGACATGTTGTAGTTTCATGACAAAAGCTACAGAAGAGTACAAAGGCAGTTGAAGCCGACAAAGTTAAATGTGAGCCGACGAAGTTTAGGGTTTGTAGCCGACAAGTTAAGGGTTACAACCGACTAAGATTAAGGTTTTGATCTTGAGAATTTTTGTTATAAAAGGAGGGATGTTTGGAGATTTGGAATGCATCGAATGTGTGCAAGTTAAGTCCATGGTGCACAGAGAGCGAGTCATGTCGAATCGAGCTAAGTGCGAAGCAAGAGCGCACAGAGAGCAGAAAAGCAAAGTGTTGTGAGTTGTGAAGAGTCATGGTGAATTGTTCCAAGTGCGCTATGGATAGGGTGGGGGGAGAGAGGAGGGGAGTGAGAGTAAGTGAGAAATGGGAAAGTTTGTGAGAGGTGGGAGAGGTTTTGGACAAGTCATTGAGAGGGCTTGTTGGACAGTATTTGAGACAAGCTTTTGTTGAGCTTGTGGAGCAGTTTGGGCAGGTTCTAGTGAGAACTTGCAAAGCGGATCTGAGACAAGTCTTGGTGAAGACTTGGGTGAAGATCAAGCAAGCTTTAGTGAAAGCTTGTGAACCACTTTTGTGAACCAGATTTGAGGACCGATTGAGGAAAAATATTGGTGCAGATTCGAGGACATTTGTGCCAGACCGAAGGACTATGTTTGGTGCAGATCGGAGAAAGAGAACGAGGACATTTGTGCTAGACCGAAGGACTGTGTTTAGTGCAAATTCGAGGACCAGCTTTGGAGGTGATAGAGTTGAGGACAGAGGTCTCCAGCCAGAGCAGGGAGGACAGGTGTCTTCTATGGATAGAGTTCCATTTGCTAAGGGCAACGGAGGCAGAGGTCTTCTAGAGGATCACCAGTCAGAGCAGAGCTAGGGGATTGGTGTCTCCTGTGGGTTGGTGCCCACGAACTCGAGATTGGGGGAAGGTATCTCCTTTGGGCCGAGGCTCATAAACATTGTAATTGGGAAGGATTCCCAAAGAACTTTGAGATAACTTTTAGAGAAAAGTTTTGTGGACGTAGCCCATCCATTCGGGTGAACCACGTTAAAATTGGTGTCACTTTGTGGATGATTTTGTGCATTGCTTTGATATTGCTTTGGGTATATTGCTTTACTGTTTTGAAGTATAAAGGAAAAAGTAAAAAGAGGTCTTATACTGTTCACCCCCCCCTCTCAGTATAAGCTTGTGTTCTTCAATCCCAAACTTGGAGATTTTCTCTTTTGTCCATCCATTTAGTCTCTGAAATCCACCTCAACTATCAAAGTTTAAAAAATTGGTTTTCCCTAATATGTCATCATCTTCAAAAAATAAGAGTGGGTGATGAGGTGTAAAATATCACCCATAAGTCCCAAGATACATGTCTCTTTGAATCCCAATTTCTTAAAGAGGATATTTTTACCCTACATCCATATTTTTGAATATCTAAAGACCATTATGGACACAAATATTTTACATTTAGATCTTTATGCAATTGATATGGATGATGTAGAAATTATTCTTGGTTATTCTTGTTTAAATTATTTAGGTATTGTTAAAATTAATATACAAAATAAGTTCATGAAGTTTTGGTATAGGAAAAATAATATAATAGTACATGATATTTCTTAGTGTAAAAGGTAAGAATCTATGCGAAAAAGACAATTATTGTAGGGTAACAAGTGGATAAAATAATAGAAGAATTAAAAATTGAACCTATAAAAACAAGAATAGAATGGGAGAAAAAAACAACAAATATCTATGAAACTATGTCAAAGATCAAGAAAATTTTAAAACAAATTAAAAAGAATTTGAAATAGAGGTGAAGGAGGAGGTAGTAGCAGAATACAAAGAAAAAGAAAAATTATAGTCCAAGGACAAACCAAAATATGAGAGAATAACATAGGAGCATAAAAGAAATGATTTAAATATTGAAAAATTAAAGCTAATAGAACATCATATTAAGGTTGTGTAGTATATCTCCACCCACATCACAAAAAGTGGCAACAATATTGGAGGTATGACTTTGGGAAACAATATTATGGTTTTACATGGAATAAAAAGGGCAACAACTATGGCAATGTTTGGAAAAGAAAGCATAATGACTCTATTTTTTAGAGTGGTGTAGCAACATAAAGGAAAAATTGGACCCATCATTTGAGTTACCAAAGTAGGGTAGAAAAAGCATGGAGCCAACAAAGTCGTCTTGGATACTCAAGTGGTAAACACAAAAAAGTATGAATAAATAAGAGTGATATTTATTTACAATAGAAAGATACCTCGAACACATGGAACCAAAGGATTACTTCCAAAAATTAAAATGGAAGAAGGGCATATCAACATCAAAAAAGACCACCACGATTCAAAGTTTCATTGGGATGGATGGATGATAAATATTGGTACCAGTTCACAACAAGGATCAAAAGATCTTATTGTTTAGTCTCTTCTTATGTTTCGAGGATGAAAAAACTTGTAAGGGGTATGGAATGTTAGGCACCCAAGATAAGTATTTAATAATATAATATTGTATAAATATTATAATATTATATTAGATGTAGTTATCCCACATGCATTGATAAGTGTGAGTGGTGGGTAGTTAGGCATTATATATATAGGTAAAGAATAATGGAGAGTATATGAAAAGAAGAATATTGTAATTTATATAAAGTGAGATATATTAAGGAGTGGATTCCTTCCAATAAGGAACATTGTATGGTGTTGCCTTACCACAAGGGTTTGAAATATAAATTGAGAACATTTAATAATTTGCATCGATCATGTTATTTTATTATTCATTGTGGTTATTTTTATAAATTGTAATATTTTTTGTGGAAAATAAATGAGGTTCTTAAAAATATTTGACAAGTTTATGATGTGTTTCAAGATCCCAAATGACTTAGGATCCTACAAGAGTAAAAAAAAAATTGAAAGGAGAATTCCTTTCTCTATAGAGGAAATTGGAAGATCTCAAAGATGATAAAATGACCTTAAAACAAGATAATTTCATCCTTCTATATCAAGTTGGATCCCTAATAGAGTAGATTAAAATCCTATAGTCATTGGTTTGTAAATTGAATATAGAAAAGGAGAAGAAATATAGAGCTTTATTCTATAGTCATGAGCACATGTAGAGACAAAAGTTATAGTTTAGGAGATTGAATACCTAAACAACTAGATATAATTTGAGAAATAATCTATTAAAAGTGACTACCAACTTGTATATGAATGATTCAAATTCTATTAGTCCATGCTCAACAAAATATAAAAATATTATTATTGGATTTTTACTATAAGGTATAGTTTAGTTTCAGATGTGAATCAAATTCAAAGGGCAAACGATGAACTTCATCAGAAGGCACATAGCAAGGTCAAGCCTCTTTGTTATGGATTTTACACTTTCCTTCAATAGATGTCTAAAAATGGTTCTTGAATTGACCTTCCAATTCACTTGGGGATTCATGATGACATGAATCATGATATTCTTAAACAATATCATTAGTCAACATTGGACTCTCAGTTTCCCATACTATATATTTTATTCCTTATTTCTATATTTTATTTGATATGGACTAAGTTTTAACATACACTCTTGCTAGAGTTGATGTGGTTCCAAACAAGAACAACTTCCCCATCAAGCTTGATGGATTTATTAGTATCAAATATCTCAACTATTTATTTCTCTTTAACAATCATTAAATTCTAATACTTATATTATTTTTAGGGATGATGAGGATTAACATACATTTTTTAGTTTAGTTTAGTATGCCTATTCGGAAAAACTATTTTATTTGGTGTGCCTATTTGGGCAAGTTGGTATGCCCACTTTGGTGAATTTTAGTGTGCTACCAATTTCTGATGTTTGTATTGTTTATTGTAACTCCTCAAACCCCCAAATCTTGTTTTGATGTTTCTTATCAAATAATGAGTAGCCATATTAAGTGCCATATCAACAATCAGCCATCTATTTTTATATTATATCATCCCTCTCGCTAAAGAATATATAATACAAGTTTTTATATCTAAATACCATATGTCATACATTAGTATTAAGAAATTAAATTTTATATATTCATCACTAGTTTCAATGCCAACAATCATGATTATGTAGAAAAAAATATTTTGGATTTATAAAGTTATACAAAATATCACTTTTATGTACAAAACATTTCATTCTAGTCTTCCATAAAAAATAATTAATGAATGTGAGAATGTTTTTAGATTTGGAAAATAGGTAAGTGTTAAATAGATCATTGGAGTCCTATGAGCAAATTTAAGGATTTTTACATATAATGAGATTCCCTTAAAAAATATATAGTAATATTATTTTCCAAAAATAATTTCGTAGCATTCATATTCTAAAAAAAGACTTGTAGAATCCTAATTTTCATTTTTATTTATTGAATTATTTAAGAGATATGAAGTTATGGTACCAAACATGACATATTGTTTATAATGACATATACTATTTGCATGTGGAATAAGATCAAATAAGGATGAATAATATTGAAAGAATACAAACTCACAATCATGAAGAATAACAATCCTTGCAAAGGATTACAAATTAAGTTAAATATTATAAGTATAAAACTACAACATTATTATAGGTAAACTCATCATTTTTCACTTAGACTAGAATTGCTTATCTACTTAGTGGACACTAATATTTTATAGATCAATGACATGTAATACATCACCAATAGGATGTAACTTCCCACTAAAATATTTCAAATTTCAAAAAACATATCAAAGGGATCACTTTTATGTGTAACAAATTACATTAGAGTCTTTCACAAGAAATAATTAATAAATGTGAGTGTCGCTATATTATAAGAAATAGGTGGTGCAAAGTGGACCATTCAATTACTATCAACAACTTAAAGAGATGTATGTTTGTATCTAATTATATTTTTTATAAAATATATAGTAATTTATCCTTTTTCAAGCATAAATCCAAAATATACCTATCTTCGAAAGAGATTAATAGAATCCTAATTGTCATACATGTTTATAGAGATATTCAATACATAAAAAGTTATGGTTCCAATCATAGCATGTTATTTCTAATGACATACATCATTTTGATGTTGAATAAGATATAAAAACATGATTTTTCTTAAAATAATTTAAATTTATAGTCTTGAAGAATGGCAAATATTACAATGGATTATAAAGTAAGTTACTTATAATAAATATATAATTACAAGATTATTAGTGGTAAACTCAATAATTTTACTCGCAATAGAATAGGTGATTTTTAAAATAAAGAATATTTTTATAGATCAAGGACATATAATATATCTCCAAGATGACCATGTTTCATCCAAATTGTACCTTTATATAGTATGGTTGAAATTTAATTATGTCTATTAATGGTGTAATTAGAATTATGATCATAAAGAAATATATTTGTATAATTATCCATATGAAAGTATGATTATATTATTAGGAATTACTACCATAATAGATAGCATGATTGTATGTTGAAGTGGTGACAACAATTCAACATAGGGTCCATGACTCTAGGTGGTTATTTTTTATTATACTATACTAGAAAAGGCAATTATGTAAAAATATTTTTAAAATAATAATGCAAATTATCAAAGCATTCCTATCATCAAAGTAGGAGGTCAAAGGAAGAGCCAACTCTCCTTCTAATCCATGAAGACTTGACGTCTTTGTGGGAAATAACAATAAACTATTCCTCTTGCTTCAATATAGAGGGGATCCAAAGCACTCTAGAAGGTGCAAAAGAGAAAATTTTGTGGGCAAGGGAGATTGCCTAAATAAATTCTTCAATTTCCATCCTAACATTAAAAAAAGAACAAACCCTATAAGTGGGGTGGAGGTCCAAGGTTTAAATATCAAGCCTCCATTCATATACAAACTAAGGATTTGTTGCACATATATGGTGGTGATTGACTAGCTTTGAATAGTTGACTTTAAGATTCCATTCATATATAAACTAAGGATTTATTGCACATATATGGTGGTGGTGCCAAAATCTACCACACGAATTTGTATGCTAAGATCATGTATAAAATCTCAACATCAAACTCCATCTTCTTAGAACATGAACATGACATCAACATGATATCATGCTTTAGCTACAAGCCAAAATTTTCACAGCTATGCACTTTTATCTATTGGACATCAACATCCAGCTGCACAAATTATTTTACCAACGAGGCATATTTTTTTGGATAAATTATGACCATTAGAACTAAGGGTGAGTTATTTTAATAGTTAAGGCATGTTTTTAGGACTGTCTAAGAGTTTCAAATTAGGGTTAATTGATTCATTGACCATCATGAAGTTTTCAAGCAAGATATGTGAGCTACTCATGGGATGGAACCCATGCCTTTAACCTTAGTTTTCAATGGCCAATCAAACATCTCCTTTTCATTATCCCAAATGAACCATGGGAGGGATTATCGAATCCCATATTTTTTTTCTTTTTTATTCAAGTGAATAAGAAGGATATTCATATAGTTGTAAGCCCAAAATGGCCACATACTTAGCCAATTTTGTAATACTTGGCTAAATGTTGAGAAAAACCTCTAAAGTAGTGTTAAATTATGCTAAGATGTAGAATTCATGATCAAATTGGTCAAATGTAGCCTAGTGTAAATTGGAGGAGCATAATTTAGAAGGGTGACTTTAGATTGAGGTTAATTTTTGCATTGGGAGACCAAACACTTAGAAAATTTGGTGAAATTGGCTAAGTTTTGGAAATAAAATTAAAGGCAATGATAAAATCCATCGAAGTGCAAAATTCATGGTAAAAACAGTCAAATGGTGCATAGAAAAAACTAAAGTGATGAATTCTGAATAAGAAAGAGTGATGCAATGTTAAAGTTCACCAAGAACCAACGCGATATCAAAATTCCATGGTCAACACAATCAAATGGTGCCCAGTGGAATTCATACTAGCATAATTGAGACAAATCACTATAGAATACAAGGTAAGTTTCAATAGATGTTGCAAAAACCATTCGAGTAAAACATAGTTTTGAAATCCATAGTCAAATTGGTCAAAATTAACAGAACAAGGACTAGAAGAGTGGATTTTGAAAAGAAGATAACTGTAAGAAGAGATTTTCCAAGACAAATGACATAATACGAATTCAAAGGGTGTGAACCAAGCTCTCATTCCATAGTCAATCTAGTCAAAGGTGACCCCACAAAATTTGAAGGAGCAGATTATAAGAGAATGAAACTAGTTGAAGCAAAATTCGAAGAGCATGAGCGAAAAGAACCAAGGAAGACCAAAAATCATCGAAATCAAGATTATTCTAGGTTTTTAGTTATAGATATATAAATTAGAAGCCTAATAAAGAACATGGGATGGACCAGATCAACCTACAGCTAGTGCAGGCGTTAGATTTTATAGAGGGTCAAACAACTTGTAGAACTCAGAATTGTAGATTTTCATGGAGCATAGATCATTTTTTTTTCTTGTAAACTAATAAGATGTTGCCACATCAACATCCTACTAATCTAGAATTAAAATCCTTATAATTTTCACATTTTTCTACCATTGTTGTAAAATCTATATAAAGAGGTCAAGCCCTCATTTCTAAGGGTCATCTCTAGAGTGTTTGCCTATCATATTACTATAATTTTGATGAGAAATAAATATAAGGAGCATTACTTGGACATTTGCCTCAATCTTGTGTCTTCATATTTTGTGAGTTTATTCTATGAATTCAATTCTGATACTGTTGTTATGGTTAGTCAATTTTGTTGATATTAGATTGCTAATTTTAGGTAAACTGGAATGTTTCATGCTTAAAAAATGTTGTAGAGAGCTTATTTTTCTATTAGTCTGAAGGTTGATCTAATTATGCTATTTGTATTATTAAAATTTCAGATGTTGAAATAGTTCTCTAAGTATTTTATTATTCATTGATGATGGAGATGGCTAGTTTTGAATTTTGTTAGTATTAAGTATGACATACTAGAAATGTGATTGATCAAAGGATTCTTGATATTTTTCAATGTCATTAGATTTATCCATCCATTATTCACTCAATTATTTTCTAGCCCCCAATAGTTTTCCTTAATGTCAATTCAGACCCCAATAGTTTTGGTACACCCAGTGGGACCCTAAAGACATGTTGTCTTTCCCCTACCCATTTATTTGATAATACTTAGAGGAATCAAGATTTATTGAATTGTATTGACATAATTCAATGAAGAAAGTAAATTCACTTGGAAAATTCCTAAGTGTAAGAATATAAAAAAGCCACCCTAGTAGAGTATATTTTTCATGAATACTAGGTCATCTGTTAAGAATAGTCAAGACCTTGTTATATTCTATGAGATTCCATTAAGAAATTATAATATCATAAGAATTTTTCTCCTATATTAATTGGTGGAAGAATTCCTAGTTCAACCACCCCATGTGGTGCCTTCAAGACCAATTCCACAAATAAGCCCACCTACAATGGCTCAATAGGTTAATCAAAACTAGCCTCCACAAAATTATACCAGTTGGGATACTTTTGGACCACTTGGAATTGCTAATATGTATGACATAACCCAATTTGTTACAAATTTTATACCCATATTATATGGTACTAGAGAGACTGCATATGATCATTGCTAAGACATATTGAACTTAGCAGCTATTCACAATATCAAGAATCAAGATGTCATAGTTAGATTTCTAGCCCTTTCTTTTAGAGGAAATATCCTGCACTGGTTTAGAACATTAGAAGATATAACCATCACCTGATGGGAAAATATAACTAGCCCTTTTGTAGAAAAATTCAATGAGTCATATGATCTATTTTTTCCTACTAAATCAATTTACAAAAATGCAAAAGAATCAACATGAGCTAGTCTTTGATTTTAACTTGAGGTTTAGCTATATTCTTGGACAACTACCTAGTAAACTTATGGGAAGTTTAGGAGGCCAAATAATAGAGGCTACTCAATAGTACAAAAGAAAGCTTGGGGAACCAGAAAAAAGGTATGAAAGGCCCCCCTAGTTCAAGAAGAATATATTATTGTGGATGAGTTGAAAAGAGTCCCATCTAGAGCAATCCTGTATGATACACTTTTTCTCCCTAACCAAATAGATTTTTTGAAAGCTTCTTTGCATAAAAAGTCCCAAGGAAAATAAACCACCATAGTTTTCAATTTGGCACAAGATAAGGAAAATATGTCTCCTACCACCCTGAATAACAAGCCTTCTCTATTCTACATATCTTTTAGAATGGAAGTATGGGTAGTTCATAATTGTATGATAGACTCAGGTACCTCAATGACTATTATGCCAAAAGCAGTATGTGATGAGATGGACATGGAGTACATACGATCATGTTAGGGAGTCTTCTAACTTTATGGTACCTCGATTAATACTGTAGGAGTTATAACGGATGTATTGATAAGATTGCATAGAGCTCCAAAGGTGACCATCGTCCAAGAAATCGTGGTAGTTTATCTTGAACCTTATTTTGGCATATGCCTTTAAAGAGAATTTATGACCAATATGGGAGGATATATGTATTTAGACTACTCTACTATGATAGTCCCTTATAAAGGCAAGAGAATAAGGATAACCCCAGAGAAACCTGTATCTTTCCATATTGAAAAAATTGAAGAAGATTTGTACAATCAATTTAGTGATGGAAGAGCTAGATTTACTAGAACTCCTGAAGAAAAGATTAATTGCCCATAAAGGATGATTATAGCCCATCAAAAAAAGGGTTGGGTACTTAAATTATTTTTTAGAGGTAAAATATAATATCCCTGTCATATCTAATTAGTCACTTTGGAAGACGGAGGTGTGGACAATGCATTTTGATGGAGCAAGGTGTAAATATGGATTTGGAGTTGGTCTAGTTTTGAAGTCCCCTTCAAAAGGGGTGAAGATTTTTTATTTTAGATTCATCTAGGCTTGTACAAATAATGTTGCTAAATATGAAGCCCTGTGCTTGGGTTTGATGTAAGCAAAAAAATGGGAATCAAGATATTAGACATTTATGGCAACTCAGAGCTGGTGGTCAACCAAGTTATGGAGAAGTATACTAGTAAACATCATTATCTAAAAACATACAGGAACAGAGTATGAGACTTGATGGAATCATTTGATGCACTAAATATCTACTCTGTTTCCAAAGGATAGAATATACTAGCTAATGCTTTGGTGGTAAAAGACTCTAATTTCAATCCTTCCTCAAATTTTGGGTCAAATTCAAGTAAAAGAGTCAAATTAGTCTTCAGACCTATAGTTTCGGATAGAAAAATCTTCTGGCATATCTTTTATAATGATGATCACATAATAGACTTCCTAGTCAGAGAAGCTTTTTTAGCCAATGTGTAGGAGGATCTTTCCTAGGAGATAGATCAGCGATATAGCATTCAGTTAAAGAATAATCACATTACTAAAGGCCTAATCACATTGGAGAGCTTTTTTGATAATGAGGATGGAAAGAAATCAAGAACTATGAAAGTAGACGATAGAATATGCATTGAAGTCAAAATCGAAGAGAAAAAGAAGATAAATGTTGGAGTAAGGTGCTCCCTAGAAGAATTTGAGGGAGTTAAGGTACTTTATTTTAAGTACCTAGACATTATTGCCTGGTCATATGAGGACCTCAAGGTTTATGATAAGAAGGTCATTCAACATACCATTGAGCTAGAGCTTGATGCAAAACTTTTCAGAAAAAGACAAAGGCCTATCAATCCTAAAATTGAAGCCATAATGAGGTAGGAATTGCTTAAGCTTCTTAAAGGGAAGATCATTTATCCTATAAAGCATTCTATATGGGTTACTAACCTGGTCCCAATGAGAAATAATAATGGATACATTTTCCTATGCATGGATTTTAGGAATCTAAACAGAGCATCACTCAAGGATCATTATCCGCTTCCCCAGATGGATCAGATTTTATAGATGGTGTCATAAGTGGAAAGGTACTTCTTGCCAGATGACTTCTCTGAATACATTCAAATATAGGTCAAGGATGAAGACTAGTTCAAAATAGCCTTCACCACTAAGTGAGGCACATTTGCTTATCAAAGAATGCCATTTTCTCTAGCCAATGCAAGAGCTACGTTCCAAAGGGCCATGGACTATGCTTTTGGTAAGCTGATCAATAAAATTATTTTGATTTATTTGGATGATATGACAGTGTTTTCTCATAGAAGGAAATTACATCTTGAACATCTAGAGAAATTTTCTAAAAGTGTAGAGAGTTCAACATCTCCCTCAACCAAAAGACATCATTCTTCGTTGTCCATGAATGCAAGTTATTTGGACATGTAGTATCCAAAGAAGGGATGGAAATAGACCCTGATAGAATAAATTCAATCCTGGCCCTTCCTTTCCCTACAAAAAAGAAAGGTCTACAGTCCTTCTTTGGGTAAATTAACTTTTTGAGGAAGTTCATGTCAAATTTTGCTCAACTAATCAGGCCCATCTCATAGTTACTTAAGAAGAACATGAAATTCAAATGGACTAATAAAAGAAATTAATTCTTTGGGGCTATAAATCAAGCAATTGCAACTACACCAATATTGATAAATCTTGATTTCAACATTGACTTTATCTTATACGCCTATGGAGTAGAGGAAATCTATGCATCAATACTCACACAAAAGAATGCAAATGAGGAGCACCCCATCTTCTTCTGGAGTTAGATCTTGCATGAGTATCAAACCAAGTATAATTTTATTGAGAGGCAAGTATTTGCAGTAATGAAATCCTTAAAGAAGTTTAGAAAGTACTTGGTCCAAAGCAAGACTCTGGTCTATGTGGTGCATCAAGATGTAAAGAAATTTATCCTTCAAGGAGAACTGGGTGATAAAATGGCTTGTTGGATTACTAAAATATAGGAGTATGATGTAGATATCCATCCTACCAAGTTGGTCAAAGGAAGAACATTATGCCAGGAGCTTGCATCTAAAGCATATTAAAAAAAATAGTAGTTTGTCAGGGAGTAGAGGATGATCACAGTGATAGTCTTCTAGAAAGCTTAGATTGGGCTGCTCAATTAATAGCTTACTTCCAAATAGGAGTATGTCCTCAAGGTCTCAGTACTTCATAGAGGATAAGATTAAAACTACAAGATTTGAATTATGTATTTCTTCCTAAAGTATTATACAAAATGAACCTAGAGGGAGTACTTCTAATATGTCTAGGAGATAATAAAAAACAAAAGGTCATTGAAGAATTTCATGGAGGCATGTCAGGAGGTCACTTTTTAGGAAGAGTAACTACTATGAAAATAATAAGGGCAAGATACTACTAGCCCACTATATTTGCAAACACTTTCAAGGCAACTATGTCACATGATAACTAACAGAGATATGTGGGAAGGACCAAGAATGCACTATTCCCACTCAAACCAATCCAATTAGAAGAGCATTTTCAGCAACAAAGACTTGACTTTGTTAGATTTATCAATACAAATTCATTGATATGTCATAAGTTCATTATTACTACCATTGATTACTTCACTAGATGGGTTGAGGCTATCCCAACCAAGAAGTTAGACCAAGAAGTAGTGATTGAATTTCTGGAAAGTTTGATCACAAGGTTTGGAATTCTAGAGGCACTAGTGAGTGACAATGGCCCAACTTTCATAGGTGTAAAATATATTGAGTTTTCCAAAAATTATAGCATAAATATAAAGAATTCTTCTAACTATTACCCTTATAAAAATGGATTGGCAGAATCCACTAATAAAAACTTGCTTAGAATTCTGAAAAGGGCATTGGAAAAGAACAAAAGGAGTTGGCATATGTTACTTGACCAAGTTTTTTGGGTGGATAGGATAACTATCAAGAGGTCTATCAATACATCTCCTTATGCATTAGTTTATGCTAAGGAATTTGTTATGCTTACTCATCTTGAAATACTAGCTTTAAAATGGGCTAGCCAAGATCAAGAGTTTGATCAGAATTTGCTGGAGGTTAGGTTGATGCATCTACTATAGTTGGAGGAATAGAGGACTCAGGAATATGAAAGCTTTTAAAAATATTCCATGAATACCAAAGAGTGGTTTGACAAAAAATAAAAATTTAGGAAGTTTAATGATGGAGATTCAATGTTAATATGGTATGTATAAAAGGCTAAACCAGGTAACCATAAAAATTTTGATTCCTTCTAGGAGTGACCCTTCAAGATTGTTGAAGTAAAAGAGAACAATGTATTTCAACTTCAAGATGAGGAGGGAAATATAGAACCCATTTCGGTCAATGGGTATCATATCAAACTATATTTTAGTTAAATAATCTTTCCTATTGTAACATATGTACATATTTTGTATTATATTTTCTTTGATTGTATCCTAAAAAAGCAAAAAAAAGTGTTATTTTCCACTTTCAAAGTGATATTGTGCTATATTTCATGAGGAGGTAATTCAATGAGAGCACGGTCAAAAGAGCTAAACTAGCTCTAGCAAAAATCAATCCAATAGACTTTCAAGCACCAACACATTTTCCAAAGAGAACAAGACTTCTAGTGGTGCCTAATGTAAAAGTAGTGTCAAAATCCATGGTCAAAATGGTCAAATAACGCTCAAAAGAAATTTAAGGAGCGAAATCTGAAGGGGTGAATTCAGCTACAGGTTAATTCGGTGTTGAAAGGTTTGTAGTGTTAGAATATACCTAAATGTAGAATCTACGATCAACACGATCAAACAGTGCTCAACAGAATTTAGAATAGCAGGATTTAGAGTACAACAAAATTTTCAAAGGGCCATGAATCCATCGAAAGTTCCCAAAATAAACACTGTTTTGAAATCCGTAGTCAACTTGGTCAAAGTTGCCATTGCAAAAATGCAACTAGTGGAATTTTGAGGAAAATATCGAAAGGAACATGTAACTCTTAAACGAGCATAATTGGGGAACGGAGGCCATAGTGTTAAAATCCACCAAATACTATATTCCATCATGAAAATAAGGAAATAAATGTGCCTTGATAAGTGTACCAACAAATAGTTTACCGTCACATGCTATGAATTTTGTCCAATCAACGATGTATACTTCACTAACAAGCCACACTTTGCAGCATTTGATTCACCCATTTGAAATCATGAGAGGTAACTACCCACTCATCTTCATTAATGGTGGAGAAGTGCTCCAAGATATATTTAAATGAATAAATTCAAAATCTAATTGTTTTCAAACAGATTGAGCTGAAGAACCAAACCGCTATTGAGAAGGAATTTCTACATACTCTTAAGACAATAATTTGTAAGGCAAATGCTACTCAAAATCCAAAATGGTATCGACTTCAACAAAGCAAGATGGGCAATCTAGCAAGGTTGAAAGACCAAATTACATGGACAATAAGGTAGGGGTCATAGACAAAAAAATGGCATACATAACCCGATATTGCCTGAGGATGCGATATGAGGTCAAATTATTCAAGGGTGAGCCTCTTTTAGATGAAGGTATTGGAGCTATGTACTCTCTTATTTCTTATTACATTTGTCATGCATTCCATTCTTACCCAGAGCTAGTATTTGCCATGGCCAAGTTGTATGACCCTGCAACTAGGTCGGTAAGAACATCTCATGGTAAGGTCTTGTTTCACATTTTTGAGCAAGCTTGTTGAGATTTATTTGCAATGGGACAAAGACCCCTTGTACCTCCTAAATATTTCAGCCTAGAGAAACAGGCTAAGTATTACACCCTGAAGAATTATAGTCAAAATGAAAGCCATTTTAGGACTTGGGTGTATAATCAGTTTAAAACCACAAAGTCCAGAGAAGCCCTACCAACAACTCCTATTTCCACTAATGAATTTGTATATCCAAAGTTGTACTCCATATTAGTCATGATAGCTAGTCTAGAGTCTGATCTAGATGTAAGATACTAGTAGTTGGCCAGTGCATATAGCATCTCCAACACTAAAATGTATACGACACAGTCAGGGGATAGTGACAATGCCCCAATTTACTTCAATTGGCCTGCATTCCTCACCAAAAGAATGCATGAGCAACTATTGGCCATGAAGAAATATGAGGAGAATCCATAGTTTAAATATTGCTCCAATTTAGTTTGGATGTTCTTTAGTGCCACTAAGGATGATTACCCCTGGATATCAGTGGTTGACAAAGATACAGACAAACATCCATTGTCAGTCTATTATTGGACCAGGGTTCTAAGCAGAGTAGAGTCCTACTACACTTTCAACTATGAATTTCTTGGATCGAATTTACGAGTTATGTATGAAAAATACCCTAGGCTAGCCCCAAAAATAGAAAAGAAGATAAGATTCAAAGGGATTGAAGAGGGATATTGGTACATCCTAGTAGAGGCCATGATCATCAAATTGTATGGTTTCATAGAGAATCCATTCTTGTTACCACATTACATCATCCATCGCATATTCGTACTAGAATATTGCAGGTAGGTGGACTACATAAATTGTAAGTTTAGATCTGGAAATAAGAAGAAAGCGACATTTGATTACTCTTTCAAGGAAGGAAATAACACTTTTGGAATAAATTTCAACATTAACAAATCAGTGCAACCTTGGAAAAGTTAGGTCTTTGAAAACTCCCATAGAGATGGGGATATGATCCAAATGATTTTTTTGTGGAAAGTATTAAAGAGATGCATGGATATAAAGCAGATAAATTTGTAAAATCAAAGCACTCACGCCTTGAAAAGCACATAAACAATAGAGAGCAATTCCCCCTCTAATGGAATGTGAATTCCATGGAACCACTCCCACCTTGGAGAGATTACTATTAGCATGTGAATGAATATGACCCAACCAAAAGATATCATTAGCTAGATGAATCTAGAATCAAGGAGATGGAGGAAACTTATAAATGGTCTCAAGCCAAAATTCTAGAATGGTGGTAGATGAGGGTCAAAAGAAATGCAATAAAGGGTAAGTATCCTAAGCCCATTGATGCTGAGTTTGAAAAAAGGGTATGATGAACATGTAGCAACTTGGAAGGCTAAGGAAAAGAAGAGCCTAGCATTAGTTCTTGGAAAGGCAAAAACAAGCGAAGACAAAAAAAGCAAAGCTAAAAGTAAGAAGGTTGAGGCGGCTAAGAAGCAACAAGAGTCAATGCCACCATCCTCTACTCCTTCACAGCAAAAGAAGGACACCCCAAAACAAATGGATGCAATAAAAAATACCCCAAGGAGGAGAAGGTCCGAGCGTAAAGTTATCGAGGTGAAGACCCCTTCAAATGCGAAAGGCAAGAAGAAGGTTAAAGTTGTAGATCTTACTAATACATCATCCTCTAAGAAGAAATATAAATTGATCTCCATTAAGAAATCCACAAGAACACTTCCTCAATAAAAACAAAGGAAAATATAATATTGAAGAGGAAGGTAGAATGCACAGTGTGGGAAATTAACAACTTAGTTTCTAAGAAGAAAATTTTGAGCGAAGTGGAAGAAGTTACACAACTTACTAATGCATCAGAAGAGAAGAAAATGCAGTAAAAGTAGCAGAAGAGTGCTGAAGAAGTTTTTAGATAGTCTATTGTGTTATGCTCAGGTATGAATTCTAGTCCCTCTCATCCTTCTCCTACTTATTCCTTGAATAAATTCTCCTCCTCTTCTCAAGTTCAAAAGGTAGTAAAAATATCATCACCAAAGCATAATTCCCCACAATCATCTCCACCTAATATGTGTTCATCTCCTCATTCAGATACCTCTTCACCTCATACAATTAAGATTCCTAAACCATCATCCCTCCTCTTCACCACAAGTTCTAGTATCATCATCACCTCAACTTCCATAAATACAAATCCTCCATAATCTTTGCCCCATCAAAAATGGCAATATCACTACCATTAACCCTGCCATTAGTTGCAGCTATTAGTTCATTTCAGCTACTACTTTCATTATGGATACAAACTCCACTATTATCACCACCACTCCCCTCTCAACCATGGTGGTCCTCTTTTTCCTTATAAATGTCACCCCATCCACTCCCATGGATCACCCTACAATAGCATCTTTACAAAATTTTAAAACCACATTATTGAGAGCACAAATCTACTAGAGAAACAAATTGGCTCAGTCTTCTAAGGGAGCTACTAAAGTGAGAAAAATAGCAATGGTCGATCTTATGTCCATGTAGAGGAGAAAATTCATAAACCAGAAGAGGATATATTAATGGAAGATTATTGGTTAGAAAAAAAATTGAAGATATCTCTCAACTGGTCATGGAAGATAAGCTTATCATAGTCAAAGCTGGATTGGTTACCATGTTTATCAAAATTGACATGTACAGAGAGAAATCTACCAAAATGGAAGAAAAGGTCACCAGGTTTGAAGCCAACATCAAGGACCAAAAGAAAGAAATGAAATATTTGGATAATGATGCTAAAAAATAGTAAAATAAATTTGAGAAGATGGCCAATTGCAAAGAGCAGATTCAGTAGCTGTAGCAGCAAAATAAGAAATATGTGAAGCAGATACAAGCTTTACAACAACAACTCTAGGTTGAGAGGATTAAGGCTATAGGATTCTCCACGACTAAGGTGAAACAAGTTAGAAAATAATTTATATCTAACATCCTGGATAAGTTATTTGAAATCCAACCCATCCTCGACTTCATGAATTAGGGTAGCCATGTGTTACAAAAAACTAGGAAAGATGTAGAGACCATCACCAAGAAAATACAACCAATAGTCCCTGAGGAAAATGAACTCCTCAATATTTTTGAGGCTAAGTGTAATCAAAAGGGCAAGCCTATTCCAAACAAGGACTAAATCACATCAAGGATTATCCTCAAGAATAATGGTTTGCTTCAAAAAGGTTGGTTGTTAATTGAAAAATTGGAGGATGAGCTTTAGAGGATCATAGATACCAATGAGGAAATAATGCAATATGGATTCAAGGGATTTTGGGATGACAAAAATGTGATGGCATTGGAGGAGGATCTCTAGAATAACATAAAAGCAATGATTGAATATGAATCAAAGGTAGATGCATGGCAAGAGCCAATTGACAAAGATAATGTTATGAAAGTGATCAAAAACTTAACTATATTGAAATACCTAATGGGAAATATAGTAGACTGGGGACTTCGGTCTCATATGATAAGATTGATGAGCTGCATTATGTTCATCAATAATTAGTGGAAATAAAGAATCCTTCTCAAGCATCCTAGAATAAGGCCATGAATACCTTGAACCAAGCTACTCAGATTTTAAAAGGAAATATAGAAAAAAGAGAAGTTGAGGATGATAAATAATAGGAGGATACCAAAGAAGATCAAGAAGAAGAAGGACACGAGGAACATGAAGAACATGAAGAGGAGGTGCAGGACGAAGAGGAACATGAAGAAGAGGGAAATGAATAGGAGGTACACCCGAAATAAATAAATGAAGAATATATTCAAGAGGAAGAACAAGAGGAGGAGGTTGAAGACAAAGAGGAAGCCAAGGAAGAGACACATCAAAAATAAGATGATGAGAAAGAGACCACAACTGAAGAGAAAGTAGAGGATACTATAGAGGTCCAGGATAGCCAAGAGCAGGATCAACAGTAAAGGCATGAGAGTGCCAACAATTTTATTGTAAAATAGTTTAAAAGTATTGAAATATGATAGCTAGTGAAATAGCCATAGAGGCAATTTTGTAAAATATTTTGAAATCTGACAATGTCAGAGGGTAGAAAAAGAAGCATGAGCTGCCTAGGCATGTAAAAGTTGTGAAGTTGAGTTTTGATGTAGAATGATATATTTTTGATCAATTCTATAAAGGAGTAAAGCTTTTGCACAATTCTTGAGCATATCAACAGTTTCTTCCAGCATGGCCTCCATATGAACCTTTACTCTTTGAGTCTTTCTCTAGTGGCTTAAAAGAGTGAGGTTTATAAGGAATTTATTCCTAGAGGTATATTCTACAACTAGCTAGAGTGGATTCTACATGCCCACAAGGAGAATAGTTAGCAAAAAGTAATATGGTGGATTGTTGAGGTACACAACCATGATGCTAGCTCACCCATTCAATTTTTGACTTTGATGCCCAAAGGATAAGTATATGAGTTCGTAAGCCTTACTAGCAATGCTCCCTAGGAGGTATTAGAATGTAGGTCCAAAAAGGCCACATACTTAGCCAATTTTGTAAGATTTAGCTAAGTGTTGAGAAAAACCTCAAGAGCAATATTAAATTTAACCAAGGTGTAGAATTCATGGTCAACACAGTCAAATGTAGCCCAACGAAAATTAGAGTAGCGGAATTTAGAAGAGTGACTTAAGGTTGAGGTTAGTTTCCATGTTGGAAGGCCAAACACAACAAATTTTGTAAAATTGAATAAGTGTTGGAAAGAAAATCAAAGGCAATTATAAAATCCATAAAAGTGCAAAATCCACGGTCAACATAGTCAAATAGTGCATAACGAAAACTAGAGTAGTGGATTTTGAATAAGAAATAGTGATGCAGTGTTAAAGTCCACCAAAAACCAACGCGATATCAAAATTCTATGGTCAACACAGTCAAATGGAACCCAATGGAATTAAGAGTAGTAAAATTGAGACAAAACACTACATAAGACAAGGCAAATTCTAACAGATGTAAAAATCGTTCAAGTAATACACAATGTTGGATTCCGTAGTCAAACCGGTCAAATCAGACCTAGCAAAATTTGAAGGAGCAGATTGTATAGAATGATGCAATTTTCTTTAGACCTCTCATTCCATGGTCAAATCTATCAAATCTTATGTAGCAAAATTTGAAGGAGCGGATTTCAAAGTTGAGAATGTAGCTAGTTGAAGCAGAATTTGAAAAGCACAAGTGAAAAGGACCAAGGAAGACCAAGCATCACCAAAACCAGATTCACCTGAGTTGTCGTTTATAGATCCGTGGATGAGACTCTTGATCAAGAATAGAGGATGGACTAGATCAACCTGCAATCAGTGCAGCTATCAAATTCAATTAAGGGCTGAAAACTTGCAGAGCTCAGAATTGCAGAGTTTAATTGAGCATAGATCCTTTCTTTTTCTTGTAAACCAATAGGAGACCACCACCTCAACATCCTACTAATATGGCATGAAAATCCTTGTAATGTTCTCATTCTTTCTACTATTATTGTAAAATCTATATAAAGAGGTCAAACCGTCATTTCTAAGGGTCAGCTTTGGAGCGTTTTCCTATCATATTATTATAATTTTTCTAAGAAATCAATAGAAGGAGCATTACTTGGACGTTTGCCTCAAGCTTGTGTCTTCATATTTTGTGAGTTTATTCTATGAATTCATTTCTACTATTGTTGTTATGGTTAGTCAATTCTGCTGATATTGGATTGCTAACTTAGGGTAAATTGGAATACTTCATGCTTAAATAAATGTTGTAGAGAGCTTATTTTTTTTTTAGTCTAAAGGTTGATCTAATTTTTATATTTGGATTATTAACATTTCAGATGTTTGAAATAGTTCTCTAAGTATTTTATTATTATTTGATGATGGATGTAACTGGTTTTGAATGATCAGAGGATTCTTGATATTTTTCAATGATGTTAGCTTTATTTGGCCATTATTCATTTAATCATTTTCTAACACTTATCCCATTTCTATCCCTAAACGTACACTTTTAACTGAGCTTAATTGAGTTAGCACCGATTAGTTGACAAGGTATACCAACCTACTTTGGAGGTTGGATTGAAGAAATTTTTGATCCATCTAATGTTAGGATTTGAGCTGTGATTAGCGGGTGTGCACCTCTAAGAAAGTCAGATTCATAGTCACAGTTCAAGTTTTCTTTGATGTCAATTTAGACCCCAACAATAATATTTTAAAGAACTAAAATATTTTGAGAATATTTCCTAGAGATTATGGTCGGTGAAATTCCCTCTACCTATTTAATTTCTTGACAAGAACCTACTGATTTCTCTCAATTTGAAGCGTTAATCAATTTGTGCGTATATGATTATATTGGAAAGCAATTTTTGAGGTCAATCTAGTGGAACTAAAATTTTCTAGTTTTGTAAAGTTTTAACATGGTTAGTGGTGCACCAAAATTCCTATTATATAATTTCAAACTATTGCAAGGGAATACTTATTCTACTTGAAAAAGTAAACTTAAAACTCAAATTGACTTTGAGAAAGTGTTGAAAGTTATAAATGTGCCCTTACTCATCATGATGTAGATGATGACAAATAAATAAAATTTAGCAAAATAGATATAAATTTTTAGTTGATCATCTTGTTTGGTGTCTCTCATGAAGTTCAACCACATATTTGTGACATAGTCATTGCAAAGATGGATGGTGCAATATCTAGATAGTATTTGAGGTAAAGAAAATGAACTCAATCCTGTTCTTTCAAAGTCAACTTCATTGTTTAAAAATACATAATGGAGAGAAACTCGAATTATTCTTGATATGATTTGTAGAGCTATTTGCATCACCACAAGCTTTGGGATAAATAGTGGTTGATAACACACTTATAACCATTATTTTATATCTCTCCATTTATAGTATAGTGTGGTTGTGACAACTTTGAATGTCACTAAACATACACCAACATTTGAAAAGTTGATAAATCTACTTCAAAAAATAGAGGCCTCTCATACATCAAAATATGAATGTCAAGTTCTTCGTTTAAAAAAAAAAGAGGAATTAGTTAGTCAAAAGAGGTACAAGACCTCAACATCACTTCTAGCATCAAAGAAATAATTTGAGTTCACAAAAGACATGTGAACTGTATGGTAACCTTGGCCATATGTTCAAGGAATGTTGGAATAATCCTATCACAAGTGGTTTCTCTTTTTAAGTAGAGCATACAAAAATAAGAATTCATCAATATATTAGAAAATTTTAAATTAGAAGAAGATACATCAACAACATGGTAATGTTATTAAATATGACCACTTAAAAGAAGAATAAAATGACCACTTAGGAGAAGAAAACATTTATTTGTTGCTCATAATCAACTACATCATCCTAATGATGTTTGGTATATTGATTTTGGAGCAACCAAACATATGACCATTTAAAAATACTAGTTCAAGACTCTATACTATTCTAATCATACAAGAATGGTCTATCTAGGTGGTGACACATCCTCTAACATCAAAGGCATAGGTGGTGTTAAATTTTGACATGTATTACACACCTACAAGATAAGAAAAGTCTTATAAGTTCTAGGACTCACTAAGAATCTACACTCCATCAATTGATTACCTAACCATAATTTGAAAGTTTAGTTTGACAAATGATGGGTTTCAAGATATGTCTCGTTCATGACAAAGCTAGAAAATATATGATTATTGTATATGATAAAGAAATATGAAATATTTTTTAGCTTCATCATGACAATCCGATATTAATTGTCAAATCTAATATTTTTATAATATGGGATTAAGGATATGGTCATTTAAATTTTGTCCATCTTATTATACAATCGTCGATAGTAAGAAGATAGTAATTTTCTTCTACAACAAGAAAAAATTCTTCTTTAATGAGGCCTTATTTATCTTCATGAAGAAGACATTTTTTCTCTCATCTAGGAAATAAATCTTCTTCTTCTTCTATTCATGTTGGAAAGACTAGTAAGTTTTATAATCATCATAACAATTTAAGACGTAAATTTTGAGCGTTTGCACTTGAAGTAGAAGACCTTCATTATATTATCTCATGATGAGAAAATGAGTGGTCTTACCATTGATACTTATAATGAAGATAGATCATATGATGAATTGATAGGTTGAATTAACAACCTTAAAGCATCATTATTCCACTCAAGGGGGTTGAGATAATTTTTTTTTGTTCATGCCCACTTCATCCATGACTTCTTCGTAGATTGTATCATTGAAAATGGTTTGTATAAGTTAACTACAAGATCCATAGTTGATAAATCTTATTTTTTATGGGTCCTCATCCTCATCCATATGCTCTAGATAGAAATATCTTTGTTCATCCATATTTATCACACCAACACACACATACACTATGTTATTTTCTTTTGATCTAAAGTACATAGATAAGATCTTCATTAAAGTGACTAATCTAGATAGTTGTGGATTATTGCTTGGAATATCCTATTAGTATGATAGAAAACCTCATTATGATGACTACAATAACACCTATATGCTATAAAAATATGATCAAAAGTGTCACATAAAGAGCACTAGAAAAACAAGAAATTTGGTACTCACTCATAATCAAGCATGCAAAGAAGTCACTCAAGACAACATCACTACTTTTTTGTAGGCCATAAAATAATCCAAATAAATCAAGAACCACATTATCCATAGATCATGTAGATATTTGATAACTTTCTAATGTGTTTCAAGAATCCAAAACACTTAGTGGCATACAAGAGTAAAAAAAAAAGTGAAAGCAAATTCTTTCTCTATAGAGAAAATTGAAAGATATCCAAGATTAGACAAAGACCTTTAAAAAAGATAATATCATCCTCCTATTGCAATTTGGATCCCTAGTAGAATAGATTAAAAACCTATAGTCATTGGTTTGTGAATTGAATATAGACAAGAAGAAGAAATATAAGGCTCTATTCTATGATCATGAGGACACCTAGAAACTAAAGCTATAAAGTCATAGATTGAATACCTAAACAATTAGACATAATTTGAGAATTTTTTTGTTAAAGATGACTACCAAATTGTATATGAAAGATTCAAAATCTATTAATCCATGCTCAAAAAGCTACAAAAATAATAGTCTTGGTTTTTTGCTATAAGGAATAGTTTAATTTCAAATGAGCATCTACTTCAAAGAAAAAATATGAACTTTATCACAAGGAACATAGTAAGGTCAAGCATCTTTGCTATGGACCTTACACACTCCTTCAACAGGTGTCTAAGAATGCTTCTCAACTTGATCTTCCAACTTACTTGGGGATTCATGATGTTGTGAAGCACGATATTCTCAAGTAATGTCATTATTCAACATTGGAGTCTAAGCTTCTCAACAACCATACTAAATGATGTTCCTTATTTCTAGCTTTTGTTTGATACAAATTGATTTTTCAACACACATTATTTATAGACTTAATGTGGTTCCAAATAAGGATAAATTCCTCATTAGGACCAATGGATTTCTCAATATCAAATATCTTAGCTATTTGCTTCTCATTTACAAGCATTAAATTTCAATACTTCTATTGTTTGGAGGGATGATAAGGATTAACATACAATTTTTTAGTTGAGTTTGTTATGTCTGTTTGAATAAACCTATTTTATTTGTTATGCCTATTTGAGCAAGTTGTTATGCCCACTTTGGGTAGTTTAGTGTGTTACCAATTTTTTTTTATTGCTTATGTTGCTTATTATAGCTCCTCAAACCACCAAATCTTGTTTTGATCTATCTGTGTTAGCTTATTTAACAGTTACTCTAATCAATAATAAGTAGCCATATTTAGTGCCATATCAACAATATAAATGCCACATGTCATACATAAGTATAAATAAATCAATGTTTATATATTCACCATTAGTTTCAATGCCAATAATTTTGATTGTGTACAAACAAAAGCTTTTTAAACTATACATTTATACAAAAATATCACTTTTATGTGCAAGAAAGTTCATTGTAGTCATCTATAAAAAAATAGTTAGTAAATGTGAGAATGTTTTTATATTTGAAAAAATAAGTGATGTGAAATAGACCATTAAAATCCTAAGAGTTTTACATCTAATGAAATTTTCTTAAAAAATATGTAACAATGTTGCTTTCCAAGAATAAATACATAACATACCTATCCTACAAAAAAAAAAAAGGCTAATAAAATCCTAATTGTCATTTTTCTTTATTCATTTATTTAAGACATATGAAGCTATGATGTCAAGGGTGACATGTTCTTTATAATGGCATATACTATTTGCATGTTTTCGTTGGTGTAAAATGGACCATGGACCATAGACAATTCAATTATTATCGAGATGTTTTCGTATCTAAATGATATTCCTTTATAAAATACTTAGAGATTTCTTTTTTGTCATGCATAAATCCAAAATATACCAGGCTTAACACATATAAGGTTATGGTTTCAAACATAACATGTTATTTATAATGAAATACATCATTTGCATGTGGAATAAGATCAAACTAGAATGAATGTCCTTCAAATGATTTAAATTTATAGTCTTAAAGAAAGGCGTGTATTGAATGCATATTATTAAAAAAAAAAATTCAAATATTTTTTTTGTTTTTTTAAAGGTTCAAGGTTCAAAATAGTACATATTTAGAAAGGGATAGGTTGGATAGGAGTGCCTGAGTGACTGCCGGTTAGCTATCCCAGTTCGATGCCTTTTCTTTTGCTTTTTTTTAAAGGTCTAAGGTTCAAAATAATACATATCTAAAAAGGAATAGCTTGAATAGTAGTGTCCGAGTGACTGTGGGCTAGCTATAGGTTGGATAGTAGTGCCCAAGATACTGCGGGCTAGCTATCTCAGTTCAATGACCTTGAAGAGTCGGGATCCCGTTGAGTGTGCTTTACCCAACAAATTCAATGTTTATAGAGACAACCCATTCATAAAGTTAACTAATTTTTTTTATGAGTAGAGAAAAAAAAAAAACATCAAAATACCTCAATAATATTTTACTATAAGTAGTTTGGCTGTATCCCAGATGCCTCAGAGAAACGAATCCTGTTGACTATACTTTATCCAACAGGTTTAAGATTTTATAAAAACAGCTCATTCATAAAATTACCATTTTTATGAATAAAAAAAACATCAAAATACCCTAATAATATTTTAGGGTAAGCAGTCAGGCTTTCCGATGTGCAGCCTTCAGGCCTAACATAAAAAAACTTTACAAATTGTAGGCAACTCGCTCAGGACAGAAGAGGATGCCATGGAAGATATGATTTATATAAATTACATAGCAGGCATATTACTGAATCATGCAGAGATTAAGAGAGAGATACCTACATCATGCACAATATAAGTGCGAGAAAACAAACACGAACAAACCCACAGGTATTAAGACCAGTAGTTATTCTGCGTCAGGAGAAAAGATTGGGGTAGGAAGTTTCGGTGTCTCTGGCAGCAACACGTGGAATTCTTCTAAGCTAACGGCACCGTCACCGTCTAGATCGATTGCGTTGATGAAGCCACGGCAGTCATCAAGGGAAGCGGGATCACCCAAGCGCTTCACCACCCCATAGAGTTCCTCCGCGGTGATACGTCCGCTCTTGTCAAGGTCGAAAATCTGGAATCCAGCACGGAGGTCGTCCATGGTCTTGTAGATGTTCATGTCCCGGGAGTAGACGCGGACGAACTTGCTGAAGTCGATGCAATCGTCGCCATCCCAGTAAGCGTTGCCCACCAACTTGTAGATCTCCTGGTCGGAGGGGGAGTACCCGAACGTCAGCCGCATCACCTCGCGCAGCTCCGCCCGCGAGATCTTGCCGTCGTCGTTGAGATCGAACGACTTGAACACGTCACTGAGCTCCTTTATGCGCACCAGCACTTGGAATTTCGTCGCCTCATTTTTTATCATCCCCATCTGCCCCTGTCCCTGTGAGGGTGAGGAGCCGCATTGGGTTGGCTGCGGCTGCTGATCCATACTGCTACCTCTTATGCCTTTCTTCTCTTCTCTTCTCTTCAATTCTCTTCTACCCAGTACAGGTACACCTTGTTGCGACTACTCTTCTCTTCTCTCTACATCTAGAATATGTACACACCCAAATTGTTCTCAACTATGATTAATATCATTATCATTACCCTGCCCATTCCCATGTGGGGTTCTCAGCTTTTTCGTTTGCTTTCTTTTCTACTCATATTCTCAATTCTTCTTCGTTCCTTTTGACCGCGCTCGCCCTCTCGGGTCCACCTAGCGCTTTCACTGGTTCATCTACTCTCCGTCTTTTATCTTCGTGTGGTCTTGTTGTGGTGTCAAAGGTGGTGCCATCAATCTCCATCAACTTTAAGTAGTGGGAATCTTCTCTCACATCTATAATACTTTACTTCAATAATGAAAGAGGAGCCACACCAGATCATGATTATTAATTATCTTCGATTTTCATGTCGCATCTCAACAGACATAGCACGAATCGTTCTGTCAACGTTTTTCCTAAATCGATTAGAACAAGGACAGACAATGTTTATTCATATTTAGAATGAATTGTAAAACTTTTTAAGTCAAAGAAGATAGACTCAATTAACTTTACATATGTTAAATTTTAAAAAATAATAATAAATTAAAAATAGAATATTCATGTTAGATTAATAATTTAATTTTAGAATTTAAAAAATACTAGTTTTTAATTTATTTTTAATTAGAATAAAAACAGCCTTTTTACATCACAAAATCAGCCCTCAGTTGCATAATTGTCAAGGGCAAGTAGCCAAAAATCTCTTAAAGGCAAGATAAACAATATCCACCTTAGATCCCAATTAGATGCAGTCCTCCCTCCTAAGCTTTTCTAAGTCTTGATGGACCACCCTGGAGGATCCATCTCCTATCCTCTTCTTTAATGGTAACAAAGTTCACCAGCGGGTTTGTTGGTTTATTACCTTCTCTAAGGACATGAAAAAAATCAACTTCTTCAAAATGCTTTACAATCTCTCTAGTATCCCGCACAATGTAATCAATTTGCCAATTAGTTTCTTCCTCCTTTTTCAAAAGATTGATAATATTCGAGTCCCTTTCAATGATAACTTTTTTAGCACCTTGATCCTTAGCTAGCTTTGCACCAAGATATAAAGCATTAACTTCACCTTTATGACTAGTAGTAATTCCCAAAATCTTTTTGGCTGCCCCCACCAATATGCCTTGATTGTCCCTCAAAATAGCTCCTGCTCCTGCCTTACATAGGTTACCTTTGGAGGCCCCATCAAAATTTAACTTCAGCAATTCATCTCGAGGTGGTTGTCATTTTATGTTAATTCTAGCCAAAGCATTTGCCTCTCCACCACTAGTTATTTGATAGGTTTTTTAACTTATATATATATATAATTTAATAGCTAGTTAAAAGTTCTATTTTTAAAAATTGATATTTTGGAATTGAAATAAGCTTATGTGACCATTTTTTAAAACTATATGCTTGTATCGTTTAGTAAAATTTGAATCTTGTTATCCTTTTCGAAAGTCAAGATATTTAATCAATTAAACTCTTGTAATTTGACAACCAAATATGTTATTAATAATTTGTATTCAAATTGTAACTTAAAGTTATGTAGTCCATGCATTTTGAATGTAAATTTAAACCTAGGTGGTAATATAAATATTAATAACAATTCTTATGTTCATAATTATGCTTTGAATAACACACAAGAAAATAGCTAGATTTTAGTTCATTCATATACATCTCATTCAAAACCTAATTAAATTTTAAAAAACATACATGTAGATACCCACACATCCAATTATATTTGATATTATATAATATGATTATAAGGCTTTCATGTACTAAACCTAATCAATTTAAAATAACCATCCGGATGAAACTTCTCGCGTTAATGGGTTAGCATCTTATTTCTACCTAGCATTAACATCACTTTAGGTACTCTTATGTTTTATGGGTAATTTCAAATTTTAAGTATTATAAAAATATATGGATATATTGAGATGTGATGGTTTTATAAAACATTACATGTGCTAAATTTTTTTTCCATGTAAACATTTTATGAGAATGAAAGTCTTGGAGTTGACGTGTTCAAATATTCCTTCTTTTACACATTGTATTGCTTAAAGTACTTATGTATTTTATGGATCTTCATAACTTATGATGATTATTTAATTACATAAGACTCAAATATCAAAACAAATTTTATTTGGAAAAGTAACTAATAAAAACACAATGAAGAATCTAGAAAAGTAATTGTATGTTATCAATGTTAATTATCATGATATAAGTTACATGTGACTCTTAAAAGAATATCAAGTGTAACTTACAAAGGGGGTTTTCGTATAAGTAAAAAATACCAAATGAATCCATATATAACATATATTTTATAAATAATCTAAAATTAATAAATTGATTATGAGACATGAAAAATTAGGAAGGGTCATTGATTTGGCCTACGACATTAGGTGTATTGGCTTCCTTGCTTTTGCATCGTATCAAATCCACAACATCTCACCTTAAAGATGCGGTAATTGTGAGCCTAGTCTAAGGATTTAGTGGGTCTAGTTTGAAACACCTATTCATTTTCTAAGAATTTTCTTAGCTACTTAACCTTAACCTGGTGCTATCCTAGCTACTAATACAACAATCACAATGTAGCAAACAAACCCTATTGACTACATGATTTTTTATTTTAATGATAAACAAACAAAATAATTTTTTTTATTTTAAGAGCAAAATGCAAGAGGATAATACAATTAGATAGTACTAAGATTTTACATGTAATTCTATTTTGATGAAAATGTAATTGTGTAGATTATCCCATAATTATATCAAATATAATGACTTGTTCCTTATTTTTTCCTTTTCTTTAGTGAATAGAAAAAATAATTGTAGAATAATATAAACATAGATATGGGACACATAGATAATGAATCAAACATATAACAAGAGGAATTCTAAAAATGGAACCTTTGACCTAGATTTACCCCTAAGACAATAGCATTGGATAAATATAGAGCACTAATTATGCTTTTGATGTATGGTGGCACTTTTGCTTATTGCTCCTACTTTCCTAGAAACATGTAAAAAAGACAAAAATAAACACAGTTAGAGGTAGAAGGGTATACCTAAATTACTAGAAAGTTACAACTCCCTTGATTAGAATTAAACCCCTATTTAAAAAGAAAACATAAGTATGAAGACTAAAATAATGATTGACCCTTTTTTTATCGCGTTTCGTGAAACACAATGCGGTGAAAAAATATGAGACACCTGGTTTGGCTTGATGAAGTAGCTTTCTTTAGTTGGGTTGCAAAGATGATTTTGAAGATAAAATAATTTTTATGTGTATAGCTTACCCCATAAATTGGTAAATGAGTGAAGAATGAGTCTCATAAACCAATTGATAGAATTATGGGGAATGATGTAAGTGAATGTTGTAATTGCAAGTGTATGATGTAAATATGGATGATATGAATGATGTTAAGTAATTTTATTTATGCCCTAATGGAGAAAGGTATTTTTTGCCAAGTGTAGATCCCATGATTACATAATATGTATCCCATTGTGGGAAATCAAAATCAAATTTATTTATCCCAATTTTGGGGTGATTCCATGTTGTTGAAGAAAGTGCCTTTTGGCATCATTGAAATGCAAAGTGATGAAAATGCGGAATATCATAAACTAATCATCCTAAGATCAGTTGATTTATAGGAGGACCCTCCTAGTGAATATGCATTATTTCTGAATGTGAATGATAATGATGTAGTATAAAATTGTCCATGTTTGAAGCCCCACAGACAAGGCCATCAATGATAACTTTTGAGCAGATTAATCTGAGCATAGTTGCACTCAAAAATGATGGATCATAAGTGATTGTATTATATAACCAAGAGATATTAGATGATGAAAATGGTAAAGTATACTTATGGTGATTTACCCATCTTATCGAGTTACATGGATAATCAATCGCTAAAATCACCAAGGAGATAGAATAGACCACTAGATACGAGGTTCACTTGAAATTGTATGTGAACTTGGCAAATGTGAAAATGTAATGATTGATGGATGAAAATAATGTTGAAATGAATATTTGATGATGATAAATGCATTGAATATTGTATTGCATGATTTTGTGAAATTTTGCATTGGTTTGGAGCATTTTTAGAGCAATTTTGGACAATTTTATGACTTTTGGTCGCAAACAAAATTTAACTACCCAAATCAATCCATGTTATCACAAAGATGAATGAAATTATGGAGTGGATGATTGGAATGATGAATATGATCATTTTGTGAAAATTTGAACCGTTTTGGTGCATTTTGAAAGTTGTAAAGTGATTTTGCATCTTTTGGTCGCAAACAAAAATTATGTGCCTAAATCACTTTTTGGTTTCACAAAACATTATATGATGATGAAATGAATGTATGAATGAAACTTTAAGTGATTTTGTACGGTAAGCTACATTTTTTGGATAATTTTGGTGTTTCTACCAATTTTAACACCAAATTTCAGCCTACATATGTAGTATTCTCAGACGTCAGCATGCATTGGCATTCTGCAAAATCTAGTCAGTATTTCAATGTGCCTATGAATTCCCACGGGAATTCTAGTGCACCAAAAATAGCTTATAAATAGTCTATAGAGGTGAAATTAGATTCATTATTTGCGTTTAAATATTTTAGGTTTTGTTTCTAAAGGAGTTATTGAGGAAGTGAGGTGGAGTGAAGTATTTTGGTGAGGTGGAAGCTATGGCGATGGATGGTGTGGATGTAGTGGCAGGAGCAGAGGTAAGTGCCCTTGGAACTCTTTGTTTGGACTTATGTTTTTTTTAAATTATGCAATGCATGTGATATTAATGTGTTTGCCTTGTGTATGTGTTGTGCTACAACTAAATATCTTGGAGGCTCAACATCGATTCTCACCTCTCATACTTGGGGTGATAAAGGTATTGTGGGATGAGTAGTGGAAGTGGTTGGAGAAGGTGGGGCTAGTTAGAGTAGCTAAGATTTATGTGGTGAGGGTAGATGAGGGGTATCTATTTACCTTAGTAGAGATATGGGATCCGTATAGGGGGACCTTTTAGCTTCCTACTGTAGAGGTGACAGTGACACTTGAGGATGTATACTACATCCTCAAAGTACCAGTTAAGGGGCTATGTATTGAGGTTGGACACAAGGGGTATGAGATGAGTCAGATATTTGGATATAGATGGTGGAGGGATAAGGTACTTGTGATGTATGTGGATAAGAAGTTGGAGGTGTTGCCTACCTTTGTCATGTTCATGTTGGCCAACATAGTGGAACCGAACAACACTGGCTATCGATTTTCGTGGAACATGATCAGGTTGGTATATGATATAATTGATACACCTCAAGTGTATGTATGGGCACCTGCTATGCTATCTCAATTGTACTAGGAAATATATTATGTGAGGAGGCAAAAGAAAAATGGGACAGGGTGTAGTGTGCTATTGCGGTGTTGGATTTGGGAGCACTTTAGTGTGTCTCATCCTATGGGCTTTCCTACTGAAGCATGAGATAGTGAGCATCCCTATGCTCTAAGGTGGTGGGTGGTAGATAAGGTGCAGTTGATTCATCCTTACCAGACTAGCTAGGAATAAATGGATCTATAAGAAGGAATGACATCTACTCAGGTGATTTGGAAGCCTTGATGAGGTGCTACTCAGATTGGTGATGAGGAGAAGTTTTAGAGAGTTCAACAAGCTATATGGGTGGTTGGAAGGTACAAGAGTGAGGTGAATATTATCTAGTTCTTACAAGTGTTGAGGCATTTTGGGCTACGATAGAGAGTTCCTAAGGTGTTAGTGAGATACAAGCATCATCGAGATGAGACAAGTATACCTTGTGTTGAGGCATGGTGGATGACTTATGAGGACAATGAGGAGATAGATATCATTGATATGGATGATGCGAGGACTACCATATAGTATGATGCATGGTTTACTACACAGCCACCATGGGTACTAGGTCCAATAGTGTATGAGGGAAATGAGGATAAGGATGAGGCAGAGGTCAAGGTTGAAGAGGCAAATGAGGCTCCTAGACATAAAAAATACCATTGGTCTAGTAGTCGAGGGAGATGGGTGAGGGATGCAGTAGAGTAGCCTCCAAATATTGAAGATGATGGATATGGTGATGATGATGATGATATGGAGGAGGTTCTTGAGAGACCTCTAGGCTAGAGTGAGGAGGATTGGGTGAGGCTCGATTAGATGGTAGCTGAGTGGGATGTAGTTACAATGACTCGAGATGCAAAGATATCTTAGCTACAAGAAGATCTAGAGGTACAAGCGATTGCATATGGAGGTGTGGATAGGATTGTGAAGCTCTAGGTAGAGCTACTTGAGAGGGACCATCGTCAGATACATGATGTACTACACCTTCAAGCCTAAGATGGATATATCCAAGATTTAGAGGATCGATTGATGCAACACCATATTAGGTTACCAAATCCACTCTCTTCCTTCATATTTGGGCCTATTAGACATAGTGAGTCTAGGTATAGTGGGTCTAGGTCTAGGGCTCCTTTAGGGTCACAAAGGTCCTCCTATAGGCATTAGCTAGTGTTGAGATGCACTTTTTTTGCATATGAGCCTTGGTGCTCCATTGTATATAGCCTTCTGGACATTCGTTGTACATGTGATATATATATATATATATATATATGCATGGATTTTTATTTTATGTTACACTTTTGTGTGAATGTGATGCAGAAGCATCCGGTGGCAATGGAGCAATCTTGCATCCTCTGAATTTTTTTCTAAATCCTCACAGTACTTTGTATTTTAATTGTTCTAGTTCTTCCCCCGGGGGGGGGAGTTTTGTGAAGAAATGGGAAAGTTCTAAGTTTTGTAAAGCTTGAGCAAGTAGTTGGGGTGAGGTCACGAAATCGCGACCTCAAAAGCTTCAACGTAGACAAGGGCCGGTTCCGTCGTGATATCGCGACGTCGCGATATCACGACATTAGTTAATAAAGGGAGCGGAGAGTAGTTTTCATCGTGACGTCGAGATATCGCGACGTCGCGATATCGCGACGGTAGCTAGACAGCCGAGGCAAGGAGAGTTCTCCGTCGCGATATCGCGACGTGAGTTGAAAAGGCAAAGGCACATTCTGACTAAGGCGTGGAGGTGGTTGGGTCGCGATATCGCGACGTCGCGATATCACGACAGTTTGAACGGGCAGAAGCAAAGCAGCAGTTGGGTCGCGATATCGCGACATGTCGCGATATCACGGCCAAGAAGAAGGCAGACCAAGACGAACACGTGGACGGCCATGCAAGGCCGAATTTGACACGTGGCTACCACGTGTACCATGACAATTGTGAAGGGCACGTGTACCAAATTTTTTGTGACAAGGAGAAGGCATGGCTAGGTTTACACGCGGTCGGCTACGTTTAAGAGAACAAAGATGGAGATCGCGTAGATTAAGAAGGGAGGTGTCGGCCACGCATTATTATTTTTTATTTCTTCTGGCAACACAGCCATTACAGGTGATGGCTTCATGGAGGAGACAACAATGCAGAAGACAGTCTGACCGAAGCGGCGGGTGCAGGTCAGTGAGGCCATTAATGCAAGCTCCTTGGTAGATCGAGCAGATTGCCATTAATGACAAAAATTTTGAAAAACCCGGAGGGGAAAATTTCGAATTTGAATTTTGTTAGGCGGGGGGCATTAATTTCCTAGAGGATCGGGGCCTCGATAAAAACCCAAAAAATTGTAAGGAGGGATGGTGAGTTCGGGATTGAGGGGGGAAGAGTTGTATGCCTGGAAAGACTACTGTAAAAATTGTATTAAGCAATTTAATGAAAATTACTGTGAACTTTGTTGTGGAATCTCGGCTCGCCATCAAGTGGTATCAGAGCAGGAGCTCCTGAGCGTGTAACAGATCACCGAAGAGAGGCAGTTACACCAGGATCTGTGGAAGGATTTAAAAGAAAAAATATATATAATGCCTCCACGAAGAAACCATGGCGGAGTAGGAAATGTGGTGCCGGCCGAAGACTTCCGAGCCTTGCAGAGACAAGTTCAAGCCCTGCAAGCGGAGTTACGCAGAAGGCACGAGCCCGGAAGGGATGAGGAAAGTGAAGACGAAGTTGAAGAAGAAGACCAATCTGAGGAAGAGGAAGAGGCTGTGGACCCTGCACAAGCCCGGTTGTACAAGGCCATCTCTTAGATTGGAAAACAACCGAAAATGGAGGTTTCTACATACTCGAGAAACCTAAATCTAGAAGTGATTGACTGGATAAATGATTTAGAAGAGTATTTCGAATATGAGGAGGTTGAAGACCCTAACCGGGTTAGATTTGCTAAGACCAAGTTAAAGGGTCATGCCAGCATTTGGTGGAGGGGAATACAGTTGGAGAGGAACAGAAGAGGGAAGGAGAGAATAACAAGATGGGATAGAATGGTGGAGAAGTTGAAAAGGCAGTTCATCCCGACAGATTACGAGTTGGATCTGCTAAGAAAAATGCAGAGTTTGAGACAGACAAACAAAACTGTCCAAGAGTACACCGAGGAGTTTTACAAGATCTCTATTAGAACTGGGCATTTGGAGGCAAACAAAGAAAAGGTAGCCCGTTATATCAATGGGTTGAGACTCGGTATCCAAGAAGAACTGAGCCTGGTTCGGATAAGCACCATTGAGGATGCTTACCAGTTTGCCTTAAAGGTGGAAGAAAAACTGAATAGGCGGTTTGAAGGCAAGCAAAGGGGAAGGGGCCGTGGTGGAAGAACTGGTGGGAGAACCAGTGGAGAAAAGTATAAGGACCCGAAGAAGACTGGTGAAACCAGTAGTAACCAGGATCAAAGGGAAGAGGATGTTTATCAGCCCCGAGATCAGAATAGCTACCCAAGAGGACGGGGTGGATCTGGACGAGGATTTGGAAGAGGAGTATTTCGTGGGACATGTTTCCACTGTGGTGAAGAAGGACATCGGGCATTTGAGTGTCCACAACACCGAGAAAGGATGAACAAGAGGCCTGAGGGTCCAGCCAGGGCTGCTGTGGCAGAGGAAGAAGCTGAGTCTGAGCATTCCGAAGAAGCGGAGAGAGGGGAAGCAATGATTGTAAGAAGAGTCCTGTTGAATGAGGAGAAGGACACAGATCAGAGAAGAAGTTTATTCCACACAAGATGTAAGTGTGCGGGCAAAGTTTGCAATATTATTATTGATAATGGTAGCACGGATAACCTGGTTTCAGAAGAAATGGTTACAAAGCTACAGTTGGAAAGGAAGAAGCACCCGCATCCATACCGGGTCGCATGGTTACAGAAGGACCACAAAGCTTTGGTCAATGAACAGTGCTCCGTTAAATTTAATATTGGAAATTATTGTGATGAGGTCCTGTGCGACATCCTGCCTATGGATGCTTGCCATATGTTGCTGGGGAGGCCCTGGCAGTTCGACCGGAGTGCAGTGCATGATGGTCGTGCCAACACCTACTCATTGACAAAGAATGGTGTACGCCATAAACTAAAGCCCTTAAAGGATGCGGATGAAAAGGTATGTAACAATTCCAGAATCTGTTTAGTTGAGGGGAGAAAGTTCCTGGACGGGTTGAAGCATGAACATTTATGTTATGCAATAATCCCTAGAGCAAGGGAGAAGGAATGCCAGGATACCCCAGCAGAAGTCCTAGATCTGCTGGAGGAATTTCCAGATATTGTGTCTGACAATGTGCCTGAGGGTTTACCCCCAGTAAGGAAAATTAGCCACCATATAGATTTGGTACCGGGATCAAGCTTGCCAAATAAAGCTGCACACAGAATGACACCTGTAGAAACTGAGTTAAACAGGCAGGTCCAGGAGTTGCTGGAGAAAGGATTGATTAGGGAGAGTCTTAGCCCGTGTGCAGTGCCAGCAGTACTAGCACCCAAGAAGGATGGAGAGTGGAGAATGTGCATAGACTCTCGGGCAATCAATAAAATCACTATCAAATACAGGTTCCCATTGCCAAGGATGGATGATATAATGGACTGTTTAAGTGGGGCTGAGTACTTCACGAAGATTGACCTGAAAAGTGGCTATCATCAGATCCGTATCCGAGAGGGAGATGAGTGGAAGACAGCCTTCAAGACAAGAGAAGGCTTGTATGAGTGGTTGGTCATGCCATTTGGGCTGTCCAATGCACCAAGTACCTTCATGCGGCTGATGAATGAAGTACTGAAAGAATTTCTGGGAAAGTTTGTCATTGTTTATTTAGATGATATATTGATATTCAGCAGAACCCTGGAGGAACACCTGATGCACATCAGGAGAGTTTTTGAGAAGCTGCGGGAAGAGCAGTTATTAATAAATCTGAAAAAGTGTAATTTTGTCAAGAAGGAGTTAGTATACCTGGGGTTTGTAATCTCAGCAGAAGGTCTGAAAATGGACCCCGAGAAGGTGAGAGCCATCATCGAATGGCCTACCCCAAGGAGCACAACAGAAGTAAGATCATTTCATGGTCTAGCCAGCTTTTACAGGAAGTTCATAAAGAACTTCAGCAGCATCTGTGCACCTCTCACAGAAACAATGAGGGGGGATAAAAAAGAGTTCAAGTGGACATTAGGGGCTGAAAGGAGCTTTGATGCATTGAAGAAAAAGGTCACAGAATAGCCTGTCTTGGCACTCCCAGACTTTGACAAGGTGTTTCAGGTGGACTGTGATGCCAGTGGCAGTGCAATAGGGGCTGTACTGAGTCAAGGAGGCAAACCAGTTGCTTATTTCAGTGAGAAGTTAAATGATGCTCGAAAAAAGTATTCAGTTTATGACCAAGAATTTTATGCTATAGTTCAGGCTCTGAAGAAGTGGAGACACTATTTGCTGCCAAAGGAGTTTGTTCTATTTACTGATCATCAGGCTTTACAGTACATTAACAGTCAGACAAAACTGAACCAAAGGCACATGAAGTGGGTAGAATTCCTTCAAAGTTATACCTTTGTGCTGAAGCACAGAAGTGGGAAATCAAACAAGGTTGCAGATGCCTTGAGCAGAAGGCAGACTTTACTGATTAAATTGACAGTGGAAGTAGTGGGATTTGAAGAACTGAAGGGTTTGTACCCTGAAGATCCGGATTTTGCAGAGGCCTGGACGGCTTGCTTAACACCTGTTACTGTGGACCGAACAAAATGGTTGGATTTCCTAATCCAAGATGGAATGTTGTTCAAGGGAAGTAAATTATGCATTCCAAGGAGCTCCATGCGGGAGAACTTGATCAAGGAAAAGCACAGCGGAGGACTGGCTGGGCATTTTGGTAGGGATAAGACTATTGCCCTAGTGGATGAAAATTATTACTGGCCACAACTTCAACAAGATGTGAGGAAGTTTGTGCAAGGTTGCAGAATATGTCAGATGGCAAAGGGCATAAGGCAAAACACAGGATTATACCAACCGTTACCTGTACCTGAGAGGCCATGGGAGGACATAAGCATGGATTTTATTCTTGGATTGCCGAGAACACAGAGGGGAAATGACTCGGTATTTGTGGTGGTTGACCGATTCTCCAAAATGGCACATTTTATTCCCTGCCAAAAGACAAGTGATGCAGTTCACATTGCTAGGTTATTCTTCAAGGAAGTGGTACGACTTCACGGTCTACCAAGAAGCATAGTTTCTGACAGAGATACAAAGTTTGTTGGGTACTTCTGGAGAACTTTGTGGAAGAAGATGAAGACAGATCTGAAATTTAGTTCTGCATACCACCCACAGACTGACGGACAGACAGAGGTGGTGAATAGAAGCCTGGGTAATTTGCTGAGATGCTTGATAGCAGATCAACCCAAGGGATGGGATTTAGTTTTACCGCAGGCGGAGTTTGCGTATAACAGTTCAGTCAATAAAAGCACAAATAAATCACCATTCCAGATAATATATGGGAACAGCCCGAGAAATGTGTCTGAACTGAGAAAGATGGACAAGAGAGAAAAGTGCAGTGCCGAGGCAAAAGAATTTGCGGAACATATGAAAAGTTTGCATGAAGAAGTAAGGAAACAAATTATAAAAATGAATACTCAATATAAGACAAGGGCAGACCAGAAGCAGCGGTTCAAGGAGTTCAAGGTAGGGGATGAAGTCATGGTGCATCTCCGGAAGGAGAGATTTCCTGCCAAGACTTATAACAAATTGAAGATGAAGAAGTTTGGGCCATGCAGAATACTGGGAAAGCGGGAGTCAGGGAATGCATATGAAGTGGAATTGCCAAGTTGGCTTGATATTTCACCTATTTTTAATATTTCAGATTTAGTAGAATACCATGAGGGAGAAGGTACAGAGATGCCCAGTGCAGAATTATGGCAAATTCCAGCATCTACTCCAACCACAGACGAGGTCGAAGAAATATTAGACACTCGTGAAGGCAGGAGCACCAGAAACAAATAGTATTCTGAATATTTGGTGAAGTGGAAGGGCAGACCTGTTGAAGATGCAACTTGGTTGTCTAAGACGGAGGTTGACCGCCTGGGTCTTCCTCTAACAACCCAAAAGTGAGGATCACTTTTTTTTTATTTACCTCGGGTGTCTGATGCAGGAGCATCCGGTGGCAATGGAGCAATCTTGCATCCTCTGAATTTTTTTCTAAATCCTCACAGTACTTTGTATTTTAATTGTTCCAGTTCTTCCCCCGGGGGGGGAGTTTTGTGAAGAAATGGGAAAGTTCTAAGTTTTGTAAAGCTTGAGCAAGTAGTTGGGGTGAGGTCGCGAAATCGCGACCTCAAAAGCTTCAACGTAGACAAGGGCCGGTTCTGTCATGATATCGCGACATTAGTTAATAAAGGGAGCGGAGAGTAGTTTCAGTCGTGATATCGCGACGTCGCGATATCGCGACGGTAGCTAGACAGCCGAGGCAAGGAGAGTTCTCCGTCGTGATATCGCGACGTGAGTTGAAAAGGCAAAGGCACATTCTAACTAAGGCGCGGAGGTGGTTGGGTCGCGATATCGCGACGTCGCGATATCGCGACAGTTTGAACGGGCAGAAGCAAAGCAGCAGTTGGGTCGCGATATCGTGACATGTCACGATATCACGGCCAAGAAGAAGGCAGACCGATACGAACACGCGGACGGCCATGCAAGGCCGAATTTGACACGTGGCTGCCACGTGTACCATGACAATTGTGAAGGGCACGTGTACCAAATTTTTTTGCGACAAGGGGAAGGCATGGCTAGGTTTACACGCGGTCGGCTACGTTTAAGAGAACAAATATGGAGATCGCGTAGATTAAGAAGGGAGGTGTCGGCCACGCATTATTATTTTTTATTTCTTCTGGCAACACAGCCATTACAGGTGATGGCTTCATGGAGGAGACAACAATGCAGAAGACAGTCTGACCGAAGCGGCGGGTGCAGGCCAGTGAGGCCATTAATGCAAGCTCCTCTGTAGATCGGGCAGATGGCCATTAATGACAGAAATTTTGAAAAACCCGGGGGGGAAAATTTCGAATTTGAATTTTGTTAGGCGGGGGGGCATTAATTGCCTAGAGGATCGGGGCCTCGATAAAAACCCAAAAAAATTGTAAGGAGGGATGGTGAGTTCGGGATTGAGGGGGGAAGAGTTGTATGCCTGGAAAGACTACTGTAAAAACTGTATTAAGCAATTTAATGAAAATTACTGTGAACTTTGTTGTGGAATCTCGGCTCGCCATCAGAATGCTTTTGTTTGAATGCATATGTTTAGGTGTGATGGATGATAATGCAATGATAATATGTATGAATACTAATGAATTAATGCTCTAATGATCATTTGTAGTTTAGATTTTTCTTGACAATGTATAACATTGTTTTTTAATCATGGGTACCAAAATGGTGGTATGTGAAATGGAAGACTCATGTAATGATATGGATGTTGATATGGAAGAATATATGGATGCTGATATGGAAGAAGATATGAATTTTGATATGGAATACTGATATGAATGTTGATATGGAAAACTGATTGTTTTGCGGAGACTCTTTTGCGGAGACTCAAACCTACTAGTGATATAAAAAAACTCACTAAATGTTGTCTAATTTCTCTAAGACAAAATGTGTGTGTAGTGAATTCATTTACCAAATCATGAGTATGGTAATAACTATAGGTAATCAAGAACCAATGTTTGTGCAAGTGAGTTCATTAATCCATCTTGAGTAAATTTATATAAAACCTTTCATTGAGTAGACCAAGAAGCTAGTGTGTCCTTATGTATGTTTAGAGGTCTCTTCAAGAGAGATTTGTCACCATGCATGAGCATACTCCACTGCCATTCAAGCATCTATAGCTCTGATGGATATTAGCTCCATAGTATAAGAATATGATCTCTAAGATTTAGGAATTCGGACTACCTAACCGTATGACTAGAAATGTAGTTTTATTATTACAACTTGAGGATCTATGTTGTGTGATGTGTAAAATATTTAGAGCTTTGGGGAATCATATTCTCAACCAAAGTGTGATGAGAATGTAACCCTATCCTTACTACTTTATACTTTTTATGGAAGTGATTGTAATAGTGGTGAAGACCACTATTTTTAATTTTTGAACTATGTGCATAATGGGACAATAAAGGATTACCTTTTTTACATCGAGGTTCAACCCAAGTATGGTATTATCCCTCTTTGACACAAGATTTTTTTAATATGTGTGAGTGTGTTTGGTTCAAGAATGTTAGAGTCAACTATCAGAACTCAATATTTTCTTAGTGAAAATGTGTCTTGGTCCTAAGGAAAACTTGACATGTACTGGAGGTTGTTAGAAACACTACGAGTGGCTGAGTGGATGAAAACACCTAGGTATTATGGAAATATGATTTGCAAATGGTAATTTAACTTTAGGAAAAGGTGCAATGAAATAGTTGATGATTTGAAGGTTCCCTTTATTAAGGGAACATAACTTTATTGGATGAATTATTATCTAAACGTGAATAAATGACCCCTAATGTGGTGAATGAAATGTGTGAAACTAGTTGTGAATGCAATGTATGAAATGTGATTTGTGGAAAATGCAATGTGGAAAATGAAATGTGTAAAATGTAATGTGTGAAATGCAATGTTTTTTTTTTTTTTTGTATTAGCTATATATATATCACATTAAGCATAAAATGCTCTCAAGTGGATAATATTAAGTGGTTCAATCTCTTCAACTCCCTATAGATTGGAAAGCCTATAAGTTCCTTTACCCACTTTTTGAGTGACAATGTATGGACCTAACCAATTAGTCATGAATTTATCATGAAGATGCGATAATGCATTGGTATTTTGTTGATTCTCTTTAAGAATAAGATCTCCTACTTGGAATTCATGTAGATGAACTTTGGCATTGTAAGAACACTTGGGGAGATCTTGATAAACTCATAAATGCTCTAAAGCATTGACGCATCTTTCATCAAGAAGCGTGAGTTCGTCAAAATGTGCTTGTCTAGCAGTATCATCATCTATGAATTCCTGCAGTAAAATTCACAATGAGGGGATCTCAAGCTCAAGAGGCATAATTGCTTCAGCTCTATAGACAAATGAAAATGGTGTTGCCCTAGTAGGCATACAAATGCTTGTTTGATAATCCCATAATGCCAAGGGAATTTGAGTATGCCAATCTTGATAATTTTCTTTGACTAATTTCTTGAGAATAGAAATTAAGGTCTTGTTGATAGCCTCAACTTATCCATTTTCTTGGGGATAGTAAGGAGTTGAGAAACTATGTTGGATATTATATTTCTTGCAAAGTGCTCGAACATCCTTATTTTTGAAAGACTTTCCATTGTTAGAGATGATTTTCGAGGGAATACCAAAATGATAGATGATATGGTGAAGTATAAACTCCACAATTCGAGGTCCTATTATACTATTTAGAGGAATTGACTCAACCACTTTGTGAAGTATTCAATGGCTATGATGATGAATGTATGTTATATCGAGGAAGGAGGTGAGTTTTTGCCAATCAAATCAAGACCCTATTATGAAAATGGTTAAAGGCTTTTATTGGGCTATAATGCTTGTGATGGCACATGAGTTAAATTAGCATGTTCTTGACATTGCTTAAAATGCTTGATGTAAGTGCAACAATAATTTTCCATGGTGGGCCAATAGTAAAGCATGCATAAAATACACTTTACAATGGCCATTCCACTAAGAAAACCACCATAAGTACCATGATGAGCTTAAGCTATGGCTCTTTGTGCCTCTGTGGGTTTGAGACAACGGAGGAGGACTCCATCATAACCAAGTCTATACAATACATCCCCCAAGAGAGTAAAATGAGTTACCTTCTACTTGAAAGTGCATTTAGTGGTTTGTGACATGTATGATAGGAGTGTTCCAAACTTGAGAAAGGCTATTATTTGGTTTGACCAAAGCTCATACGACTTCGAATGGATAAAGAAAACATCTTTCTCATCGTTAGATTCAACGCAAACAATTGTATATTTATATATTGTTGTAACAATGAGTGGTTGTACCTCTCCTTCGAAGTTACTTGGAATCAATAATCCTAGAGAGGCCATTGCATCTGCAAATCTATTAGTCGAACATGGCAAAATATCAATTTCATACCAATTAAATTTGGCAAGCAATTTCATTACTACTTTATGGTAAAGCTTTATGGTTGGTTCTTTTCATTGGTATTCACAGTTGATTTGTCTAACAACAAGTTGAGAATCATCAAATATCCTGATACACTTTATACCCATAGCTATGGCTGCTTGAAGACCTAATATTAAGGCTTCATACTCTGCATTGTTATTTGTGCATTGGAAGTTAAGTTTGAATGATAAATGAATAGGTATCCCTTGTGGTGTATGAAACATGACTCTAGCACCTTGACATTTTTTGCACTTAGAACCATAAAATAAAAATGTAATATCGACATCTTCCTCCAGAATGACGTCTTCTTCTTGTTCAGTGACATTGAATACCAAATCATCTGGGAGATTAATAATCAAGGGTTGATCACTAGGAAGTGGATCTTTCATAATTTGATCGGCTATGACTTGACCTTTGATGGATTTTATGTTGATGAATTCAAGATATAATTCAGTGAGAAGCATTATCCATTTTGTGGTGCGAGCGTTATTGTAAGTGTGAGATATCATATAACACAAAGGATTTTTGTGACTATGATATATGTGGTGTGACTAAGCATGTAATGTCTGATTTTATTAGTGGTAAAATCCACTTCTAAGGATAATTTTTCCATTTAAGCATATCTAGATTTTATAGCTTACCAATTTTCAACTAATGTAGTAGACAACGTGCTCTCAATTTTTTTCATTCTTTTGTGCAAGCATTGTCCCTAATGCAAATTCTGTTGATGAAACATAAAGATGAAAGGGGACCCCTGAAAGAGCAGGAGTTAAGACTAGTGGAAAATCCAGGTATTACTTTATGTCATCAAATTTTTTTTGGCACTCATATATCCATGAAAATGTCACCCCCATTTGTAGCAAGTGATTGAATGGTCTGCATTTATTACAAAGTTGTGCAATAAAACAATGGATCAATTGAATCTTTCCTTGTAAGATAAATAATTTCTTCAAATTTTTTGCATGAGGCATCTCCATAATGGCCTTGAATTTGTTTGCATCCACCTCAATGCCTCTTTTGGAGACAATAAATACTAGTAGTTTACCTAAAGTAATACCAAAGATAGACTTTTTGGGATTCAACCTTACATTGTGATCTAGAAGCTAACCAAATACATTTTCCAAGACACCAATGTGCTCCTATTGAGTTTTGGATTTTACAAAAATATCATACACATAATATTTGATGATATTATGCATGTAATAATGGAAGATGTATGTCATGGCATGTTGATAAGTAGCAACTACATTTTTGAGGCAAAAGGGCATCACCTTGTAACAAAAAGTCCCCCAAGGTGTATTGAATGTTGTTTTGTGTTGGTTATCAATATTGATTCGAATCTGGTTGTATCCTAAAAAACCATTCATGAGAGAAAGCATTTTATGGCCAGTACAAGCATTAAAAAATGCATCAATGTTTGATAGAGGAAAGTCATCTTTAGGACACACTTTGTTAAGATCTCAAAATTCAGTGCAAATGTGTATTGCCCTATTAGGCTTGCAAATGGGTACCATGTTTAAAAGCCACTTAGGAAAATCAATGGGGACAATGAAACCCACATCTAATATCTTTTTAAGCTCTTCTTTGACCATGACAAAAATGGTATGATGCATCTTTCTCAGTTTTTGTTTGATCGACCTAGCATTAGAGTGCAAGGTAATATTATGGACAACCAAGTTAGAGTCAATACCAGGAATATCTTTGTATGACCATACAAAATACCCTTTTTATTCTTGAGGAGAGAAATTAATTGCTCTTGTTCATTAGCGAATAAAATTTTACCAAGTTTAACAATTTGGGTATTTTCTACGTCTAAACTAAGGTTCACGTCGATGGTATCTTCAATGGTCATGTGAGAACCTTCCTCAAGTTTATGGGGTGTTGGGATCAGATGAATTTCATATATGACATTATAAAAATATTTTGAATCAACCTCTTCTATGTCTCCTTGGAAAACCTCATAATCTAAATGTGAATATGAAGGTGAAGGTGGAGGTGATGGAGGAATGTAGTTGGCTGAAGATTTAAGGGGAAAAATGATGATTGGTAAAGTGGAGGATGGATGTATCCTACCTACTAGAACCGATGCTAGAACTCAAGAAATATGAACAACAGTGAGCAACACAAATAAATGCAACAAGAAAAAAGCCATGTACATGAAATGCAATGTTTCTTTTGTTTTTATTTTTATTTTTTATTTTCAGATTTTTTTGATGTACATATATTACAAGAAATTTTTTTGGTGATGTGGATTAATAAAATGGAGGTGGTTTATTGGTTGGTTCAACTCGCTCTTGTGGAAGAAGCAATTGAAATATGGATTGATGGATGGAAAAAATTCTGAGGTAAAACTCATCATGTTCGGTGAATGGAATGATGGGTATCGATTCCTCATCAAATTCATTAAAATATATTGATATGAAGTCATATTATTCATAGACTTCATCTTCAAAGTCATCAGGGTGATAGGTTTATTTTTCTAAATTCAAATTAAGACTTTGAAAGGCTTGTTCAAAAGAATAGGTGAAAAAATAAGGGTGATAGCCTAAACCTAAATGGTCATGCGCTTCTCGATATGGAGTATCAATTATCTCATGCATTCCCTATTCATGTCATTCTAGGAAATAACCTTACCAATTGAATTGATGAAAATATTGAGATGGAAAACTTGACATATGTTGTATGTTGGTAGGTGTTGGTTGCTTGGGTTCATCTTGGGAAGATGGATTGGATGATGAATCAATCTCCCCATACACAAAATTTATGCTATTGGGAATTGAACGTTATACACCGCTCCTATGGATAAGGATGAGTCACATGGGTGACCATAATCCCTAGTAGTTTGGATGTTGAGTGGTGTTACTATGATATCTTGGACCACATATTCACCAATACCAAGATTAGTGAGGTGGATCTGAACTTGGGATGATGTGGATGTGGATGTGGAAGTGGATATCGAGGTGGATATGGAAGAGGATATGGAAGACTCATGACTAGCTTGGGGCTTTGACAATGGGAGAGGTATGGACTGGAATGACATCTCATAATTCATTAATTCGATTTATGAGACATAAGTTGATGTGGATGGAGGTGGATTTGGCTGAGGTTTTGGATGAATGAGTGATTATGTGGAGGAAAATTTTATGGAAGATGTTGATGATGATGATGTGGTTTATGTGGATTGAGTTTGACCACATGTACATATAATCAACGATGAACATGAGATCATGGAGGTGGAAGCTTACTATGTGGTAGTAATGAGGATTTCCTCAAGAATAGGAACTTTAGATGAAGAAGTGGATGGTATGGTGGATGATGTGGTTGATGATGTGAGGAAAATATGAGTGGATGAAAGGGTGGACTCATAGGGATTTGAAATGAAATTGCAATACTTAAATGGTTTGATGTTTATTGGTATGCAATGAATTTATCTCCCATGTACATATTTTAAGCATTGATGAAATATAGAAGGGACGCATCTCATTTTCCTAATCCAAGGATTTCCAAGAAGTAAATTTTACGCCATAGAACCCTCCAAGATATAGAACATTGTGTACAATATTTTTAACCCCACTTCGATGGGTAAAACTATAGTTCCAACTGTGAAATATAGAACATCATTAAATGCCTTCAGGGTGAAGGTGGACTTGGTGATGTGATATGGTGGAATATTAAGATGTTGAAGAGTGGATGTGCTTATGACATTGATGGAGGAGCTAGTATCAATCAAAGCTTATTTGAGTGGATTCCTATAAATTTGAACCATGATATGCAATGTAGGATCCACCGATCCTAATGATATTGGTTTGATTTCAAAATAATTGAATATAATGATGGGCTCCACACATGTTATGATGTTTTCCAAAAAAATACTAAAGGTATTGGCATCATGATATTGGAGTTCAGTGGATTTTAAAATTTCTATTAATGCCTTGTAATGTGGAGGAGATTTTTGAATTAGCTCATATATGGACAATTTAGTTGAAGCCATTTTAAGGCTAGTGGTTAGCCAACTACTTAGAGAAATGATTGGCTTTTGTGGATGATTGGGAGGATAAATGGGTGAATATGGATGAATTTGAATATGAATGGGTTGGGAAGGATTGACATAGAATTGGATGGAAAATTATGATTTGGTAGGTTGTGGAGACACACTTGTCGGTGGTGCTATGGGAGATTGAACATGTTGTTGTGCATTCTATTGATTTTTGTGTTGTTGACCTCAGGTGACTACATGAATAGCACCCACAAAACCTTGGTACTATTAAATATGGTTAACTTGATTAGGAGGAGTCTTGGTATCGATCCTCTTATTGTTGGTTGCACTTCCTCATGATGAGGAGGTTGTGTTTGATAGATGACAAGGTTTTGATTTTGTTGAGCTAAGGGACTATCAAGCTTGATGGCCCCTAATTCAATTAGGTATTGCACCATATATTTAAATGTGTAGCAACTATTAATATCATGCCCATTTTGGTGATGATAACGACAAAATAAATGCTTCCTATAGCTTTTACTACGTTTGGTGGTTTCATTTGGTTTGACCTTAGGAAATGCAAGTTGGTTTGTGTTATACAACCTGTAGAAGATGGAGGTATATGATTCGACTAAGGGGGTGTACTGGTGATTTTTTTGAGCAGATTGCAAAAGTTGGTAGTTTTCCATAGTTGGCACTATGTATTGAATTTGTGATGGTGGGGGAACCACTTTATATGCAATTTGTTGCAGTTGTTGTTGTTAAGCCACTACTGGCTGGCTCATGATCACTTGATTTACTTTATTTGCTTGATTAGCCTGATTTGGATTGAATTGGCCAGAATAGGTTCCTTTGGATTGGCCCTTGTTCTTCCATTATTTATTTTTAGGCTTTACCACACCTTCTTGGATTTTTATCTCCTCAATTATGCTAGCTTGGGAAAGAGCTTTTTCAAATGATCTATACTATTGTAATTGCAATAACAGGAGATGGGTTTCAAGCAATGTTTGGTGAATAATCAACTTAGCTCTTCCATTGGTAGGGAGAATGGCAGTTTTGTGATCACAACTCTTCAACGGTTGCCAAAATCAGAGACCCACTCATTGTCATATTGATTGAGATTATATAAGTTAGTCAGTGAAATTTTATTTCGTACATTGAAGAAAAATATTTCAAGAAATTTGTCTACCAATTTTTCAAAATTATAAATACTATGATGAGGCAGATGGTTATACAACTCTACGACATCTCCCACCAATGTCTAAGAAAATGTTTTGAGCATTAGGGCATCTTGATTTTGAATTATGAAACATGAGTGAATTAATGTGCTCACAGGCTCTATAGGGTCCTTAGTCCCCTTGAATTTATCCAATTTTGGCATCATAAAATCTATCGGATATGGCAGGTATGGTACCAAAAACTAAATTTGTTGATTGATAAGTTGTCTTAAAGTTAGATTTAGGTTCATCATACCAGGAGTATGTTGCATCAAGCTATCAATATGTTGTTGCATTGCTTGAATTCTAGGGTCTTCCCCAGGTATGTGGAAGCCTTGAATCACTTGATGATTGTGTGGAGATGAAGTGGTGAAATATTCCATTACTTGGGATATTTTCCCCATTTCCTACATTAGGTAGTTTTTAGTTACCACATGGTAAAATAAGGTAGTGTATTGCATTACACTACGTGGGGTTATTACATTTACTTTTCTATGTAATTATGTAATTACCATGAGATATTTTCCTCATGGTTAAACTAGGTAAGTACCTAAATATCCTATGTTAGATATTTAGGTTAGTGTTATGATTAGAACTCTCTACCTAGGTTAGTGGTTAGCATCATGCAACTCCCTCCCTATTCTATTGTTAGAGGGTAGTTAGCGCTATATCATCAGAACTGTTGGTTAGTCTATTATATAAGCATAGACTAAACCTTAGCAATGGTTAATTAATCTATTGATTATTTTGTGAACTTACCTTTGGACCTACATTGGTATCATTCACCAAGGAAGAGAATATGAGCTTTTGCTCGTTCCCCATCGACGTGGACTCCCACGGAGCAACTGAGGTGCTCGACATAGGGATTCCCTCATGGAGTAGCCATGGTGCTCAACGTGGACTCTCTCCCTCATGGAGTAGTCGTAACGTTCCTGCTCTAGCCCACATGTTGGCTCGTCGACTTGGCCGACATAGTAGATGTAGGCCAAGGGTCTACGATTGCCTAGATCTGATGCAATCAATGTAGGCCAAGGGTCTGCGATCCCCTAGACCAAACACAGTCGATGTCCCGAGGCCATCAATCCTCGGCTCCTGCGCTGTCCCAAGGCCTATAGAGCCACATAGGCCAAGTAGGCCACGGGCCCATTCACAGGAGAGCAGCGAGGGCAGGAGCGTCCTCCCCTCCCCATGGACATAATCCCAGACCTCAAGATCTGAGAGGGTAGGCGGCCCTCCAATCCTTGATTGACATGTGGAACTTTTCTATGCCTAACCTGCATGCACCTTAAGGGACACGTGGATTGGACCTTGGCATGCACCTTGAGGTGCTAACTAGACTGGATCGAGATCAGACACATGGCGGATAGCCACTGGATGACGACCAACGTAGACTGGACTGGGACCGAACATGTGGCAAATATCCACTGGATGACACATGACGCTGACTAGACATGACTCGACATGTGGCACATCACCATAGGACCGACCTGGACTGACTGGCCTACCCCTGGCACCACGTGGCAGCGTCCAAAAGGGTAGGTGACTCTGGTCAATTGCCCGAAGGTAATCGACGTACAAGGGGAGGCCTCCACCTTAAAAACCACTGCATCCCACTGTAGGATGCATGTGGGATAAAAGTCTAGCAACTTTTAAAAAAATCTCTCGTCGTCCGTAGAGTTTAAGAGACACATCGTGTTCCTCAGTACCCATCGGGCTCTTTATCCTGACCGGTTGATCGGGTTGAGCTATGACCCTAGGCGGGGAGTCCAAGGTTCGACTCCCGTCAGGTACATAAGGCAATTTTTTTTGCCTTTGACGCCAAGGTACATTAATTTTTTTTTTTGCATTAACATTAAAGTTTTTTAGTATTATTTTTTTTAATAATTTAAACTTTAAAAAATAATGTTTTATTTCATAAATCAATTTCTCTTTAATATTTAAGTTGATTTATTTAAAACATATATATTTTTTAGTTTTTTATTATTCATTAAAATGATTTATTAAACTTTTCTTAAATATTGCAAATTAAAATTAAAGAAATATTTTTTTTGCAACTTTGAAATTTAAAGGTGCTAGTATTTTTTCACCAAATGGAGATATGAGACATAGCAAGCGCACATTTTTTGTTGCAAATTAGACAACTCTTCTCAAACCTTGTTAATTTAGCATACAAGAAAGGATCACACTTGATTTTTTTTTGCAAATTAGACAACAAGGTTATTGAAATTTTTTGTAAGAATCAAAAGTTCAAAGAGTGCATTTGTTTTCTCCAAGGAGATATAATACATAAAATTGCACATCTATTTTTTTTTGCAAAATTGAAATGACCTTGTAACCTTGGGTCCATAAAAACTAAGTCGTGTGTCGACTAGTTTTGGAAGCCTTTCAAACGCGGGTCGTGTGTCGACTTGTCTTGAAAGAAGTGCTCTAAATTCTACATTTTGTAAACATTAAGGGGGGATAGAATTCAATTTTTTTTATTCTATAGTTTGCAAAATTGTAACGAAAAATGGGGGATCTTTCAGAGTAATAAAGGTGCATTCTCGATTTTACTCGACACCTTCTCTTAAAATTGCTTGTACTAGGTGCATTTTCGGTTGCATCCGACACCTAGAGTGATACAAATTTGGGTTGCTCTCATGTTTTGATTATTGCACTAACACTCATGTTTTTGTGTGCAATTAAAAAATTCAAATACAACATTAAAAGAAGCATTTCACAAAACCCAAAATTCACTCAAAAACCATGCTAAAATTTGCATAGGTTAAAACAAGTTATTTTTTACTCCCCATCAAAAGGTCAAAAATTCAAATAACATTGATTCACTCTCTTTTTTTGGCTTAATATCCTCAAAATTTTCATCCTTCTTCAAGGGTGTTAAAGTAGGTGCCATTAAATATCCTAGAGAGCAAAATCAAAAGTTTTATACAAACCTACCCTTGTTTCATTTGCTCTATTTTGTTTGGCTTAAAAATACTCCAACTTTTCATCCCTTGGTAAGGGTGTTAAGGCAGGTGCCATTAAATATCTTATAGAGGCAAATTGAAAAACAACTTCCATATACTCTTTTGAGAGTATAGTGTAAGATACAACCATATTAGTCCTATCAAATTTGAAACCTAAACCATGGCCATGATACACAAGTATCTCACTGAGAGCCAACTGCTCAAAGGTTCAAATTATTCAGCTTGGAAGACTAAGATGAAATCTATCTTAACTGTAGAGGATTTGTGGTCAATAGTGGATGGAAGTGTCACTAGACCTCAATCACCTGGAGCAGATCAAATATATTTTGATAAAAAGGATAAAAAACTATCCTTAATGATCTTGCTTGCTATTACTGATGATATCCAACCTCATATCAGTGAAGCTATGACTAGTAAGACAACATGGGATGCCTTAAATACCATCTTTGAGCGAAAGAATCAATCAACGATTCTTAACCTTCAAACACAGTTTCATAATCTGCATATGAAATCAAGAGAAATAGTAGAGCTATTCCTCTGTAGATTTGTAAAATTGAAAATAAAACTGTAATCCTTAGGAGAGAAGTGGAAGACCAAGTCTTGAACTCTATCATTTTAAGAGCTCTTCCTGACTCCTACCGAACATTGATCACTTCACTACAAGTTTCTAGTAGGACAGTAACTTTTGTCGAGTTAGTAAGCATGCTTCAAATATAAGAAGCTAATCAACTCCAAAAATATGAGGCATCCAACAATGCTCTTTTCTCAAAAATACAAGGTGGTAAGAAAAAGTGGAATCAAAAGAAAGGTTCTTCTTCTAATTAAGAAAATGGTAAAGCCAAAGAGATTCCTAATAAGAAGCAGTATTGTAAAATCTGTGACAAAGACACTCATAAAACCAAGAGATGTTGGTTTAAGAACAAGCCTCCCAAAGAGAAAGTTCAATAGACAAACCAAGACAATGTTGCAAATGAGATGTCTAATACAGATTTTGATTTTGGTTCAGAGAAAGCACACAGAGTGCTAATTGCTAGAATAGTTTTGTAAAGGGAAAACATATGTGTCCCTTAGGCAAAAGCACCATTTTCTCTCTCTCTTATTTTATGCTTCATAAATAGCATAAGTATTTTGTTTGAATACCTTGCAATAAGGGGTGTTTGTACCTCTTTTAGGCTTCATAAATAGCAAATTATATGTGTTTGAAGTACTTGTAACAAGAGAAGCAATTTTTTTTGTGATGTAAAATTGTCGAAGAGGCAATATTTGTAAGATCCTTCACAACACTCTTGCATTGCACACTTTTTGCAATTAAAGGGGGATACCAATTTCTTTTCTTCACAATTTTTTGTAAAAATGGAAGATGGCTTATAAGGGTGCATTTTCGGCTTCGATCGACACCTTAGTCACACTTCCTTCAGAAATTACTTACACTATGTTTTGCAACGAGAAGGGGGGAACTTATAAGGGTGCATTTTTGGTAGCGACCGACACCTTAGCTACCTTATATTTTGCAAATTCATATTGTAAATGAATGAACCTTGTATGAAGTGATCTATTCTACTACACCAAGCAATTGCAGCGGCTGGTTACCCATGCAATTCGATTGGATGATGTGATTACCATAAGGACATTCGTTGGTGTGAAGACAAAGTGATTAATGACCCACTTTTTTCTTAGGATAATCCATAGCACTATGAACCAGCAGATCAACATCTTCTTCACTGTATTGGGGCAGTTATATACTTTACCCAAAAATTGTTGTATAGAGGGATATGTATGTATTACCCAAATAATGTAATAAGGGGGATGTTAGAATAATATTCCATTACTTGGGATATTTTCCCCATTTCCTACATTAGGTAGTTTTTAGTTACCACATGGTAAAATAAGGTAGTGTATTGCATTACACTACAAGGGGTTATTACATTTACTTTTCTATGTGATTATGTAATTACCATGAGATATTTTCCTCATGGTTAAACTAGGTAAGTACCTAAATATCCTATGTTAGATATTTAGGTTAGTGTTATGGTTAGAAATCTCTACCTAGGTTAGTGGTTAGCATCACGCAACTCCCTCCTTATTCTATTGTTAGAGGGTAGTTAGCACTATATCCTTAGAACTATTGGTTAGTCTATTATTTAAGCATAGACTAAACCTTAGCAATGGTTAATTAATCTATAGATTATTTTGTGAACTTACCTTCGGACCTATAATATTGAGGCATAATGAGATTTTTATGATTTGATGGACTGGATTGAATTTGGTGATGTTTATGTTGGTGATCGTCATTTTGTAAATCTAAATTGAACAATACCAATATAAATATAAAGTAATAAAAAACATAGTAATAACACAATATTGCACAAAATGAATAATTTTTTTATTAACATGGGTGTATCTTAAAATTATACAATCAATGTTCCCCAATATGGGGTTTTACAATGCTTTTGTGATACCAATTTTTACAAATACTAGGGTTCTACGAAACCCTAGGTCAATACACTGTTGGTGTCTTCTCGATCGTATTTGATACAAACAAGATTTTTGGGTAGGCTTGTGTATCCTTATAAGGAAACCCTAGCTTCAATAGCTTCTAGATAGATGATTCCTTTACCTGTAAATAGAGACAACAACAAAAATATATTAGAAGCACCTGCAAGGGCTCCACTATGTGAGGCCCTTAGAAAGATAAAACAACTAAAACCCTAGATGCTGCAATGTAATACTATAAAAAAAGTACAAAAACATGAAATAAGTGCAAATAAATTTCTTACCTTGCAACATGCTAATTTATGTCTCTGCTTCTATCGTTGATAGTCATGAGGACACTTGAACGGTGCCTGAGGATCGTAGGATTTTATATCTGCTGCGTGAAACATCCAAAGGTATTTTTTGAAGGTTGTGGATGCACCAGAGAGTTCTATAAATACCCAAAGGTACTCTCTACTAGATCTAGAGGGTGTTTGGGGGCTAAGGAAAATATCATAAAACCAGGTCTAGTTCTGCACAGGTTTTACGGTGGCTAAAACAGATGATGCAATGAGGGACAACGAACGATGAAAGTGATGGTAAAGTGGCTAGGGTAGAGGAGCTTGAGGATTTCTCTCAAGGGTGTAAGAAAAATCTTAAGCCTTAAGGACTAAAGGTATTAGGGGATTAAGGGTTTCTAAGAATTTGATTCATCAAAATGACTCATATTTTATAATCTACCCTTGAACATGTTAGGGTTTCAAAGACACAAAATGGGTGGACAAGATTAAAACATGAGGAAGGGTGGAGATTAAGTTTGGGTAAGTGGTATGGATTGATATGGATGGATGGTTGATATTAAAACATGGCGGAGGGCTAGGATTAATTCATATACATACATATATATTTATTAAATGTATATAACATAAAATATTAATATTTAAATATTTATTAAACAATATATATATATATATATCTATATATATATATATATATATATATATATAATGGATGGTTGTGATTGGAAGGCATGGATGGATGATAAGTGGCTAGATTTTCATGTCTATAGATGCCCCTTTTGTATCGTGTTGCATGAAACACAATGCGGTGCAAAAATACACACTTGGTTTGGATGATGAAGCAAATTTCTTTCGATGGAGCGCAAAGATGATTTTGAAGACAAAAGAATTTATATGTGTAGCTTAACCCCTCAATTGGTGAATGATTGAAGAATGAATCTCATAAGCTAATTTATAGAATTGTGGGGAATGATGCAGGTGAATGGTGTAATTACAATTGTATGATGTAAATGTGGGTGATATGAATGATGTAGAGTGATTCCATTTTTTCCCAATGGAGAAGGCATTTTTTGCCAAGTGTAGATGCCATGATCATGTAAGATGTATCCCACTATGGGAAAAAAAATCAAATGTTTTTTCCCCAAGTTTTGAGGTGATTCAATGTTGTTGAAGAAAGTTCCTTTTGATGTCATTGAAATGCAAAGTGATGAAAATGCAAAATATCATAAACCAATCAACCTAGGATCAGGTGATTACTAGGAGGTCCCTCCTAGTGACTACACATAATTATTGAATGTGAAATATAATGATGTAGTTTGAATTATCCATGTTTCAAGCCCCACAAACAAGGCCATCAATGATAACTTTTGAGCAAATTAATCTGAGCATAGTTGCACATAAAAATGAGGGATCAAATGTAATTTGATTTCAAATGAAGAGATATTGGATGATGATAATGGCTAAGTTTCCTTATAGTAATTTATCCATCTTAATTTAATTGCATGGACAACCAATCAATGCAATCGCCAAGGCGATAGAATATACCACTAGATACAAAATTCACTTGAAATTGTATGTGAACTTGAAAAATTTGCAAATGTAATAATTTATGGATGAAAATGATGTTTAAATGAATATTTTATGATGAGAAATGCATTGATGATTGGATTGCATGATTTTGTGAAATTTTGCATTGGTTTGGAATGTTTTTAGAGAAATTTTGGATAATTTTGTGACTTTTGGTCGCAAACAAAATTTAACCATCAAAATCAATCCATGTTATCACAAAGATAAATGAAATGATGGAGTGGATGATTGGAATGATGAATATGGTCATTTTATGATAATTTGGACCATTTTGGTGTTTTGAAAGTTGTAAAGTGATTTTGCGACTTTTGGTCACAAGCAAGAATTAAGCATTCCAATTAATTTTTGTTTTCATAAAACTTGACATGATGATGAAATGAATGTATGGATGCAATTTGAAGTGATTTTATAGAGGTAAGATACCTTTTTTGTATCATTTTGGTCTTAATGCCAATTTTGACATCAAACGTCGGCTTGCATCTTTAGCATCCTTAGACATCGATAAGTGTTTGGCACTCTGTAAACTCTGACATGTATTTCAATACACCTATGAATGTCCATGGGAATTACAGTGCATAAAAAATAGCTATAAATAGTCTACAGAAGTGAAATCAAATTCATTATTTATGTTCATTAATTCTATAAGTTACATCTAAAGGACTGAGTGAGGAAGTGAGGTGGAGTGAAGGAGTTTTGTGGCATGGAAACTATGGAGATAGAGGGTGCATATGTGGAGGTAGGAGTAGAGGCACATATTGTTGAGGTAAGTGCCTTTGGCACTCTTTGCTTAGACTTGTATAATGTTTTTTTGTTATGCAATTTAATTACATTAATGTGTTTGTAATTTGCATGTGTTGCATTTTAGCTGAAGATATTGGAGGCTCGGCATTGGTTATCACCTCTCATACCAGGGGTGAGAAATGTGCTATAGGATGGGTAGTGTAAGTGGTTGGAGAAAGTGGGGCTAGCTAGGGCAGAACGAATTGATGTGGTGAGGGTGAATGAGGGGTATATTTCTTCCTTGGTAAAGATATGGGATCTAGATAAGGGGACCTTTCAACTCGCTATTGGAGAGGTGATAGTGATACTTGAGGATGTATGTCGTATCCTCAAAGTACCATTGGAGAGGTTACATGTCGAGGTTGGACATGATAAGGGGTATGAGATGAGTTGCATATTTAGAGATGGATGGCAAGATGTGAGTGTGAAGGGTGGATGTATAAGGTACCTGGTGATGTATGTGTATAAGAAGGTGGATGCATTACCTACCTTGGTCATGTTTGTGTTGGCCAATATAGTGGTCTCGAACATCACTACTGGGTTGGTATATGATATGATCGATGAGATGTTGAGGTTGTTTGGGCTACAGTAGGGAGTTTTGAAGGCACTAGTTATGTACATGCATTATCAGGATGTGACGAGTATACCTTGTATCAAGGCATTGCAGGTGACTTATGAGGATGACGAGAAGATATATCTCCTTGATGTGGATAATACGAGGACTACTACATAGTACGATGCATGGTTTGTTTCACAACCACCATGGGTACTTAGTCGAGTAGTGTACGAGGGCAATGGGGATGAGGATGAGATAGAGGTCAAGTAGGAGGAGGTAGATGAGGCTCCTAGACATCGAATATACCTTCAGTCTAGCAGTCGATGGAGATGGGTGAGGTATGCAGTAGATAACCTCTAAATATTTGAGGTGATGAAGGTGGCATGGATGATGATGATATGGAGGAGGTTCTAGAGAGACCTCTAGGTCAGAATGAGGAGGATTAAATGAGGGTTAAGCAGATGGTAGCTTAGTGAGATGTAGAGATATTTTCTTGGGATGCAGAGATAACTCAGTTGTGGGTAGATCTAGAGGTATGGATAGCTAAATGTGGAGGTGAGGATAGGATAACGAGGCTCCGAGCAAAGCTACTATTGAGTGGTATTTTCACCCAATTGTGAAAGTACACTCTTCCTTAGGATTTGGGTTCCAAATCCCCTCTTGCAAAGAAGTTAAACAAACAACTTCTCCAAGGTCTCCGCTATATTAGCATTTGCATATGTGTATTAGTAATCTCAAATAAAGATATTCAATTTTAAATGCTTGGAACACCTTAGTGATTGCAAGTAACTGTAAACAAGGGGCAATGTTGGTTTATTTTACCATGAAACTTTAGTGATTGTTCATTGAACCAAAATAAAGCAAATGTGAGTTGGCCCTCATATGACCACGATGTAGTGCCTTAATTCCTTTTATCTTGAGGGTTTTAAAGTAGATTTTATCTTCTTTATTAAGTCCAAATATGGCTTCTTATCATGAAGATGAAGATAGCTTTCAATGTGATCGATAAACCATCCCTCTTTGGTGAAATAGATTTTCACAAAGAGGCAATAATTTATGGCCTTAAATAAAGGGCTTTAAATGTCACTTTAACTTATCCCTCTTAAATGAAATCAAATTTTCATCAAGATGAACAATTAAGTGCTTTGAAGAAATGACCTTCAATGTAATACTCAAATTACCCCTCTTTCGTAAAATTAGAATTTTTATGAAGAGAGGGTAATTTTAGGCTCAAAAAATGGAAATTTGTGAAATGCCATAAAACATAACTCCTTCAATGAAATTGGAATTTTCATGAAGGGAATGTCATCATAGGCTCATGAATGAAAACATGAAACTGAAAAAAATGAAATTCGGCCCTAAAATGGAAATTTTCTATTTTCGGATTTTTTTAAATCTGTAATAAAACAACAACTTCGATGAATTTTTAAAAATACTAAACAACTCCGAAAATGAAATTTCAAAGTGCGTATTGGAAGTCTGAAGTATAACCTACGCAATGGTGAAATTATTTTTGGATTTTGAAATTTTTTAATGTTTATTTTAATGCCTGAAAATTAAAAGAAAAGTTAAAATTTTTGGAAAAATAAAATGCAAAAAAATGAAAATGAAATGCAGAAAATGAAAATAAAATGCATTCAGTATGATGCTATCCTATTTCGACAAAACCGAAGATGTGAGGTTTCCATGCATGCAACCTAACCTATTGGACTTGCAAAACAAGCACAATCCGGATAAGCTAAGTGTTGGCTCCTAGGGTTTTAAATGAGATTTTCAGATTTAAACATTCGCATGAAGCAACCAAGAAACTTGCATAAACTCCATTTACAAGCCTAAAATCTGAAAAGGGGAAAAATAGACATTTAATCTTGCATGCAGAAAATGACTCCTCCTTTCTTGTCCATAAGATGCAACTTTCTGAAATTTTTTGTATTAAAAATTTGTCATTTTACAATAACAGAAATTTTTGGTTTTCCCAAACCAGTCCATGGAAGAAAATGACTCAAACAGGTCCAGAATGGCCCTCTTGCCTTCAAATCTGCAACTCTGCTCACAGTAGTTTCCAACCCCTCAAAACATCCTTGCCTGGCGTATTTAAAATTTTTAGGAAGCTTTTCGTTTCATTTTCCAATGGCTGTTCGTTTCACCTTCCCTTGTGCATGCATGTGTTTTGGTTTCCAAAAAGGCTTTTCGTTTCTATTTTGTGGCCCTTCGTTTCATTCCCATGGTTTGGCTTCCTCTGTTTGGTTTTCTTCACTTTTCGTTTGATTTCAAAAAAACGTTTCCTTTTCTCCACATGGGCATGCGTCCGCTTCCTTCCATGTGTAACGACCATCTTAAATGATTTCAAATCATTAAAGATTCCTTATGTAACGTTTTGTCTTATTCATTGGATTTTGTCCTTATGTGACAAATTACCTTATTCAATCTTTGATTTATTCCTTATAGGTCCACGTCATTATGCGGTCTTCACTATCTTGGTGTTCATCACTAATATCGACCTGTCCACTACTCGTTCCCTTGGAAATCACTTTTCTCTGCTTGAGTGAAAATGCAACATGTCACGATATCGCGACACTTTTTTTCTTGTTTTCTCTTCTCTTTGGAGTCGTGAAAATGCAACATGTCGCGATATCGTGACACTTTTGCTTTCTTGCTTTCTCTTCTCTTTTGAGTCGCGAAAATGCAACATGTCGCGATATCGCGACACTTTTTCTTTCTTGTCTTTCTCTTCTCTTTTGGCCAGAAAATGCAACATGTCGCGATATCGCGACACTTTTTTTTCTTGTTCTTTCTCTTCTCTTTGGCCGTGAAAATGCAACATGTCACGATATCGCGACACTTTTTCTTTCTTGTTCTTTCTCTTCTCTTTGGCCGAGAAAATGCAACATGTCGCGATATCGTGACACTTTTCTTTCTTGTTCTTTCTCTTCTCTTTGGCCGAAAATGCAACATGTCGCGATATCGCGACACTTTTTCTTTCTTGTTCTTTCTCTTCTCTTTTGGCTGTGAAAATGCAACATGTCGCGATATCGCGACACTTTTTCCTCCTTGCTTTTTCTCTTTGCTTTGGACCGCGAAAATGCAACATGTCGCGATATCGCGACACTTTTTCTCCTTGCGGTGTTTTGCTTTTTCTTTGATCTTTAGCATATGGGCCACTTCGGTCTTCTTGGAAAATATGCAAAAAGGTGGGTCCCCAATTTTGGGGTACGTTGTGGAGCAGCCACAACAAATGGCGAATCTGTTGGGAAATGCTCCTGAGCATTTCGGTGAGAACTCAACCTGAACACCTTCAAAACTCAAACACAAGCGTCAACAAATATCCCAAGAATGAAACTAGACGAGAAATACATGAAGCATTAGAATTATTAAGCATCAGCTCGGTGTGTGCAATGTGCTTCATTCCCTATCGTTTGAAACTCGTTCAACTTTCCATTGTCATTTTCACTTATGATTCGTGCGTATGAGAAGTTATGGATGATTCCTGTAGGATTTAACGTATGGTGAAGATGCTAGAGATATAACAAGCTTTGCAAAGGCTCAAACTTTCTAGTACCATGAACAAACATATTAAAACTGTCAAATCCTCTTAGGACCAAATATGAGTATATTGAATTAATTTACTAGATCCCAAAGTTGGTTATGTGTCACTACCATTTTGAACCCATGTGCAAGTGTAAGTGAAATCAGAGCTTTGGGGAATAGGATTCCCAACCTAAGCGAGATGGGAATTTAACCCTATCCTTACTACTCGATCTGGAGTTCATTACCTCATCTTGAACAAAATGATTTAACTTGTTATGGATGAAACTGTCGAGCTAGCCTATCCGTTTGAGCGATCGAGTGGTCTTGCTTTTAGACAAGACATGTTGCCACGCATGAGCATACTCCACTGCCGATCGAGGCATCTATAGCCCCGGTGGAGATCAACCCCATAATCCAGGATTTGACTTTACTTTTGATTTCTTGAACCTTGGGGATGACTACCCATCCTTGCAAGGGACATGTAGTACGATCCTTCCAATCCAATATCAATGATGCAATAAAAGTAGAATGAAAAATATTTGCTTTGGAACTTCAAGTTCTTGAGTGTAGATCACGCTTTTAATTTCTTAAAGCGTGATGGAGGCAAAATAGAAGCTTTGGGGAATCGGATTCTCAACCTAAGCGAGATGAGAATTAGACCCTATCCTTACTACTCCATGAAGATCAAATCAGAGCTTTGGGGAATTGGATCCTCAACCTAAGTTCGATGGGGATTTAACCCTATCCTTACTACTCTGATTTTAGGCTTTAAGCACTATAGGAGTGGTAAAAACCATTGTTTTAAGGATTATGTTGCATGATAGGACAGACACGAAATACTCCTTTCGCCTCACCTTTTCTTCCAAGTATGGTTTTGACCATTTTGCTCAAGATCCTCTTTAATATGTGTAGAACGTGCTTGGTTCAAGATAGTTCGGGCATCATTTCCCAACCTTAGGATCCTTTTAATATATGTTATGTAATAACCCTAAGAGGATTCGACACCTTTTCAATGATTGTATTTGAAATGTAGATGCAACTGAGATGAAATGTATATGCAATGTGAAATGTAACATGAGATATGGATGAATGCATTGCTCTTTTTGAAATGTTGATGGAGTATACCACCTATTTTGCCATAATTTGTAAAACTGACAACTTCATGCATCACAAGTTCCAAACGATATTCTTTAATGTGTTTGCGATACTCGTGGAGCTTTCTGCAATACAATTCCGATGTTTCATATTCTCTTAGTCTTAGTCAACATTCATAAGGACATAAGTTGACATCTCGCTTTTCTTTTTTCTTTTTTTTTCAAGACAAACCAAAAGTGTCCAAAGGACCAACACACAAAACTTAAAACCAAAATGAGATCCAATCCAAAACCAAAACACGAAAACCAAAAGTATATACAAATGTACAATATAATACAAGATGGTGCAAAAGTTTGGATTATCATTTTCCCGGATCCCAAACCTGATTAGAATTCTTTAAAAGACATATGACGTGATACGCATACCAAGTTTTGTAGGAATCCAACAAAAACAAGATCAAACCAAACAAAGAAACAAACTTCCACTTGCCCCTCTCACCATACCAATTTGATTTAGTTTCATTAATAATCCTATGGTGGAGTTTCAAGTTTTCAAATTGATTAGACAATGATTGATATTCAATTCCTTTATGTCTATTCTTTAAGATGTCCATTCCGCACTTTGATTCATGGTGTAGAAATAAGCTTTCATTTTCATTCAATAAAGCCATAACATTAATAATATTTGAATCAAACCATTCATTAGGCAAACCTTCATTCGAATTTTGCATGGTGAAACCAAAAAGGTGAGATTTTACCTTTGGCATGTTTTCATTTGACCTTACTTGAAGAGGATTTGAAAATTCCTCTTTTCTCTCATGACATTCATCATCATGTAGCACTTGTTCTTTCTCCATGACTTGTTTATCAAAGGCACCAAACTTAGGTACCCAATTGAAAATATGTCCATCCCTTTCAAACCATAAGTCTTGTCTATCTAGGGGTGGGTTAACTAACACATTTCCATGATCAATCACTTGGGTTGTTTTGGGTAACGTGAGATTTTCAATTGGATCATCAATGATATCAAACCCAAATGATTTAGGTTTTGTAATTTTCTCATTTTGAAATGGCATAATCATTGTAGCACAAGTAAGTGGATCAAGATTTTCAATTTCTTTTCCTTCAAAGGAATCTAAAGCAAATGACTCTCTTTCTTGATTCATGGTTGTAGAATCCTTATCATGTTCCAAAATTTGATGAGATTCGAATTCCTCTTCCAAAACTTTCTCAAATTGTACAGGATTTATAGTATCCTCATGTGAGGAAGCAATTGAGTTATCCTGCATATTAATTGACACAACAAGTTTGTTAGAAGATTTAGATTGATAATATTCTTCCCATTTCTTCCATGAATCATAGTAATCATCTTCCAATTTCAAGTTGTGATGCTCAAGTACTTCTTCTTCATCTTCCGATTCATCAGCATGTTTCTCATCCAATTCATCTTCACCTTCCTTAGATGGTCCAATTATTTCCAAAAGTGGGTTATCTCTTGAATTCAAATTGGTAAAGCTATCATAATCCAAATTTGTAACCCATGATTCAATTTTATCACAATTTGGAAGGTGTGGATCCTCTTGGTCATCACTTTCGAGAACATCATCCAAAGTGTCTTTCGAGAACAAGTGGTGAAATTCGATTATGTCTTCAACTTCATTTGTTGATTTTCTTTCAAATTCATTTTCAGCCACTTGTGATGGCTTAGGAGCTTCTATAATGGGATCAATTTTTGAATTCCGTGTCATATAGTTGCTCCAATCCTTTGCAAGTACATCTGACCAAATCATATCCACATAAGTTTGTTCATCCAAATCCTCCTTTTTGGGTAATGATTCTAGATATTTCTTTTCCAAAATAAGATGGTGATCATTTGATTCCAACTTCTTGTTACCCATCCATAGAATTTCTTCTCCAAAAACTTCATGCTCTTCAAGACATTTTGAATAGGTATTTACTTCAACGTGAGTCACCTCAAAATCTCTTGTATCACTTGAAGAAGCATAACATGAAACATCATTAAGATCGACATTATGAATTTTCTTCCTAGGATGATTTGGATGCATACATTGATGTGCTCATTTTTGTGGTGGAACATGCCTACATACCTTCTTAACCACTTTCTTTTGCTCTTTTACTTTCGATATGAACTCTTTGGGTTGAGTGGTAGAAGTAGTAGGATTAGTTGGATTGATATCCATGGACAAAGCTTGAACATTTGTTGCAATGGTTCCATGAGTGACCACATGATTCTCTAATTGAGGCATAGTTGGATGGATGGAAGTACTTGTATAAGCACATGTGGGAGCATAAGTTGGTATGGTAGGATAAAGTTGATTGTAGGGAAAAACATTTGATATCAAATTTTGTTGTGCCCATGCTTGATTTACCATCGAGGTTTGATTGCAAGCCCCTAGTTGTCCTACCATAGTTGATTGCTCCATTCCATAACCTTGTGGCCTCAATTGTTGATCTACAATCATAGCTTCTGTGTAGGCCGATGCAAGATCAGTAACCAAGGGATTCATCCTAACAAATATGGCAAACAATGGATCCAATGCTCGAAAGTATATTTGAAGAGCACCACTTTCCTCAATAGTATAGGGAGAAATTAATCTCGCATAAAGCTTTCGAAACCTCAAGTTGAAACTTCTCACTGGCTCATTAGGTTCTCTTTTGCAAGAAGTAAATTGTTGATATATCGTGAGAGGATCAATGAGCAACCTAAATTGATTGATAAAATCATCTTTCAATTGAGTCCAAGATGTAATAGAACCGATGGGTAAATTGATGTACCAATCATATGCCACCTCATCTAGGGTTCCAGGAAACATTCTACATGCCACATCCTCATGTTCGACATTCCATCTAACTAGGATATCCACATAGGCTTGAATATGTTCCTCGGCTAATGTTGGACCATTGTGTTTAAATTTGGGCAAACATTTTTCTACGTTCTTGGGTAAATCATGAGAATCTCCACTAATGTTCAAAGGATTAACATGTATCCCATACCACGTTCCTACAGTTGTAGCCATTAATGAAACTCAAAGAATAACTTCAAAACCAATTTGTTAGTCATGAATAAAAGAAGGAACCATGACAAAGCAATATTCTAAAAATGTAAATTAGTTTCTGATTCACCAGATCGCATATGCGCAAGTGAAGAGCATACTCCTAGTGTTGTAGGCTTTCCGATTCACAAGATCGCATTACACGCAAGTGAAGAGCATAATACCGACAACAACTACATTTTAGACAAAATAATTCCTTACAAATAAGCATGAAATGACTAGCAAATATCAAACATGTAACGTATGAATAATCATGTTAGCATCAACCAAGAGATGTATCCATTAAAATCAAATGAAAGTAATTGCATGGAGACAACCTCGTTAGTCAAGACCAAAATTTTTCAAAATCAAATCAAAACACATTATTCCTGTATGAACAATCAAAAGCGTTAGAACAATGCATAGCAATTCATGTCCTCCTTTTAACACTACAAGGTTGTATTGTTAAAAGAGGGCTAAAGATAATAATCAATAGGGCATGAAATATTCAAAATTTAAATCCCTATAGCATTTAAATCACACTGAAATAAACCAATTCAGGCCCTCCTTCTAGCGCCAAAATGTTGAGTGGTATTTTCACCCAATTGTGAAAGTACACTCTCCCTTAGGATTTGGGTTCCAAATCCCCTCTTGCAAAGAAGTTAAACAAACAACTTCTCCAAGGTCTCCACTATATTAGCATTTGCATATGTGTATTAGTAATCTCAAATAAAGATATTCAATTTAAATGCTTGGAACACCTTAGTGATTGCAAGTAACTGTAAACAAGGGGCAATGTTGGTTTATTTTACCATGAAACTTTAGTGATTGTTCATTGAACCAAAATAAAGCAAATGTGAGTTGGCCCTCATATGACCACGATGTAGTGCCTTAATTCCTTTTATCTTGAGAGTTTTAAAATAGATTTTATCTTCTTTATTAAGTCCAAATATGGCTTCTTATCATGAAGATGAAGATAGCTTTCAATGTGATCGATAAACTATCCCTCTTTGGTGAAATAGGTTTTCACAAAGAGGCAATAATTTATGGCCTTAAATAAAGGGCTTTAAATGTCACTTTAACTTATCCCTCTTAAATGAAATCAAATTTTCATTAAGATGAACAATTAAGTGCTTTGAAGAAATGACCTTCAATGTAATACTCAAATTACCCCTCTTTCGTAAAATTAGAATTTTTATGAAGAGAGGGTAATTTTAGGCTCAAAAAATGGAAATTTGTGAAATGCCATAAAACATAACTCCTTCAATGAAATTGGAATTTTCATGAAGGGAATGTCATCATAGGCTCATGAATGCAAAACATGAAACTGAAAAAATGAAATTCGGTCCAAAATGGAAATTTTCTATTTTCGGATTTTTTTAAATCTGTACTAAAACAGCAACTTCGATGAATTTTTAAAAATACTAAACAACTCCGAAAATGAAATTTCAAAGTGCGTATTGGAAGTCTGAAGTATAACCTACGCAATGGTGAAATTATTTTTGGATTTTGAAATTTTTTTAATGTTTATTTTAATGCCTAAAAATTAAAAAAAAGTTAAAATTTTTGGAAAAATAAAATGCAAAAAAAATGAAAATGAAATGCAGAAAATGAAAATAAAATGCATTCAGTATGATGCTATCCTATTTCGACAAAACCGAAGATGTGAGGTTTTCATGCATGCAACCTAACCTATTGGACTTGCAAAACAAGCACAATCCGGATAAGCTAAGTGTTGGCTCCTAGGGTTTTAAATGAGGTTTTCAGATTTAAACATTCGCATGAAGCAACCAAGAAACTTGCATAAACTCCATTTACAAGCCTAAAATATGAAAAGGGGAAAAATAGACATTTAATCTTGCATGCAGAAAATGACTCCTCCTTTCTTGTCCATAAGATGCAACTTTCTGAAATTTTCTGTATTAAAAATTTGTCATTTTACAATAACAAAAATTTTTGGTTTTCCCAAACCAGTCCATGGAAGAAAACGACTCAAACAGGTCCAGAATGGCCCTCTTGCCTTCAAATCTGCAACTCTGCTCGCAGCAGTTTCCAACCCCTCAAAACATCCTTGCCTGGCGTATTTAAAATTTTTAGGAAGCTTTTCGTTTCATTTTCCAATGGTTGTTCGTTTCACCTTCCCTTGTGCATGCATGTGTTTTGGTTTCCAAAAAAGCTTTTCATTTCTATTTTGTGGCCCTTCGTTTCATTCCCATGGTTTGGCTTCCTCTGTTTGGTTTTCTTCACTTTTCGTTTGATTTCAAAAAAAATGTTTCCTTTTCTCCACATGGGCATGCGTCCGCTTCCTTCCATGTGTAACGACCATCTTAAATGATTTCAAATCATTAAAGATTCCTTATGTAACGTTTTGTCTTATTCATTGGATTTTGTCCTTATGTGACAAATTACCTTATTCAATCTTCGATTTATTCCTTATAGGTCCACGTCATTATGCAGTCTTCAGTTTCACTATCCTGGTGTTCATCACTAATATCAGACGCATTGTCCACTACTCTGTTCCCTTGGCAAAAATCGGACATGTCACGAAATCGCGACACTCTTGTCTCTCTGCCTGCCTGCCCCTTTTGAGTCACGAAAATGCAACATGTCACGATATCGTGACACTTTTGTTTCTTTGCCTTTGACCGCAAAAATGCAACATGTCGCGATATCGCGACACTTTTTTTCTCTCCCTTTGAGCCATGAAAATGCAACATGTCGCGATATCGTGACACTTTTTCTTTCTTCTTCTCTTTTTGTGAAAATGCAACATGTCGCGATATCGCGACACTTTTTCTTTCTTGCTTTCTTCTCTTTGAGTCCAGAAAATGCAACATGTCGCGATATCGCGACACTTTTTCTTTCTTGTTCTTTCTCTTCTCTTTGGCTGCGAAAATGCAACATGTCACGATATCGCGACACTTTTTCTTTCTTGTTCTTTCTCTTCTCTTTTGGCCACGAAAATGCAACATGTCGCGATATCGCGACACTTTTTCTTTCTTGTTCTTTCTCTTCTCTTTTGGCCACGAAAATGCAACATGTCGCGATATCGCGACACTTTTTCTTTCTTGTTCTTTCTCTTCTCTTTTGGCCGCGAAAATGCAACATGTCGCGATATCGCGACACTTTTTCCTCCTTGCTTTTTCTCTTTGCTTTGGACCGCGAAAATGCAACATGTCGCGATATCGCGACACTTTTTCTCCTTGCGGTGTTTTGCTTTTTCTTTGATCTTTAGCATATGGGCCACTTCGGTCTTCTTGGAAAATATGCAAAAAGGTGGGTCCCCAATTTTGGGGTACGTTGTGGAGCAGCCACAACAGTTAGTATAGAGGGACCATCATTAGAGACATGGTGTATGATACCTTCAAGTCTAATTTTGTAAATCAATATCAAATAACACCAATATAAAGATAAAGTAATCAAAAGCACAATAATAACACAAGATTGCACAAAATGAATAAGCTTTTTATTAATGTGGGTGGATCTCAAAATTATACAATCAATGTGCCCCAATATGGGGTTTTACAATGCTTTTGTGATACAAATTTTACAAATACTAGGGTTCTCCAAAACCCTAGGTCAATACACTATTGGTGTCTTCTTGCTTGTCTTCAATCCAAACAAGAGTTATGGGAGAGCTTTTATATCCTTAGAGGTCCACCCTATATTCAACAACTTCTAGATAAATGATTCCTATACCTACAAACAAAGACAAAAATAAAAATATATTAGAAGCACTTGAGAGGGCTTCACTATGTGAGGACCTCAAAAAGATAAAACAACTAAAATCCTAGATGTTGTAGTGTAATACTATAAACAAAAAGTGCAAAAATATAAATTAAGTGCAAATAAATTTTTACATTTTCAACATATTAATTTTTATCTCTACTTCTATAGTTGATGGTCGCAATGACGTTCTAACAATGCCCAAGGGTCATAGGACTAATGATCTGCTGCATGAAACACCCAAAGGCATTCTATGATGGTTGCAGATGAACTAGAGAGTTTCGTAAATACCTAGAGGTGCTATTTTGGATCTAGGAGGTATTTGAGAGCTGAGGGAATTATCGTAGAACCAAATCTAGTTTTGCATGGGTTTAGTGGAAGCTAAAACGAATGATGCGATGGGAGGTGACAAATGATGAAAGTTATGGTGAAGTGGCTAGGGCAAGGGATTAAGATTCTAGGGCACTTAATATTATAAAGGATGGAGAAAAATATTAAGCATTGAGCAAGGGTGTTAGGGGATTAAGGGTTTTATTCATCAAAATGACTCCTCTTTTATAATCTGCCCTTGAACATATTAGGGTTTCGACGACACAAAATGAGTGGCCGAGATTAAAACATGAGGAAGGGTGGAGATTAAGTTTGGGTAAGTGGCATGGATTGATATGGATGGATGGTTGATATTAAAACATGGTGGATGGCTAGGATTAATTTATATAAATACATATATATTTATTATATATAATATATATAAAATATTAATATTTAAAAATATATTAAATAAATAATACATATATATAATGTATGGTTGTGATTAGAGGACACGAATGTATGATAAGTGGTTATATTTTGGTGTCTACAGGGTCATTAACATTTGGCCCATGATATGAGTCTATGTTTGGCAATGACCTAGACTCTCACTTCTAAATTATACATTCATATCATACTAACCTAATAGGAATATCTTGATTTTATCTAAACTAGAAAACCACATGGAAAAATAGAAGATCTCATGCTCTCGTTGTGACATAACCATCCATCTCATCCTCCTCACCTAGGCTAATTGATATGCATCATCCATGAATCCTAGGTGTTGCATGTATGTTTTATAGTCATCTCATTTTCTTATAGGTCATCAATAAGGCCTCATACCCTCCCTAAAATACCTCTATGAGGTCTTCCCTTTCCCCTTCGAAGTTGTGTAACTATAAATATGCTAAGTGCATATCTAGATCCTTCACCTTTCCTTAAATATATGGTGGTTTTAACACTCATATATGCTCTTAGGTGCACACCTAGAGTGACATATAATAGGATAATTTATTGCATCCTCTAGAGGTACCTAATGTAGCAAGTGATATAGCCTAGCCAACATTATAGGTAAATAGACAAACACCATTTTCTACTCCAGTATATTGACCACCACCTTCCTCTATCCTTAATGTATAACTATCCTACTCATATTGAAAATCAGTACCCTAAATATGAGGACATATAATGATGTTATCTACCTATCTAGGTGACCTCTAGCATAGATAGCATTGATATCAATACCTAACATACACATTGGAAAGTGTGCATTATCCATCATACACTCTAATATCCTTTGTTAGATCTAACTTATATAGACCAAAGAACCCTTGTTAGACACTTGTAATATCCTCCAAGCATCCTCTAGAGTGACTACCAACGTTTTATATGATAAAGATATTCATCTCTAAATACCATATCAATGCTAGTGTTAACAATAGTACTCAATCAAACTCAATATTTGGCATTACAGCTATATGGTAGAGCCCTATTACTACTATCAATACATTGCAAATATATTACAAGAGATCTATAATCATATCTAGTATATAAGGCATCCTTTCTTAGTAGTTTAAAGTCTACACTTTCTCTTGTAGTCACTGAACCATCAACTTAGTCTTATTGAAAAACATAAAATCAACACAAAGATACAACCTTGAAAAAGTATCACTAAGAGGAAAAAGCACCATTAGGTAGAAAATACATTGTCAATATGGTTATAGCATTATTACAACATGATAGTACTACCAAATAGTGAAAGTACTAACATAGTTGTTCTATCAATACATGAAAGTATTACCCTTTCCTTTAGATATATTTTTAAGATAAAAATTTGATAAAATATGGGTTTCAAGGCATTAATATTACAATAATGGAGTCTTGTCAATCAATACATCAAGTATTCTTTGTTAGAAGCAAAAAGTATTCTACATTTTGTGATCTCCTCTTGACAACAACACGCTTTCATCGCAATAAAAGGATTCATCGAAGCTTCAAAGGTATAAGCCTCATCAAATCCAATTAGGTTGTGCTCTTTTTTATTTTTGAATATTTTGTCTTTTGCGCTTATTATTTCACTATTATTTTATTAATTTTGTTTCACATAGCAATCTTACTTTCAATAATTTATTTTGCTAAGATCCTTACCTTGTTTTAAATAGGATTTTCTATTAGCCATCAAGGGTTTTGCATCCAATATTCCATTCTGATATATCTATAGAAAAATCACCACATGATTGTAGTTTTAGTTAGATTATTATGACCTATTTCTTCGACAACAAAGAATTTTACTTTACAATCAATGGTTTATTATATATAGCAAAAGTTCCACTAGTTGGAAAATGTACCAATGATGCTATTGATTTTTGGTGATGCTTCTTGTTGTATAATATTACATTATTTGGTACATGCTAATATGCCCCCATGGTACCTTCATGGTACATTTTCTGCATATAATATTAGGGTTGAGTATTATATTAGAGTGTGAGTAATATTTTATGTAATGTAATAATGTGCAGAAAATGCACAAGTGTCATGTGAGTATATGTACACAAGTGTCTTATATGTAAGAGTGCAAAATTATTCTTAGACTAGAGTATGTCAAGTGAATAGTCATGTCTAGGTGTGCATACAAGATAGATTCATTTGTATGCAAGTGTGAAGTAGAGAAGCCAAGAGTCATGAGACATGGCATAAGGAAAGGAATATCAAGTATCCAAAGAGTCATTATATAATGACTATATATTACTCCATGGAGGATAATTAGAGATATAGAAGAACTCATAAATCATTCATTAAGTGTTAAGAGACAAGTGCTATATTTTTAAGAGAAAGAGGAGTAATAAAGTTTGCATACATTTGAGCAACTAATATTGTAAGTTGTGCTACATGCTTTGTACATGTATGATTTAGGCTATTTACATTCATAATTTTTGCTTATTAATGAATGTTAGTTGATATATTATAAGCCTTGATATACATATTAGTTTGCTCATATTATTCTATTTACATTATTATATTTATCTTACTACATTATGGCTATCTTATATTTTATCCTGTGGAATTTATTTTGTGAGTTTTATGTTAAAATTAAGGCTTCAAAATCCATCACTTTTGTACCTAAAGATATATCTATAGACACCAAAATCTAGCCACTTTTCATCCATCCGTGTACTCCAATCACAACCATCCAATATATATATATATATATATATATATATATATATATATATATATATATATATATATGTATGTATGTATGTATGTATGTAAGTATGTATGTGTTTGTTTAATATATATTTAAATATTAATATTTTATATATTATATTTATATATATTTAATAAATATATGTATTTATATAAATTAATCCTAGCCATATGCCATGTTTTAATATTATCCATCCATCCATCTCAATCCATGCCACTTACCCAAACTTAATATCCACCCTTCCTCATGTTTTAATCTCGGCCTCTCATTTTGTGTCATCAAAATCCTAACATGTTCAAAGGTATATTATAAAAGAGGAGTCATTTTAATGAATCAAACCCTTAAACCCCTAACACCCTTAGTCCTTAATTATTGAGTTCTTTCTTCATCCTTTAGAGTCTTAAGTGCCCTATAATCTTAATCCCTTGCCCTAGCCACTTCACCATCACTTTTATTGTTCATCGCCCCCCATCGCATCATCCGTTTTAGCCACCGTCAAACCCACACAATCAAATCTAGTTTTGCAAGACTTGCCTCAGCTTCCAAATACCCCCCAAAGCCATCAAAGTGCATCTAGATATTTTTGGAACTCTCTAGTGCATCTGCAACCATCACATAATACCTCTAGGTATTTCACGTAGTAAATATACAGTCCTACAACTCTTGGGCACCGTATCGGCATCCTCATGACCATCAATGACAAAAGAAGATACTAAAATTAGCATGTTGACAAGGTAAGAAGTTATTTGCACTTATTTTATATTTTTGTACTTTTTGTTTATAGTATTACATTGCAACATCTAGGGTTTTAGTTGTTTTATCTTTTTGAGGGCCTCACATAGTGGAGCCCTCATAGGTGCTTCTAAATGTTTTTTGTTGTCTTTGTTTACAGGTAAATTAATTACTTATATGAAAGTTTTTGAAGTTCGGATGTCCCTCAAAGGATACACAAGCCCACCCACAAATATTGTTTGGATTTAAAATGAGAGAGAGGACATCAACAATGTATTGACCTAGGGTTTCAATGAACCCTAGTATTTCTAAAATTTGTATCACAAAAAAATTGTAAAATCTCATATTGGGGCTCATTGATTGCATAATTTTGAGATCCATCCACTTTAATAAAAAAATTATCCATTTTATGCAATTTTATGTTAATATTGTGCTTTTGATTACTTTATCTTTATATTGGTGTTGTTCGATTTTGATTTATAGACCCTATCATCCCAAATGTCAAATACAATGATGTTGAAGTTAGTGTCAACTATTGGTGATGGTATTCGACCATCCAAATCCTATGTATCACCATAGCTTATTTGAGAATAGGTAAACAAATATGATCAAGAATCCAACCTTGAAGAGCCTAGCGAATAGTCCCACCACTTGATAGATAGTGGAAAACGTTTCAGTAGAGGTAGAGTAAGGCAACAATAACAACTACAAAGGGTATACCTACAACAATCATGTTGATGTCATGACTAGAGAGGTAAGACCTAGTTGATATTCTAATTTATCTATTGAGAGAGGGATGCACTACAATAGTAGGTGGCTAGTTTGCAGGCTACATTGTTGATAGTATTGATAGAGATATTTTTTCAATTGTTTTTTAGAAGTATGTAAAATTTAGATACTATTCAACTTCTAGTCATTTTAAAAAATTTACTCTAGGTTGTAAATTAAAAAATTTATTCAAATTTCCTTAAATATCATGATTTATAGAATTAAATAAATACAAAATAATTAAATATAATACAAAGTGTACGTAATTAAATTATGTTTCTAAATATTTCTTGGATGTAATATTCATCCACAAAGCATTGATATTATTTGCCTTAACTTTCTCAATAAAAGTATTCTTTGCCTTTATATTTTAAATATCAACTAATGAAATATTTCTATTAAAAATACTATCATTTCTAATTTTTTATTACAAAATTAATATATTTTAATTTTAACCATAATTATATATTCATATGAAAACAACAATATGATCACAATTACACAACATTTCAATAATTTTTCTAAAGTTTGTAAAGCTAGACTAATTAGTTGAATTGTTATCATAAAATTTCATTCATTGTACTATGGGATATGAGAAATTCAATATCTATATTAGGCCATTACATTATTTCAAAGCAAATTAAGTTTACAAAAAAGTAAATAATTTTGTAGCTACCTTTTACATGCACCAAAATAAAAGATAGTTTAATTAGATTAGATATAACTGAGTTTTATATCTTAAAATTTGTGATATTGCCCAAATTTATCAATAATGTTATACATGTGATTGTTTAACTCCATAAAACTATTTAAATTTAGTAAACATACAATTTTAAACAATCTATATTTGGATTTTATTGGTGGCCACTACCATCAAAATTAAATAATTACACATACAATCAGGTCAATAAGTATGTTCATTAATTATTTCTAGCATTCTTTTCTATGAAGGAAATCTCATATTTCTTTTATAGTGGTAGTTTGGATGGTTGTGATATTGACACCAATTTAAGGAGACCATGGTTTAATACCTAGGGACATCCATCAAAATTGAAATTTAATGTAATATTAAACAAAGTCACATACCTTCTTCAAAATTCAAAGTGGTTCTCAATTAAAAGAAAATTAATATAAATTTATGCTTTTATAAAGCTATTTTTTATCTCCATAAAATTGTTATGTTTCCTCTTCCAAATCCTTATTATCATTTTTTTTTAGTGATATAATTCTATTTTCCAAGTGATAATTTACAATTTATATCTCAACAAATTGTAGATCAAAATTATATTTGGCTAGGTGTCTATCAATAGAGGTTTGAAGTGTAGACCAATTGGTTTGACCAAACCTCGTAAGGGGTGTGGAGGTCCAAGGTTCAAATATTGGGCCTCGTGATACTGAACACTTGTCCCCTTCTTGGTGCTTTCAATGGTGTAAAAGGTTTAAAATTATTTTGGCATGGTGGTTATAAGGGCAGACTATGCAAAGATCTATGTGGAGCCTTCCAGGTCGTACAATGCAGAATACTGTGACGGCCATAAAATTTGGATAGCCTACCCGAATTTGTGACAGCTATCAATTGCACTATGTAAATTAAAATTAAAATAAAAAATATTATATTTGGCTAAATTATCTACCACCTATATCCTTATCCTTATATATGGTGACCTAACTAAGACATGACCTTTAATATTATTGATCCAACATCCATACTTATTATTAATCACAATATTAAAAAGTATATATGAATCTCACTCAATTTAGATGCATATCTATAATTTTCAATACCAATATTGATTTTAATAAAAAGTGTCGTAGTCATCACTTTCTTGTTGACAGGATGAGATAGAGAGAGAGTGGAAGAATGAGAGGGAGTGAAAGGTTTTTCTTCTATGGTGGGATAGGATGTTCCTTGTAGTGCATATTTGGATTCAACTTTGAATTTAGTGTGTCGATGGGTTTAGAACCTACATGGATTGGGATGGATCTTGTTCCCCCAAATTTTATGGACATTGGGAAGTTTTTTTTTGGATTTCATGTCCATGGAGCCTAACTTGAGAAGGAATGGCTCTAAATTTGATTTATCTATGACCATGGATCTGAGAAGTTCTTGTAGTTTTTCCTTCCATGACCCTTATTCTAGGTGGGAAATTTTTTTAAATTTCATGTTTAGATGTGAGTGGGAATCCAACTGTTAGAGGTTATGTTGCAAGTCATAAAATTGATATGTTTGAGAACATGGATCCTATGATTATGGATCCAAAGAGGTTCTTACTGATAAGTGGGTTGGAGTCTTCAAGCTTCAAAGTGGATCTGGTCCCCCCTAGGATAATGGATTTAGGGAAGCTCTTGCAAAAATACCCTAAGATTGTGGATTTGGGGAAGCTCTTGCAGTTATTCTTTGGGAACATGGTTATGAGGAAACCATTACAAGAAATCCCTAGGATCATAGATCTAGGAATTCCCTTACTAGAAAACCCTGGGCACTTGGATCCAAGGAAGCTATGTTAGAAATACCCTAGAAATTTGAATCTAGGGTTCATAGATCAAGGGAAGTCCTTGTAGAAATGCCATGGAATCATGGATTTGGGGAAGATCTAGCAAAAATACCTTGGGATTGTGGATCTAGGGAAGACCTTGTAGGAGAACCATAGAAACAGGCATCTAGGAAGGCCCTAATAGGGAATCCCTTCATTGGCATTAGGCATAGGAGGGAAATATGGTGTTCAAACTATTTCCAGGTTCAATCTCATGTCTTTGTTGTAGGAAGTTGGTGTTCAGACTACTTCTAGGTTTTATTCCAAGCTAGATGTTGGTGTTTAGGCTAGTTCTAGGTTTGATTTTGTGATAAATTTCTCTTTCTCCCCTAGAAATTTGATTTTTGGTTTGGGTGAGAAAATTTTAAACTTTAATTTTAAATTAAAAAGGAGTGAGAAATTGTATGAAATAGGGAAATAAGGTGTTCTAGCTAGCTTCAGAATGTTGGGATGGTTTTCTCAAGAGTTTGCATTGATCATTTCCTAATTGCATGAATCTTGAGACTCTCCTACAAGATTTCCTATTTTATGATGTATGCTTTGGTGTATATGTATGAAAATATAGATATATGAATATGTATGGTAAAAATATATGAATTATATGTATATAGGTGTATGTATAGACATATGTGAAAAAATGTGCAATAAAACTTGGACAATCTTATAGAGTGTGAATTAAACAATGACAAGTAAAAGTATAAAATATGATGAGTATGGTACAAATAAATATGTAGGGGATATTATGAATGCCAAGAGAGCAATAATTTGATGGGTGATGTAAGTGGTAGATGAAAATGCAACAAGATGTTATGTGTATTGATCCCAGTGAATGAAGCTAACAATTAAACGATGAGGATTTGAAATACCAATGAAGAGTACACTTGTATTTGGTGAAACTAGCTACGATGCTATCTGTTTAATTGTTTTAAAAAATGTGGTATGTGAGAAGAATTTCAAAGGATTTGAACACCATATTTTGAGTAATAAAACCCATCTAGTAGTCAAACAATATCCTATAGAAATTTTAACAATCCTAACTAAGCTGAAGTTGATCATGGACCAGTGTGTGTAAAGTGATGTTCATTTATCCATTTTGAGTTAGGTTGGACTAACCAATTGTAAACTTAGCTATTTAAGCTAGTTCATCCACAAGCACGTAGTGGTCTATACAAAATAAGGTTGCTAATATGACATACATGTCACCACTTGAAAGGTATGATTCATAGGTAGAAAGACATATATAGCCTTGGCGGAGATTAACCGCATGACTTATGGATCTAAGGACCTCATAAAAACAAGATTTATGATAATGCTCTTTTATTTTATTTTTTATTATTTTTGTAGTGCTCTTTTGTCATTTGCTTTTGTTTTTCTATTTCTATATTTTTTGTAGCTTGTATTTTTGTAGATCCTCAGGTTTAGATCATGCAAATGATAGGATGGGTGAGCTTACTTTCACTAGGTGGCCGGTATATGCAAGGTGTTGCTTTTCATATGATTAAAATTTGATTAATGTTTGATATGTTTTGTTGGCCATGAAAGAAATCAAGTTATCTAGGGAAAGCTTTGAAATTCTTTAGAATTTTACAATGTTGGATAAAGGTTGATTTAATGAATTGCATATTGTCGACTCACTGAAGGATTTTTATTATCCAATATCATGAAAAGAGGATTGGACATCACAATAGTTGCACTAATGCATGTGTTTAACTCTTTAGTTTTGCTTTACAAGGTGGGTATGTAATCATGTGTAAATGAAACAAGACTTGTATGCACATATGTATGTATGGTGGGTATATGCACTCTACTTGTAATATGAAAATAAGGCATGAGATATACTGATAATGATGGTGACATTATTATATCAAAATGTAACTAGTTATGCAAAAACTAATGTGACTTAGCATGTCAGTGCTAAAAAATCACTATACAATATTATCCCATGATGATATGCACAATAAAAAGGGAAACTAAAAAATAAGTGAAGCTCTATTGGCAGATATGAATGTGAAGTGGAGTTTCTAGTGTTTTGCAACATCAACATGAATTATGGATGTGTATTATGACAAAAAAAAATCATAAATGAATGTGGTAAATGGATGTAAATTATTAAGAGAAGAAGGGGAAAGGAAGAATGAAAGAAATAAGAGAATAAATATAGGAAGGTAAATCATCAAAAGTATATAACCACTCAAACTATACCATACAACATTAACAAGAAATAAAAATAAGTATGAGGAAGAAGGTAATATAAGAGGATAGGGCTAAAACAAATATATGTAGCTACTCAAAGCACGACTAGGCAAAATCAATTGTAAATGGAATATTTTGGAAAGGAAGAAGAGAAGAATGATATCCAGAGTAAGGGTATGTAGCTTCTCAAAGCGTGACCATACAAAATTGACCTAGAATGAAAGGAGAAAGGTGGAGTGGAGAAAATGGAATAACTATGAATAAATATGGAGTGTAAAATATGCCATTGATAGACGGTTTTAAATCTGATTTGGTTTTTATTATTGTTGTTATTTTTTTGGAGTTTTTTTGTTTTTGATGTTGAATGTACAAGAATTTGAAAACCTTCATTTGCAAAATTAGACAAGAAAGTAAGTTTTTTCTTTGGATAAAAATCTTGGTGAAGGCTAGAAAATAAATAAGGAAGGAAAATTGCTATCTAAAGCAATATCAATGCTAACCGAAAAATGGAAAAGTATTGTGCTAGGAGCGTGTGAAAATAAATGGTGAGGCTATGAGAATGCTAGGCTAGGATATGGAGTGGGGTTATGCATAAGGGGTCATACCAAAAATAAATTTATAAAAATAGGTCTAATTAGTTTTAAAATTTAGGTGGATCATGTACAAACTTATGTAGAAAATACGATGAATTAATTTTATTTTTTACCAAAAATTATAAAAATATGGTGAATCAATTGTAAAATATTGCTACCACTTTTTTTCATATATTCTTGTGATAAGATAATAATATTTACCAAATCCATCATTTTAGGTTTCTTAGATTTAGCATACTTTAATGTTTTCTACACATTACCCTTATTAGATCTCTACTTTATTTTTCTCTTGTATCACACTTTAGCAACTCTAGATCTCACTTTGAAGGTCTTCTAAGGGTTTTTTGATGATTTTACAAGTTCCAAATTAATTATAGATTTGTTTAAAAAATAGATCTCATCAGGTTACGTGGTTTCAAAAATTAAAAAATAAAAGCAAAGCTCTATATCAAAAGTTACACCTCCTAGAAGGTTCTCTACTGATCAACTACTCCTCTATACCCAATCAACTCTTCTATCGATTGTTTTACCTCTATAATCAATAAATAAAAGTGTTGATAGGTTGCACCCCTACAACTAATTTGAAATTAGCTACAAAGGTACAATCGAGTGCAGATCAATTACAAAAGTGCAACTGACCCACACTCAACTATAGAGGTTCAACTGAGTGTGGATCAATTACAATATAATTCACCTCTACAACCAAGTACATATAAGTTGTAGGGGTTGTAATTGACCCACACTTGGTTGCACCTCTATAGCCAAGTTTAGATTAATTGTAAAAATATAACTAACTCACACTTAGCTGCACCTCTATATCTAAGTGTGGATCGATTGTATAGGTGCAACCAAACCACAATCGATTACATCCCTACAATCGAGTGTGGGTTGGTTGTACCCTTGTAATTGATCTGCACTCAGTTGTACCCCTGTATTCAAGTGTGGGTTAGTTGCACCCCTACAACTGATACACACTCAAACACACCTCTATAGTTGAGTGTGGATCGGTTGTATGGGTGCAACCTATCAACAATTTTGTTGATCAATTGCAAAGAAGTTACAAAGGAGTAGTCTGCAATTGATTGAATCTATTGATGATTATTTTATCCTTTGTAATAAATTGAATCTTTAATTGATCCACTGCTCCTTTACAATTGATTATCATTTTCTTCAATCAATCATTTTTTCTTCTCTCTAAAATCAATTATATCAGGTTTATGTGTATCATTTTTCATTGCTACAAGTTATTTTCTATGAGAATGAATGTTTTAGTTGTATGGGTATGGTTTTCATGTTAGGTATATATTTTTGGTGTAAGAGGTGAATTTGGTGGGATAAAAAATATATATAATTTCAAGGAGAAAAATATCCATGATTTAGATGGGAGTGTTGGTGATTAAAATAAAGATAGAAATTACTATCAATATGGAGTGAACCGACCCAAAAAATTTCAACCTAAAATTTTTGGGTGAATGGACCTTGGTCAAGGGTCCCCATATTTACCAATTTAAAAATTTAAAAATCCTAATATTCAAAAATTAATGATGATTTATTGCTATGCATAACCCTGCTATGGAGTATGCTATGCTAGGCTATAGAGCATGCTATGCTAGGCTATAAGCACACTATGCAAGGCTATGAGTATGCTATGCTAGCCTATGATAATGCTACACTATGTTATAGATACACTATTCTAGGCTAGGAGCATGCTATACTAGGCTATAAAGCATGCTATGCTAGGCTATAGATCATGCTATGCTATGCTATGACCATATTACGCTAGGCTATGACCACATTACACTAGGCTATGTGCATGATGTGCTAGCGTAGAAGCATTCTACACTAGGCTATGGAGCATGCTACACTAGGTTATGATCATGCTATGCTAGGCTATTAGCACACTATGGTAGGTTATGAGAATCCTATACTAAGCTATGGCCATGCTACGCTAGGCTATGAGTACACTATACTAGGCTATGATCATACTATAATAGGTTTAGAGCACGCTATGCTAGGCTTGGAGTATGCTATGGTGGGCTCTGAGCATACTACACTTGGTTATGAGCATGCTATGCTAGGATATGATCAAGCTATGATAGGCTATGAGCATGCTATGCTATGATGTGAGCACACTAGGCTAGACTATGAGCATGCTAGACTAAGCTATGAACATGCTACGCTAGGTTTGAGCATGCTACGCTAGGCTATGTCTATGCTAGGAACATATGAAAGGAAACCAAACAAAAAGAATTTTATAATGATGACGAGGTTTACGGAGATTCCAAATTTTTGTTAAGTTATTTGGGAATTGTATTTATGAAGCTAAGGTGATGCAGGAGCATCCAGTGGCATCTTATGCAGAAGCATCCAATGGTAGCAGAGCCAACTTTGAAAAATTGGCTAAGGAAGGAAGATGTCGCGATTTCACGACATGTCACAAAATCATGACCAAAAGAGGAGAGAGATGAGGAGGAGGAAAACTATCATGATATTGCGACAGAAAAAGTGTCACGATATCACGACACAAAGTGGGAGAGAAGCCAACAGGGAAAAACTGTCGTGATATCATGACAAAAAAAGTGTCGCGATATCATGACACAAATAGGAGAGAGAAGTAGCAGACGAAGATGTCGCGATATCATGACATGTCGCGTTATCGTGACCCATAGATGAAAGAAGGAAGCAAGGAGGGAAGATGTCATGATTTTATGACATGTCATAGTTTCGCGACTCGCAGAGGAGATAGAAGGCACAGAGGAAGAATGTCACGATTTTGTGACATGTCACAGTTTCGCGACCCGCCAAGGAGAGAGAAATCCAGAAGGAAGAAATGTTTCGATTTCATGACATGTCGCATTTTCGTGACTAGAAGGCAAAGAAGAAGCCAAGGGAGGAAGATGTCGCGATTTCGTGACATGTCGCATTTTCGTGACCAGAAGGCGAGAGAGGAGCCAGAGGAGAAAAATGTCACGATTTCGTGACATGTCGCATTTTTGTGACCAAGAAGCGAGCGAAGGAGCTGGAGGAGAAGATGTCACGATTTCGTGACATGTCGCATTTTCACGACCCGAAGAAGCGAGAGGAAGCAGAGAGGAAAAGATGTCGCAATTTCGTGACATGTCGCATTTTCATGGCTAGAAGAGAAGAGAAAGTGGATGAAGAGAAAAGTGTCATGATATCGTGACACGTCGCGATTTTGTGACCCAAAGAAGAGAGAGAAGGCGATGGAGCAAAAATTTCATGATATCACGACATGTCGGGTTTTCACACCTCAAAGAGGAGAGAGATGGCCAGGAAGCAAAAATGTCGTGATATTGTGACATGTCATGATATCATGACAGGAAGAGAAGAAGATGAGGAAGAGAAGAAGATAAGGAAGAGAGAGGAGATGTCACGAAATCACGACATGCTGCTTCATGACTCGAAAGGGGCAGATGGTTACAAGGACCATTACAGAAGGAGTCCATTGAGCAACACGTGGCATCAAGGTGCAATGAAATTAGGTGAAGACAAAGAGTCATGCAGGAAGACATTTTGAAAGCCAGAGCAACAAAGAGACATGAGAAAATGAAATGAACAGTCATGGCAGAAATGAATCGACGGGCCACTAGATGGAAAGTAGATCGTCGTGCTAGAAAATTATAAAAAGGGAAAGTAGAGTCATGCACAAGGGTCGGAGTCTGGCCCTAGGCAGGGTAGATCAGATTCGAGGGCCGAGGTCCATTCTGATCCTGCTTGGCTATGTGTGTCTTCCAAGAAGAGCTTCGGATACCAGAAGGTGTAGACAGATGCGTCAAACATGAGGCAGTTTACACGGATCCATGGATATGGAAGCACGATCTACAGATTTGAGACAGAAGGCTATGACGTTGTTGATCTGTAGATAGAACTCTGAATAGTAAGGCTACGATGATTATTCAGAGTGGTGGTATTCGATGAAGTGCATAGGAGTTGCAGAGCCAAAGGAAAGAGGACCTAAGGACTGTAGAGGCAGTGAATTTCTTCCAGACGAGAAGTGAAGGCGATGGCCATTGTGCTGTTTTGATATTCTATGAATTTCTAGAATCAGAGAGGGTTGGGACCTCTATAAAAACACAGGCGTGTAATAGGAGAGGAATGTAGAGCAAAAAATTGCAATAGTGATAGGGAAATTACGCCTATGGGCTAATATTGTAAATTTTATTTTTGAATTAATAAATGAAAATTTAGATTTGTGATATTGCAATTTTTTGTTCCCCATCAAGTGGTATCAGAGCCAAAATATTTTGAGTGTGTGAGCAGAGCACCGAAAGTGAGGCAGCTTGCACCAGGATATGTGGAATGGGTGGAATTTGGCACTCTATGCAGTGCTTGCAGGAGGTTCTTGCATGAAGCCTCAGAAGAAGAAGATTGACACTCTGTGCAGTGTTTGTGGATGAGTTGGAGTAGAGAGAGCGGTTGTGGAAGGGTTGATTATAGAGCGTTCAAGCCTCGATGCAGAAGAAGGTGACAGAACAATGCAGAAGTGAAGGCCACTTCTCCATCAACCTCGGGTGTCTGATGCAGGAGCATCCAGTGGCATCTGATGCAGAAGCATCCAGTGGTAGCAGAGCCAACTTCAAAAAATTGGCTAAGGAAGGAAGATGTCATGATTTTGTGACATGTCATGAAATCACAACCAAAAGAGGAGAGAGATGAGGAGGAAAACTGTCACGATATCGCGACAGAAAAAGTGTCACGATATTATGACACAAAGTGGGATAGAAGCTAGCAGGGAAAAACTGTCATGATATTGCGACAAAAAAAGTGTCGTGATATCGCGACACAAAGAGGAGAGAGAAGTAGCGGATAGAAGATGTCGTGATATCACATGTCATGTTATCGCGACCCGCAGATGAAAGAAGGAAGCAAGGAGGGAAGATGTCACGATTTCGTGACATGTCATAGTTTTGCGACTCGCAGAGGAGAGAGAAGGCATAGAGGAAGAATGTCATGATTTTGTGACATGTCACAGTTTCATGACCCGCCAAGGAGAGAGAAATCTAGAAGGAAGAAATGTCGTGATTTCGTGACATGTCACATTTTCGCAACCAGAAGGCAAAGAAGAAGCCAAGGGAGGAAGATGTCGCGATTTCATAACATGTCACATTTTTGTGACCAGAAAGCGAAGGAGGAGCCAGAGGAGGAAAATGTCACGATTTCGTGACATGTCGCATTTTCATGACCAAGAGGCAAGCGAAGGAGCCGGAGGAGAAGATGTTGCGATTTTGCGACATGTTGCATTTTCATGACCCGAAGAAGTGAGAGGAAGTAGAGAGGAAAAGATGTCTTGATTTCATGACATGTCACATTTTCACGGCTAGAAGAGAAGAGAAAGTGGATGAAGAGAAAAGTGTCGTGATATCGCGACACGTCACGATTTCGTGACCCAAAGAGGAGAGAGAAGGCGATGGAGCAAAAATGTCATGATATCGTGACATGTCGGGTTTTCACGCCCCGAAAAGGAGAGAGATGGCCAGGAAGCAAAAATGTCATGATATCATGATAGAAAGAGAAGAAGATGAGGAAGAGAGAGGAGATGTCGTGAAATCGTGACATGCTGCTTCACGACTTGAAAGGGGCAGACGGTTATAGGGACCGTTACATAAGGAGTCCATTGAGTGACACGTGGCATCAAGGTGCAGTGAAAGTAGGTGAAGACAAAGAGTCATGTGGGAAGACATTTCAAAATCCAGAGCAACAAAGAGACACAAAAAAATGAAATGAACAGTTGTGGCAGAAATGAATCGACGAGCCACCAGATGGAAAGTAGATCATCGTGCCAAAAAATTATAAAAAGGGAAAGTAGAGTCGTGCACAAGGGTCGGAGTCTAGCCCCAGGTAGGGTAGATCAGATTCGAGGTTCGAGGTCCATTCTGATCCTACTTGGCTGTGTGTGTCTTCCAAGAAGAACTTTGGATACTAGAAGGTGTAGACAGATGCACCGAACGTGAGGCAGTTTACACGGATCCATGGAGATGGAAGCACGATCTACAGATTTGAGACAGAAGGCTACAATGCTATTGATCTATAGATAGAACACTGAATAGTAAGGCTACGGTGATTTTTCAGAGTGGTGGTATTTGGCAGAGTGCAAAGGAGTTGCAAAGTTGAAGGAAAGAGGACCTGAGGACTACAGAGGCAGTGAATTTATTCCAGATGGGAAGTGAAGGTGGTGGCCATTGTGCTGTTTTGATATTCTATGAATTTCTAGAATCAAAGAGGGTTGGGACATCTATAAAAACACAAGCGTATAATAGGAAAAGAATGTAGAGTAGGAAATTGCAATAGTGATAGGGAAATTACGCCTACGGGCTAATATTGTAAATTTTATTTTTGAATTAATGAATGAAAATTTGGATCTGTGAGATTGCAATTTTTTGTTCCCCATCAAGTGGTATCAGAGCTAGAAGATTTTGAGTGTGCGAGCAGAGCATGAAGCCTTAGAAGAAGAAGATTGACACTCTGTGCAATGTTTGTGGATGATTTGGAGCAGAAAGAGCAATTTTGGAAGGGTTTATTAGAGAGTTTTCGAGCCCTGATGTAGAAGAAGATGACAGAACAATGCAGAAGTGAAGGCCACTTCTCCATCAACTTTGAGTGTTTGATGTAGGAGCATCCTGTGGCATTTGATGTAGAAGCATCGAGTGGTAGCAGAGCCAACTTCAAAAAATTGGCTAAGGAAGGAAGATGTCACGATTTCATGACATGTCGTGAAATCGCAACCAAAATAGGAGAGAGATGAGGAGGAAAATTGTCGTGATATGGTGACAAAAAAAGTGTCGTGATATCGTGATACAAAGTGGGAGAGAAGTCAGCAGGGAAAAATTGTCATGATATCATGACAAAAAAAGTGTCGCGATATCACAACACAAAGTGGAGAGAGAAGTAGTGGATGGAAGATGTCGTGATATCGCGACATGTCGCGTTATCACGACCCGTAGATGAAAGAAGGAAGCAAGGAGGGAAGATGTCATGATTTCATGACATGTCACAGTTTCATGACTTGTAGAGGAGAGATAAGGCACAGAGGAAGAATGTCACGATTTTGTGACAGGTCACAGTTTCACAACCCGCCAAGGAGAGAGAAATCTAGAAGGAAGAAATGTCATGATTTCGTGACATGTCACATTTTTGCGACCAGAAGGCGAAGAAGAAGCCAAGGGAGGAAGATGTGATTTCATGACATGTCGCATTTTCATGATAAAAAAGCGAAGGAGGAGCCAGAGGAGGAAAATGTCATGATTTCGTGACATGTCGCATTTTCACGACCAAGAGGTGAGCGAAGGATCTAGAGGAAAAGATGTCACGATTTCGTGACATGTCGCATTTTCGCAACTTGAAGAAGCGAGAGGAAGCAAAGAGGAAAAGATGTCGCGATTTCGTGACATGTCACATTTTTGTGGCTAGAAGAGAAGAGAAAGTGGATGAAGAGAAAAGTGTCACGATATCGCGACATGTCATGATTTCACGACCCAAAGAGGAGAGAGAAGGCGATGGAGCAGAAATGTCGTGATATCGTGACATGTCAGGTTTTCATGCCCCGAAGAGGAGAGAGATGGCCAGGAAGTAGAAATGTCATGATATCGTGACATGTCGCGATATCGTGATAGGAAGAGAAGAAGATGAGGAAGAGAGAGGAGATGTCGTGAAATCATGACATGCTACTTCACGACTCGAAAGGGGCAGATAGTTACAGGGATCATTACAGAAGGAGTCCATTGAGCGACACATGGCATCAAGGTGCAGTGAAAGTAGATGAAGATGAAGAGTCGTGCAGGAAGACGTTTCGAAAGCTAGAGCAACAAAGAAATGCAGGAAAACAAAATGAACAGTCATGGCAAAAATGAATCGACGGGACACTAGATGGAAAGTAGATCGTCGTGCCAAAAAATTATATAAAGGGAAAGCAGAGTCATGCACAAGGGTCGAGGTTCGACCCTAGGTAGGGTAGATCAGATTCAAGGGTCGAGGTCCATTCTGATCCTGCTTGGCTATGTGTGTCTTCCAAGAAGAGCTTCGAATACCAGAAGGTGTAGATAGATGCGCCGAACGTGAGGTAGTTTACACGGATCCATGGAGATGGAAGCACGATCTACAGATTTGAGACAGAAGGCTGCAGCGCTATTGATTTGTAGATAGAACTCTGAATAGTAAGGCTACGACGATTGTTCAGAGCAGTGGTATTCGGTAGAGTGCAGAGGAGTTGCAGAGCCAAAGGAAAGAGGACCAGAGGACTGCAGAGGCAGTGAATTTCTTCCAGATGGGAAGTGAAGGCGGTGGCCATTGTGCTATTTTGATATTCTATGAATTTCCAGAATCAGAGAGGGTCGGGACCTCTATAAAAACATAGGCGTGTAATAGGAGAGGAATGTAGAGCAGGAAATTTCAATAGTGATAGGGAAATTACGCCTACAGGCTAATATTGTAAATTTTATTTTCAAATTAATGAATGAAAATTTGGATCTGTGAGATTGCAATTTTCTGTTCCCCATCATGAGGCAAAGGGCACAACCTTTGACAAAAGGACACAATATTTTGAACTTAGTGATTTATTGTGACGTAATATGTTAGGTAACTAACTCGTAATTATGGTGTTGATCTATATCATCATGTGTAGATGAGAAAAGGTGGAATATGATGTGGAATGATAACTAAATCCCCCTAGGTAGAAATATGGTTGGAAAGAGTGGGAACCCCCAATAACAGACATGATTTGAAAAGGAATGAAATCACCTAATCACAAAATTATACAGAAGTGGGGGAAAAATCCCCCAATCATGAGAAATTAATTGAAATGAAATGACATGCCTTAGTTGTGAGAGATAGATTGGAAGGAGATAAAATCCCCTAATCACTTAAATAGAGGTGAATAAGATGAGAAATTGATGAAGAAAAGAATGTGAATAGAGATAACGAGGAATAAGGGTTTTTATTAGGAGGGGGTAATGGGATTGTCAATTTGGATGATTTATTGATCGAGGATATCTTGAACCCAATGTTTAAAGGTGCAACAATTATTTATGTCATGCCATCACTTATGATGGTAAAGGTAAACTGGATGTTCATTATACCATTTGGGTTTCACTAGATTTGGATCTTTGGGTCTTACATTAGGTAAGGTAATGTGGCTTACATCACATAGCATATAAAATATATTTGGTAATAGCTCTGATAAAGGAATCCAAGTACATGGTGTGCATTGTGGTTTATATATCCCTTGTTTTAAACTTGATTATGGGTAAATTAAACATAGGGAAAATAACTATTTTACAAATTGATGTTCATTTATATTTTGAGTGACAAGTTAAGCACGCCAGACACATAACCCCTAAATGAGTTAAACATACCAGAAACATGAGGGGTCTAATCAAATATAGACCTCCAAACATTCTAATCAAATTTTACAGGTCGCATAGATCTTGAGGATATGTCTAATCGATAGTGGCACATGAGGAGTAAGCCTACTCACATTGAGGAAGACAAGGAGATAACTTGTGGCTATTTACCATTCATACTAAAAAAGGGCTTCCCTTGTGGAAGAACCCATTTTTTAACCCTTAGGGACACTTTTGTAAAAGGATGACTCTATAACTTCCTTTTCAATAATCAATTACAAAACACTCAGTTTCCCTATGTTTCATTTTGTCACGCTTAACTCATAATTTCATAAAACTGTTTGTAACATTATGGGTAAATTAAACACAAGGAAACTGGTTGTTTTGTAAATTGATATTCATTTATCCATTTTGAGTGAGGTTGGACTAACCAATTGTAAAATTTTATGTTTAAGCTAGCTCATCCACAAGAGTGCAATGGTCTGTACAAAATAAGGTTGCTAATGTGATAGACATGTCATCACTTGGAAGGCATGCTCCATTGCTATATAGGCATATATAGCCTCGATGGTCATTAGCCTTGTGATATATGGATTTGAGGGCCTTAAAGATTCAAGACTTTTTATAATGTTCTTTTTTATTTTTGTAGTGCTCTTTTGGTGTTTTCTTTTGTTTTTTGGCTTCTTTTATTTATTTTTTTAGCTTTTCCTTTTGTCAATCCATAGGTTTAGATCATGCAAATGATAGGATGAGTGAGGTGACTCTCACTAGGTAGCTAGTATACACAAGGTGTTTCCCTTCCTAGGCTCAAAATTTTCTTAATGTTTGACATGTGTGGTTGGCCATGAAAGGACTCAAGTTAGCTAGGGGAAGATGTGCAATGCTTTAGAATTTGACAACGTAGGATGAATATTGATTGAATGAACAAGAAATGGTTGAATTAATAAAATACTTCCATTACCTGGTATGCTAAAAAGAGGATTGGACATAATAGTAGTTACACTAACACGTGTGTGTTTAACTCTTCATTTTTACTTTACAAGGTGGGTATGTATACATGTGGACATGAAACAAGACTTGTATGCATGTATGTATGTATGGTGGGCATATGCACTCTACTTGTAACATGAAATAAGACATGATATGTATAGACAATTATGGTGACATGATTATATCAAAATATAACTAGTTATGTAGAAATTAATGTGACTTAGTATGTTATTGCTAAAAATAAAGTATACAAGATTACCCCATGATGATATGCACAACACAAAGAGTGACTAAAAATAAGTGAAGCTCTATTGGAAAATATGAATGCGAAGTGGATTTGCCAATGTTTGGAAAAATCAACATGAATTATGGATGTGTATTATGATGGAAAACCATCAAAAATGCATATGGGAAATAGATGAAAAGTAGTAAGAGGAGAAAGGGAAAGGAATGTAACTCATAAAAGGTATGTAGCTGCTCTAAGCATGACCATACAACATTAACAAGGAACAAAAATAAATAGAAGGAAGAAGATAATAGAAGAGGATAGGGATAAATCAAAGGTATGTAGTTGCTCAAAGCATGACCATGTTATAATATATTACATAATTTGTTTATGTTAGATTACTTTGGGGGGAATTTATCTAGTTTCTTCATGAACATGGTGAATGCACAAGTGTTAGTGTGTAATTTGTATATGTGCAAGTTGTCCCTTGCACAATTAGGTAGAGTTTTGGCCAAGGAATCTATCTTCCTATATAAAGGGTCTCACACCCTTACTTGAATGTATCAGTTTTTCAATCATCAATAATAGATATTTATTTCTCTCTTTTTATTTATGATAGAATGGTGCTAAAGCCATTAGTGGTATCAAAGCTACGGTAGATCTATCCTATGTAGATCAATAGGCAAACCACCATTATCATTGAGCCTGAGTATTTTATAAAACTGACACATCATTGGACCAACCACTACCAAAATATATCAAAAGAATCTAGGTGGTAGAATTAGGGAGATTCATAATTGAAGAACTTGGGACAATTATCACCATCTGACAACAAACCCAAGAGAAGAAGAATTTGGCAAGGAGTGATAAATATGTGAAGAAGAATTTGGCAAGCAATGTCAAATCTATGAAGAAGAATTTGGTAAGGAATGCCAAATCCCAGAAGAATAATTTGGCAAGGAGTGCCAAATCCTAGAAGAAGCTCATCAAATCTTGGATATTTAAATATTACCTCTCATAGAAAGAAGACACTACTTCAGAGACAAAGAATTCTCTGAATCTATAGTAGAAGGAGGAGAACAAAAGAGGAGAATAATCCACCAAATACTAGGCTCATGAAAGAAAATTTGAGATCATCATTTTGTGAAGAAAGAGTTGTTTAAAGCAGTATACAAAGAGCTGCAAGATCCTACTCGAATCAAAAACCTGGTGATCCTATACACCAATATCTACATCCTCTATAGAAGTGATAAAAGAGCTACAAATAATTTCAAAAAAATATAAGCAACTTTTTTGTGCAAGTAGATTCATTAATTAGATTACTTATCATATTTTTTAAAGCACTAAATTTGGATTAAAGTTACAATTAGATTACAGTATTCAAAAGTGCAAAAAGAAAGATTCTTTTTAAGGTTTATTTGCACATTTATTAGAATTTGATTATATTTTTAAAATACTTCTATCAACTACCTATCATCTACATTGGAAAAATAAAAAGAAGACTAAGTCCTACAATACAAAATAACTCATAAAGATTCATTTTAGGTTATTCTTGATTAGTTGCAATAAATTGTTAGTACATTAATTTGAGAGTTGATTGGAGTGATAAGGTGTATTATTAGTACATTAAAATTAAAAGACTTGCACTATCATACTAATATCAAAAAGAAATTAATTTTGTGTTTTTTGAAGGGCACAAAATCTGGTTTGTATGAAGTGACTAAAAACACTATTAAAGCTAAAAAATTTACAGCATATTGTGGCCAAGAGAAGCCACCGAAATTGGTTAGAATCCTAAAAAACTTGGATAAGAATACAACTAACCAAAACCAGAAATAGTAGCTTCAAATATTGAGACTTGGTGAGTCCCAAATACATAGCATTACAAGGTTAATTTCTTGTTATAAATGACGAAGAATTACTATCACAAAAATATTATATCTACATTATTAAATGCTTGTAATTTATCATCAATGTTTCCAAGCAAAAAGGGTAAGGATTCTAGCTAAAGAGACATCCTAAAAAACCTAATATCTAAATTCAAGAATATGCTACAAAGGCATAATTTTAGACCTGTAAAAGAGTGCAAGAAAAAGGTGCAATAAATAAATTTTTATATACATGTAAGGTTACATGGTATTGCACTTCTACAATACATAATATGCTCGAAGAAAGCATATATAAATGTGCCTCAAAAGGCACAACATATATAGGGTAAGCCAACCAAGGAAGGACGTATGTTTTTACTCCTCTTCTACAACAAAAGGAGCCACTCAAAGGGATCACTCTCCACATATCTTGGATGGATGAACCTACAATATCAAATCCCACACAAGGTGGTTATCAAGTTACATTTACATAGACATAAAGGGAGCTCATATATGAAGGAAATGCATCAAATATACTTCTACCAATGTGTATGGATAACATAGAAAGCAAATATCTACACTACAAAAAGGAAGCATAGAAAAGTAGCACATTGAAGGTATAGTAGACAAGTAGAAAAGGTGCTACATTCAGGTATCAAACTTGGTGAAGATAGTCCACCAAAGGAAGCACCAATATCATGCTCAGAATAACCATTCGAAGCTCCACAATGCTTCATCAAATCACCTGTAAAAGATAAGGTTTCTTGTTATCCAAGAAATGAAACAAGCTAAGAGAAGGCATATAAAAGGAGTTATACTCTCCTTGGATTTTTTATAGCATAGGTATTCATACAAAGTGTTTGAATTCCACTTGGAAAAATATTTCTATCTCTCAACGCTCAAGAATACTCACGCAGGAGTTACAGGGAATATTAAGGAGGAGGTACCACTTGTTATCCTCCATAAACCTCACACAAGAACCCACACAAGTACTCATCCATTACATAGTTTCAAAGAAATGTTAAACAAGGAAGTTGATGTGTTACAAAGGAGCAAGTGCTCATACGTAATAATTGTGACACTTGTCACAAAAATCAAGATTAAATCTTCCATAAAAAGGGTAGTCAATGAGGTGAAAGTATAGTCAATGCAAGATAGCAATGATAGAAAAATTGTCTAAAACAACTTGGCAGCATCCAAGCCATATCATGGAAGTAGGTTTGTAGTTACACGATAGTGGATCGGTAGTAGCTTGAAGGACAATTTGAGAGAAAATGGTAAAGCATATTAATTCTAGTCAAATAGTATTAAAGTAAGTGTTGAAGCAAGTAGCAAGTGGAATAATCTTCCATTACTCACAGTGCCCAAGGATAGTCTACTGTCAATTTTATAAAGGTATAATTTCCATATAATTTACTTTCCATATAAAGGAATTTATAAGGTTATCTTATAAGGTTGAATTATTGGAAGGAATCAATATTCGTTTGAAAGAAAAACTTAGGGAAATTAAAATTATCTAATCTTTGCAAAGATTAATTTAGGAAAAATAAGGAATACTACTTGGAATTATTTCATTAAAAAATTGTAAATATTAAAGTATTCTAATTTTTCAAATTTGGGAGTCATAAGAAATACAACTCCAAACTAGTTTATTGGAAATTAAAAACAATCCAAAAGATATAAAAAGGGGTTATTAAAGCTTTCTATTAAGGTTGGAAAATTATAAAATTATTGTCTCAAAACTTCTCTAATGGGACAAAATAAATCCAACATTAAAACCTCTTTAAATTTAAAAATTGATTAGTTCAATAGAAGTAAGAAGGTGTTAAGAAGTTGATTATTGATCTTTACAAAAATTTTACAAAATCAACCAAAATTGAACTATATTTTACCAAAAGCACTATATAATAAAATCTCTATGAATATATAAAGTACTAAACAACATCATGGAGTGTTGGTATATAGATTTAGGTGCAAGTAAGCATATGATAGGGAACATACATTGGTTCAATTATTTGAAGAAAATAAATTAAAAACCAGTTGCAGTAGTAGATAGAAAAATATATGAAGTAAAAGGAATAAAAATTATTCCAGTATATCTTAAGGATGGAAGAGGTATAATAAAAAATATATTGTATGTTCTAGGATTAACCACCAATTATTATTTCTATTTCTCAGATCATGGATAAAGATCTAACTATTGAGTTCAAGGTTCTCACTGGCAGAAAGAAATATCACATCTCTAGATAGGGAATAATTATAGCATAAATATCATATAAAAATAACCTATTTATCCTAGACACTGCTATTCACTCAGTTATATCATTCAATACTTCAAAACTATGGAACAACCAACTAGGACATACCAGTGAGACATCAATGAAGGAATTACTTACATATCAAATGGTAGAGGGACTACCCAACTTATCTCCAGAAACTACTATATGTGCTAAATATTTAGCAGGTACACAACATAGAATGTTGAGAGTGTTGGAGGACATAAGTACTCAACATCCTTTAGAAATAATATATGCATATCTGTGTGGACCAATGAATGTTGAAAGTGTTGGAGGACATAAGTACTTTTAAATATATTTTGATCATCATACTAAAAAAAATTAGATATATTCATGAAGTATGTTGCAGGCCAAACAAGGTGAATGGTTTCTTATTTTTGTCACATGCCCGTGCATTTAATTATCAACCCAGGGAGCTTCGTAAACTTGCAAAGAGTCGGAATTAGGTTACTACAATACCACTGGAGGTGAATCTGCTAATACTACGTTTGGGGGGTGTTCTTGAAATGGTTTTCAATCATTCCCACACTCCTCAATAAATTACGTAAGAAGAATAGAATTAAATTTATAGAAATAAATCATGTACACATTCCTAAAAATAAATCTACTGCAAATACTGGAACTAGCAAACCAATGAGCATTCCAATGAAAGCAATAAACTAATTAAAATAAATAAACAAAAAGAAAATGGGGAAGAAATACTAGCTTGGAGTGGGCCCAGGCTCCAGCAGCTTCTTCCCGATCAAACACGTGCTTTAGAACTTCTGGAACTGTAATATATTTATCAACGTATTACAATCTATCTTTTGTAACTCTAAATGGATCTTTATTAATTATTTCTATATATCTCTCTCATTTAGAACGATTTGCGTGTGTTTATATAACACACCCGCAGAAGTTTTGTTACAGAAGTGGTTACAACAGTCGATTCTTCCCAGACTAAATTATAACAGTCTGGCGAATGCAATCGACATCTGGAATTCTATTTTGATGGCAGCGTGTTTGCTTCAGTTCGTGCTTTTCCTGGCATTAGTAAGACATTTGATACGTTGGTGCTATCTCCAATTTAGCTCTACATGACACAGAGCTGGAACTGCACCAGCCGTTGCTATCCACGTCGTTCGAATCTGGTCAACGGGCAAAGAATCAGTGGCACCTTCCTTATGAGGAAGGTACCTTGTTATCACAATGCCTTATGGTTGTAAGGAGGTGCTTGCCTTCTATTAACGCCTTTCAGCTGTGGGGAGGCACTTGCCTTCTGTTGGCACCTTCCAACTATAGGGAGGTGCTCGCATTTAGTTGGCACCTTCCGATTGTAGGGAGGCGCTCGTATTCAGTTGGCACCTTTCGACTGTAGGGCGGCGTTGGTATTCAGTTGGCACCTTCCGATTGCAGGGAGGCACTAGTATTCAGTTGGTGCCTTCGACTATAGGGAGGTGCTAGTATTCAGTTGGTGCCTTTCGACTGCAGGGAGGCACTCGTATTTAGTTGGCACCTTCCAACTGCAGGGAGGCGCTCATCTTTGGTTTGGTGCCTTCCAAATGCAAGGAGGTGCTTATTCCCTTGGTGCCTTTTGGTTGTAGGGAGGCGCCTATGTTCTCTACATTGACCCCCAATGAAATAAAGTTCCAGGTCCATCAAAAGGACCTTGACCGTTCCAAATCTAACTAAATCAACTGCAATTCCACAAAACATACTAAAAGCACACAAATTAGTTAACACGCATAATTATATCAAATATCTATATAATCATTCATAAAAGTATGCAATCCTTATTATACAGCCACATATTGATCAAAGAAATATGTACAAAATATGAGCATTTCTAGTGCTCATCATCCCCCCATGCCTAACATATGCCACGCCCTCGTGGCATCCAAACTGTAGGTAGCCCTCTGACTTTTCATCGTCGCCATCTCTTGGAGGATTCGACTGCCTCTATGGCCTGAGTCTATCTTTTCATGTTGGCATTTGAAGGTGTGGTTCGCCTTTGCCTATGGGAAAGTGTGGCTATCAATTTTCCCCTTCTTGTTATGGACACTATTGGTGGTGGTCTAGCCAGCATTGTTCCTGTCGATTGAAATGCAGCTTCGGTAGCTTGCCAGAGGTTGGCGTTTGGAGGTCTGACCACTGCCGAGGGATATCTAAGTTATCCCCTTTGGAAGGCACTACTTGGGCCTTGTATAATTCGGCCACTTCAGGGGTAAGCCCTGCATTCTCCTTTGCAATTGCAGCAGCCTCCAATTGTGGGCCATATACTCCCCACCGTTCCAAGTACCTCATCATCATGGAAGGCCGGCCTCAGGGTGAACCATAGATGTCCCAAAATTGGTTGTCTTCTGTCGGATTGACATAGATGCCAGAATCTCCTTTTACCCTCGAGGATGCCTTCCTGGCCTTCTTGGCTACTTTCATTTTGTTGGGCAACTGCTCGAAATATTTTTGCCTTTCAACGAACGACTGCATGTCCCATTCATCCTCCTCTGACTCGACGAAGGTCATTTTTGCCTTCTGTCAAGCCGACCTGGGCCTCTTTGCCTTGGCTTCTACAAAAAATGTGGTAGCTCAGACTGGGTTCTCTTCTTTCTCCTTTGGGGACTTCTCTTTACTCCAAAGGATTGGATTTGCTGCTATCTCTGGGGGTGATCCTTCATTCTCCTATCTACCTGGTGTCGACCCCTCAGGCTCTTCTCCTTCTTCAAGCTTGGGGAGGTCCTCCTTATCCTCTGGTCCTATCTGTTGTGGGAGACCTTCATCCTGCTTTGTGTCACTCAGGATAATCGTAGGACTTCTTTCCTTTTCACCCCTAAAAATAGAGGAATCCTCCCCTGCCTTCGGGCTGCTCTGTCGGGCATCCGATCGAATCTCCCCCGAAGAGAATACTCATTCATTGGATGTGGGAGAGTTCGTCGATATTTTTTCTACCCAATAAGTTTGAGTGGCCGTCTCCTGTCTTGTTGTTCCTCTGTCCTGGAGCATTTGATTTTTCTCCTGCAACTGCTGGACCAGCTGCTCGAGCTGAGCAATTCGTCTATCCCTTTCCTCCAATTCCATTTTATGATGGTTTTGGCAATCTTCCAGAGTCTGCTGTGCCATCCAACAATCAGTTTACCATTCGAGCACCTCCTCCAAAGCCGCATCGATCTGGTCGTTACTCTCGAAAGTTCCTTCATTCTATGGGCTCTAGTTCATTAATTCTCGAAGGGTTTGGGCGACAACGTCTATCTCTTGGTCACTCTATCCTTCCTCTATCGAGAGGAATTACCACAAATATTTCCTCCTGGGGATTGGTTCGTCCTCACCACCAGCGAGTGATGCTCCTTCCTCCTCATACTTTGGCACTAGGGAATGCCCTCTGTCCTCTATGTCTTTGGGCACCGGTGACTGCTCTGCCCCTCCTATAAAATAGGGTGATGCCAATTTCTCGATGTTTGTTATCTCCTCTATAGGGGATGCTTCGTATTGCCCTAATTTGGCAATCACATTGTGTTGCTCTATTTGGCTTCCATCTCCCTCTGTGTCACGGTTCTATCTTTGTGCTTCTGCATGGCGGACCAATGCCGATATCAGCCCATGGTGGGCTAAGGCGGATGGTGCCCCTTTCTTGTATCGAGCCGCTTCATCTTTCAGAGCAATCGTAAGGTAGAAAGGTATATTTAATTTCCTCCCATGCACTAGGTGATTAAGGAAGTGCACATGATTAATGTTCAGATGGGTATACTTCCCTGTGCATGTGAAGAATCGAGCAATCTACTCGAACATCTTCCGCATATTCATGGGGAGACTATTTTTGAGTAACTCCTCCCTGTCTATTTGTACATTTCCTCTTGGCAGTAGTATTTTGATGTATAATTTTAACACTCTACCCTTGTATGTACATTCCCTCGTGAGAGGCAATCCAGTCGCCTATGAGATGAACTCAGGGGTGACTAGAATTTCCACCCCTCGTACTTGGGCCGCATCGCCCCTCAAAGAGGTGGTGAATTCTTTGGCTGCCTCCACATCCTGGCCCTAACTGACCAGGGTGTAGTATTCGAGCCACCCCTCGACTTCGAATTGGGTCTTCACTGCCCCTCTGATTCCATCAGTATCAATGGGTTCATTCTTCTTGATCGCATGGTTCTTGGACCTTCCTCCCATGGCGCCTTCCAATGCTGTATATTTTTTTTGTGCTTCCTTCTTCAGGAAGGCACCTTCTTATAGAAAATACGCCTAACCCTAGCAGTTATGGAAGACGCCCTATCATTGGCACATGTTTTTGGCTTTGGGGGGATATGATCTCTATGAGGACGGTATTTTTTTGGTACTGCGTATTTATAAATAATTATATAAACGATTTGATTTAATATGCGTGTACCTGATTCGGCGTTCCTGTCATCATGGTAGCTGCTGATTTGATGTCTTGTGACACGAGGGAGGGGTATGGTCATTTGTTGTTTCTCATTTGTGCGATGATTCGTTCCGCTCGAGGCGTCCGATAGATGTAAATGTTGTACGTGAAAGGCGTTCTTTGGTACTTTCCCCATGTGGATGGTGCCCTTGTAGTGCCTTTCCAACGTTGTCGATGCTTTTTGTCGAACGAATGCACCTTCCAACTGTAGGAAGTGTCTCTGATTGGCTATTGTCTGGCGGTGGAGGGCAATTTTGTCTGCAAGCATCTTCCCAATGTGGGAGGCGCCTCCTTCTGGTTCACGCCTTCCCGATGTTGGAAGGCGTTCGTCTTGATGAATGTGCCTTCCTGAGTTTGGAAGGCATATTCAGCTGGATGAATGCACCTTCCTGATGTTGGAAGGCATTTCGACTGGATGAATGTGCCTTCCTGATGTTGGAAGGCGTATTCGGTTGGATTTCTTTTTTTGATTTGGTGCCTTCCTGCCACGGAAGGCGCCTACATATGTATTTTTTTCATATATATATATATATATATATATATATATATATATATATATATATTTTCATCAAATTTTTTTTTTTGGAACTTCTACATGGATGGGTGCCTTTCGGGTGCGGTAAGGCACCTCCTTCTATACTTGGTGCCTTCTGGATGCAGTAAGGTTCCTTCTTCTAGACTTGGCACCTTCTTCTAGACTTGGCGCCTTCCGGATGCAGTAAGGCGCCTTCTTCTAGACTTGGCACCTTTCGAATGTAGTAAGGCACCTTCTTCTAGACTTGGCACCTTTTGGATGTAGTAAGGCGCATTATTCTGGACTTGGTGCCTTTCGGATGCAGTAAGGCACCTTCTTCTGGGTGGCGATTTGACTGGAAAAAGGGTGATCAAGTCTTCGCAGTTTTTCACGCTGCCCAGATTCTACCTACGAGCCGATGTCGAAATGCTGAGTCGAATCAGGCTTGGTTCCCAGATACCTATCCCTCGTGCTGTCAGGTCCTCCACCTGTAAAAAGCAACCAAAAAATAAAGGAAAATAAATGCAGTTAGATGCATTCCATGCCTGTTAGGCCCTAGATTAGGATGCCTGCAGCTTGCATGCGGGCGTCATCCCTGCAAAAAAACACATTACAAAAAAAACCATATTAACTAAAAAATTTGGGTGAGTGCTTTCGTGCCCACTATTTCACCTGTGAGAGTTTGGTCCAGATATAGCAAGATGGGGTCTCCCCCACGCCTACTCTGGATTCCACCTGTAACATTTCAGACGTATTATAGGGGCGTAGTCGGTGGCCATTGACTATGAACATGGTGTTGCTACCGTCAATTGTCTTAACGTGCATCGCCTCATTCCTAATGAGCTCTGCCACCTCATACGGCCCCATCCACCTCTGCATAAGTTTACCCTTCCTTTCCTAGAACCGGGAATCGTACAACAGTACCCATTCCCATACCTGGAACTTCTTCAGCTTGATGTGGTTATCATGCCACTTCTTTCTCTACTTCTGTATAATCTCTATCCTCTGCAAAGCATCTTGTCGGATTTCATCCAGCTGATCTAGCTGGCGAATCCTCTATGTTTGAGCTTTGTCCAAGCTCAAATTTAATTCTGAAGCCATCCTCAAAGTTTTGATTTCTAACTCAATGGGCATCATCAAATTTTTCCCATTGACCAATTGGAAAGGTGTGCATCCTATGGTGGATTTCCATGTGGTGTTGTATGCCCAAACTGCCTCCAACAACCGTGTGGCCCAATATTTCTTGTGTTGCTACACGGTTTTGGTCAGGATGTTTTCTATCTCCCTGTTTGTCACTTCTACTTGCTCGTTCGCCTTTGGATGGTAGGGCATGGATTTATTGTGCCAAACTCTATACTGCTCCATCATCTCCTCAATCAATTTGGAGGTGAATTGGGGCCCTTGGTCTATTGTTATCTCTCGAGGAACCCCAAATTGTGTGAAAATATGGGCAAATAAGAAATTGATGACCGTTCTTTCCTTTGAGTCCCTTAATGCCTGCACTTCCACCCATTTGGTGACGTAATCCGTGTAGACCAAAATAAACCTCCTTCCCATCGAAGGTGGATTGAATGGTCCCACGAAGTCCATGCCCCATTTATCGAAAGGTTCCAGGTGTACCTGGGGATGCAGGGGCATTTCATATCAGTGGTTTGGTCTACCCATCCTCTGGCACTCGTCACACTTGTTGGTATACGCTATCGCGTCCTTGAACAGAGTGGGCCAAAAATACCTAGCCTACAAGATTTTGTAGGTAGTTCGTTTCCCTGCAAAGTGTCCTCTACATGGCTCATCATGACATGCCTTGAGCACTTCTAAAAACTCCTATTCTGCTACGCATCTTCTTATAATTTGGTCTCGTCCTATTTTAAATAGAAGACCATCCATACAAAGTAATGATGCACTTTTCTCTATGACCGCTTGCTTTTCTCGGTAGGAGAGAGCAGGTGAGGTCCTTCTGGTGGCCAAGTAATTGGCTATGTCTGCATACCACGAATTTTTTTCACTAATAGTGAACAGATGTTTGTCCGAAAACTGATCTTCCACTGCTTTATGATCTGCTGGTATCAATATGGATAGAAAATCTGCCACGACGTTGTCCTTGCCTAGTTTATCGACTATAGTGATGTCGAATTCCTGCAATAGCAACAGCCATCTGATAATTCTGCCACCAATGTCCGGCTTGCTCATCAGATACCTAATAGCCACATGGTCCGTATGGACGAAGACCTTGTATCCCATTATATAGTGGCAGAATTTATTTATTACATGGACAACTACGAGGAATTCTTTTTCTGTCATTGTATAGTTTAGCTCTGCTCCCGCCAATTTTTTATTGACATAATAGATGGCATAAAATTCTTCGCCTTATTTCTACCCGAGGACTGCTCCAATCACATCGTTAGATGCATCATAGTAAATATGGAATGGTATGGCCCAATTCGGTCCTCTCAAGACCAGTGCAGATATAAATTTTTCTTTCAACAATTGGAACGCTTCTTCGTAGTCTCTTGTCCAATTGAACTCTATGTCCTTAGAAAGTAGGGTGTGCAGTGGTTTGGCAATCTTACTAAATTCGACAATAAATCATCAGTAGTACCCAGCTGATCCAAGGAAAATTCTTACCTCCTTCTGTGTTCTAAGGCTAGGTAGGTCTTTGATGACCTCGATTTTCCTCTTGTCTACTTTTATTCCTTCTGCAGAGAGGTGGTCTCCCAACACGATGCCTTCTTGCATCATCATAAAACATTTTTCATTACTTAGGGACAAATGATTTTCCTTGCTCCTGTCGAGCACTCTTTCCAGATTTTTCATTGCCTCCTCGAAGGTTTCTCCATAGGCGGTGAAGTCGTCCATGTATACTTCCACCCCGTCTCCTATCATATCAAATAATATGCTAAGCATCGCCCTTTGAAAGGTGGTCGGTGCGTTGCACAGTCCAAAAGGCAATACCTTATAGGCAAACATTCCCCATGGATAGGTGAACATTTTTTTATCTTGATCTTCTTACCCTATCTGAATCTGGTTTTAACCACTGAAACCATCCAGAAAGGAGAAGTATTTTCTTCCTGAGAGTGTGTCCAAGACCTGATTGATGAACAGGAGCGGGAAGTGGTCTTTCTTAGTCGCCCTGTTCAACGCCCAGTAGTCCACATAGATCCACCATTTCCTATTCTTTTTGGGGACCACCACTAATGGTGATACCCATTCACTATCAGAAATTGGATATATGAATTCGACAACCAGAAGTTTGTGCAGTTCTTCTGTGACAATGTCTTTCATTGCTAGGTTCATCCTTCTCTGTGGCTGCCAACTAGGAGTTGCCTGGTCATCTAAATAAATCCGATGGGTACATATTTTTGAGCTAATGTCGTGCATATCTGCATAGTCCCATTGGTGTTTTACCAGAAGCTCTTCCAATTTTTCTAGCTATGTGGGCATCAACCTGCTGTTGACGTTTAATATCCTACCTAGCCCAACGTGTATTTGTCGAATGTGCTAATATTGGGCACCAATCAATGACGATCCAGGTGTGGGGGTGGATGATTCTCCATGGAGAAAGTCCATGATAGCACCATCCTCATCCTCTTTTGCCACCTCCTCCAAGGTCATCATCGACTGGATTATGGACAACTCCGTAGTTCCATGCTCAGTGACCCTGGGTTCTTCTACCAAGTCCATAGACTGAGCTGGCGGTGAAATGGTCAGCCTTTTGATGTTTTTCCCGTTGGAGATGGTCATTAGCCCATACCAGTAGCTGATGTAAGCATCAGCTATTACTAGCCATGGCCTCCCCAAAATGAGTGGGTAACCACCCAGCCTGGTCTTGGTTTGCAAAATTAAAAAATTGTCTGGATATTTCCATGCACTGACTTTTACGATCACATATTACAGCATCCCTTCCAACGACACGGTTGATCGATCGTCTAACTGCAGCACTGTCATGGTTGGATTCAGGTTCGTGAGCTGCAGCCTCTGCATGGTCTCTTGAGGCATCATGTTGATGGATACCCCGAGGTCAACCAATGTGTTGGATAGGGAATGTCCTCCAATTTTTACGGTCAACACTGGGCTACCCGGATCTGCATACTTTGGATGATGTGTTCTACCCATCATTAGATCTACCATTTTACCCCCAACGTTGATAGTCTAGGTAGCTTTTCATCTTGGTCTCCTTAGACACATTTCTCTAATTGCCTTTGTGTAAATGGGGACATCTCGAATTGTTTGACATAATGGGATTGTCACCGTGATATTCTTCAAGCTCGACAAGATGTCAAATTCTGGCTATGTTATTTTTTTTTGTTCTTGCAGTTAGCTAGGAAATGGAGCCTCCGCTCTCTCAAGTGCTTTTCCTCCTTATACCAGAGGTGTCTCCTCCATTTCTTCCTCCTCTTCTACCATTGGAGGTGTCTCTACTATTTCTTCCTCCTCTTCTACTAGAGGCGGTGTCTCTACTCCTAGCTGCCTACCTGATCCAAGCTAAATATTGTACATATGATACATCTCACCTTCTACATTGTATTTTGACTGATTTACTCTGTTGTTCGGGTTTGCTGTTGGTTTTGTTGGTAGCTGTGCAGGTCTCACTGTTGGCAATGCTGGTAAGTTCTATTGGATGTGAGCAAGCGTTGCACTTTGTGGAGTCTGATTCCATGCATTATGGCCTCTCCACTGCTGCCCAGGATATGGATATGGCATCCATGGCTACTGATTCGAAAATGCTATTGGGGGTGCGTTAGTCCAGGGTGATGGTCCCCACCACCCCATATTAGGTGGTTGAGGGGGTCCTTGGTGCATGTATGACCCTCCCCCATATGATGGCATTCCGGTTGGTATATTCCCCGTGGGGGCTGTGGCCAACTCTTCCTATTGCCTATGAAGTAGGCCTCCGTGCTCTCAGCCACTTCCTGGTTACTGGGCGGTTGTGGGCACAATCGAGTTTTATGATTCAGACTGCAAACTATGCATACTCTGACCTTATCTTTTGGACATGCATTCTTTGCATGTCTTCCTCTACATTTTGGGCAGAAATAGGCTAATGTTGCATCATTTTCTTGTTTCTTCTTTTCTAATAGCAGCGTGTCCATCTGCAGTGCTAGAGATGAGAGCATTTCGCTCTTCAAATCCTCCAGCATGTTGCCTATTTCTATTTTGGTGACTGAAGCAGTCGCATTCATGGTCTTGGCGATGATTTTGCCTTGCCTTCTCGAGTAGTTTTGACATAATTGTCGGATGTCATCCATAGCATACTGATAGACATCACCTTTAGAGATCATGTTGAGAGCCTCCAGTGACTCATTGGTAAGTCCCCTCAAAAAGATGCTTTTGAGGGACTTCTCAGATAACTTCGAGTGAGGGGACCATTGAAGATTAAAGCTGAATCTCTCCCAATACTCCTTGAGAGACTCATCTTCTCTTTGTGTCATGCTCAGGACCTCCTCCCTGGAGTCTCTTGCTCTCCCAAAATCTTGATATTGCTCTAGAAAGAGCTTCTTCATCTAGTCCCAGCTGGTGATGTGTTTGTCTCCTAGACCGATGAACCATCGTAGAGCTGCATCGTCTAATGTAGAAGGAAATTATTTCAACTTCTACATGTTTGATTTGTAATCCACAGACCTGCACAAAACATCAAACTTGAATAAAAATAGGTCAGGGTCCTCATTCGGGTGTCCTTTGAAGGATGGAAGGTGAGTAGGGGATATGTTTTTCATTTTGGTATCTCCTACTCCCTCCTCTATTGGGAAACTAAAGCCAGATGAGACTTCATCTTTATCTGCCATTTTTTTAGGAAATGTGTTTTCTAATGCATCGTTTATGGCCTTTCGATCGTTTAAAACTTTTTGAGTCAATGCTCTAAGGTTGTCTGGCAAGATTGTATGATCCTCCACAGCCTTCCACAACAGGGCTTCCTCTAGAGGAGTCCTATTAAACAGGGGATTTTTGATGATTCATTTGTTCCCTTGTTGATGGGCTGAGGCGACACTTTGCACAAAGTGCGGTTCCTCACTCCAATGGACTGCTGGTAGGTTGGGCGAGTCTAACTCAAATCCAAAATGCTCGGCTAACTTAGGTCCTGATGGATTAGTTCTTATAAAGCGACCATCAGGTCCTCTTCTTCTCGAAGAACTCATACAAGGTCATATGGAAGGTTTCAAGGTATTGTAGGTAATCTAATTAAGATGCTTCCCCGGCAATGGTGCCAAAATGTTGCGGGCCAAACAAGGTGAATGGTTTCCTATTTTTGTCACATGCCCGTGCATTTAATTATCAACCTAGGGAGCTTCGTAAACTTGCGAAGAGTCGGAATTAGGTTACTACAATACCACTAGAGGTGAATCTACTAATCCTACATTTGGGGGGTGTTCTTGAAATGGTTTTCAATCATTCCCGCACTCCTTAATAAATTACGTAAGAAGAACATAATTAAATCTACAAAAATAAATCATGTACACATTCCTGAAAATAAATCTACTACAAATATTGGAACTAGCAAACCAATGAGCATTTCTATGAAAGCAATAAACTAATTAAAATAAATAAACAAAAATTAAATGGGGAAGGAATACTGGCTTGGAGTGGGCCCAGGATCCAGCAGCTTCTTCCCAATCGAACACGCACTTTAGAACTTCTAGAACTGTAATATATTTATCAACATATTACAATCTATCTTCTATAACTCTAAATGGATATTTATTAATTATTTCTATATATCTCTCTCCTTCAAAATGATCTGCGTGTGTTTATATAACACACCGACAGAAATTCTATTACAGAAGTGGTTACAACAGTCGATTCTTCCCAGACTAAATTAGAATAGTCTGGCGAATGCAATCGACGTCTGGCATTCTGTTTTGATGGCAGCATGTTCGCTTCGATTTGTGCTTTGCCTGGCATCAGTAAGAGGTTTTGATACATTGGTGCTATCTCCAATTTAGCTCTGCATGATCCAGAGCTAGAACTGCACCAGCCACTACTGTCCATGTCGTTCGAATCTGGTCAACGAGCAAAGAATCGGTGGCACCTTCCTTATGAGGAAGGTACCTTGTTATCACAGTGCATTTTGGTTGTAAGGAGGTGCTTGCCTTCTATTAGTGCCTTCTGGATATGGGGATGCACTTGCCTTCTGTTGGTGCCTTTCGACTGCAGGGAGGCGCTCGCATTCAGTTGGCACCTTTCGACTATAGGCAGGTGCTTGTATTCAGTTGGCACCTTTCGACTATAGGGAGGCGCTGGTATTCAGTTGGCACCTTTCGACTATAGGGAGGCACTCGTATTCAGTTGGCACCTTTCGAATAGAGGGAGGCACTCGTCTTTGGTTTGACGCCTTTTGATTGCAGGGAGGCGCCTATGTTCTCTACGTTGACCCCCAATGAAATAAAGTGCCAGGTCCATCAAAAGGACCTCGACCATTCCAAATCTAACTAAATCAGTTGCAATTCCACAAAACATACTAAAAGCACACAAATTAGATAACACGCATAATTATATCAAATATCTATATAATCATTCATAAAAGTATGCAATCCTTATTATACATTCGCATATTGATCAAAGAAATATGTACAAACTATGAGCATTTCTGGTGCTCATCAAAGTACAAATCAAAAGCATTTAGCTACTTCAAACAATTCAAACTTCAAGTTGAAAAAAATTGGGAAAGACCATAAAGACACTTTGCTCAGATAGAGGAGAATAATTTGCTTCTAAATAATTTGACTCCTTTATTGAAGACAATGGAATTAGAAGATAAATTACTACAACATACTCACCTAAACAAAATAGAATTACAGAAAGAATAAATAAATCTATAATGTAAATGGTAATATGTATGTTGAAATAAGCACAACTCAATCATAAATACTGGGTTGAAGCAGTGCAAACAACATTCTACATACAAACTAGACTACCAACAAGAGTACTCAAGCATATTACACCAGAAGAAGCATGGTCAGGATAAAAGATCAACATAGAAAGACTAAAAATATTTAGATCTAAATCCTACATGCATATTCCAAAGCAAAAGAGGACCAAGTTGGATGACAAAACTATGACAGGGATATTTATTGGGTATGAAAATGAATCTACAAGATACAGAATATTAGATCCATCTAAAAAGAAAGTTTATATTAGCAGAGATGTGGTCTTTTATGAGAAAGTCAAAATCAACATAGATGAATCCAGTGGTGACACATAAGTTCTCCTAATTCTACCTAAAGAAGATGCAATGAGAATGGAGTCAAAATCAAAAGAACAAGATATTGAAGCATCAACTGTACTATAGAGAAAATAACCAATATGGCTTAGAGATACTCTTAGAGAATCAAATCTAGAAAGGATGCTAGATATTATAGCTAGAAGACATCAAACTTACAACATGACTAGAATGAACAAAGGAATGCTAATTAATACACTAGAACCAATATCAGCTTCTCAAGCACTAGAAAACACACATTGGAAGGAAGCCATAGAATTTCAATATGCATCACTCAAGAAGAATAAGACATGGGATTTAGTGAAATTACCTCCTCGAAAAAAATAGTGAGAAGCAAGTGGGTGTACAAAATAAAATACAAAGTAGATGGAACACTTGATAAATACAAAGCTCGACTAGTGGCCAAAGGGTATACTCATATAGAGGGAATTGACTATGAAGAAACATTCACACCAACAGCTCGAATGACTACTATCCAAACAATTTGCACTCTAGTAGCTCATTAGGGGTGGAAACTTAAACAAATGGATGTAAAAAGTGCATTCCTTAATGGTGAATTAGAGGAAGAATTCTATATGACACAACCTAAAGGTTTTGTCATTCATGGGAAGGAAAGTAAGGTATGCAAATTAAATAAATATCTATATGGCCTAAAACAAGCTCCTAGAGCATGGAACATCAAGATCAATAATCATCTACTACATCATAACTTCAATAAAAGTACAATGTATCCTAGTCTATATACCAAGAAGATTGGAAATGATATCTTGATCCTCATAGTATATGTTGATGATATAGTGATTACTAGAAGTTCAAAAAAGTTAATAAGTGATATAAAAAAAGATATAGAGAAGGATTTTGAAATGATAGATCTGGGTCTAATGAACTACTACCTTGGTTTAGAGATTTATCAATGATAAAACAAAATAGTTATTACTCAATCAAAATATGCAAAAGCCATTATTGAAAAATACATGATGACAGAGTGTAAGCCAAATGATACACCAATGGAACAAGGAATTAAACTATCCAAGAATGATAAAACAACTTTGATTTCATAAATAATGTATTGTCAATTGATTGGAAAATTTTTATACTTAACAAAAAACTAACCAAACATAAAATTTGCAGTAAATTATCTTTCATGATTCATGCAAGAACCAAGATAAAGTCATTGGAAAGCTACAAAAATAATATTACAATATATCAAGAAGACTATAGACTATGGACAAACTTATATGAAGAATTTCAAATACTTTTATCTACAAGGGTACTCAAATTTAGATTATCTTGGGACCATTAATGATAGGAAATCTACCTCAGGTTATGTCTTCTATCTTAGATTAGGACCCATATCTTGGCACAATAAGAAACAACATACATTAGCACAATCATAAACTAAAGTAGAATATAGAGCAACTAGAGATACAACCTATGAAGCTCTATGGTTACAATACATACTATATGACATGGGAATCAAACAAAGTATGACTATAATATTATTTGATAGTCAAGGAGTACTGAACCTGATAAAGAATCCAATCGTACATTGAAGGAAAAAGTATATCAAAGCTCAATGTCATTTCATTAGAGAACATTTCCAGAACAAGCACATCATTCTCAAGTATGTTCCTACAGAAGATCAGCTAGCAGACATATTTACAAAGGCACTCAAAAAATCAAATTTCAAACCTTCAAGGATCATCTATGTGATTCAAGAGAACTTAATCTGTAATACAGGGGGGTGTTAGAATATATTACATCATTGGGATATGTTATATTACTTTGGGGGAAGTTATATAGTTGCTTTATGCAACATGGTGAATGCACAATTATCAGTGTGCAAGTTGTATATGTGCAAGTTGTCCCATGCACAGTTAGGTAGAGTATTGGCTAAGGAATCCATCTTCCTATATAGAAGGTCTCACACGCGTACTAAAATGTATGAATTTTTCAATCATCAATAATAGATGTTTCTTTCTCTCTTTTTGTTTATGATAGAATGGTGCTAAAGTCATCATACCATACAACATTGATTACGAATGGAAGAATTTAGAAAGGAATAAGAGAGGAATGATATCCAAAGCAAAGGTATGTAGTTGCTCGAAGTGCGAAAATACAACATTGACCTAGAATGAAAGGAGAAAGGTGGAGTTGAGAAAATAAAATAGAGATGGAGAAATATGGAGAGCAAAATATGCTACTAATGGGTGGTTTTAAATTTGTTTTATCTTTTGTTATTGTTATTATTATTATTGGATTTTTGTTGCTTTTTATGTTGAATGTACAAGAATTTGAAAACCTTTATTCATAGAAATAGACAATAAATTATTTTTCTCTTTGGAGCAAAATATTGCCAAAGACCAGAAAGTAAAGAAGGAATGGAAAATTGCTATCTTAAGCAATATCAATGCTAAGAAAGAAATATAAAAGTGTTGTGCTAGGAGCATGTGAAATTAAATGGCAAGGTTATGAGTATTCTAGGCTAGGCTATGGAACAAGCTATGATAGAATATGGAGGATGCTACACTAGGATATGAGCATGCTATGCTAGTATATGAGCATGTTATGCTAGGTTATGAAGCACACTATGCTAGACTATAAGCACACTATTATAGGCTATGAAGTATGCTATGCTAGGATATGAACATACTATGCTAGGCTATGTATATGCTAGGATAGGATATGAGTATACTATGCTAGGCTATGAGCATGATATGTTAGGCTATGAGCATGCTATTCTAGGCTATAAGCATGCTATGCTAGGCTATAAGCATGCTATGCTAGGCTATGAGTATTCTAGGCAAGGCTATGAGCATGCTATCCTAGTCTATAGACACACTATGCTAGGCTATCAACATGCTAGGCTAGGCTATGGGTACACTATGTTAGACTATGAACATGCTACAATAAGCTATGAAGTATGCTATGCTAGGCTTAGAGCATGCTATGCTAGGCTTAGAGCATGCTACACTAGGCTATGGAGCATGCTAAGCTAGGTTATAAGAACACTATGCTAGGCTATGGACACATTATGCTAGGATATGAGCATGTTATGCTAGGCTATAAGCATGTTACACTAGGCTACAGAGCACTCTAAACTAGGCTATGAGCATTCTACGCTAGGCTATGAGCATGCTATACTAGGTTATGGATATTCTATTCTATATTATGATCTTGCTATGCTAGATTATGGAGTATGCTATGCTAGGCTATGAGCATGCTATGCTAGGCTATGGACATGCTACACTAGACTATGGATAAGCTATGTTAGGGTAGGCTATGAGCATGCTAGGCTAGGCTATGGAAGTGCTATGGTAGGCTATAAATATGCTAATATAGGATATGGACATGCTAGGCTAGGCTATGAGCACACTATTCTAGGCAATGGGCACACTATGTTGGACTATGAGCATGCTACGCTATGCTATGGATATGCTACACTAGGCTATGAGCATACTATACCAATATATGAGCATGTTATGCTAGGCTATGAGCATGCTATGCTAGGCTATGAGCATGTTATACTAGGATATGTATATGCCAGGAATATATGAAAGGAAACTAAACCAAAATAATTTTCTAATGATGATGCGATTTATGGAGAAACCTTCCAAATTTTTGTATAGATTTTTGGGAATCATTTTGATTAAGGCAAGTCAAAGGGTGCAACCTTTTGAACATGGCAATTGATTGTGATGTAAGATATTTGGTAATTGACTCATAATTGTGGTGTTGAGCTATATTGTCATGTGTAGATGAGAAAATGTGGAATGTGACATGGAAGGAGAACTAACTCCCTCTAGGTAGAAATATGGTTGAAAATAGGGTGAACCTCCACCCCCCAATCATAGGTATGGTTTAAAAAGGGAATGAAAAATTTAAACACAAAATTATATAGAAGTGGGGGCAAAAATACCCCTAATCATGAGAAATTAGTTAAAATGAAATGACATGCCTCAATTGTAAGATATGTGTAGGAAAGAGAGTAAGTCCCCCAATAAATCAAATTGAGGTAAAGAAGATGAAGAATTGATGAGGAAAAAAATGTGAATAGAGAAATGAAGGAAAAAGGGTTTTTATTACGACGGAGTAATGGGACTATTAATTTGGATGACTTCTTGATCGAGAAGATCTTGAAATTGATGTTTAAAGGTGTGACAATTGTTGATGTCATGCCCTACTTGATGATGGTAAAGGTAAATCTGGTGTGCATTATACCATTTGGATTTCACTAGATTTGGATCTTTGGGTCTTACATCAAGCAAGGTGATGTGACCTGCATCACATAACATCTAAAAAGAAATTTTATAATTTCTTTGATAAAGGGGTCCAAGTGCATGGTGCATATTGTAGATGTTGTAACCACTTGTGGGCTTGATTAGATAGGAAAGGGATCTCAAATTGTTGATGTCCTTTCTGATGTTTTTGATATTGCTATTGATGTTTTTGTTGTTGAAGTTGCTCCTAATGGAGTTGTTATTGATTTCTAGTCATAATATTGGTATGACTAGCATCTTGGTAAGAAGTATGACCATTGACATGATGAACTTGCCAAGGCATAAGAGAAGATACCAAGGTTCCAGCTTATGGTTGTGGTAGAATATTTATAGAGATGCTCAAATTTTTATTTAGGGGAGCTAGAGGATTGGTGATATATATAGCTTCATGATTAATGAGTTCTTGGACCAAATATCAAAATATGTGACAAGTTGTGATATCATGCCCTCATTGTCTATGAATCATAGAATGTATGCTCCTAATAGCTCTTTGGTTTTGGGTAATTTATATTATTTGGTTTAATTACAGGTAGAATAATATATCTAGTAGTGTACAAATTTTAAAATAGATTGGGCAAGGGATTAGATAATGGAGTTCAATTATGATATGAATGTGGAATATTTTACGAGTGAACAAGCGGTTGAGTGGGTGGTGAGAGGGTTTTTGCTAGACCATGTTGTGGATAATATAATTGTTGTGAATGAGGAGTTTGTTGAAGTGGAGACATTATATGATCTTTTATGGATGAACCATGAGTGGGTGTATGACATCTATAGTTGCTTAGTCATAAATAAATATTGTTGAGGCATACTAAGATGTGTTGCATGTGAATGAAAGAAGGTGTTGATAGTGTGGAGATGGGACTAGCATGAATGCTAGTTACCATGGGTGTTTATTGATATGGGGAAGGATGTGCATATGGATATGGTGAATAAGGTTAAAATAGAGGAGGATAAGGTTGTGGCATGCCAACCAACTTAGTGGTTTGAAATGGAAATTGAGGTAAGGGAAGAAGTGGTGGATGACATGGCCTTTGATGGGGAGAAGGATGATAGGGAGCATGATGGTGCGAAGAGGATATATTGGTCCTCACATGGGGGATCATGGGAGGATTAGGATGAGTAGCTTGACATATTATATCATGATCATAGGATGAAATTCTAGCGCATAATGTGTGAGGTGTGGATGAGCTATGTGAAGAAGCAAACAAAGTATCAAAACAGGTGAAGGTGATTTCCTCTAAATGCCCTAATGAATTGGTTAGAGAATAAAGTATCATAGTGGAGGTATCCATAGCAATATGCACTTGTGTATTTGATTTGGATTTGATTTAGGACTATGATTCCAAGTGAAAAGTGATGGAATAATGTTGGCAAGGTAGATCAAATGAGAATTTGACTTTTCTTATGTGCTTTGTGAAGGTTTTTGGACTTGTGTGTGGCTTGAGAATTAGATTTAAAAGGTAGTGTGCAAATATGATTCACATATTACTATGTGACTATGTACTATGTGAATTTGTATGAAATAGATAATTGAGGTGGGGTTTATAGAAAAAGACTATTGAAAACTAGCAAGTGTATTTTGAAGCTATTTTGGATGGTTTTGCAATAGGTTTTGTAACAAAAATTAGTTAGATGCAATAAAATGTTATGCCAAACAGTAAGTAAATATTTTTGTATTTTTGTGTATTTTTAATGATGTTAACCAACCTAAAAACAAAAAGGTAGGTGGAAAATGGATGCTTTAAATGTATGTTGAACCACGTGTCCTTATAACACCCAAAGCCATGCAAGAGAAAACTATGCGATAATGGAAAAATGGTAGAATGAAAAGTACAATGAAATATGACCAAAGGGGTACTCTAAAATACCTCTTATGGAGGCAACATTGTGTAAGACTTGCTACTGGTCTAGTCATGCTTTCTCTTCACCGTCAAATAGGCTTAGTCAAGAATGATAGTTACCAACTCATAAATTATGCAAAGCCCTATGAGTGGAGGTGTCTAACCCTAACCTACTTAGAGGATCTCTCAATATTAGGGGATATTTTGGTGATGAAATCCAAAAAATTGCTTGTGAGGGCTACTATGACATCTAGAGGGCAAGCTAGTGGAAGGAGATGAATTCCAATGTCACTAGTCTTGATTGGGGGTTGGTGATGAAATACAACCTTACCAATGTATATGAAATGTGTAAGTGTGTGTATGCTACTTAAGAAAGTTGTAAATTATTGAAAGTAACTACTTTAAGCAAAATAAATGCACTTTTTTAGAAAACTAAATGCTCTTTTGGAAGGAAAAGAGTGTAAGAGGAACTTAGTAAGTTGCATTTTACTAAAGGAAATAAAATTGATGTTAATAAGAAATTAAGGAGGTCACTTTATTTCAATTAGTTACTCTAATATTTGCTTAGATGCAAACCTATTTACACTTGCCAATATATGCTTCTTAAGGTTATGGCTATCTAGAGCTTTATGTATGAGAAAAACATCAAAATCTTATTCTTAGCTCTTGGAGATGAAGAGGTTAGAAGGCGTCTTCACACCTTATGCAAATGCTTTAAATCTAAAATATGTAACTATTCAACATATATAGATGCAAAGGAAACAAATTTTAAAAGTTTAAGGAAAGCAATCTTTGGGGCATTTATAAGATGCGTGCAAATGAAATAACATCTAACAAAATGAACGTTGTGGTATTTTTGTAAAGTAAATAGGCAAAGGAAAATAAAATTTTAAAGTTCCCAAAGCAATTTTAGGGCTTGCCTACCACTAGATGTTCTAGGATTTTCTGTTTGGACAGTTTGATGCAAAATTTTATTGAATTTTTGGATTCACATGGTACTATGTGAATATGATTATACCTCAAGTTTCATATAGTATTGTGTGAATCCAAATTTGAGAGTTTGTTTGAGTAGCTTTGGTGTTTATGAGTTCGATTATAGAATTTCACCTATATTTGAGAAAGTTTCCTATAATAAAGAGGAGAAAAAAGTTAGATTGAGAACTTAAAGTATGTACAAAGCACCAAAACAAAGAACTCAAAAGTTAAAGTTGAGAAAGCAAGCCCAAAACCAAGAAAATATTGACAAGAAAAGATTCAAGGAATGATTTCACCTTGAGGACATTAATTTAGAAGGTATTTTTGGCCTATGAAGGAGGAGAGATATGTGAGATAGTAATGTCAATGGGTAATAGGTGTGTTAATCCCCTAACTTATCCAATTTTTGTTGTGGGAGTCTCAAAGACCAATATTATGCTTTCAGGGATCAATTTCCAAGGTTGTTTGCAGGATTCACATAACATTATATCTATAACATTTACACAGTTCTATGTAAATCTAACTTGCAGGTCAAAAATATACCATAGGGAGACTTGAGGTGTATTTCAAGGTTTTGAGTGATTTTTTCTAGTTTGGCAGCATCTAGAGCACCAAAAAAAAAAAAAAAACAACTATTAGCTAGCAATAAAGAGTAATTATACCAAGAAAATATGGTGGGGGTTCCATAAAATACGCCAGAATGAGTCCCATCAAGCATGACCGAATGAAACATAGGAAAACTAGTTATTTTGTAAATTGATGTTGAAAAGGAGATTTACGGGGTCATCCTTTTACAAAAGTTTCCCTAAGGGCTACAAAATGGGATCTTCCACAAGGAAATCCCTCTTTGAGTGTGAACTGTAAACAATCACAAGTTGTCTTCTTGTCTTTCTTGATGTGAGTGAGCTTACTACTCATGTGCCACTTCTAGTTAGATTTATCCTTGGGATCTATGAGACCTACAAAATTTGGTTAGAATATTTGGAGGTTTATATTGATGAAACTCCTCATTTTTGAAGACAAATGACCTCTAAAATATGATTAAAATATGATTAATATTGCATAAAATGATGAAGGATAGACATATCAAGGATGTTTACCTAGTTTTGGGAGCTTTGGAAGGCTGAAAATGGGATTCGCATAGTACTATGTGAATTTGACTATACCTCAAGATTCACATGATACTATGTGAATATAACTATATTTTCTAGAATCACAAATATTTAATGTGAAATTTCCTATGGTGCAACTATCACCTTTGTTGTCCATTGATTTACCTTCAAAAACCTACAACCTTTGTTAGAAACCTATTAAGCAACACAAAATGGTGATGAATTTGTGTGGGTATCCACGTGAAAATGGATGACGAGTGATTTTGAATGGTGATGAAATGATATTGATGGTATAACCTAATTTCAGTAGAGTCTAGGCATGTAGATGAGTGTTGATAGAAATGGAAAAGAAGGTATTTTATTTATAGTATTTTCCAAGGTTAGAGGAGGGGCTGAGGTGTCCCCTATGAGGTGTCCTATGTGAGGTGTCCTAAGAGGTATCATTTGAGGTGTCATGGATGCCATACCTCATAAGTGCACCTAGGTGAGAAAAAATTTCACCCATCCACATACATTAAATGGGCATGAATGAGTCATCCCACATAAATGCATGGGTGGAGGTAAGTCTACAAATTTCATTTATGACATGTTGAGGTGGAAAGTATTTTTATTTTAAAAATGCTTTTGTGTGTGTCGAAGGATTCAATTGTCATTAAATGCACAAGAGGATGTGTGGAGCAAGGGTTAGAGTTACCCCTGATTATATTGATCGTAGGTTAGGCCAAGGTCAAATATGTGAGGTGGCATATAGGCTAGTCAAATAATATGCTAGGTGAGGTGGCCATGAATTAGATTGACCAAGGGGTGGAGTTTGACTATAAAGTGACTTTTGAGCATAGTAGGGATTAACCAAGGTTAAGTCATGATGGTGGTTGCATGAGGACACAAATTTGAGCTTAAGAAGGGGATTAAGTATCCCAAGGTGGCTTAAGAAGATGAATAGTGTTTTAGATAAATAAATAGAGTTTTATGACTAATTTATGCAAATTTTGTGGGTTTTGCAAATTGATCGACAATGGCGATGGGAGAAGTGGTAATGTGCAAATTTTGGGTTTCTAGACAACAAAACATATGACTAATAAAAAATATTATTTTTAGACTCTAGACTATTCTAATCATATAGGATATATCTATCCACATGATGACACATCCTATATTATCAAAGGCATAGGTGGTGTTAAAGTGTGACCTGGATTATACACATGCAAGATAATAAAATTCTTAAATTTTCTAGGACTTACTGAGAATATGCACTCCATCAATAAATTACCTAACCACAATTTGAAAGTTGATTGTGGTATTGATGATATGGTCATTAAGTTTTGGCCATCTTATTTTACAATTATTGATAAGAAGAAGATAGTCATTTTCTTCTCCAATAATAAAATATTCTTCTTTACTGAGTCCTTGTTTATCTTCATGAAGAAGCAAATTTTCATCTAGGAAATAAATCTTCTTCTTCTTTTTTATGCTAGGAAATCTAGTAAGTTTTATAATCATTATAACAAGTTAAGACATGTAAGTTTTGAGTGTTTGCACTTGAAGTGGAAGACCTTGATTATATTATCTCATTATGAGGAAATGAGTTACCTCATCATTGATACTCATAGTGAAGATAGAAAATATGATAAATTGATATATTGACTTAACAAGGTCACCTTGATGCATCACCATTCCACTCAAGGGGTTAAGATAGTTTTTATGTCATTCATGCCCACCTCACACATGATTTTTTTATAGATTGTATCATTGAAAATGGTTTGTATAAATTAACTACAAGATCCATAGTTGATAAATCTCATTTTTTTATGGATACTTATCCTCATGCATATGCTCTAGATGAAAGGATATTTTTCATACACATTGATCACACACACATGCATTATATCCTTTGCTTTTGGTTTGCAGTACATAGATAAGGTATTTTTTAAAGTGACTAATCTAGATAGTTGTGGATTATTACTTGGAATACCCTATATGTATGATAGGAAATGTTATTGTGATACCTATATGCTAAAAAATATGATCAAAAGTGGCACATAAAGAGCACTACAAAGATAACAAATTTGGTATTCACTTATAAGCAATCAGGCAAAGGAGTCACTGAAGATAAAATCATTACTTTTTAGTAGATCACAAAATAATCCAAAGCAAGCAAGCACCACATTCTCCACAGAGCATGTATATCTTTGATAACTTTTTTATGTGTTTCAAGAATCCAAAACACTTAGTAACATTCAAGAGTAAAAATAAGATTGAAATAAATTTTCCTTTCTCTTTAAAGGAAATTGGAAGATCTTCAAGATTATAAAATGACCTTAAAACAAGATAATGTCATCCTCCTATCTCAAGTTTAATCCCTAGTAGAATAGATTATAAACCTATAGTCATTAGTTTGTGAATTGAATATAGACAAGAAGAAGAAATCTAAGTCTATATTCTATGATCATGAGGACATCTAGATACTAAAGCTATAAAGTTGATGATTGAATAACTAAACAATTAGATATAATTTGAGAAATTATTTTTTAAAGTTGACTACCAAATTTTATATGAAAGATTCAAAATCTATTAATCCATGCTCAAAAAGCTAAAAACATAATAGTCTTGGATTTTTACTATAAGGTAGTTTAATTTCAAATGTGAATCAATTTCAAAGGCAAAACCATGAAATTCATCACAAGACACATAGTAAGGTCAAGCCTCTTTGTTATGGACCTTACACACTCCTTCAAAAAGTGTTTAATAATTCTTCTCAACTTAATCTTCCAACTCACTTGGACATCATGATGTTGTGAAACATGATATTCTCAAACAATGTCATTAGTCAACATTGGAGTCTAAGCTTATCAACAACCATGCTATAGATGTTGCTCCTTATTTCTAGATTTTATTTGATACAAATTTATTTTTCAACACACATTATTGCTAGCCTTAATATGGTTCCAAAAAATGACAACTTCCTCATTAGGATCGATGTATTTATTGGTATCAAATATCTTAGCTATTTGCTTATGTTTTACAAGCATTAGATTTCAATGCTTCTATTGTTTTGAGGGGTGATGAGGATTCACATACAATTTTTTAGTTTAGTTTGTTATGCCCATTTGGGTAAACCTTTTTTATTTTTTTTCCTACTTGAGCAAGTTTTTATGCCCACTTTGAGTAGTTTAATGGATTACCAAGTTTTTTTTATTGTTTATGTTGGTTTATTGTAACTCCTTAAACGATTCAATCTTGTTTTGATTTAACTTTTAAGTCTATTAAGAGATTCCTCTTATTAATAATAGGTAGCCATATTTATAATCAGCCATCTATTTTTATGCTATATCATATCTCTCACTAAGGAATATATAATATAAGGGTTTATATTTAATAACCATATGTCATACATAAGTATAAATAAATTAAAGTTTATATATTCATCACTAGTTTCAATGCCAATAATCTTGATTGTGTACAAACAAAAGCTTTTTAATCTATAAAGCTATACAAAAATATCACTTTTATGTGTAAAAAATTTCATTGTAGTCTTCCATAAAAAATATTATATAATATGAGAATGTTTCTATTTAGAGAAATAAGTAGTGTGCAATAGACCATTGGAGTCCTATGAACAAATTGAAGAAGGAAAAATATGTAGTATTGTTATTTTTCAAGAATAATTCCATAACATACCTATCCTAGAAAGAGACTAATATAATCTTAATTGTCATTTTTATTTATTTAGTTCCTTAAGACATATGAAGCTATGGTGTTAATTGTGATATATAATGACATAAACTATTTGTTGTGGAATAAGATTAAACAAGGATGAACACTCTAAAAAAGATTTGAACTCATAATCTTGAGGAATAACTAACCTTGCAAAATATTACAAATTAAATAAAATATAACTAACCTTGCAAAAGATTACAAATTAAATAAAATATTATGAATATCTAATTGCAAGAGTAAACTCCACAATTTTCACATTTACTACAATGAATGAATTATCTACTCAGTGGATAATATAATTTTTTTTACATATACATATGCATATCACCGATAATGTAAGTGGCCTCGGCCTCCTTACCAGTAAACCACAACACGTAGATGGATAATATAATTTTATACATCAACAACTTGGAATATATCACCAATTTGATGCAAATACATACGATAAGTGGCTAGATTACTTACATCCAAAAGCCATATCAAATAAATCACTTTTATATGTAATAAATTACATCTAAGTCTTCCACAAGAACTAATTAATAAATGCGAGTGTCTTATCGACAAATTGAAGAGATGTTTTCATACCTATGATATTTCTTTATAAAATATCTAGTAATTTCTTTTTTGTCAAGCATAAATCTAAAGTATACCCGTCTGTCTTCGAAAGAGACTAATAGAATCCTAATTGTCATATTTGTTCGTAGAGATATTCAATACATACAAAGTTATGGTTCCAAAGATAACATGTTATTTGACATACATCATTTACATGTGGAATAAGATCGAACAAGTATGAATGTCCTTAAAACGATTTAAATTTATAGTCTTGAAGAAAGGCGTGTATTGGATACATCTTTCAGTTGCTCATATTCAACAAAGAAACGTCAAATACCCGATTAATATTTTTATTATAAGCAGTCAGGCTTTCCCGATGTACAGCCTTCAGGCCTAACATCAGAAAACGTTACAAATTGGAGGCAACTTGCGGAGGACAGAAGAGGATGCCATCGAAGATATTATTTATATAAATTAAATGGCAGGCATTTTATTGAAACATGCAGAGATTGAGAGAGATATCTTGCATAACATAAATGCGAGAAAATAATGCAGGTCCACCTAGCGCTTTCATCACATGACAATGCAGGGCGGATTGATATGCCCTACACATACTCACTGCTTAAAGATGGAGATTTTACTTACTCTTCGCTCATTAGGACATTTTAATATTCTTCTTTATCTTTGCGTGGTCTTGTTGTGGTGAAGGTAGTGCCGTAATTTCTGAGTGAATCTTCTTTCATACCAGTTTTAAAGGTTAGATGGATTGGTAAATGTTATTTAGGTTGGACATTTATTAAGAAAAGATCTAGGTTTAAACCTTGGTGGTGTCTGTTGGCAAAGGAAGTAGTTTCTTTTTTCATACCAGTTTTAAAGGTTAGGTGGATTGGTAAATGCTATTTAGGTTGGACACTTATTAAGAAAAGATCTAGGTTTAAACCTTGGTGGTGTCTGTTGGCAAAGGAAGTAGTTTCTTTTTTCATACCAGTTTTAAAGGTTAGGTGGATTGGTAAATGCTATTTAGGTTGGACACTTGTTAAGAAAAGATCTAGGTTTAAACCTTGGTGGTGTCTGTTGGCAAAGGAAGTAGTCAGACCTTGATGGTGTCTGTTGGCAAATGAAGTAATTTCATCTGACTCCTCTGAGTGAAGGAAGTAGTCTCCTCTGAGTGAGGATACAAATCCCGAACAGTAAAGATACAAATCCGAAACCATGGGCCCTCGCCATCTCACGCTAGATTAATGTAAATAAAAAGGGTTATAAAAACAACCCAATATTTGAACCTACTCAAAAATAGAAAATGTTAAACAAATAAAACTTCTCACACCTATAACACTTGGCTTCAATAACGAAACGGAGCCGTATCATGTCATGATTATTAATTATCTTCGATTTTCATGTCAAAAGACGTAGCACCAATCGTCATGAGACGTTTTTCCTAAATCGATTAGGACAAGCACTCACAATGTTATTCATATTAAGAATGAATTGTAAACCTCAGATATATTTAAAGTAAAATAAGATAGACTCAATTAACTTTATACATTTAAAATAATAATAATAAATTAAAAATAAAATATAAATAAAATGTTAGGTTAATAATTTAATTTTAGTATTTTAATAATACTATTTTTTTTAATAGGTTGAAAAGTTGGGGCATATAAGGGATCATATTCCTTTTCTTAATTGAACTTGGATCGGGGCTAAGAGAACCTAATGTCTTTTATCATTGCAATGTTCTTATAGGGACAAAGTTATAATTTTTATTTTTACAATGAGTTTACTCAAGTTTTTATGAGGAGTCCTACTTCTTTCATACTAAGTGGAGTTCTCTCAAAAAGAATCCAAAGCCCTTACCATTGTAGTAAGTATTTTAATTAATTATCTTTGATTTCCATGTCAAAAAAAATAGCACCAATCGCCATGCCATGCGACGTTATTCCTAAATGATTAGGACAAGCACTCACAATGCTATTCATATTTAGAATGAATTGTAAGCCTGAAATATATTTTAAGTAAAATAAGATAGACTCAATTAACTTTAGACATGTTAAATTTAAAAAATAATAATAAATTAAAAATAAAATATAAATAAAATGTTAGGTTAATAATTTAATTTTAGTATTTCAATAATATTAGTTTTTTAATAGGTTGAAAAGTTGGGGCACAAAAGGGGGTCATCCTCCTCTCCTTAATTGAATTTGGGTCTGCGTTAAGAGAGTCCAATGCCTTTTACCATTGCAGTGTTCCTATAAGGACAAAGTTATAATTTTTATTTTTTCAATGAATTTACTCAAGTTTTTATGAGAGGTCCTACTCCTTCAATACTAAGTGGGGTTTAAAACTTGGATCTCTCAAAGAGAGTCCAAATCCCTTAACATTGTAGTAAGTTTGCTGCTCTTTAATAATACTAGTATTTGATAGGATTTTAATTTAATATTTTACTTTATTTTAATTAAATTTAATAGATTTTTTTTAATAAGCTATGTGTGGTTTTTATTGGGGATCATTCCTATTACAAAAACAAAACATTACATTTCTAACAAGTTAATTAAAACATACTTAACTTTACATTTTTATCAAATATATTCTTCATCTTCCTCAAACTATTAAGTTTTCATTTTCAATTTTTTTGAAGGAACTAACAACAAGAAAAACTCTTATATGACACATAATTTCAATAGATCAAAGGAAAACAAACAAAACAATCATCCATCACAGAGGAAATTAGTTTAAGTATTTTTCTTCTATAGTAGAGGTTCTTCCTCCTTTAGAGTGGCAATATCTGAGAATGCATTTTTACACTTCAAAATCTTGAGGTAATATCTAGTTGTAACACATTTTGTAGGATCTTCATTTTCAAAAAATCGACCGTCACCAATTATTTCATAATTAGCTTCAAGAATACCATCTAAGATGCTAATATTTTTTATGAAATCGTTTGGATGGTCTTTAATAACCATTTTACTTTTATCAATGGTCTAATACAAATTCTTCTTTTGGGGTTGAGTCTTCTATTACTTGCATGATTCTTGTTAGATGATTTGTGCATTTGGAGGATGAGCTTATTTCTTTTAAACTAAGAAATTTTAAGGTTTTAAATCATTTGTATGTAGGGCCTTCTCCTCCACCAAGGAGGAATCAAAGCATGATCGAATGATCGAGCATCCCTTATTTAGGTGGTCATATTGTTGATAGCCATAACATATTAAGGAGAATTTTTCATATTCAATATTTTAAATTTATTTCCCTTTGCTTTAGGATATAGTAATGGATTAAGGTCCAATAACTAAAACATTTATCTAAATAGTCAACCTTGCTTTGCTCATATTAATTTTATTGGACAAATTTTCCTCTATTTGGGAATCAATATACTAGTATGCACCAATGGCATTACTCGTTTTGGTGAATATCTTATCTCCACAAAATTCCAAAGGGATAGCATAAATATTCATCCATATTGGGAAGCCATTAACTTCTTCTATAAAGGAGTTGAAACTAGGAGTCCAAGGTCTTATATAGACACATTTTTATCCAAAAATAAATTATATCTATAATATATTATCCTATATCTATCTACTAAATTAGAAAAGGAAATAGAAAATAAATTTCTAGGTAGGACAATTAATTGGGATTTTGCACTAGTCCACCAATATTTAATGTATCTTTTGAGCTCCTCCATGCTTGGTCTTTTGCCCATGAGTTTGCATAAATTTTTTCAAGCTTCATGATCAATCAGATCCAACCCAAATTCATCCTTCAAAATCCTGATAGAAGGCAAAGGTTTATCCACCTGCAAACCCAAAGATCCTTGAGCGATATTTCTTCTAATTGAAGAGGCTTTCCCATAGACTGCAAAGATGGTATGCAAACAACCCTCTTCCTTCAATGCTTGATTGCACCTAGGGTTTGCACCCCTTTCATGAAGAATGGAGCCAAATTTATTGCTTTATTCCATCGCTTGACTACACCTAGGGTTTACACCCCTTTCATGAACACTATAGCTTTGTTCCATCGCTTGATTGCACCTAGGGTTTACATCCCTTTTGCTAATATTGAAGAGCCCCTCATTATTTCTGAACTTTCAATGACATTTATCCCCACATCCAAAATATTAGTAGTGAGCACTCCTTTCACATCATGGTCATCTTCTTCTAGTGGGCGTTTACACTCTCAGAAGTGTGCAGCGGGTGTTTATTTATTTTAAAAGGAAAAATCTCATTTTTTTGCCACTAGAGATACCTAAAACATGCATATATTTCATGGAATGACATCATTTGGAAATTCCTATTTAATTTAATTTAATAGTTAGTTAATAGTTTTTGTTAAATTGATGTAGTTTATTTTTTGAAAACTCATATAATGGAATTGAAACAAAGTTTTGTGATGATGATATTAAAAAAAATATTCTTTTACTATTTTGTAAGATTTGAATCTGGTTCTCCTTTTTGAAAGTCAAGATACTTAACCAATTGAACTCATGTAATAATATGCTTGTATCATTCATTAAGATTTGAATCTTGTTTTCCTTTATGAAAGTCGAGATATTTAACCAATTGAACTCATGTCATTTGACAACCCAATTTATTATTAATAATTTATATTCAAATTGTAATTTAAAGTTATATATTCCATGTGTTTTGAATGCAAATTTAAACCTAGGTGTTAATATAAATATTAATAACAATTCTTATGTTCAAAATTATGCTTTAAATGACATACATGAGAATAGATGGATTTCCATTTATTTATATACATACCATTCAAAACCTAATTAAAATTTTAAACATGCACATACATGTAGATATCCATATATCCAATTATATTTGATATTACATAGTGTGATTATAAGACATTATATGTAGTAAACCTAATCAATTTTAAAATAACCATTAGGACAAAACTCTTCATTTTAATTGGTTAGTATCTTATTTATACCTAGTATTGACATAACTTTAGGTACCTCAATATGGACACTTTATACTTATAATAATATGTGATGGGTATAATTATAGAAAACAACAACAAATGGTTAATGCACAAAGCAATAAAATGATTTGAATGTCATGATAAAATAGTAACAAAATATATTTTAGCATATAGAGAAAGAATATGATGAATACAATAATCACCCACGTTCTATAGGTGAGTTGGAGAGGGTAGGGAAATCCTCCAAAGGAGGTCCTTGGTTCAAATATCCACCCTACCAAATGCATATTGGATACCCAAAATAATGCTGGTGTGGTCAGGGCTAGGCATGACTCTTGAGTGATTTTAACGATGTAGAACCCCCTGGTCATGGTTTCTCAGACCAAGGCAGCCCTGCAAGGGTTTTTTTGGTAAATTAAAAAAATGATGAATACAATAATCACTAACAAGATAGTCTAATATACCGATACTTTATCCAGTAGCTGGTCAACTATGATTTTTGTGCTTATATGACACTACATGATGACCTCAGAGAAAAGAGCGACATGAGATTTTGCAGGGGAACAAAAAATGATGTTAGTATTTATGGGGATTGATAAGATTTAGACACATGAGATATCCCTTAGCCAGATAGTTAGTCCCCAGTTACTTTTACATTGAGTATAAAATAAACAAGTAGCTTACTCATAGATGTTTAGGAAGTATTGTGTACTAATCAGTCTAACCATCTATTTTTTTTGGATAAAATTTATAAAGGAGTTTTAGGATTTATCCATTCTAGACTGTTGTAGGGGACATATCATTTAGAGTTGAGATGTCACCTAACTCAATTCATAACAAGTATCCTACAATGACTAAAAAAGATAGGTGTTATAGGTTGGTCATTATGTCCTAACTTGGTTGATTGAGATACATTTATTAGGTAAATCATTCTATCTTTCTACAATAAGCAAGTTATTTAAATATTTTGGGGAAGCATTCTGGCACATTCTTATAATGGTTAGGCAAGCAGATCTCAATCAATATTTTGGTTTGAATCGCTTTATTGGGGATGAGAGACATTAATTTTTATCTACAACATAGTGCACTAGTTGGTAAATGTGATCATCCTTGCTGGTACTATTTCTTGATATGCTCCATCAACTATTGACCTAAGAGGTATGAGGTCGAGGCAGGGACACATGTGCTACAAGATGAGTTGGCAGGTAAGTATGACAAGTACGTTTAAGCTAAATTATCTATGCCATGTCATCATGTTGATAGGTTGTAAGGAAAAAGTTATTATTTTATGTCAAGGTTAGTTTGCATATCAAACTCATGTCTCGAAGAATTTTTTTAGTCTTAGATGCCTTTTTGTGCCTCAAGGATCAATCTAAGTCATATATTACATGGATATATGCAAATGTGACTACCAACATGGATCCAACATATGTTAGTTTGATAGGTATAGACCTAGCATGGCTAGCTTTGCAAATTTCAAATGCAAACAATATTTTTTATCCTTTTACCTCAAGGTTTCTAATCATAAGGTTTAATGCATGTGGAATTGGGTATCCACATATGGATACTCTCAATTTTCAAGTATGATCAAAATATATGGATTTGTTGAGATGTGGTGGCTTTATAAAACATTACATGTGATAAAAATTTCTTCCATCTAAACATTTCCTTGGAATGAAAGTCCTTGAGTTGATGTGTTGTTTTCTTCCTTCTTGTACACATTATATTACATAAAGTACTAATGCATTTTATGGATCTTCATAAATTATAGTTATTATTTAGTTACACAAGTCTTATATATCATGAAAAACATATTTGGAATAGTAACTAATAAAAACATAATGGTATGAAAAGTAGTCCTACATTATATAGTGATAAATTATTAGGATATAAGTCACATGTGACTCTTAAGAGAATATCAAGTGTAACTTATGAAGGGAGTTTCCTATAAGTAAAAAATACCAAGTGAACCCATATAGGACATATATTTTACATATAATCTTAAATTAATAGATTGGTTATGAGACATGGAAAATAAAAAATGGATTGTGATCTAGTCTACAAGATTGGTTCTATTGGATCCCTTGATCCTACAACATATCATATCTACAACATCTCACCTCGAGGATAGGGACAATTGTGAGCCTAGTCTAAGGTTTAGTGGGTTTAGTTTAAAATACCTATGCTTTTTTTAAGAGTTTTCTTAGCTACTTAACATTAACTTGGTGCTATCCTAGATATTAATACAACCATCACAATGTAACAGATAAACCCCATTGACTATGTGCTTTTGTTTGTTAGAAATATTGAGTTGTCATTGATGTCAAAGGGTGCATGGTATTCAAGGCAGAAATATTCTTCAAGGATGAGAAGTTTACAAGGTTGGACAAAGAAAATAATGGACAATTATTCAAGGTAAGGTATATCTCAAAGTAAAGGATTATAATATTTAAATATCATATTTAAATATTATAAATAAAATATTTAATTAAAGGCTTGGGACAAAAATATTTTAAATATTATAAAAGGAGGGCAAAGGTTTAAAAGATAAATATTATAATATTTAAATCAAGGATTTAAAATATTATAATATAAGGTCGGGTTACAAGAAAAGGCGCCAAAGTACTTGGAGAGAAAATTTAAAATCACACATAAGACTATGAGCCGACCTCCCAAAGTGAAAGACAAAGCATATATATATGGAGGCAAAATATTTCATTTGATTGACCAACGCGAATGCTATAATCGAAATATTTTCTAAAGAGAATATCTCCTACTCATGCGCAAATTCAAAAAAATATGAAGTGGAGAGGAACAACGAATAAGGAAGAGAGAGGTCCCCTATTGGTTCCAACCGTCGGGGTATCCCAACTAGTTGTTTAGCCTTGGTTAGGGCACTGCGAAGCAGAGAGTGCATAGTTCGATTCCCAGTGGTGTCATATTTTTGATATGTGATGAAATTGTGAAGGAGTGAAGGTTTATATGCTAAGTGCTTCCTTTTCATTCTCAAGTTGTGGAGTAGCCCAGCCAGTTGGCTAGGTCGTGCTAAGTCGCTACTGTGCGTGAAGTCCGAGGGTCGAATCCCGTCGGGTGCATTTTTGCTTGGAAGGCATTGTGGTGTTTTTGTTGGGCGGAAGTGCATAAGAGATTTAAATAAAGCAACACCCCCTTTTGGTGTTACCCACTTGGCTAGCCTAGCTGGTCAAGGAGACGTTGGCAAGGCTCTGCGCTTTGGAAGGTCTAGGGGTCAAACCCCCTTCATGGCAGTTAAATATTTTGTTGTGCAAGGTATGAAAAATATTTTTGATTAATTTAGGAGTTATAAGGTGTGACATTGATTATTGTATTTTGTATATTATAAGTGGGAGTTATAAGGTGTAGCATTGGCAATTGAAATTTGTATTTTGTGGATTATACAAAAAAGAAATAAGAGGTTATTTTGATAGTATTAAAGCTTTATATTAAGTTTTAATAAGGGAGATATAAGGAATTATTTCTAGAGATTTATTGTTTATATTTTGATAAGAGTTGTTGAGTGAATGATTTGAAATTTATTTAAGAAGGGAAAAAGAGATTTGCTAACCTATTTTTATAGTTGCAAAAGAAAGGAAAATTATTTTTGACAAAACAGGTTTGGAAAACACATGCAAAAGAAGATTATCATCATTGTGGCAGATTTAGAGGTATGGTGATTTAATTCCTTTCTCAAGGTGGTTTTGTTTGAAGGAAATATTTTTGTTGTCATGAGATTGGAGGTATAAGGAATTATTGGATGTGCATTGTTTGTGTTTGAAATTGGGAACAAATTGATGAAATATTATAGGTCAGATTTGGGAGTAAACTTATGCATTGTTTTGATTGGAATTGGAAGTAAAAGTGCAAGAGTTATAGATCAGATTTGTGAAGCAAATTGGTACATTGATTTTGATTGATTTTGTGAGTACATAAGAAGGTCAATTATCAAGTGCTATACTAGAGCTATCTTTTTTAATGCAATAAATCTGAGACATGTGAAAGCGATAGACTTAATGAATGTAAAGAACATATTGGGTATTTGTTAATGCATATCATTTTCTATATGTTCTTGAAGATAAAAGAACTTTGGGTAGAATATGTCTGAATTGCTTTAGTTGAGAAAAGCACATTGAAATATATGAGCATTATTTGTATGCAATATTTGGGAAAGATATGAGCATTGTTTGTATGCAATATTTGGGAAAGATATGAGCATTGTTTATATACAATATTTGGGAAAGATATGAGCATTATTTGTATGCAATATTTGAAAAATATATGAGAATTGTTTGTATGAGTGGATGAGCAGTGGTTGTGAGTAAATTTGAGCAGAGTTGTGAGCAGGTTTGAGTAGAGTTGTGAGAAATTTTGAGCAAAGTTGTGAGCAGGTTTGAGTAGTGGTTGTGAATAGGATTGAGCAAGCTTTGGAGTAAACTAGAGTAGAGGGGATTGGTGTCTCTTGTGGATAGAGGTCCACGAACTAGAATAGAGAGGATTGGTGTCTCCTGTGGATAGAGGTCCACGAACTAGAGCAGAGGGGATTGGTGTCTCCTATGGATAGAGGTCCACAAACCAGAATAGAGGGGATTGGTGTCTCCTGTGGATAGAGGTCCACAAACTAGAGCAGAGGGTATTGGTGTCTCCTATGGATTGGAGTCCACAAATATTGTAATAGGGAATTGGTTCCCAAGAAATTTGTTGAGAAAATTTATAAGAAATATTTTCTCCATGGATGTAGCCCACATTGGGTGAACCACATTAAATTTGTGTCTCTTATGTGTGTGGTTATTTGTGCATTATTTCATTGTTGCAATTAATAATAATTGATGGTATTGCTTTGGAAAGAAAAGTAAAAGTTTTATCTTATACTGTTCACCCCCCCTCTTAATATAAGCTTGTGTTCTTCAATTGGTATCAGAGTGGGTTCCTTTGTGAAAGCCTAACATCTTGAAGGAATATCTTACAAGAACACACATGGCACATCAGGAAGGGTTTTCATCAAATAGGGCATCATTGTTTGATGGGACTAACTATGCTTTCTTGAGTATGGATGAGCTACATGGGATGCTCACAACCTTTAATATGAGGATAAAAAAAGATCAAACATAAAAAAGAGAGGTATATTTTAAAGCTTCAAAGGAGGCAAAGAATAAAGAACCAGAATCAAGTAAAGAATCAAGCAGTGGAGAAGAGACTAACTTTGAGAGAAGAAATAAGAAGGATCCAAGAAAAAACAAATGTTTTAGTTGTGGTAACATTGGTCACTATGCAACTAATTGTCCACAAGATGGAAGTAGTAGCAGTGAAGAAGAAGCTGACTTTGTGAGAAGAAATAAGAAGGATCTAAGAAAACACAAATGTTTTAATTGTGGTAACCTTGGTCACTATGCAGCTAATTGTCCACAAGATGGAAGTAGTAGCAGTGAAGAAGAAAAAGAATACAAGAAAAAGAAAGAAAGAAAAATTTATCATGAAAAGAAAAATAGGCACGGTCAAGCCATAGAAGAGAATGAAGATGCTCCTGTTGTCAAAGACCAAGAAGAAGAGAATGAAGATGATCCTATTGTCAAAGACCAAGAAGAAGAGAAAGAAGATGCTCTTGCGATTAAAGACCAAGAAGAAGAGAAAGAGTCAGAAAATGAAGAGGAAGCCACAATTGATATGGAAAAGGAACTTGATGAGTTGAAAAAGGAGAACTTAAGATTGAAGGCTCAAGTACAAGAGGATGAGAAAACAAAGGCAAAGCTTCTACAAGATCTCATTGACTTAAAAATTAAAGTTGAAGAGGCAAGGAAAATTGAAGAAGGTATGGCTGAGCAATTAAAGGCAAAAGAGTTGGAATGTGAAAGACTGGAACATGAGGTTGTTTCTCTAAAGAAGGAAGTTGAAAAGCTACAACAAAATATCAGGTTTGAGAAAAGCACAGAAATCCTGAATGATATTATCAAAGCACAGAGATCTCCATTTATAAAAATAGGACTTGGTTTTGAAGAAGGTCAAGAGAAACAAAAAGAGGAGTCAAGCTCAAAAGGAATAAAGGAATCAAAGAAAGGAATTGAAGAAGAGCCTAAGACCTATGTTGATGTGTTGAGAGGTGATAGTATCAAAGAGGAAGCAAACAAAGAATCATCAAGGAATAGGGACCATCACAAGAAAAGCAAAGAAAGAACCATGAGATCAAGGCAAGATGAATATTTCTTCCAAGGTTATTGTTTCTCATGTAATCATTTTGGTCATAAAGCTATACATTGCAGGGTTCATGATAAAAATGATTATGGCTTCACCAAGAGAAATTTCAAGTCATTTGCACCTTTCAAGGACTACAACATCATGTGTTTCAATTGCAATAATTTTGGTCATAAAGCTATACATTGCAGGGTTCATGGTAAGAATGATTATGGCTTCACCAAGAGAAATTTCAAGTCATTTGCACCTTTCAAGGACTACAACATCATGTGTTTCAATTGCAATAATTTTGGGCATAAAGAAAAATGGTGTAGAACAGAGTTTTTGGAACTTCCAAAGACAAGCAAGAAAAAGGATGCTCAAAATGATCAAAAGGGTATGACTACAAAGGTGTGGAAAAAGAAAATTGAAAAAGAAGAAGAGCATTGTAAGTTGGGAGTAAGTTCACTCCCATCCCATAATTAATCACCTCAAGAAAATGAGGTGGTGAGGGGGTTGTGCTAAGTGTCTTATTTTTAGCCCCAAGGAGCCCTTTGCCATTGATGTCAAAGGGAGAGAATTCAGTGAGGGGGAGCAACTTGTCAGGGGGAGCAGATTGGGAATCCAGTTGTAGTCAAAAAAAATGTTTAGTAGGGTTGCCATCAATGACAAAGGGGGAGATTGTTAGAAATATTGAGTTGTCATTGATGTCAAAGGGTGCATGGTACTCAAGGCAGAAATATTCTTCAAGGATGAGGAGTTTACAAGGTTGGACAAAGCAAATAATGGAAATTATTCAAGGCAAGGTATATCTCAAAGTAAAGGATTATAATATTTAAATATTATAAAGAAAATATTTAATTAAAGGCTTGGGACAAAAAGATTTTAAATATTATAAAAGGAGGGCAAAGGTTTAAAAGATAAATATTATAATATTTAAATAAAGGATTTAAAATATTATAATATAAGGTCGGGTTACAAGCAAAGGCGCCAAAGTACTTGGAGAGCAAATTTAAAATCACACATAAGACTATGAGCCGACCTCCCAAAGTGAAAGACAAAGCATATATATATGGAGGAAAAATATTTCATTTGATCGACCAACGCGAATGCTATAATCAAAATATTTTCTAAAGCGAATATCTCCTACTCGTGCACAAATTCAAAAAAATATGAAGTGGAGAGGAACAACGAATAAGGAAGAGAGAGGTCCCCTATTGGTTCCAACCATTGGGGTATCCCAACTAGTTGTTTAGCCCTGGTTAGGGCACTACGAAGCAGAGAGTGCAGAGTTCGATTCCCAGCGGTGTCATATTTTTTATATGTGATGAAATTGCGAAGGAGTGAAGGTTTATATGCTAAGTGCTTCCTTTTTGTTCTCAAGCTATGGAGCAGCCCAGCTAGTTGGCTAGGCCGTGCTAAGTCGTTGTTGTGCATGAAGTCTGAGGGTCGAATCTCATCGGGTGCGTTTTTTCTTGGAAGGCATCATGGTGTTTTTGTTGGGCGAAAGTGCATAAGAGATTTAAATAAAGCAACACCCCCTTTTGGTGTTACCCACTTGGCTAGCCCAACTGGTCAAGGAGACGTTGGCAAGGCGTTGCACTTTGGAAGGTCTAGGGGTCAAACCCCCTTCGCGATAGTTAAATATTTTGTTGTGCAAGGTATGAAAAATATTTTTGATTAATTTAGGAGTTATAAGGTGTGACATTGATTATTGTATTTTGTATATTATAAGTGGGAGTTATAAGGTGTAGCATTGGCAATTGAAATTTGTATTTTGTGGATTATACAAAAAAGAAATAAAAGGTTATTTTGATAGTATTAAAGCTTTATATTAAGTTTTAATAAGGGAGATATAAGGAATTATTTCTAGAGCTTTATTGTTTATATTTTGATAAGAGTTGTTGAGTGAATGATTTGAAATTTATTTAAGAAGGGAAAAAGAGATTTGCTAACCTATTTTTATAGTTGCAAAAGAAAGGAAAATTATTTTTGACAAAACAGGTTTGGAAAACACATGCAAAAGAAGATTATCATCATTGTGGCAGATTTAGAGGTATGGTGATTTAATTCCTTTCTCAAGGTGGTTTTGTTTGAAGGAAATATTTTTGTTGTCATGATATTGGAGGTATAAGGAATTATTGGATGTGCATTGTTTGTGTTTGAAATTGGGAACAAATTGATGAAATATTATAGGTCAGATTTGGGAGTAAACTTATGCATTGTTTTGATTGGAATTGGAAGTAAAAGTGCAAGAGTTATAGATCAGATTTGTGAAGCAAATTGGTACATTGATTTTGATTGATTTTGTGAGTACATAAGAAGGTCAATTATCAAGTGCTAGACTAGAGCTATCTTTTTGAATGCAATAAATCTGAGACATGTGAAAGCGATAGACTTAATGAATGTAAAGAACATATTGGGTATTTGTTAATGCATATCATTTTCTATATGTTCTTGAAGATAAAAGAACTCTGGGTAGAATATGTCTGAATTGCTTTAGTTGAGAAAAGCACATTGAAAGATATGAGCATTGTTTGTATGCAAGATTTGGGAAAGATATGAGCATTGTTTGTATGCAAGATTTGGGAAAGATATGAGCATTGTTTATATGCAATATTTAGGAAAGATATGAGCATTGTTTGTATGCAATATTTGGTAAAGATATGATCATTGTTTGTATGCAAGATTTGGGAAATATATGAGCATTGTTTGTATACAAGAGTTGAAAACATATGATAAATGTTTGTATGAGTCAATGAGCAATGGTTGTGAGCATATTTGAGCAGAGTTGTGAGCAGGTTTGAGCAGAGTTATGAGCAGGTTTGAGCAGAGTTGTGAGCAGGTTTGAGCAGTGGTTGTGAATAGGATTGAGCAGGCTTTGGAGTAAACCAGAGTAGAGGGGATTGGTGTCTCCTATGGATAGAGGTCCACAAACTAGAATAGAGGGGATTGGTGTCTCCTGTGGATAGAGGTCCATGAACCAGAGCAAAGGGGATTGGTGTCTCCTGTGGATAGAGGTCCACGAACCAGAATAGAGGGGATTGGTGTCTCCTATGGATAGAGGTCCACAAACCAAAGTAAAGGGGATTGGTGTCTCCTGTGGATTGGAGTCCACAAACATTGTAATAGGGAATTGGTTCCCAAGAAATTTGTTGAGAAAATTTATAAGAAATATTTTCTCCATGGATGTAGCCCACATTGGGTGAACCACGTTAAATCTGTGTCTCTTATGTGTGTGGTGATTTGTGCATTGTTTCATTGTTGCAATTAATAATAATTGATGGTATTTCTTTGGAAAGAAAAGTAAAAGTTTTATCTTATACTCTTCACCCCCCCTCTTAGTATAAGCTTGTGTTCTTCATTGTATTTTAATTATGAACAAACAAAATAGTTTTTATTTCAAGAGGAAAATATGATAAAATAGTCCTAAGATTCTATATGCAATTATATTTTGATGAAAATATAATTCTATATATGGACCTCTTATGATATCAAATATAACAACTTGTTCCTTCTTTTTTCCTTTTCTTTAGTGATTAAGAAGGGTAGTTGTAGAATAATACATACACATGGGACAAATAGATAATGAATCAAACTTATAATAAGAAGAATTCCACAATCTAAACCTTTGACCTAGATTTATCCATAAGAAAATAGCATTGGCTAGATATAGATCACTACTTTCAATTTTGATATATGGTGGCACTTTTGCTTACTACTACTCTCCTAGAAACTTGCAAAAAATACAAAAACAAATATAGTTAGAGGCAAAAGGTTCTACCTAGATCACTAAAGATTTATAATTCCCTTGATTAGCATTAAACATATATTTATAAAAGAGAAAAGGAAATAGGGATTAAGACTAAAATAATTATTAGTTTTTTAGGTACAAAAGCATAACAAAAACCTGATAGCATCAGTGGTGCTTTTGCCATGAATTTTTACTATCTATTAAAAACTATTGATTGTAAAATAAAATTCTTTGCTATGAAAGAAATGGGGTGTAATAGTCCAACTAATACTATAATCATATGGTGTTTCTATCTATAGACATAGCAAAATAGATTATTGGTTTCAAAACACTTAATGGCTAATGGCAAACCCTAACCAAAAGGGGGCAAGTATATTGATAAAATAAAATATTGAAAGTAAGATTGCTATTTGAAATATAAATAAATAAAATAATAAATACAAAATATAAAATATTGAAATATGGAAAAGGGCACAACCTAATTGGATTTGATGAGGCTTGTACCTCTGAAGCTTTGATGAATGCCTTTGTTTTGATGAAAGCTTGTTGTTATCAAGAGGATATTACAAATTATAGGTTACCTTTTGCTTCTAACAAAGAATACTTCATGTATTGATTTTGATAGGGATTAACTATTGCAAGATTAGTACCTTGAAACCCATATTTTTATCAAATTCTTATCTCAAAAAGTATGTCTAAAGGCAAGGGCAACATTTTCACGCATTAATAGCACTACTACAATAGTAATTTCACTAGTTGGTAATACTATCATGTTCTAACAATGACATTATCATCTTGGTAATGTATTTGCTATTGGTAGTGCTTTCAACATCTGATGGTAGTTTTACCTCTTGATAGCACTTTTGCAAGGTTGTGGTTTTGTGCTAATTTTATGAGTTTTGAAGAGACTAAGTTAATGATTCAATGGTTATAGGAGATATTGTAGTGTTTAGACTACTAAGAGAGGAGGCTTCATGTATTATATATTGTCCTAGACTTGCTAGAATACATATACCATGCATTGATGGTATGAATATGGCTCTACCATGTAGTCCTAATGCCAAAGGTTGAATTTGATTGAGTACTATTTATGACACTATCATAGAGATGAATATATTTTAGTTTCCATATAAGGACTTAGTAGTCACTCTAGAAGATGTATTGAGGATCCTATGAGTGTCCAATAAGGGTTTCTAGATCTATATGAGTTATAAATAGCAAAGGATATTAGAGTGGATGATAAGTAATGCTACCTATGTTGGAGGTCACCTAGATATGCAAACAATCTTATTCTACGTCATCATATTATGGGTACTAATTGGTGATACATGTAGGAGAGTTACACACTAGGTATGGGGGCGATAGTGGTATACATAATGGAGTGGTAGATGGTGTTCACCTATTTACCTATAATCATGGCTAGGATATACCACTTGCTACAATAGGTGCCTATAAAGGAGGAAAAATAGTATCCTATTATATTTTACTCTTAAGTGTGGACCTAGGAGCATATAACAATGCTATAGACACTTAGGCTTTATGGGAAGGTGGAGGATCTAGAGGTTCCCTTAGAACATAAATGGGTGCACCATTTAGAATGGGAAAGGGAAGACCTCATAAAAATATTTTAGGGATGGTATGATGCACTATTAATGATCTACAAAGAAAGAAGGTGATTGAAAAATATACATGCAACACCTAGGATGCATTGATAGTGTACAACAATAATCCTATGTGAGGAGGATGAGATGGATGGTTGGATTACAATGGATAGCATAGGATCTTCTATTTTTTCCATGTGGTTTGTTAGTTTATACAAAGGTAAATATTTTTATAGGGTTGGTATATTATCACCACACAATTCAAGAATGAGAGTTTGGGCTTAGTAAACATAGACTTATATCATGGGAAAAACATTAGTGACCCTATCATCCCAAATTCTAAATACAATATTGTTGGATTAAGGGTCAACTATTAGTGATGATATTATACCATTCAACCCCTAAGGATCATCATAGCTAGTTTGAGGATAGGTGAATAGATGTAGTCAAGGAGCTAGCATTGAAGAATCTAGAAAATAATCCTACTACTAGATAGATAGTGTTAGGAGTTTCAACATAGGAAAATTAAGGAAACAATAACTAAAAGGGGTACACCTACAACAATGATGATCATGACTAGAAAGGCAGGACCTAGTCGATCTTCTCATTTAGTTATTGAGATGGAGACAGATGTACTAACATAGTAGGTGGATATATTGTAGGCTACATTGATGAAAACAAAGGAAGAGAGATATTTTTTTCAATTATTATAAGTAAATCTATAAAATTTAGATATTATTAAAATTTTATAATTTTTTTAATTTTTCCTCTAGGTTGTATATTAAAAAAGTGACTCGAGTATTCCTTACATAACATGATTTATGGAATTAAAAAAAATACCAAATAATAAAATAAAATATAAAATTTGTGTAATTAGATTATAGATTATGTTTCTATAGATTTATTGGATGTAATATTCATCCACAAAGCCTTCAAATCAATTTCCTTAACTTGCTCATCAAAATTATTCTTTGAATTTATATTTTAAATATTAATTAGTGAAATACTTCTATTAAAAATATTATCATTTCTAATTTTTTATAAAAAAAATTATGTCTTTTAATTTCAAACACAATTTATATATTCAAATGAAAACAACAATATGATTACAATTACTTGACAGACCATAAGATGTATAGGATGAGAAGAACCTTCTATGCATCAATAGTAGTAATCAGGGAAAAACATGCATGAAGGGAGACGTTTTTCGCAGGACTACCCAAAATTTCGAACTCGTTTCGGTCATATCTCACTCATCCGGACTCGGATTGAGCTAAAATTTTGAGGGTAGATGCCTGAAAAACCCTAGAACGTCTCCACCAATTTTCATATCATTTGGAGCAACACAGATCCTAGCACATCCCTATGTGTGAACGACATATTTGGCAAGCGGCTATGCGAGGGTTTCATCTGGGTTGAGTGCAAGCAGCTCCAGAGGTTGGTTTTTAGGGCCTTCGGGCCCTAGCGACCAATATTTTTGTGGTTTATTCTCAATATTTTAGCAGGAAATGTTGCAGGGGATACAAGATGGGTTAGAAATTTGTCTTTCAACAGATCATACTGTGAACTTGAGTGACAATGGCTTCCAATTTGCTGCACAAAAGAAAAGTGAAAACCATACCTTTCCACGATGTCTAGGGCAAGGATTAAAGAGATCACGAAACAAGTTTCAAGCAGTTGATCAAAAAATGGCTCATATCTCAAGTGAATCTGGTGCTAAGGTGCACCCACAAAATAATTCTACTATGAAAACCCCTATCAAGGGTAAGAATTTTGAAGACTCGGTCCCAAAAATGAATTTTAGGGATGCCCTTCATGGTGGACAGCCTCAGACCAATGCTAATATCAATATTAGGGCTTCCCATAAACCTCTAAGAATGCCTAAGATTGATCCCAGGAAAACGAATTCAGGATGTCTTAAAGCAGCTGATGGAACTCCTATTGTTAAGCTTGATATGGATAACATTCAGATTGGCATTGAAGATTTGGAAAAAAGAGGACTAATTTGTCGGTTCGTGGGTTTTCATCCGAGTCTATCTGCTTTCAAAGTCTGGGCTGCAAAAAGCTAGAAAACTAAAGGTGAGTTACAAATCTCTATTTATCCAAATGGTTATTTTCTTGTTTTATTTGCTAATAATGAAGATAGAGAGAAAAATTTTCAAGGGGTCCTTGGTTTTTTGGAAGGGCAGGGCTTTTCATGAAGCCCTGGCATACTAAATTTAAAGTCGAAGAAGAGATGCCTTCTATTGCTCCCGTGTGGGTTAGACTCTTTGGCCTCCCTATTGAATTTTGGAATCCTACTATTTTTTCTTCAATTGGAAACTCTTTAGGAACTTTTATGATATCTGTTGATTGTACTCAAAATTTTGAACATATTATTTATGCTCGGATTTGTGTTTTAATGGATTTTGACAAACCCCTACCTAAAAAAATCACATTACAATTTGGGGAAGACACTTGGGAGCAAGTAGTGGACTATGAGAACATTCCTTTTCGTTGTAGAATTTGCCATGAATATGGTCATTTGGCCAGTGCTTGCCCAAATAAAATTCCTGATCAAAGGAAAGAAGATATAAACTCAGCGAGGTTTCCAAATACCTAAGAAGAAGAACACTAAGAAAAAACCGAGTTATGAAGGATCAATCAAAGTCATCTGCTAATATGTTTGAAATCCTTTCCACAAATGATGTCCCAAGTGAGGAAGAGGAAATAATGGAAACTAAAATCTTAGAAACACAATTTAAATATGAAGGGAAGAACTCGAGAGACAAACCAACAAATCAAAGGTTTTCAACGAGAAAAAAAAGGAGAAAATTTACACAAGAAAAACAATATTTCAAATGTCAAAACTTCAAATAATGCAAGTCCCAATATAGACTCTATTGAACCATCTAGTAAAATTTTGGCTGTGTACGAGCATTCTTCAAGGTTAGAAGCCATCTCAGATTCAATTGGAATAAGTCAAGAAACAGGGAAAAAAAATTGAAGATGGATTCTAATCAAAAAGTAGGTCGCAAGACCAATCAATATCATATGGTAAAAGAAGGTGAAAATCTTGTAGAGGAAGGTAAGATTAATGCCCTTCCCAACTTTTTTAGCCCTGGTATTAATGAAGATCATCACTTGGAATATTAGAGGACTCAAAGGGAGTCTTTCAAAACAAAATGAAATTAGAAGAATGATTCAGGTAAATCATCCACATCTTGTTTTCCTTCAAGAAACTAAGATGTCAATGGAGGATATGGACTTAATTGCCAGTAAAATTTGGCCAGTTGGAAAAGTGGTTTCCCTCAGTTCCCAAGGGACTTCGGGTGGCATTGCTTGTCTTTGGGATCCAAAAGAGGTAGTTATTCACCATATGGTTGGTAGTTGGGGTTTGTTGGCTATAGCTATTCAAAGTAGACATTCCAACCAGATTATGCTCTACATTATTGTTTATGCTCCGACTTCTTTGGAGGAAAAAAGAAGACAGTGGAAGGATATTACTCATATTATCTCTCATTTTCCTAAAGCTTGGATCTTGATCGGAGGAGATTTCAATACCATCCTCTCTCTAGATGAGAAAATGGAGGGAAATAGAAATTTGGACAAAAGCACTGACCTCATGAGCGAATATATTGCAAACCTCCATCTTGTGGATATCCAACCAGATAATGGCCTTATGACTTGGTCTAACGAAGGCAAGGCTTAGCTTGTATAATGGAGAGATTGGATAGGTTTTTGCTCTCTAAAAATTTCTTAATCCATGGTCACATTCCTAAAGTGAAGACTCTTAATAATGTTGGTTCGGATCATTGGCCAGTCATGGTGGAAATGTGGAAAACCAATGTGAGTTTCTCTCCTTTTCGTTTTCAATTAATGTGGCTTAGAGACATTTCCTTCAGACCTCATGTGCAACAATGGTGGAAGGAAGGTAAACCTAGGCATGGGACTAAGATGTTCTGTTTTGTCAAAAGACTGCAATACATTAAATCCAAAATCAAGACTTGGAACTGGAAAGAGTTTGGGGATGTTCATAAAAAAAAACATGAAGTTATTGCTCATCTTGAAAATTTGAATAAGAAAATCCGTTTAGATGGCCTCACAGAGAAGAGAAGTGCGAGATGAAATTAAACTCACAACTCGGTTAGAGGAATGGGAAAAAAGAGAAGAAATCTTATGGAAGCAAAAATCTAGAATTCAATGGCTCAAAGAAGGAGATCGAAACACAAATTTTTTCCACAAATCTCTTCTAGCTCGAAGATCTCACAACTTTATTTCTTCCTTAAAATCAGATTCCGGAGATGTTGTTTATACTTGGGATGGCATGAACTCTATTGTTGTTGATTACTTTTCCAATATTTTTGCTGCTACTCCCCTTGACTCAGCTTCACAATATAATGTTCTTCAAGCAATCCCTTCTCTTATCACTTCTGAGGAGAACTCTATTTTGTCTGCTCCTGTTACTATCAATGAGCTTCAACAAGTAGTTTTTAAAATGCAAAAAGGGAAAACCCCAAGTCCTGATGGTTTTCCTATTGAGTTCTACCAAGAGTTCTGGGATATCCTTCATGTTGATTTATTAGAGGTGGTGGAAGAAGCCAGGAAAGCCAAAGAAATTTTGAAGGTTATCAATAAAACTTATATTACTCTTGTTCCAAAAGCTCAAGAGGTTGATCATATCTCAGCTTTTAGACCTATTGCTTTATGTAATGTTCTTCTCAAAATCATTACTAAAATCATGGCAGAAAGGTTGAAGCCTCTTTTGCATAAGATTATTTCCCCCGAGCAAGGGGGTTATGTGGAAGGACGTCAAATAGTAGATGAGATAGTTCTTGCTCGAGAAGCCATCCATTCCATGGATATGCAAAATTCTCCTTCCATGTTCATTCGGTTAGACTTATCCAAAGCTTATGACAGAGTGGATTGGCACTTCCTTATCAAAGTTTTGAGGCAATTTGGTTTCTCTAAGGATTGGATGGATTGGATTATGGGATGTATCTCTTCAGTTTCCTACTTAGTTCTTATCAATGGCAGGCCTTCTCTGTATTTCCCAGCTTCTAGAGGTATTAGGCAAGGTGACCCGCTATCCCCTTATTTATTCATCATTCTTGTTGAATGCTTGGGTAGGACTATAACCAAAAAGAGGGAAAACAAAACCCTTGAGGGAGTTACCATTGCTCATGGAGCTAGACCTATCTCTCATCTTCAATTTGTGGATGACTCTACTATTTTAGGTAAAGCTACAGTTAAGGAAGCTTCTAATATTAAGCAAATCATTAGCTATTTTTCTAAGGCTACTAGGCAGTTGATCAATGAAGACAAATCTAAAGTTATTTTCTTTCATTGCTCTACTAGACAGGAATCCATGGTCTTGGATAAGCTAAGATATAAGAAGACCTCTCTTCCAATCACTTATTTAGGTATTCCCATAAATATTCAAAGGCAGAAAAATAAATATTGGAATTGGTTGTTGGACAAAGTCAAGAAGAAAATTGGAAAGTGGACCAACAAGTGGCTTTCTTATGGGGGTAGAATCACCTTGGTAAAATCAGTCCTTCAAGCTATTCCTATTTATGTTTCTTCCATTTTGAATATCCCAAAGTCTGTTCTTCGAGAATTGGATCAAATCAGTCATCGTTTCCTTTGGAGTGGTACTAAGGAGAAAAGAAAATGGGCCTTGGTGAAATGGGATACTTTATGTCTTCCTAAGAGTGAAGGGGGGTTAGGTTTACGGTCTTCAATTAATAACAACAAAGCTTTAGCTGCTAAATTATATTGGAGGATGTTGCATAACCCCAATGCTCTTTGGGCCAATAATATTTGTGCTAAATATGCTGAGAACAAAAGTCCTGAAGACCTTGTTCGCTATCAACTTCCTACCAAAGGTTCTCCCATTTTAGCAGTTCTTAAGACTGGTGAGGATTTGATAAAGAAAAAATTATTTTGGATCATTCATAATGGTCAACATGCAAATTTTTGGACAGATTCTTGGGATGGTCACAAGCCTTTGATAACTCAGTTTCCCGATTGGAGGCCTTGGATGGAGGAGCTTCATCGAGCTAATTGGATAAAGGTGGCTAATTATTGTCGGTACCATACTTGGTAATTCAAAGGTTGGTAGATATTGGATCCCTATTGAGGACTGGCCTATTCAAATCCTAGAAAGGCAAAGACAAGATATCCAAGGCATCCTTCATATGAGATCCCTCTCTTGGTCCCATGAAAAATATTGTTTTGGATGGAACAACACTACTAAGGGTGAGTATTCAGTTGCTCAAGGTTATTTGACCTTATGCCATAATAATCCCAACCATTCTTCTGACATATTTTCTCAATTGTGGGCTCAAAATCTCTGGCCTAAGGTGAGGTTCTTTAATTGGATTTTATTGCATCGTAGGGTGCTTACTTGGTGAGCAACTTATGAAGCGTGGTTTTCATGGCCCTTTTAGATGTGAAATGTGTGAAGAGAATGTAGAAAATATCAACCATATTTTTATTGAGTGTACTTTAGCCTCTGAGCTATGGAGGAGAATGGCCACTTTACTTGGCTTACGAGTGGTCCAATTTTTTTACTTTTGAACGACTTTGGAGGGATTGGCCTAATCAAGAGGGTGTTGATCATTTTATTAGGCGAGTTAGTTTGGATGGGTTCTACCATTCTTCTTTGGAATATTTGGAATGAAAGGAACAACCAAATTTTTAATCAAGATAGGAAGGATATTCACTATATTTGGCAAAAGACCATAGCCAACTTAGTTGAATCAGTCCATCATCTCCTTAATCACCCCCAAAACTCCCACCAAATATGGGATCAAGTGATGCAAATATTGAATATTAAACCTTCTAAGGGCAACCATCTTAAAGGGAATGTGAGTATTAGTAAATTGGATAGGAATAGAAATTGGCAACCTCCTCCTAAGGATTTTGGAAAAGTCAATACTGATGGAGCCTCTAGAGGGAACCCTAGAAAAGCCGAGTGTGGGAGGAATTGGTAGACTTTCAGATGGCTCCCTGGTTTTTACTTTTGTTGAGAATTTGGGTATTATTTCCAATACCCTTGCTGAGGGGTATGGTATCCTCGGGAGGTCTTCAGGAGGCTACTAAGGTTGGATGGGAAAAGGTGTTAGTTGAGTTTGACTCTCAACTTATGATTAATCTCTTGAAGAATCCTTCTAAGAATCATAAGGTGGATTGGAGAATAAAAAGAATTATTGAGAAGATTCAGTTAATCCAGATGGGATTTTTGAAAGTTGATTACAATCATGTGGTCAAAGATCAAAACAAGAGTGTTGATGCTTTAGCTAATTGGGCTTTGGACAAAGGTGATCTTACTTGTTATGGCCACCCTCCTATATGGTGGGCTTCTCAAATTAGGGAAGCTCTTCTTTCTATCATTTCTTTGGATGGCTCCAGTTTTGAAGGTACTTGTTAGTCAAAAAGTGACTAACTATAGAAAACAGTTGATGCACCTTTTTGCATATTTTCCAAGAAGACCGAAGTGGCCCATATGCTAAAGATCAAAGAAAAAGCAAAATACCGCAAGGAGGAAAAAATGTCGCGATATCGTGACATGTTGCATTTTCATGAGCAAAAGCAAAGAGAAAGAGCAAGGAGGAAAAAGTGTCGTGATATCGTGACATGTTGCATTGTCGCAGCCAAAAGGGAAAAAGTATCACGATATCATGACATGTTGCTTTGTCACGGACAAGATGGAAAAAGTGTCGCGATATCGTGACATGTTGCATTGTCGCGGCCAAAATGGGAAAAGTGTCGCGATATCGCGACATGTTGCATTGTCGTGGCCAAAAGAGAAAAACCGTCACAATATTGTGACATGTTGCATTGTTATGGCCAAAAGAGAAAAAGTGTCACGATATCGCAACATGTTGCTTTGTCACGGCCAAAAGGGAAAAAGTGTCGCGATATCGCGACATGTTGTATTTTCGCGGCTAAGAGCAACAAAAGGGAGCAAAGAGGCAAAAGTGTCGCGATATCGCGACATGTTACATTTTTGTGGCTAAAGAGAAGAGAAAGAGCAAGAAGGAAAAAGTGTCGTGATATCACGACATGTTGCATTTTCGTGGCCAAAAGCGACAAAAGAGAACAAAGAGGCAAAAGTGTCACGATTTCGCGACATGTCACATTTTCGCGATGCAAGAAGAAGAATCAAGCTGAAGACATAGAAATGTCGTGATTTCGTGACATGTCTCATTTTCGCGGTGGGAGGCAGCAAAAGAGCAAAGTAAGAGATGAATGTCGTGATTTCGCGACATGTCTCATTTTCGCGGCTAGAAGCGGCAGAAGAGCTGAAGACATTGAAATGTCGCGATTTTGCGACATGTCTCATTTTCGCGACGGGAGGTAGCTAAAGAGCAAAGTAAGAGACGAATGTCACGATTTCACGACATGTCTCATTTTTGCAATGGGAGGCAGCAAAAGAGAAAAGTAAGAGACGAACGTCACGATTTCGCGACATGTCTCATTTTCACGGTTGGAAGCGGCAGAAGAGCAAAGCAAGAGAAAATGTCGCGATTTCATGACATGTCTCATTTTTGCGGCTGGAAGCGGTAGAAAAGCAAAGTAAGGAAAGAATGTCATGATTTCGTGACATGTCTCATTTTCGTGACTGGAAGCGGTAGAAGAGCAAAGCAAGAGACGAATGTCACGATTTCACGACATGTCTCATTTTTGTGGCTGGAAGCGACAGAAGAACAAAACAAGGAAAGAATGTCATGATTTCACGACATGTCAACTGTAAAGGAATAAAATGAATTTTTGGCAATCAAAAGCATGCACTAACACCAAGAAGTGATTTTTGACATGATTATCAAAAATCTAGGATAGAGCAGGCTTGCTAGATGATTGAAAATGTGACAGGCTTGTCTAGAATCTAATCTGTAGAAGAAGATATCTAATTCATAGAAGACTTGTGTATTATTAGAAACTATAGATGATTGCTTGTAAAATAAGTAAGATGTACTTAGAAAAAGATACTCTTTTAGGGTATATATAGGGGTGAGCGACTCCAAAAAAAAGGTCAGCTCTTGGACGTTTACAAGACTGAATACATGTACTTCGAATACAAGCAATAAAATCACATCTCCCATTGGCTTCTAGTTCATATCGTGCAAGTGTATGTATTAATGTTCTTTATTTATGCTTACAATATTGAATTGTAAATTGAGTCTGTTCTTATATCTAAACTTTCGCAATACATAAATCATATTTTTGGAATAAGAATCTAATATATATGCATGTTAAACGAAATATTAGAAATCATATATGAAATTATATAATTTTTGCATGGAAATGTGTTTAAATGCTTTGGATAGAAGTAAGTAAATCTGTCTTTGTTGTTGTCTAATCTACACCATATAAAAGTTCTAGCTTAGGCTATATTTCCCTTATCTCTTGTTCCCCTTTTCTCTAAAAAACTCAAAGGAACCAACCTTCTCTGGAGACTAGACAGATGATCTCAAGCAAGATTTGTCTATTCAATGTTGGCAAAGTCTAAGGCGCAACACTATTAACTGAAGGCATATTTTATTCCAATAGTTTTTGGTATGCCCAGTGGGACCAACAATCCCACAGTATTGTATAAGTTTTGGTGTTTTACCTTAAGAGCCTTTTTGTTTAAAAATCTCAAGAAAAACCACCTGGTGACTCCGTTGTAATTTATACCATAAAAGAAAGACCTTGTCTAAAAACCTTCTGGTTATATAACCATATGATAACTAGATCCCGAGCTAGAAACTTTGAAGAACCTATAAAGTTCTTTGAACTACATATCGAAAGCCTAAAAGCACACCCTGTGCTAGCCGCACGATCAAATCCGCCCAACACCATTAGCACCTCTTTAACACCCACTATAGGAGCATCTGCAAGCAATCCCATAGCGGTTGTAACTCCTTTAGAAATCATGGCAGCCGCCCCTACCCCAATGCATCTTGTGTGGAATCAAACTGGCCCTTTGAACTTGGGAACACACCACCAAATTCCACAAGCTGCACTAAAAGCATTACCGACCTTTGACGAAACAGGCAAAATAGCAGATGAGCACTGTTTAGATGTATCATCACTAGCATCTGTTTACAACATCACTCAAGAATATGTAATGGTCATATTGTTGATTATACATTTGAAAGTAAATATGCTCTATTGGTACAAAGTGTTTCCTGCTGGATCCATTACTTCTTGGGCAGTATTGGTCGACCGTCTGGTCGATGAATTTAATATACATGTAGATCCTTTCACATTGCTGAATCAATTCACTGTCATTGAGAGGCATCCACAAAAATAAATCCAAGAATTCAACATCATATTTACTAGAACTCGTGATAGAGTACCTCAAGGCCTAAAGCCCATGAAAGAACAAGCTATATGCTATTATTTAAGGGCTTTTGATTCAAATATCAGTATGATAATAATGTAATCCTGTGTAACCACTTTTCTTGGGATCTATGTAGAGGCAGCAAAGGACGAAGCTGATCTCATTGCTACAAAAAGATATCCATCAAAGAGTTTATTGCCAATTTTACCAGAGCTTTCCCAAGCATCAATTTCTAAATTGTCTGTACTCCCATCAACGCAGACCCTCCCATCTATAGCCACACCTCCTACATTCCTTGCATTACCAGCTACACCCCTTGCATCAGCTCCCCCTAGTGATCAATACACGGCCATAATTGATACAATGAAGACATTATCAAATGAAATGGTATCTATGAAAAAGAGAGAGGCTGAAAGGAATTTTTTGCCAAGGAGGTTCCCTCAGGTAACAAGAGATGCAACACAATCAAGCAATAGGGGACAAGAGAGACCGAGCACGGTATATACAAATGAGATTGTGGAGGCCGAGGAGCATCCCACTGATTCTAACTTTTGGTGTACTACATGTAACGAACCACATGGGGAAAGTTCATGTATGATACACCAGCATTATGTACAAGGTATAGCAGTTGAAAAGAGTAAAGAAAAATTGAAATGCCATGTAAATATAATTAGAGAGAAGGACCACAACTTCATGATGCCTACAGTAGAATAGGTTTCAGTTTTGACAATATCAGCTAAGAAACCACTGCAAGTAGACCCTAAAGAGCTTCAACCATTGAACATTTCCCCTGCTCCCAAGGAATTTCCCAAAGAAAATCCTAAGGGAAGTCTCCCTCAGGAAAGAAAATATTAGTTTCCAGCCAAAATTCAAGGGCAAGAAACACAAAGAATTTATTCCTTGGGGGGAAAATGAAACCCAAGAACAGGCTAGGGAAAGGTTGAGATTCCCCTCGCTGACAAAAAGGCAAAGAATTGAAGCTACCCAGGGATACAAAAATAAATATGAAACTGTTTCCAAAGAAAGAGAAAGAATAGTTGATTCACCTACATTAAGTATAGTAGAGGAAATGAAAAAGACTCCTTCTAAGGCAAGTATGTATGATGCTCTTCAAATCCCAGGTCAAATCAATCTCCTACAGGAATCCCTAAGAACAATGAAAAATGGAGGTGGGACTACATCATCTTCAAAAATGGTTCTAACAAACTTGGTGTTTGCCACTGGTAAGAACAGGCCACCACCCTTTTATTTGTCCTTTCAAATGGAAGGATGGGTTGTCCACAACTGCATGATAGATTCAGGCACTGCTACCATTGTGATACCCAAAGCAGTATGTGATATTATGGGAATGGAGTACACTAGGAGTAGCGCAGGCGTCCTATAGTTAGATGGTACTCTAGTAAAAATTGTAGGAGTGTTAAAGGATATTCCCATATGACTGCATAAAATGCCTCATATGACAGTCATACAAGAGGTAGTAGTTGTATACTTGGAGCCCTATTTTGGTATGTGTCTATCCAAAGAGTTCATAGCAAAGATAGGAGGATACTTATCCTTAGATTATTCTCATTTGGAGATACCTTTCAAAGGTAGAAGGGTCAAGATTTTTAATGAGAAACCATCGATGTTTCATGTAGAAAATATTGGTGAAACTGACCGTGTAAATATGATGACTGAAGAAACAATAGAAGAAGATCTAATGGAAGAAACATTAGAAGAGCTCCAAGATGAGGATAAGTTTTCTCTACAGAATTTTAATGCCATGATAGAAACAGAAATAGAAAACTATTCTATTGAGAAACCAAAAAGAAAATTGATACCCCCCCTAGAAAAGGATGGTTCTATGAATCAATTATGGAAGAATGGAGTTGGTGCATAACCCCAATGCTCTTTGGGCCAATAATATTTGTGCTAAATATGCTAAATGGGGCTAGGTGCAAGAATGGAGTTGGTGCCGGAATAGTTTTGATTTCTCCCACCAGAGAGGGAAAGGTTTTCTCTTACAAGTTGACTTGGAGTTGCTCCAATAATGCAACAGAATATGAGACCTTGTACTTAGGGCTAAGAAAGGCTGAGAAATTGAAAATCAAACAGTTACTCATCTATGGAGATTCAGAACTTATTGTGAATCAAGTCACCAAAAAAGTTATAAGTAAACAAGATTATTTGAAGGCTTACAGGAACAAAGTGTGGGATTTCTTAGAGGCCTTTGAGGCCCTAAATATAAATTTTATCCCTAGAGAATAGAACACCCACGCAGATTTTTTAGCTTCAGTAGGAGCTAATTTTTTTCCTGTAAGTAATGTTATTCAGAAGTCTAAAAGTGTTAGACTTATATACAGGCCTTCAGTGCTTGATAAAAATATTTTCTGGCAAGTTTTTGAAAATGATGAACAGATACTGGATTTCTTAATCCATGAAATGAATTGCTCAGCCAACCGAGATCTGCAGGATGAAGAGGAAGAGGATATTATTCAGTTAAAAAACAATCATATTCCTAAGGGTCTCATCACCCTTGAAAGCCTATTTGATAACAATGATAGAGCAGTTGACCAAAAAATCAAGGTCGATAAACGAAGATACAAAGATGTAGAGTTGGAGCCAGGAAAAATGATTAAGGTTGGAATCAGTTGTACAGAAGAGGAAGTGAACCGGATCGGAGAATTGTGTAAAAAATTCCCCGACATCATAGCTTGGGTGTATAGTGATCTAAAAGTGTACAATAAAGATGTTATTCAACATACCATAGAATCAGAAGAAGGAGCTAAGACTTTTAGGCAAAAGCAAATACCAGTGAATCCGAAGATAGAATCTTTGATGAAACGAGAACTGCTAAAACACCTTTAAGCTAAAATAGTATACCCTGTTAAACACTCCACCTGGGTGGCAAACTTGGTACCAGTCAGGAAGAAAAATGGAGATATTAGATTGTGTGTGGATTTCAAAAATTTGAACAGAGCATCACTCAAAGATCATTACCCGCTACCTCAGATTGAGCAAATGCTACCCACAATTGCAGGAGTAATGCAACTCTTACAGTTAGAAGAACAAAGAGAGCAATCATACAATCACAATCAGAAGCATATGGCAGATACTGATGGATTGGTTCTTCCCATCACGGTGAATGCATTTCACCTAAAGTTATATTTCTGTTGAAAAAATAGAAAAGGAGTTATATGTACAGTATAATATAAGTATATTCAGACAATATTTGTAAATATTACCATTTTTCGGCCTTAAAAAAAAAATTTAGCCGCAGCCAATCAGAAGTCAACATTTTTTTTTGAAGAGATACTAAGGTATAAAGGGAGTTTTGACGAGGTAATGTTCACATTTCATCTAAGTTCATTTTCTTATGTTCTTTGTCTTTATCTGAAAGATTTTGTTTACAACTGCGTTGTTGACTCCATTTCCCAATGGATAAGGCCTGGTTCAAAATTTTTGCAAGCAAAAAATCCCCCAGAAGGCACCAAGAATGTTAGTCAAAAAGTGACTAACTACAGAAAAAAGCTGATGCACCTTTTTGCATATTTTCCAAGAAGACCAAAGTGGCCCATATGCTAAAGATCAAATAAAAAGCAAAACATCACAAGGAGGAAAAAGTGTCGCGATATCGCGACATGTTGCATTTTCGTGGCCAAAAGCAACAAAAGAGAACAAAGAGGCAGAAGTGTCACGATTTCGTGACATGTCGCATTTTCGCGATGCAAGAAGAAGAATCAAGCTGAAGACATAGAAATGTCGCGATTTCGCGACATGTCTTATTTTCACGACGAGAGGCAGCAAAAGAGCAAAGTAAGAGACGAATGTCGCGGTTTCGCGACATGTCTCATTTTTGCAGCTAGAAGGGGCAGAAGAGCTGAAGACATTGAAATGTCACGATTTTGCGACATGTCTCATTTTCGCGATGGGAGGCATCTAAAGAGCAAAGTAAGAGACAAATGTCACGATTTCGCGACATGTCTCATTTTTGTGGCGGGAGGCAGCAAAAGATCAAAGCAAGAGATGAATGTCGCAATTTTGTGACATGTCTCATTTTCATAGCTGGAAGCGGCAGAAGAGCAAAGCAAGAGACAAATGTCGTGATTTCACGACATGTCTCATTTTTGTGGCTGGAAGCGGCAGAAAAGCAAAGCAAGGAAAGAATGTCACGATTTCGTGACATGTCTCATTTTCGTACCTGGAAGTGGCAGAAGAGCAAAGCAAGAGACGAATGTCGCGATTTCGCGACATGTCTCATTTTCGTGGCTGGAAGCGGTCGAAGAACAAAACAAGGAAAGAATGTCACGATTTCGTGACACACCAGCTATAAAGGAATAAAATGAATTTTTGGTAATCAAAGGCATGCACTGACACCAAGAAGTGATTTCTGACATGATTATCAAAAATCTAGGATAGAGCAGGCTTGCCAGATGATTGAAAATGTGACAGGCTCGTCTAGAATCTAATCTGCAGAAGAAGATATCTAATTCCTAGAAGACTTTTTGTGTATTATTAGAAACTACAGATGATTGCTTTTAAAATAAGTAATATGTACTTAGAAAAAGATATTCTTTTAGGGTATATATAGGGGTGAGCAACTCCAAAAAAAATGTCGGCTCTTGGATGTTTACAATACTGAATACATGTACTTCGAATACAAGCAATAAAATCACATCTCCCATTGGCTTCTGGTTCATATCGTGCAAGTGTATGTATTAATGTTCTTTATTTCTGCTTACAATATTGAATTGTAAATTGAGTCTGTTCTTATATCTAAACTTTCGCAATACATAAATCATATTTTTGGAATAAGAATCTAATATATATGCATGTTAAATGAAATATTAGAAATCATATCTGAAATTATATAATTTTTGCATGGAAATGTGTTTAAATGCTTTGGATAGAAGTAAATTTGTCTTTGTTGTTGTCTAATCTGCACCATATAAAAGTTCTTAGGCTATATTTCCCTTATCTCTTGTTCCTCTTTTCTCTAAAAAACTCAAAGGAACCAGCCTTCTCTTGAGACTAGACAGATGATCTCAAGCAAGATCTGTCTATTCAATGTTGGCAAAGTTGTAGGCGCAACACTATTAACCGAAGGCAAATTTTGTTCCAACAGTACCTAGTTTCTTCTTGTGTTTTTTTTGCTTCTCTTTGGTTCATTCAGTTTTTTTTAGTTCCCTAGCTCATTCTATTCTTTATTTTGTTTCCTCTGTTGATTCTTGCCTTAATAGTCTTCTGGTCTAGATAGGTCTTTTTTTTGTTCATTTTTTATTTCTTTTTTCCTTTTTGTTTTTTTGGTTTAGTTTTTTAAGGTGGGTGGGTTTTTTTATTTGTTTTTTTTTTTTGTGTTCTTTGTGTTGTTTTTTGTTGTTCTTGTGTTTTTGTTGTTTTGTTTTTTTTTTTTTAATGTTTTTTGTTATTGTTCTTGTGTTTTTTTTCGTTCTTGTTCTTGGGTTTCTCTTTGTTTGTGTTATTTTGTGTTTTTATGGGTGAGTGTTTTCTATATTTTTTGTTTTTTTATTGTTTTTTGTTGGTTTTTTTTTTTTTTTTTTTTGTTTTATTTTTTAATTTTTTAGGTTTTGGTTGTGTTTATTTTTCTTGTTTTTTTTTGGGGTTATGTCTTTGTAGTGTTCTATTGTTTTTATCTTGTTTGTGTTTTGTTATGTGTTTCTTATGTTTTTCTATGTGGTTTGTGTTGTGGTTTCTTTTATCTTATTGTGCGTGTTTGGTTGTGCTTTTGTTTTTGACACACTCAAGGAGCATGTTTTTTATTTTATTTTATTATTTTTGTTGTTATCTGCTTATTTTTAATTGGATTTGTGTGTTTGTTTGCTCCTTGAGTGTGTCAAAAGTGGTAGGCCAGGTCCGAGTCCTGGGCATTTTTGGCGGAATGGATACCCCTGCCTCCTTGGGTCTTACCGAAAGTGGCATCCCTTTTGGGATGTTTTCCACAAATTAAAAAAAAAAAAAAAAATTACTTGACATCTCAATAAATTTTCTAAATTCTATAAAGCTAGATTAATTAGTTTAATTGTTGTCATAAAATTTCATTCATTGTTCTATGAAATATAAGAAATTTAATATCTAAAGCAATTTATTACATTGGTTCAAAGCAAATTAAGTTTATATGGAAGAAAATAATTTTGTAGCTACCTCTTACATGCAACAACATAAAATATATTTTAGTTAAATTAGATAAAACTAAATTTTATAGCTTAAAATTTGTGATATTGCACAAATTTATCAATAATGTTATACCTTTGATTATTTAATTCCATAGAAATATTTAAGTTTAGTAAACATGTAGTTTTAAATAAGTTATATTTGGATTCTATTGGAGACCACTTTCATCGAAAATAATAAATTAAACATATAATTAGGTCTATAAGTATGTTTGTTAATTATAGCTAGTATTACTTTCTATTAATGTTATCTCATAGTTCTTTTATAATGGTAGTTTGGATGGTTGTGATATTTTCTCCAATTTAAGGGGACCATGGTTTAACAAGTACGAATATTTACCACACTTGAAATGAAATTTAACATTAAACAAAGTTATATATCATCTTTAGAATTCAATGGGGTTTTCCTCTAAACAATTAAATAATGTAAATTCATGTTTTTAAAAGCTATTTCCTATAGGTCCGAGGTGTAGACCAATTGGTTCATCCAAACTCCATAAGGGGGGTGGAGGTCCAAGGTTCAAATATCAGGGCTCGTCGAACTGAACGCTTGTCCCTTTCCTGGTGTTTTTAGCGGCTTAAAAGGTTTAAAATGATTGTGGCATGGTGGTTATAGGGGTGGACTGCGCGAAGATCTGTGTGGCGGCTTCAGGGCGGACAATGCAGAATACTGTGGTAGCCATAAAAGCTAGACATCTTGCCCGGATTCTTGGCGGCTACCGATTCCACCATGTAAATACAAAAAAAAAAAAACTATTTCCTATCTCCATCAAATTGCTATGTTTCCACTTAAAAATCCTTGATATAATTTATAGAATTAATTTTCCAAATCATATTTTAGAATTTATATTCTAACAAAATGTAGATCAACATTACATTTGGCTAAATTATCTACCGCTTATAACCTTATCCTTAGATACGGTGACCTATCAAAGACATGACCCTTAATATTGTTGATCCAATATCCATACCCATTAATAATAACAATATCAAGTTCATATATGAATCCCACTCAATTAAATACAAATTATCCTCTTCAATAATAGTATTGATCTTAATAAGAAGTTTTCTAGCCTTTCCCTAGTTTTTACTGAATATCTTCATGATTCTATATAGGCTAGCCGATGCAAGATTAGTAAAATTTCACCTTTGATATTTTAAAATCTCCATATTTCCTAGATTTTCTAGGGTTTACAAATGTATATATGTTTTTATGTATAAAGTACATAAAAACATACCTAGTTTTTGAAGCCTTACATGTCATTCTTTGGTTTTTTGCTTTTGTTTCTTGTAAAATTTACATAAAAATCACTAATATATTATCCTTATTCACCTCCCCCTATATGTTGGATTTTGTATATATGATTTCCTTTCCCTTTCTCAAAATGATATATATGGATGATGAATGAATCATAATAATATTAGTAAAATTACTATCATCCATTTTTAATAATAAAATCATTAATTCACATAATAACTAGTGATCAAAGTAAAATAATACAACTAGATAAACTATTGGAAGATGTATATTCTTTTATGAATATTAGAAAATAGAGTTGTCCATTGTTTTTAATACAACACTATTAAAATTATACTCATCATCATAATATAATAGTACATGCAACAATGCAAGCTAGAGGAAAGATGATCATTTTGTCTTTGTCTCTTTCTCACAATATTGACCATTAAACATTTAGATAAAAATATTAATTATAAAAATATCAAAGAAGTGTATGCAACATACATTATGAATTAATATCTATATTGAAAATAAAATGCCTTTTATGTTTATTATAATATCATTCATATGTTTTTATTTTCTTTTTTATTGTACGCACAGGAGCTAGGGCACGTGAGTTTTCCATCATATACACAAGAAATAGGGTACAAGAGTTTGAATGGAGAGCAAAAACACACATAATATAGGGCACATGAGTTTTCCATTGTACGCATAGGATCTAGGGAACACAAGTTTGAATGGAAAGAAGTACCGCACAAAAGCACATGGTTTTGAATTTATTAAATTAATTTTTGGTAATTATGTTCTCCATCATACACATAGGATCTAGGGAATAAGAATTTGAATGGAGAGAAGTAGCACCTAGAAGCTAGGGCATAGGATTTTTAATGGAGAGTAGCAGTGCACAAAATTTTAAATTCCATGGAGGCAGGAAAGCTTGCAGGATGCTCAATGGCATTGCAAGGGATGCTGAGATTTTTAGAACCAAACAAAAAAATACCTATAAGGATTTTTTGAAGAATTTTGACAGTGCAAAGCATGTTGATGCTTCGGTTGAAGGTGAGGATGTCCTCGGTGTAGGGGGACATCTTACAACTCAACTTCATAACACCCCTTTTGTTTCCTTTGCAGATAAACTCCACAACAGAACTAGGTTCACCATTCCTGCCTCACAAGACTCTATTCCTCTTAAGGTGTTTGGCAGGGATTCATTATTCTGCCTAAAGTCATGGTTTCCTTGATTTTTCAAGAATCCCTATAACTTGTAAGGAAATTTGTGGGAGCATGGCCTAATATCGAGTTTATTCAAAAATAGTCCTTTAATGAATTTATGGCGTATAGGCAACATGGAATGGGTTGCCTATCCTAGGGGTTTTTTATAATCATACTAAATAATCTCTAAGATACTAGTCAGATTCTCACTAGAGGACCCTCATTTTTTAGTCGAAGAAACCTCTTCCTATGTTGTTGAGGGTAAGACTTTTATCCTGAGACCAGAGCATCAACATGCCATCAATATAGTTTAGATTACCATGATTACTAGCTTCGTTTTGGCATGCAAGAATCCTTAAGGGTATAGACCAAACAATTGGATAATTGGTTGCCATTGAATCGGTGATGAAAGCCAGATATTACCTTACATATACCTGCATTTGTCTAATAGCTAACCTTAAATTTGAGCTTCACACATATGTAGACCTAATCATAGGATAATACCACAAACATCAAGCTATCAAATACGAAAATAAACTAGCATTTTGTATTGAGTGCAAAAATTAAGGGCATCTCAAAAATCAATATCCTATGCTTAAGAAAGAGTTGAAGAAGGATGGGTTCCAAGGCAGGAATGGGCAAGGGGATAGACAATCGATGCACTATGTCCAGAAGAAGAACTAAGGTATTAATGGCAAACAAACAATCTCCTATCAGGCAATGACTTAGGTAACTCCCACTTAGGTACATTCACTATTTGTAAATCACAATCCCTTCTTACCTCTAAACAATATTGATACCAAATCATATGCTGAAGCTATCTACGAAGTTGAGGTAAATGGTTGTGAAGAAAATATTTTTAGAGTCACTCCAAGAGTAGAGGATGAAGCCCCTACTAATCCTATCCAAAAAAATAATGCCACCTCTAATATAAATCAGTCCCCTACTAGGTTGGGACCATCGGATCTTCCATTATCTAGCGAATCTTTGAAACTCATCAATGATTCCCTCCATTCTATTATTCTTAAAGAATTTCTATGTCCCCCAAACATGTGATAAGAATCCAAAGGAAATCAATTGATGATGTAGGCAGTGAAAACATAAAGGAAGGCCAAATAGTCAAGAAATAAGGTGTAAGGAAAATAAGAATAATATTGCTAATGGTGTCCAGCCTACTATCATATCATCTCTTACAAAATAGGCAAATACTAAAGTCCTGGTAGATGATGGAAAATGATCCAAACCTTATCTAACCTATGGTAGGGGGATGGAGGGATATTCTTCAAGGAACCATAGATGAAGATCCTCTCATGGAATGTGAGAGGCCTCAATGGGTAGTCCAAACAAATATTGGTCAGGTCCATGAGGAAATAAAATAAACCCAATATCATTTTACTATAGGAAATTAAAACTGATATGGAAAATAGTGAAAAAATTGCTAAGTATATGTGGGAAGATAGTGCTTTCATTTATAGTTTGACTCGTGGGTCATTCAGAGGCCTCATGTGTTTGTGGAACCTAGATATTGTAGAAAGTAGACTCATCTCCAATTTAGAAAGAATAATCAATATTATATTTTATAACAAAGATACCCAAGTTCAATGGATCATGTCAAACATCTATGCTCCCAATGATTCGAGAGGTCGTAGGGTCTTATGGAATACTTTAAGTCAAATGAGAATCAATTTCTAGAACCATATGTAGATGCTCATAGGTGATTTCAACATCCCACTCTATCCTTTAGATAAGAAAGGAGGTAAGCCCATCACATCCAAGAAGAATTTACAAAGTTTGTGGAATAGAATGAACTCATAGACATTTAGTTAAAAGGGGTAAAATATTTTGAATGCAAGAACACGACACTTTAAAATAGAATAACAAAAAACCAAATAATGCAGTGAGGCACAAAGATTGCACAAATGGATATATTCAATAAAATAGGGGGGAGCCAATAAACTCCTTTGTTACAATCAGTGCTCAATGTGAGTATTTGATACAATGATTTACAATGGCACTAGGGTTCTCCGAAACCCTAGCAACAACAATAAAGTGTCTTCAGATTTGGTGTGTCCTTGCTTCCAACAGGTTGAGTGGGCTTCGAGTATCCAATGTTGGGCCACTCCAGCTTCAACAACCATCAAACAATGTGTGGAATTTGTAGATCTGCATACATAAAATATAACAAAGGGAGTTAGTAATACCTGTGAGGGCTCCACAGTGTGAGACCCTCAGACATCAATAAAACCCTAGTTTAATAATGAAGTCAGAAAGTATGCAAGATCAACAAATTATGAGATAAAATACATTCAAATGAGATATACCTTGCTTTCATTTCATTGTTGTAGATGACGTGGTGTAGCAGGCTCAGATTCACATTTTTGTAGTTGTAGTAGGCTCGAACGCGCACTTGGTAGGCTCTAATGCAAGCTTCGTAGGCTCTGGTGTGCACTTGTGGGATACAACAGGCTCTAGAGAGCACCTGCGGTATACAACAGGCTCTGGTGAGCGCTTCGCAGGCTCTATAGTGAGCCTCGCAAGCTCTGGAGGGCACTTGTGGGTTAGGGCAGAATCTACAGAAGTAGATCTAGGGATGGTGATGAATGCGGTGGATGGATGGGGGCTATGATGATGATGGAGGATGAATGGGTGACAGCTGGAATAGCATAAGTCTTATCGGTGAGCTAGGGCTTCAGATTTTCAGGATTCTATGCTAGGGCTTCACCAATAATTCCTCTAGGGTGCAAATGTCTAATTCTCAAGGTTCTAGTCCTAGGGCATTTGCAAATGCCCTTATTTATAATCCAACCTAGGGTTTTCTTAGGGTTTTAGCCTTACACTTTTAATCGTGTGGCTAAGATTAAATTAGATCCTAAGGTTGAGATTACTTTTTGAATGTGGCATGGATTAATGAAGATGGACGGTGGAGATTAGATTGGATCGGACGGCTGTGGTTAATTGAGTTTATAAATATATATTTTATAATAAATATATTATAATATAATATAAAATATTATATTAAATATAAAATAATATAAAATAATATTAAAATAATTCCAATTAGGTTAGGAAATGGTGAGAAAGGGCTAAAATGGTGGAATGGATGGCGAGAAATGTGGATTTGGGCCAAATAATTGGTGGGAAGGGTGTATGGTGGACAAGTGGGTGGTGGGATGGTTAGGATGGAGGATTAGTGGCTGTAATTTGGTGTCTACAGATGCCCCTTTTTGTACCATGTTGTGTGAAACACAATATGGTGCAAAAATACGAGACACCTGCTTGGGCTATGGGTGCAGAAGTAGCTTCTCTCTATTGTTGGATTTGAGCACTGATGTTGAAGACCAAAGAATAAAGAATTTTTGGAATTTTTGTAGCTTACCCCCTCAATTGGCGAATGAGTTACGAATGTATCTCACAAGCCAATTGAAATATTTTGTGCAAATAATTAATGATGTAGTGAATTTGTGCAATTGATGAATGAATGGTGTGAAATGCAATGTGATTGTGGATGATATGAATGATGTAAAATGTGATACCATTTTTGCCCCAATGGTGGAAATGGGGTTGGTGTATAATACCATGTGATTGTGGATGATATGAATGATGTAAAATGTGATATCATTTTTGCCCCAATGGTTGAAAGGGGGTTTTGTCCAATGTCATGATGTCATGATCATGTAAGATGTTATCCCCTTGTGGGAGGATCAAAATCAATATTGTGGTTGCCCCATATTTTGGGATGATTCGATGTTGTTGAATAAAATGCCCTATAGGCGTCATTGAGTATGCAAGGTATGAAAGATGCATGCTGACTAAGTCAACGTAGGGGTTGGGTATTGACTGTGGAAATTTCTTCGCTAATTCCATGATGGAACCAATAAACCTTATCGATGTCTTGTATTTGTGACTATGGTCAAATGAATGAGTGATTGTGATTATAATTATCCATGTTTTCTTGCCCCATAGAAAAGGACATCAATGACTGCTTTTGAGCAAATTGTTCTTGGCAAGGTTGCACTCAAAATGTGAGGTGCCAAATGTGATTGTGATCTTTGATGAAGGAGATAAGTGAGTATGATCATGGTGAAGTGTCCTTATTGTGGTTTATTCATCTTACTAAATTTGCATGGATTGATATCGTTGCAATCGCCAAGTTTATAGAATAAGACCACTAGATATGAGGTTCGCTTGAATATTGGACAGATTGTGGATGAGATGATTGATGTATATGAAATTTGATGATAGAAGACATGTTTGATGGATAGTGGTTATGTTTTGCAAAACATGGTGTTAGTTGATGTATGATTTGTAGTTTGTGCTCTTTGAGTTGTTCTATTTTGCACATAGATGAGGCGATTTATTGATCAAACGAACTCTAATTTTTGTGAAATTGTGTGAGATGTTGCAGAATATGATGTAGAATGATTAGATTCTAGTTTTGTGAAATTTGGATTATTTTTTACTTTTGTGCCTTGATTTGTTGATTTTGAATATTTGATTGTTCTTAAAATTTATGTAGCAAAATAATTTTTGTTTTCACAAAATGATTTATGATGTGATGATGTGTGGATGAAATTTGGTGAATTTTGGATGATGTATGCTTATTTTTATTGATTTTGTCTTTGTGTCATTTTTTAGGAAGGCTAGTTGTGGTGTCTAATGGTGTGTGTTTGTGTGCCTTGATTGGGTGTGTTGGGGGGTGTGATGAAAGTATAAAGTTTTGAGTGAATTTGATCTTGGTCAAGTGTCCTTATGGTAGATTATTCATCTTACCGAATTGCATGGATTACCATCGCTGCAATCGCCAAGTTTATAGAATAACCTACTAGATACGAGGCTTGCTTGAATGGACTAAACCAATATTGGATGAAATGATTGATGGATTGAAATATGGTGACATGAAGACATGGTGATGAAAAAAATGTGTTGATGGATGCAATGTATGTGGATTCAATGATTGATTCTGTTTTTGCCCCAATAGATGAAGGGATTTTTGCCATTTGGAAATGTGATGAAATGTATCTATTTTTGCCCTAAAAGGGTTTTTGATTAATGTATCTATTTTTGCCCTAATAGATGAAGGGGATTTTGAAATGTGAGCATGTGATGAATGTATCTATTTTTGCCCTAACAGATGAAGGGGTTTTTGAAATGAAATGATTTGTGTCTGTTCATTGCCCTTAGCAGATAAAGGGATTTTTGATGATGAAAAATGATTGTGTCTGTTCATTGCCCTTAATAGATAAAAGGGATTTTTGATGATGTAAACTAAAATGATGTGAATGTGTATGTTATTTTTGCCCTTAATGAGATGAAGGGATTTTTGATTATGTAATATGTGATGATTGTGTCTATTTTATGCCCTTAATAGATAAAGGGTTTTTTGATGATGAAAATAAAATGATTTGTGTTTGTTCTTTGCCCTTAATAGATAAAGGGGTTTTTGATGATGTAAGTGTCCTTATGGTAATCTACCCATCCTACCAGATTGCATGGATAACCAGTCATTGCAATCGCTAGGTTTCTAGGATAAATCACTAAATACAAGGTTCACTTATGAATGTTGCATAATGATAAATGAATAGATGATGTTAAATGTAAGTGTGATCTATTTTTGTCCCAATAGATGAAGGAGTTTTTGATGGATGTATCTATTTTTGCCCTAACAGATGAAGGGGTTTGTGATGATGTAAGTGTCCTTATGGTAATCTACCCATCCTACCAGATTGTATGGATAACCAGTCACTGCATCCACCAGGTTAAGTAGGATAAATCACTAGATACAAGGTTCATTTGTGAATGTTGCATAATGATAAATGAATGAATGATGAGTTATGATTTTATCCATGTTTCTAGCCCCACGAACAAGGACATTATGATTTTGGAATGAAAATATTGATAAAAAATGTTGAATGAATCTCCGTGTTTTTGGCCGACGGGTAAGGCGAGAAAGCTCTATGTTTTTAGCCGATGGGTAAGGCTAGGTAAATGTGAAGATGTAATTGACTTGTTGATGATGTGATGTGATTGAATGATTGAATTGTTTATTGAATTGGTGGAGCAAGTGTGGAACCTTGAGAACCCTCCATTTGTGATCATGTTTGTTTGATTGGGGGAAAGGTGTGAAACCTTGAGCACCCCCAAGTTGTGTTGATGTTTGTTTGATTGGGGGAAAGGTGTGAAACCTTGAGCACCCCCAAGTTGTGATGATGTTTGATTAGGGGAAAGGTGTGAAACCTTGAACACCCCCAAGTTGTGTTGATGTTTGATTAGGGGAAAGGTGTGAAACCTTGAACACCCCCAAGTTGTGTTGATGTTTGTTTGATTGGGGGAAAGGTGTGAAACCTTGAGCACCCCTAGTTGTGATGATGTTTGTTTGATTGGGGGAAAGGTGTGAAACCTTGAGCACCCCCTAGTTGTGATGATGTTTGAACTTTCTAGTGTTCTTTGCATATGCGAGTTTAATATATATACATACATGGCTTTTACTTTTGCATTGTATTTTTGTGTGAATGCAATGCCTATCTTATGAATGTTTTATGCATGTTTTATGAAAATGTTTTGACGGAATGCTTAATGGGTAATTAATGCAAGCTAATAATGATGTATATGCATAATGTTTATATGGATGATTCATGCAAGCTATATGATGTGCTATGGATGATTAATGCAAGTAAATGTATAATGAATCTAAACTATATGAGAGGAATGCATGGTGTTCGAATGATCTTTTATAGTTCAAAAATTTTAATGGCCATTTTTTTTTGGTGTCCATTGTTTATCAGTTGGGGGTACCCATTGCAGTGGCTTTATGCAACTTTAACTTGTAATGAAGGCATGGATGTTGACATGGAAGAAGATATGGATGAATACATGGATGTTGATATGGAAGAAGACATGGATGTTGATATGGAAGACTGAAAGGTTTTCAAAGACTCAAACATACTAGTGTCACCAACCAAACTCACTAGGTTGTCTAACTTTCTTTAGGACCAAATGTGTGTGCGAGTGAGGTTCAATTACCAAGTTTTGAGCATGACAATGACCCTATCCAATCAAGTACCAGTGTGTGTGCATGTGAAGTTCATTAACCTATTATGAGTGGATTTAGACATGACCTATTATGGAGATGACCTGAGGCTAGCCTGTCCTTATGTGCGTTCAGAGGTCTCCCTTTTTGGAGGAGAGACATGTCACCTCGCATGAGCTTACTCCACTTCCAGTCAAGCATCTATAGCCCTGGTGGAGATTCACTCCATAGTCCTATGGGATTGATATTTTAGGCCTTGGGGATGACTACCCATCCTTGTCAGGGGCGTGTAGTATGAATCCTTACGACTTTAGGGATCAAGGGTGTTTGGGATTTTATTTGTTAATTTTGTATAGAGCTTTGGGGAATCGGATTCTCAACCGAGGTGTGATGAGAATTTTGACCCTATCCTTACTACTCTATGTTTTTACGTTTATGTTTGGAGCAATGTTGGTAGTGGTGAAAACCACTATTTTTGGACTATGTTGCGTAATGGGACAAGCGAGGGATATCTCCTTTTTGCCTCGAGGTACTACCCAAGGATGGTACTAGCCCCCCTATCTCATAATGTTTTTAAGATGTGATGTAATGTGAATGGTTCAAGACTGTTTCGTGATCGATTGGCCATGCTCAAGACTTTCTTAGTGTATAAATTGTGTTTTTGGTCCTAAAGAAAATCAGACATTCATTTGGATGTTGCTTGCTACACTAGTAATGGCTGAGTGATTGAAAATCTAGGCCTTATGATTTTTGACATGGGATGTGGTTTGACATATGGCTTTTGCGAGGGTTGCATGATTTCTTCAAACTAGGTACCCCCAATTGTTATAACTTGACTTTTTGTTTATGACCATATCATCATTACTATGCTAGATCATTGAACATGGGATGGGATGAATGCACATGTATATGCCTAATGCAATGGAGTATTTATATGCAAATGGAAAGTGTACAATGCCATGGAATATGTATGATTTAATGTATGCGAATGAAGCAATGCATGAATGCAAAAATGAAAATGTATGTCAAATGCCTAAGTGGAAATGCAAATGGAATGTATGCAATGTGGGCATGCCTATGTGAATGATTTGTTTTTTTTTTTTTAAAAAAGCCATGTATATATACATATTTAGTAATCACAGTAAGCATGGAATGCTTTCAAGTGTATGATGTTCATTGGCGTAGGTGTTTCTACTCCCCCTAGCCTGGGAAGCTTATGACCAAAGGGCTTAAGTGCCTTTGGAGATTTTTGAAAATTGAATGTGACCAAAGGGGTTAAGACCTTTGGGGATTTTTGAAATTTGAATGTGACCAAAGGGGTTAAGACCTTTGGGGCTTTTTAAAATTGAATGTGACCAAAGGGGTTAAGACCTTTGGGGCTTTTTGAAAATTGAATGTGACCAAAGGGGTTAAGACCTTTGGGGCTTTTTGAAATTTGAATGTGACCAAAGGGGTTAAGACCTTTGGGGCTTTTTGAAATTGAATGTGACCAAAGGGGTTAAGACCTTTGGGGATTTTTGAAATTGAATGTGACCAAAGGGGTTAAGACCTTTGGGGCTTTTTGAAATTTGAATGTGACCAAAGGGGTTAAGACCTTTGGGGCTTTTTGAAATTGAATGTGACCAAAGGGGTTAAGACCTTTGGGGCTTTTTGAAAATTGAATGTGACCAAAGGGGTTAAGACCTTTGGGGCTTTTTGAAATTGAATGTGACCAAAGGGGTTAAGACCTTTGGGGCTTTTTGAAATTGAATGTGACCAAAGGGGTTAAGACCTTTGGGGATTTTTGAAATTGAATGTGACCAAAGGGGTTAAGACCTTTGGGGCTTTTTGAAATTGAATGTGACCAAAGGGGTTAAGACCTTTGGGGCTTTTTGAAATTGAATGTGACCAAAGGGGTTAAGACCTTTGGGGCTTTTTGAAATTGAATGTGACCAAAGGGGTTAAGACCTTTGGGGTTTTTTGAAATTGAATGTGACCAAAGGGCTTAAGTGCCTTTGGAGCTTTTTGAAATTGAAATGATGTGGATGACTAGGAGGATGTGATATCCTTAGAGTCCCCACTTTCCTTGGTGATTGAGTTGATACCGATGTCCTGATCAGATGAGTTAGTTGGACCATTTGGGGTGAAGACTTTCAGATCAATAAGGTCTTGGACCACATTTTTGAATACTTTATAGTTGTTGATGTCATGGCCCGCTTGTTGATGATAAGGACAATACAAGTGCTTCTTGTAATTCTTTGCATATTGCTTGTTAGGATCACTTGATTTTATTTTTGGAAGTAGAATCTCTTGTGCTTCATAAAGCCTTTGAAAAATGGTTGCATAAGATTCTGAAAGTCTTGTGTAGTTGCGATGAGGCTTTTTGGGGTGCTTGGTGCTTGTGTCCAAGTGTGTTGGACTTTGAATTTGTGGTACAGGTGTAAAAACCTGAGATGTGGGTTGTGAACTTGGATGTTTCAACTGTTGTGATTGCTGACACTGAAGATGGCTCAATTGTAACTCAATGTTAGTTAGTCGAGTTAAAATTTGTTGTAGAATTTTAGTGTGTTGACAATTTGAATGTAAGCCTTGGTTGGCTTGTTGAGTGATTTGAGATTTGATGAATGGATTAATGAATGGATGAGATTGAATGTGTTGTTGGAGGTGTGATGAATTGGGGGTCATGGAATGAATTTGATGATGATGGGGTTGGTGAGGAAATGATTGTGAATGAAGAAAAGGATATGATGTATGAGGACTATGGATGGGTGGACTCATAGGAATGGAATGGGTTGATGGAGGCATGGTGCAAGTTGCATTTGATGTGACAACTTGGGGGTTAGGAACTTGTGAGGCAGCATTGACATGCTCCTCATACAATGGGTTGGAATAGGTGGATGTGGAGTAAGTGTTTGGAACACTTGGGCTTTGTTGTGGTTGGCTCATGGAAGAAGGCATACCATATTCGTAACCCAAATTATGATATCCTTGGGTAAGGTAGGAGGTAGCCAGTTCGGGTTCTTCAAAACCCTCTTGGCTAAGGGGCTCTAAGACATAGTTAGAAGACTTGTAGATGGCCTTCACTTTATCCATGTCTATGTAGGTGGTGGGTGTCTCCACATTGTGTGGAAGGGTTCCTACTTGAGGTAGGGATGGATATGATGATCCAGATGAAGTAGTCTGAACCATATTGGATGGGGCTACCGAAGTAGCGGAGGCATGGGAAATGTTTTCCATTAAACTACTTTGATTTATTATTTTCTTTTGATGTCTCGTTAGTACCATAAAGTAATTAAACCAAAGATTCAAAGTTTAATCTAAATCACACAAACTAAAAACTTTTCCAAAATTTAAAGTAAAGAAAACAATCAATCCTAGGTTTCACCGTGTGTGGCTTACCTCGTTCATTAATTATTTTCTTTCGTTAATGTGAGATTATTTTTAGAATTGTTGGCTTGTGTGTTTTGATGTAACTTAATCTTGTTTAAAGAAAACAAAGGTAAAAACTATGGTTGGTCGGGGCAACGAGATTCTTGTTGGTAATGACCTCCAACAAGTTTTCTCGAGGGTAGTCCTATGGTTTCTAGGGCAGATTTGGTGGATGGAAATCACGGCCACCATCACCAAATCTCAAGCAATGGTTGGTGATGAAATCCAACCACTACTGTTAAAAATGTGAATCGTGCAAGTGTGTGTGATTAATTGTATTAGATCTCTTATTCTCTATGGTGTGCAAAAAATATTAAAGATCACTAACTTTACTAATATAAATTAGAATCCAACACAAAGATGTAAATTTCACCTAAAGAGCGCAGAGTACACCCTTAAAATCCCCTGCCTACAAGTGATTAAAATCACAAGAGCAACCGGAGGGTTCGTCCACCTCTCTGCCAAAGGGGCCAGCCTAGGGCAGGATTACTTTATGCATCAAGATGTTGTTCCTATTTAGATATGCAAAATTAAAGTAATATTTAACTCTAAAATGCAAAATCTAGGATGCTTTTCTGTTTCATATGCACTCAAAAATGCAGACAATCACCTAGATCTACAACTTTAGAACAAGAAATGAATTTGGTATAATGAAATACACACAAACCCTAAATGTAACTTTCTAAGGATTATTTCCCAATTTACTTAGTGTTAAGCTCTTTTTATAACCCATAAATAACAAAAAACTACAAAAAAATATAGAATACGTAAATCGCAAAATACCAAACTAGGGTTATGGGACTTACTTGGAAGCCTGCATTTTGCCCCCGTCAAAGGGGTTGGGACCGCACACCTCCAAATTAATACCAGGTGTAATTGGGTGCCTACGTAGGCACACAAGGATGCTTGCGTAGCATGGAAGAGTGCCTATGCGATCTCTGGAATTGCTACATAATGCTTCAGAAACCCTAGCGATGAAATCGATGACTTCTACGCTTTCTAAAAATCCTATAACAAATATAAATAAAATTAAGTTAGCAAGGTAGATCAATTTAAATAATGAAACCCTTGTGGGGTCCCACCGTGATCACCATTTGTGAAGACAAGAACATGACACTTAAATAAAATAAGGAAATCAAATAACACAATGAAATACAAGATTGCACAAAATGGATATATTCAATAAAATAGGGGGAGCCAATAAACTCCTTTGATACAATCGGTCCTCAATGAGAGTATTTGATACAATGATTTACAAAAATGCTAGGGTTCTCCGAAACCCTAGCTATAACAATAAAGTGTCTTCATATTGATGTGTCCTTGCTTCCAACAGGTTGAGTGGGCTTTGGATATCCAATGTGGGCCACTCCAGCTTCAATAGCCATTCAACAATGTGTGAAATTTGTAGATCTACATACATAAAAATAGAGAAAGGGATTTAGTAATACCTGTGAGGGCTCCATAGTGTGAGACCCTCAGACATCAATAAACCCTAATTAATAATAAATTATAAGGCATGCAAAATCAACAAATTATGAGATAAAATACATTAAAATGAGATATACCTTGCTTTCATTTTGTTGTTGCAGATGGCATGGTGTAGCAGGCTTAGATTCATGTTTTTGTAGTTGTAGTAGGCTCGGATGTGCACTTGGCTCTGATGCGAGCTTCATAGGCTCTGGTGTGCACCTACGGGATACAATAGGCTTTGGAGAGCGCTTGTGGTATACAACAAGCTCTGGTGAGCGCTTTGCAAGCTCTGCAGCGAGCCTCGCAAGCTCTGGAGGGCACCTATGGGTTAGGGTAGAATATGTAGAAGCAGATCTAGGGGGTGGCAATGAATGTGATGGATGGATGGGGGTTGTGATGGTGATGGAGGATGAATGGGGGATGGCTAGAACATTAGAAGTCTTATTGGCTTAGCTAGGGCTTTAGATCTTTAGGATTCTATGCTAGGGCTTCACCAATAATTCCTCCAGGGTGCAATTTCTAATCTCAAGGTTCTAGTGTTTGAGCATTTGCAAATGCCCTTATTTATAATCCAACCTAGGGTTTTCTTAGGGTTTTAGCCTTACACTTTTGATCGTGTGGCTAAGATTAAATTAGATCCTAAGGTTGAGATTACTTTTTGGATGTGGCATGGATTAATGAAGATGGACGGTGGAGATTAGATTGGATCGGACGGTTGTGGTTAATTGAGTTTATAAATATATATTTTATAATAAATATATTATAATATAATATAAAATATTATATTAAATATAAAATAATATAAAATAATATTAAAATAAGCCCAATTGGGTTAGGAAATGGCGGGAAAGGGCTAAAGTGGTGGAATGGATGGCGGGAAAGGTGGAATTGGGCCAAATAATTGGTGGGAAAGGTGTATGGTGGACAAGTGGGTGGTGGGATGGTTAGGATGGAGGATTAGTGGCTGCAATTTGGTGTCTACAAATATACTTGGAGCAACCAAAGAACAGGAAACCAACTCATCCAATTAAGGCTTGATAGATTCTTGGTGTCCAAGGAAGTAATCCAAATTTTTGGTGATGCCACCCTCCACTCTCTTCCAAAAATTGGATCGGATCATAGTCCTTTAGTCTTGGAAAAAAATAGGTAAGGCTCAGCCTTCAAAACACCCTTTAAATTCAAATCAATGTGGTTACAGCATGAGAGTCTTAGGAACTACATTTTTGAATGGTGGATTAAGTCTTTTTCAGGATCACCCATAGCTCAAATTGGCCAAAAAACTACGCTTTCTCAAAAATAACCTAAACATATGGAACATTGAAGTCTTTGGGAATATTTTCCAAGCCAAACGAGATAATGTTGATCATTTGAATGTCATAGAAAGCAATATTCAAAATGGGAATTTGGAACCTGATCTGAGGCAAAAAGAAAAATAACTTCTATTAGATTATCACAACATCCTTGCTAGGGAAGAGGTTTTCTAGAGGTAAAAATATTGTGCCCTATGGCTAAAGTAAGGTGATTCCAAAACCAAATTATTTCATGCATCGAAACTCAGACACAAAAGCAATAATAAAATCAAACAATTGTCCAGAAGTGATGGGATAATAATCTCCAACATTCATGAAATCATAGAAGAGGTTGTGTCACACTTTGAAAATATTTTAGGTCCTTGCCCTCCTTGTCAACCTCAAGCTCGAATTGCTATTTTGCAAAACATTCCAACTCTCATATCCCAAAAGTTCAATGATAACCTTTTAAAATATTTCACTAATAATGAAATCATTGATGCAATGTTTTCTATGCAACTTGATAAAGCTCCTAAACCTAATGGCTTTCCTCCTAGGTTCTTCCAACACTTGTAGGATATAGTGGGCCAAGATATTTCTATAGCTATTTTAGATTTCCAATGGAACAAATCGTTACTTAGGGACATTAACTCAACTTTCTTGGCGCTCATTCCCAAATCCCATAACATTAAATCCATGTTTGATTTTAGACCAATAAGTCTCTACAATGTCTTTTATAAGCTCATCTCAAAGGTCATTGCTAATAGGCTCGAAGAAGCACTTCCAACCATTATAGATCATTGCCAAGGGAGCTTTTTCCAAGGGAGATATATCATTTATGGCATAATAACAATCCATGAACTCATCCATTTAGTTGTCAAGAGAAAGAAACCCGATATTTTCTTGAAACTTGATATGAACAAAGCTTTTGATAGGGTATCCTAGGCATTCTATTTACTATCCTTGCCAAATTTGGATTTTATGATGATTGGATTACCCTAACTAAAGAATGTTTAACTTCTACTTAGTTTTATGTCCTTGTCAATGGTTCTACTACATGTTTTTTAAATATCTCTAGAGGTTTAACGCAAGGGGACCTTATCTCTCCCTTTCTCTTCATAATTACGGATGAATCCCTTGGGATATCCCTCAAACAAGTGATCTATCTTGGTCTCCTCTATGGAATTAAGCCATATTCAAGATCCAGGGTTGTTACACACCATCAATTTGTAGACGATACAATTTTTGCCACCATTTCTTCTATTCCTAAAGCAAAAATAACCAAAACCATATTCAAGTTTTATGAATAAGTTGTTAGCCAGAAGGTCAATTTTGACAAGATTAGAATATTTTTCCTAAACACCTTTGTTCACAGGCAACAATACATAGCAAGAATATTAGGATGTAGCATTTCAAGTCTTCTTTCTATGTATCTTGGCATGCCCCTGTTTCATGTTAATATGACAGACATGATGTGGAACAATGTTATTGATAGGATTCTCAAGAAATTAGCTAGTTAGAAAAAATCCCTGTTGAGTCAAGTTACCAAGGCAACTATTGTCCAAACAAACTTCCAGAGCATTCCGGTCTTCTTCATGTTTGTTTTCAAAGTCTCGACCTCAATATGTCAGAACATTGATAAAATACAAAGAAAAATCATTTGTTCTGAGAATAAAAACCACAATAGATTGTCGCTGATAGCTTGGTATAAAGTCTACCCTAAGAAAGATAAAGGTAGACTAGGCTTCAGGAAAGTTCACCAAATGAACCTGACTCTCTTGGCAAAACAAGGATGGAGGATTACCAAAGAAGCTCAAGCCTCATGGATGGATATAATCAGAGGTAAATATCTCTACCATAATTCCTTATTGGAATAATTCCCCATTCCTAGTAGATTTCACCTTTGGAACTCCATCATCCATACTAGAGAAATTGTCAAAAAAGGTCAAAGGTGGTGACTTGGATCTAGTAGGAATATTAAATTTTGGTAAAACTCCTGGCTAAAGGACCACCTGCTAACCAATGAGTCAAGTCTTGCCATTCTAAAACTTGTCACAAATCAGGTATTTGGAGATAAAGTGGCTAATTTTATTTCACAAACATCCAACTATAGACAATGGAAAATTATTCCTACCAATAACCTTAGCAATGAACTTAAAAATATTGCAATAGAAATATCAAAACTGCTAAGGGTCTGTGTCATTCCAAGCATCCAATCCAGAGACACTCATGTCTGGAAACTTTGTGAGGATGATCAATTCATAGTCAAAACTATATATCACATTCAAGATCCTCCAGTAGATTCATGGTCCTGTGCAAAGCTTGTATGGATTAAACACTTAATTCCAAAGGTGAGTTTGTTTTCTTGGCTTACCTCTCAACATAAATTTTTAACTATTGATAATCTCATTAAATGAGGCTTGTACATCACCAATTGTTATGTTCTCTGTAAGTCTAATTGGGAGTCAACCTTTCATTTTTTCATGGAATATCCATTCTTTGTTGGCATATTGAACTCTATTTGATCTCTTTAGCATTGTGTGGATTCAACCATCATCCCTTTGTCAATTGTTAGAACAATGGCCAAATCCCTTTTCCAATCCCCAACTAAAGTTTCTTTGGTCCACTTGTCTACATCATTACCTATGGTAAGTATGGTTGGAGCATAATAATAGAGTGTTTAATGGTTTGAGAAAAAATCCTTGGTTTGTCTTCCACCGTGTCATCACTCTTGCCTTAGAGAATGCCCAACTTATTTCTACATCTAAAGTCCCTAAACCTGGCCTTGAAACTCGCTTGTTTAATATGTTCAAGTTTAAGTGCAATCCTTCTATGGCCTCCCAAACATGCATTGATAGATCTATTATTAAGTGGACTCCTCCTCTAGTTGGTTGGTTAAAACTAAATTTTGATGGTGTGGCAAAAGGGAATCTTGGGATGGCTAGTGCTAGGAACATTATCAAAAATGATAGGGGTTAAATAATCTTTTCTTATACGGACAATATTGGGATTCAGTCCAACAACCTTGTAGAAGTGAGAGCCATGTACCAAGGTCTAATAATTATGTAGGAGTTTGATTGTGACCACATCATTGTTGAAGGTGATTCCATGCTTGCTATCAATTGGATCAAAGAAAATCAAGTCCCGTGGAGTGTTCACAATATGATTAATGAATGCAAAAGTTTACTAGGCAGGTATGCAAACATCATTATGCAGCACGTGTATAGAGAAAGAAATAAAGCAGTAAATTTACTTACAAACAAAGAAGTTTTGGAAGAATCCCTTTGCATTTGGCGGTCTGACTTCCCAATGAGACTCGTGGAGGTAAACCATGGTGATGGAATTTGTTTACTTTAGCAAGTATGATGGTCCAAGTAAGCCTAATGGACCCCAAATGAGACTCCCTTACCTATGATCTAGGAGTAATCACTTATCATGTGGTATTTTGATTCCTGATGAGAATTCTGAGATGCAAGTCAATGTTAGCTCAAGTGACAATTTTAGTTTCTTATTCTAGTTTGTGTGGTTCCTGTTCATGGTTTGCTTGTTTTGATTGTTTCTCCTATTCATTTTTTAGGTCTGTTGGGTTTGTTGGGAACTGCTAGGTTTTCCTTTTTATCTTTTTGGATGGTTTGGTTGGGTTTTCCCAGATGCTTTTTCATCTTATTCGGCTTTCAGTGTTGATTCCAATTGGGTTCACACTTATTTCTCTCTGTAAAAGGTTTTGGGTCCTTTCAAAACCTTTTAAGTAACTTAAAATCCTAAAAACATTACCCATTTCAAAACCTGCAAAATAATATAAACGACCTTTTCACCGTTTAATTTATAACACATAATCAATATAACAACCTAACACATTAGAAAAAATAGTAGTTGTATCTACGCCTTTATCTTTGATGAAGAAATCCCTAAAAATAAATGTATTATAAGATGCGGCTACATAATATAAATTTTGATGTGAAGGTGACAAGTATTACCATTTAATATATAATAAAAACAATTTACAATATCAAACCAAAGTGAGGAAAGAAGCTTCTTTCTGATGACAAATATATTCCATAAAAAAGAATATTATAGTTGTGGTAGTCTAAACAACTCATGTATATATTAAAATCAAAGTGAAATGTTATAGCAAACTAACTAAAGGATAGTGGTTTCTCACCATGCTGATGCTGATGCCCGTGGGTTTCTCACCTTTTCCCTAATGCTTTTTGAATCTACCCTTGTTTTCCACTACACTTGGCACTTTGACGTCATAATGGATGATGTCTTAATATTCCTACGCATGCCGGTTAATGATGATATTCGTGGGTTTCTCACCTTTTCTCTAATGCTGTTTGAATCTACCCTTGTTTCCACTCCACTGGGCACTTTGACGTCATAATGGATGATGTCTTCATATTCCTACGCATGCCGGTTAAAGATGATATTCAACAGATAAGTCTGACGAGAATATGACACATACGGTTCTCTAGATCAGGTCCGGTCTTGATCAGGTCAAGATAGTGACATCTGTCTCTTTCATCTCTCGTTCCACCCAAAAAAAAATTGAAAACCGGACCTTATCATAATTATTAATGAGCTTCTTAAATATTATTAACCATGTTTATTTACATCTGAAATAGTAAAGTAGTTAATAAGTTATTATGATGTAAACATAAATTTAATTTAAATATAAAGACTATCAAGTATAAATATATATTTATATATATATTATAGTTAAAGAGTACATGTATTAATTGATGATACATGTAAGAGAGTTACATATTAGGGATGGAGTACACTATAGTAGTAGATGGTGTTCACCTATTTATGTGTCATCATGGTTAGGCTATATCACTTGTTATAATAAGTGCTTATAGAGGAGCAAAAAGATTATCCTATTGTATTTTACTCTTAGTGTGGGTCTAGGAGCATATAACAATGTTATAGGCACTTGGGTTTTATGGGAAGGTGAAGGAGCTAGAGTTGCCCTTAACATATAAATGGGTGCACCACTTAGAATGGGAAAGGGAATACCGGATAAAAGCATTTTAGGGATGGTATGATGCACTATTGATGACTTACAAAGAAATCAGGTGATTGGCAAACATACATGCAACACCTAGGATGCATAGAGAATGCACACCAATCATTCTAGGTGAGAATGATGAGATGGATGGTTGGGTTACAAGGATAGCATAGGCTCCTCTATTTTGTCCACGTGGTTTGTTATTTTAGACAAAGACAAATATTTTTATAGGATCGGTGTGATATCACCACACAATTCAAGAATGAGAGTTTGGGCCATTAGTAAACATAGACTTATATCATGTGCAAAACATTAGTGACCCTATCATCCCAAATTCTAAATACAATATTGTTGGATTTTGGGTCAACTATTAGTGATGGTACTAGATCACCCAACCCCTAAGGATCATCATAGCTAGTTTGAGGATAGATGAATAGATGCAGTCAAGGAGCTAGCATTGAAGAGCCTAGCAAACAGTCCCACTACTAGATAGATAGTGGTAGGAGTTTGAAAACAGGTAAATCAAGGCAACAACAACTACAAGGGGTACACCTGCAACAATCATGTTGATGATCATGAATAGAGAGGCATGACCTATTCGATCTTCTTATTTAGTTATTGATATGGAGCGGGATGCACTGACATAGTAGGTGGATAGTTTGTAGGTTACATTGATGACAACAAAGTAAGACAAATAATTTTTCAATTATTATAAATAAATGTGTAAACTTTAGATATTATTAAAATTCTAGTCACTTTTGAAATTTTCCTCTAGGTTGTATATTAAAAAAGAGATTCAAAATTTCTTTACATAACATGATTTATAGAATTAAACAAATACCAAATAATAAAATATAATATAAAATTTATGTAATTAGATTATGTTTCTATAGATTTATTGGATGTAATATTCATCCACAGTTTTCTTAACTTGTTCATTAAAATTATTCTTTGAATTTATATTGTAAATACCTATTAGTGAAATACTTCTATTAAAAATATTATCATTTTTAAATTTTTATTAGAAAATTAGCATTTTTTATTTGAAACATAATTTATATATTCACATGAAAACAACAATATGATCACAATAACATGACATTTCAATAAATTTTCTAAAGTCTGTAAAGCTAGATTAATTACTTTAATTGTTTTTTATTTTTTTATTTATGGTGGGATCAATAGCTGCCACGAATCCGAGCAGGCTATATGGCTTTTATGGCCGCCATAGTATTCAATATTTTTTGACCGCCACACAGATCTTTGCGCAGTCCGTCCCTATAACCACCACGCCACAATCATTTTAAACCTTTTACACCGCTAAAAGCACGAGGAAAGGGACAAGCGTTCAGTCAAGTGAGGCCCGATATTTGAACCTTAGACCTGCGCCCCCATTACGGGGTTTGTTCGAAATAATTGGTCCTCGACCCTCAAATTAGTTTAATTGTTATCATAAAATTTCATTCATTGTTCTATGGAATATGAGAAATTCAATATCTAAAGCAATTTATTACATTGGTTCAAAGCAAATTAAGTTTATATGAAAGTAAATAATTTTATAGCTACCTCTTACACGCAACAACATAAAAATATTTTAATTAAATTAGATATAACTAAATTTTATATCTTAAAATTTGTGATATTGCACAAATTTCTCAATAATGTTTACCTTTGATTATTTAATTTCATAGAAATGTTTAAGATTAGTAAACATGTAGTTTTAAATAAGTTATATTTGGATTCTATTGGAGGCCACTTCCATAAAAAATAGTAAATTAAACATATAACTATGCCAGTAAGTATGATTATTAATTATAGCTAGCATTCCTTTCTATTAAGGGTATCTCTTAGTTTCTTTTATAATGGTAGTTTGGATGGTTGTGATATTTACCCCCAATTTAAGGGGACCATGGTTTAACACGTAGGGACATTTACCACACTTGAAATGAAATGTAATATTAAACAAAGTTATATATCCTCTTTAGAATTCAAAGGAGTTTTCCTTTAAAATACAAATAATTCGTATCAATTCATGTTTTTAAATAGTTATTTCCTATCTCTGTCGAATTGCTATGTTTCCACTTCTAAATCCGTGATATAATTTTTACTTAAGGATATATATATTTTTTCAAATCATCTTTTAGAATTTATATTTTGACAAAATGTAGATCAACATTACATTTGCTTAAATTATCTACCGCTTATATCCTTATCCTTAGATATGGTGAGACCTATCCAAGACATGACCTTTAATAATGTTGATCCAATATCAATACCCATTAATAATGACAATATCAAGTGCATATGTGAATCCCATTCAATTTAGATACATATCTATCCTTTTCAATAACAATATTGATCTTTATAAGAAGTTTCCTAGCCTTTCCCTAGTTTTTACTGAAGATCTTCATGACTCTATATAGGCTACCTTTGATATTTAAAGATCTCCACATTTCCCAGCTTTTCAAGGATTTACAAATGTATATATATTTATGTATAAAGTACATTAAAGCATACCTATTTTTTGAAACCTTACATGTCATTCTTTTTTTTTGTTTCTTGTAAAAATTACATAAACATCACTAATATGTTATCCTTCTTCACCTCCCCCTAGATGTTGGATTTTGTATATAATATGTCCTTTACGTTTCTCAAAATGTTGTATATGGATGATGAACAAATTATAATAATATTAGTAATATTACTATCATCCATTTTTAATAATAAAAATATTAATTCACGTAATAACTAGTGATCAAAGTCAAATAGTGCAACTAGATAAACTATTGGAATATGTATCTTCTTTTAAGAATATTAGAAAATAGAGTTGTCCATGGTTTTTAATACAACACTATAAAAATATATAAAAAATTGTATAGGAGAGTTTGTTAGAACCACTATTTCTAGTAACTAGCTAGTGCAGGTTTCAAACCACAAGGACTGCTTCCAAAAAACCTATCTATCTTGTTCTTGTTGACCTAGCGTGAGATGGGGACCACTGGTTACTCTTGTGTCAGATTAGACTACTACCTTTGCAAAGGATTGGATTCCCCCCAAGGTTTGAACCTAGATATCTTTTGTTAGAAATAGAGTCTATTACATCATTTGGGTCATGTAAATGTATCTTCCAAGGTACATAATTGGGACATTAGATTACTTTAGGGGGAATTTATCTAGTTACTTCATGCAATGTAATAAATGTACAAGTGTCAATGTGCAAGTTGTATATGTGCAATATGTCCCTTGCATAGCTAGGTAGAGTGTTGGCCAAGGCTTCTATTTTGCCTATATAAGAGAGGCCTCATATAGATATATATATAAACATATAGAGTGAGTTGGGGACACAATAGCTTAGAGGTTAGTACAGTTCTATGTGGATCACCATCTGGTGGTGATGGATGAAATGCAGTTCAGTAGCTTTAATAATAAAATGCTTATTTCCTCCATAGCTACATTGTTTTTTTTGGTACGTAGGATTTCTTAAATATGAGGTTTAAATGGCCCCAAACCTTGGTACATAAACTAATAGTTGAAACAACAGTATACAATGAAACAGACCTGCACAATGGCCAACAACAACCAAAGCAAAGAGGACCAAAAAGTAGCTGAGAAGGTTGAATGGTCACATGATGACATAAATACAAGGAAACAAGATGAGCAATACCCACACATAGGTTATTTAAAAGATATTACTACTGGAAAAAGTGTAAAGGAACTAGAACAAAATGCCCACACAAGGGTTGCTAGCAAAATATTTGTAGAAACTATAATAGATGCCTACGTAGGAAAGAACATAGGAATCAAAAAATCCCACACAGGGGTATTGTAGAAATCAGAACAAGTGATAAAAGTCCCACGTAGGGATCAAAAGACCAAAAGTATGAGAAAAAACCATCATGAAAACAAATAATATACACAACAGACCCAGTCCTAGACATCTATAACATCTTCATTAGCAAGAGCATCTTTAGCGTGATTCTTGAGTAGTAGCTTGAGAGTCTAACTGATCTTATCCATGGTGTTTATGATGCTACTGATGATGGTAATGTGGATTTTTTTGTGAGTAGTAATGCAAGGATCATCACTACCATCATACAAAATATGGTAAGGGGAGCTATGACTGGTATCAACCCTGGGTTTTTTAAGCCAACCAAGATTCTTGAACTAGGGTGAACTCTCATCAACTTTGGCTTTAAACTCTTAGGGAAAGTAGGTAAAGGGTTCAAAGTCAGAGGTCCATTTTTATTTGGAACTAGGGGACTCTTCATCGCTATCAAACTCGAGAGGGGAAAAAAACCGGTTGTGAGTAGGTGACTTCGAGGGTGGATTTGAATGAAGCGATGAAGCAAAAATTACAGGAGGGAGGGTGGCTTCAAAATTGTGGTAAATAACAACGAAGAGACCTTGGTGAGTAGGAGGGGTTTGTATTTCCTTTTCCTAGCATTATGGATTGAATATCTAATAGAGCAATAAATGAAATAAGGAATATTAACAGGTGAAGGAACGAGTGCAGTTCGCTAACATAATTAATGCAACAAATAATAATTAAAATTGCAGCAGATAATATTATTAAAAATGCACCATCCAAAAAATACATCAAATGCACATGTAAATATATAGAGAAGGGAAAGAAAAGGACGGAGGGATAAGGTGGGTGGTTGGAGAGATAGAGGGAAGGAGTTGGAGGGATAAGAAGAATGGAAGGCACGGAGGGATAAGGAGAAAGAAGAGGAAAGAATATAGGAGGAGGATAGGGAGAAAATAAGTGTGCCGACAAAAACTTGCCGACAATTTGTTTTAGGTTTTCACACTTAGGGCTAGAAAACTAGATTTTTCTAAGCCACTTTTAGTGAGAACCCTGTTCACACTTGCAACATTCTCCCCCTTAAAGTTGAGAGGACTGACTACACAGTCTCTCAGCTTTACAAATTGAGCTTTAGTCATCGCCTTGGTGAAGATGTCCGTGACGTTCTCCAAAGTGTGACAATATTGAAGCTCAACAATTTCATGTTCCACCATATCTCTGATGAAGTGGTACTTCATATCAAAATGCTTTGTTCTGCTATGGTGGACAGGATTATATGACAACTGAATGTCACTGATGTTGTCGTAGTAGATTTTGGTCGGACCACTTTGCTGTTCTCCAATCTCTTCTAGTACTTTCCTTAGCCACAAGGCTTGAGTACTTACATAAGTAACTGCTATATACTCAGCTTCTGTTGAAGATAGCACTACTATAGTCTGCTTTTTGGAACTCCAAGTTATTAGTCCTGATCCCAGGACTAAAACAGCTTTCCCTGATGTTGACTTCCTGTCATCAATATTGCTACCCCAATCACTATCGTTGAAGCCTACAAGCTTGATAGTGTCACATTTATGGTACTGGATTCCAAAATCCAATGTACCTTTCACATATCTCAAAATTATTTTAGCTGCCTACAAATGCAACTCAGATGGGTTAGACATAAATCTAGAAACAAGAGATACATCATACTGAATATCTGTTCTGGTGTTGGCGAGAAACATCAAACTCCCAACCATGCTTCTAAAAATGGTCACGTCAACTTTTGGTGCTCCATCATCTTTGCTTAATTGGATCCCATGTCCAACTGGAGTTGCAACTGGTTTGCAATACTCCATAGCAAACTTCTTGATCATATCCTGAGCATACTTATGTTGACAGATGAAGATCCCCGTATCCGATCGATGAACCTCCATTCCAAGGTAGTAGTGCATTAAGCCAAGATCCTTCATCTCAAATTGCGTCATCATGGAGTGTTTGAACTCCATATTCATTTTTTTATTACTACCCATAAAAATGAGATCATCCACATACAAGCAAACTATGAGGATGTCATTACCTTGCTTTAGGTAGTACAGTGTGGGTTCATTTTTGCTCCTGGTGAACCCATAATCTTTGAAGTACCCATCAATACGTGAGTACCAAGCTCTTGGTGCCTGTTTAAGACCATAGAGTGCCTTCTTCAATCTATAAACAAGGTGTTCCTTACCTTGCACTTCAAATCCCTGTGGTTGCTCAACGTACACTTCTTTTGTCAAGTAACCATTGAGAAATGCACTCTTTACATCCATGTGTTGGACTTTCCATCCTTTGTGAGCAGCTAAGGCAAGAATTGTTCTGATAGTCTACTATCTGGCTACAAGAGCAAAAGTCTCTTCATAATCAATTCCATATTTCTAAGTAAAAACCTTTGCCACTAATCTTGCCTTATGCTTCTCAATGCTTCCATCAGCATTAAACTTGGTCTTGAAGATCCATTTACAACCAACACATTTCTTTCCTTTAGGAAGCTTCACAAGCTCCCAAGTGTCGTTGTTTTTTATAGAGGTTATCTCCTCTTTCATGGCATCTTGCCAATTCTTCTGAGTACAAGCCTTCTCATAACTAGAAGGTTCAAGTTGTGCACTAGTTAACAAAGCATAGTTAACTTGATCTCCCCTAGGTTCCTGCTAGGATTCATCATCACCATACAAGTGCATACTTTCTAATCTGTGTAAAACAGATTCCATTTCACTAGCTTGACTCCTAGTGTATCTTCTTGAAAAAATTTTATCCAACATCTGAGATGATGGATGATACTATAGAGTTCTATTACCTTTGGATGGAACATCAATGTCCATTGGTGAGGAACTTACTGATCGCTGTGGAGAAGGACTTGGTGAAGAAGTTGAATCAGAAGATGGACTTGGAGGATGTGTGGGAGGAGACTGCTTTCCTTTCTGTGGAAGTCCGTGGTTGCACCTCGTTGAGCAACTATATCAATGGCTTCAACATCATTGAATATTTGGGGCTTACCCCACTCTCCCCCTTCATCAAAAATCACATCCCTTGAAATCACTATATTTCGAGTCGTAGGATTGTAGAGTCTATAACCTTTTGTGTTTTCACAATATCCTACAAAAATGCATGCCTGACTCTTTGGATCAAGCTTCTTTCTCAGCTCATCATGAATGTGAGCATATGCCAATGAACCAAATACTCTGAAATACTTCACATTTGGTTTCTTACCATATCAGGCTTGGTAAGGTGTCTTTCCTTTCAAACTTGAAGTAGGACTTCTATTCAAGATGTGAACACTAGTCCTTGTTGCATCTCCCCAATATGAATTACTCAAATGCTTTGTCTGAAGCATTGATTTTACAGAATATCCACTCTCACTTTCAACTTTTGCTTTAAAATCAACAAAGCATGCAAATGCTTCATCCTTATGCTTAAAAAAATATATCCAACACATTCTTGTGCAATCATCAATAAAAAGTAGGAAGTAAGAGTGGTTACCTAGACTCTTGGTCTGCATCGGACCACAGATATCTGAATGCACTAACTGGAGTGGATAACTGGCCCGCCATGCTTGCCCATGAGGAAATTTTGATTTGGCATGCTTGCCCAAGGCACACCCTTCACAGACTTCCTTACTATCTTGAATTTTGGGAAGTCCAGTTACCATTGCTTGTGAAGTTAGCATTTTCAAACTTGTTGAATTCAAATGACCATATCTCAAGTGCCATAGGACACTTGGATTGGTAATAGCAACATTTGCTAACTTATTTCCTCTTGGCTGGCCAAACTTTAAAGGGAATAATCTATTCTTTGACATTGGCACTTGTGTAATGATTCTATTACTATTGTTCTTGTCAAAAATGGTGCATTTACCCTCATCAAAAATCAACTTGTAATTATTTTCTAGCATTTGACCAACACTTAAAAGATTGTGTTGAAGATGAGGTGTGTAATAGATATCACTTACTTGCTTGACACCTTCTTTCGTTGGAACCTCCATAGCTCCAATGCCTTCAACTGCCAATGACTTGTCATCTCCCAATCGGATGCTGGATTTATATGAGGAGTCTAAAGTAGCAAAAAGTTCTTCTTTTCCACTCATGTGATTTGAACACCCAGTGTCCAAAATCCATGTATCATTCATAGTTTGCTGTGTCTGGCCATAAGAAAGAAAGAGATTTGTGGACTCTTCCTCTTCTCCAAAATTTCCAAACTGACTGCTTTGGTTGCTGCTGCTTCCTTGCGAAGACTTTGACCAACAATCTCGAGCATAATGGCCAGGTTTGCCATAATTGTAGCAAACTTGTTTTGATTTATCTCCTCCTTTTCCTTTACCAGATTGTTTCCCTCTATATTGCTGTTGTCCTCCTCTATTCTGATTTCCACCTCTGTTGGATGATCCTCCTCTGTTAGGAGTTCCTCTTCTTTGATTATTCCTGCCTCTACCTCTTTTTTGTCCTCTGCCACGGCCTCTACCTCTTCCTTCATGTGTGGCAAAAGCTTTATCATCTCCTCCATAACCGGTGGTAGGAGTTTCCTGTAACCTCTCTTCATGTGAGAGAAGTGAACCAGTTAGGGCATCAAAAGACAACGAGGTTAAATCTTTGGATTCTTCAATAATTATTGCAACAGAATTCCATTTAGGAAGAAGTGTTCTCAACACTTTCTTCACCATAACCTCTGGCTTAATATCTTCCCCTAGTGTGACCATTTTATCAACTACGGCTTTCACTCGCACGCAGTAATCTCCCACTTTTTCATTTTCTTGCATCCTAAGATTTTCAAAATCTCGTTTCAATGTTTGCAGCTTTACCTTTTTTACTTGGTCACTACCTCTATAACTTTCTTTTAGGGCATTCCAGGCATCTTGTGCAATTACATAAGAGGCAACTCTAGGGAAGATACTTTTATCTAGGGCAACATGTATGTGATAAAGGGCAAAAGCATTGTTCTTCTGTGCTTCTTTTCTAGCCTTTTTATCAGCATTAGAGAAAGCTGCCCATTCAGCAACAGTAGGTTCAGTATAGCCCTCTTCGACTACATCCCATAAACCTTTTCCTATCAAAAGAGTTTTCATTTCAATAGACCAATACTCATAATCTCCTCCATTAAATTCAGGAATCGGCTGACTAGTATTGGACGCCATTTCATAAAACAAATTTTATTTGAAGCAAACAAGTACTATAAAGTAGTACAAAGAGATTAATGATTCAAATCAAATCTCGCCTTTTTAGAACATTCAGGTTCTTCTTCGGAACTGCTACTGATGATAATGACCTCAGGTTCTTCAGGATCCACTTCCTCTGGATCTTCTTCTTCTTCTTCTTCTGCTTCTTCTTCTTCATCTTCTTCTTCTTCGTCTTCTTCTTCTTCGTCTTCTTCTTCTGCTTCTTCTTCTGGTTCAGGAGAGCGTGGTGAATAGCTCTCACTTGATTCTTCTACCCGTACACCAGGTGTATAACTGGAACTTGCTTGTTTTCTAGTACAACTTCCACAGTTTTGGACTCTTCAATCCTTTGTCCAAAGATGTTGTCTTCAGAATCTCCCTCGTACCCGAAATCTAGTTTCCTCAGATGATCAATCACCTGATTTTCCAGCTGACAAAAAACTGTATGGAGACTTGTTCGTTGAACCCTTTCATCAAAGGATTTCGATGTCTCTCTTCTCAATATCGAGAGAAGTGCATTATAGCACCCCACTGACCGGATCATCTAACATTTCACGGGAAAATTATTTCTCCTTTTTTACAAATGCTCTTCATACAAAGTTTTTTTTTTTTTTAATTTTTATAAAGTCTTTAAAAAATTTAATAAATTTTTTATATATTTTTTAATTACCTTTTAAATAAATTATTTAAAAAGATAATTTAAAAAATATATAATATAAAAAATATTAAATAATTTAAAACTTTAAAAATTTCTAAAAACAAAAAATAAAATGTTTTTTACCTTGCACGCGGGCGAACTCGAACCCGCGACCTCTTGAGCGCTGGTGGGCGCTTTTTGCTGCTGCACCAAGCGGCTCAGCTGAAACCAAAAAAGGACGTCTTCCCTCTTATCCTTGACGACGATGAATTTTTTTAAAAAAAATTGTGTTTCGCTATAGCGGGATTCGATCCCGGGTGGTCGCCCTGCTAGCGGACCGCCTTGTCCGCTGGGCTACATCCCTCGAACGTGTCTCAAAGGTGAGACGCGATTTAAAAAACTATGGTGGAAATATTTAAAAAAAAAAAAATTGATTATCACACATGCAGTTGGTAGAGGACGTGTAGAGGGTTTTTAAACCCGATGACGCGCAGGTAAATTCGATTGCCTTCG